>OZ026838.1:31211412-32411412 GCA_964023205.1 Lutraria lutraria
ACAAAAATACATGCTTTTACATGTACACTAAAAACATATTTACGCCTTAGTCAAATCAGTTTCGTATGAATTATATGCGTGTATATGCTGCATGACCAGACATCAAAGAATACAAGCTTCGTCTCAACTATATACAGCTTTATGTCATGCCGGCAATTTTACTGATTTTTATCACTGACACATTTTTTACACTTATCATTTATTGAAAATTTCTTAATTGCAACACATCAAAATTACATATAATTTACACTTAATGAACTACATGAAAACTTAACTTAAAAGAAAAATACAATATAATTCTAATTCTTCAGCAGCAGATAGTATCAAAATCAAAGCATTGATACCACTTCGATTTAGTCAAGTTAAACGGAAAACACGCGTTTAGTAAAACGTGCGGTAGTATACGAGTAGATATATTTTAATTATTTATCTATTTCGGTTTAACGCCGCTTTTAACATTGTTATAGTTTTTCGAACCAGTACTAACTTTTAAATACCATTCCACAAGGTATCGGCAACTTCTCCACATGTGGAGGAATAACGACACTGTTGTAAAAGTTTCATGGAAGCGATCGGGAATCGAACCCGAATCGCCGGGTTACAGACCCCGCGCATTAACCAATGACTACAACCGCGGGGTTTACAAGTATAGGTATGAGGATTGTTTACATTCGTTTCAGGATTCGCCGTTTGCAGAGATGTGCGCTCAAAGTGACTTGACGGTGAAAGCACGACTTTGACAAAGTCAACACTGACATTTTCAGATTGAATTTTTTGTGTATATGATAACATTTAGCAACTAACATGTTTTTGAACTTTACAAATCTCAAACTTTATTTAATCAGTGTTATTTATAAATACCCGTTTATGACTTATTTATGGCTGATTGGTATTGTGAACTCTTATGTAAACATGAGAGGACCGAACTACGATGTTTAGTTTTGCATTTGTAACGATTTACGAAAGGTAGACAAGCGAGCAAACAGTTTCTCTGGAAAACAGTTTCCAACCGATGAAGACTCATATCAGACAACAGAGATGGAAGTATGTGTTTTGGCTTCGACGCCGTACCATTAGCTAGGGTCATTTGTCGACTTATCACATTTTAACGGTGGAGGATGAGCGCGGGTGTACATCAGGTTAGAACCACTGACATACATTAAGTTAGTTGGACAGGTTTTTCACATTAAAAATTTGTCTTAATTGTCCCTAGTGGGATTCGATCTGACAGACTCGAGGGACTAGCGCTTCCTAGTTACAGCGCATAACCCTTCGACCACTGGGACTTATTAGGACTTGTACCTATGTTACTACAAATCAAGTCCTAGAATACTATAAAGATGGACTGTTTTGGGACCCGAATGCTTACATTCATTACATTCCCTGTAAGTTGTCGCGGCCGTGGTTCAGTGCTCTAGACTTGTAACCCGACGAATCTCGTTCGGCTGGTCATACTCTTTTAAGAAAATCTCACAAAATATCGATGTTCTTCCATTTGTGGAGAAGTTCACAGCTTCATGTGGAATGCTTAATTGGCACTTGTTAGAATGCAGTCCATGTTAGCGGGTAAACCGGTCGCCGTAAATAACTGAAATATCGTTGAAAAATAGCATAACAAATCCACTGACACTATTTATTTGTGAAAGGGTGTGTTCACAGAGATATGATTGAATACATTACTCTTTCCGAGTTTTCATTATAAGCCAGTTAAAACCATACTACACGCAAACATGTGCTATAGCGGCCACCTTCTGAAAAATAGTTATTGATTATTTAGAACAAAATGACCTTCGAATAAAGGCCACTTATCACTAAATGCCACATTTAGTATTTTCCATGGATGGGCTTTTTTCACAGGTTTGACTGTATAACTGTAATATTATTTACTGACGTTCACTTGTAGTCGGAAACTGTTTATCACTCAAGCCGGATTTACAGTTGTGAGATGAATGGTAAACAAAAGATCGATGGTTTGAGAGTCGGGTCTTCACAGTTTGTAAACAAAGTGACCAAACTTGATAATTGTTTACTTCAAGTCTGCAAACAAACCATGCGTGGTTTGCGACATCAAGACACAAGTAGTATGTATATCGAACTAGCTTTATAGACCCTAAACACATAAGTCAAGTATAAGAGTACACGACAACACAAGTAGAGAAAATTTGTGCTCTAAAACTGCGAGAATCAACACAGAGTGAATATATTCTGTTTTGTTTTAGATAAGATGGATGGAATACTATGGACACTAAGTGTGGTGTTTTGTACCAGTCTTTGTGTCGTACATGGTAAGATTGAAATACCTTAATTGCGTATGCTTTGATGCTTTAAAATTATTTTTATCTTTGCTTATTTTTCCGTGGCCCGTTTATTTGTCTCCTGCGCGCATCATACAGATTAAGAAAAAACTTGAGATGGGTAAATTTTAAATACTTTGTATGTGGGAATATTTCTGTATTTTTTGTTTCTTCACTCGAATTGATTGTATTAATTACTTCTTTTCCTGCATGCGCAGTACATGCCACATTTAGTGTTTTCACATTTTCCTGCGTGCGTAGTACATGACACATTTAGTGTTTTCACATTTTCCTGCGTGCGTAGTACATGCCACATTTAGTGGTTTCACATTTTCCTGCGTGCACAGTACATGACACATTTGGTGGTTTCACATTTTCCTGCGTGCGTAGTACATGCCACATTTAGTGGTTTCACATTTTCCTGCGTGCGGAGTACTTCACACATTTAGTGGTTTCACATTTTCCTGCGTGCGTAGTACATGACACCTTTAGTGTTTCCACATTTTGGGGAAAGGTTGTGGTTCCCTTAGAAAGGGAAAAATGCATCATGTGGGGGACATAGGGTAAAGTAACTAGACAAAGAAAGGAACATATATATCTCCTATATCAATACATTTTAACCATTATAATCGATCGAATACCGACAAAAAAGCTATATTCTTCTGGTCAAGTTGATGATATTTTCTTTCAAAAATGTCTCTCACGAAAATGATATATAACCATTAGTAACTGGAGGGTAAATTTATGATTATATGGGGGAAAACACACTTTTCATATATTGCTATATGTACGAGTAAGTCTATATGTTGTTGTCTTAATAATTATTACAAGCGTCAAATCTTTGTTGTAGCAATAGTTAACATTTTGTAACTTAAGCTCTGCACATTTGGTTGAAAATAACTTCAACAACGCATAAGTTGTAAAAATGTTGTTTTTAACCGGAAGTGTCTCGTTATTTCGATAACACGCATGCAATCAGGACTGAGTAGTCATGCAATTAAGTAATATAATTGATTTTGTAAAATGCTTGTTTCTTGAGTACCGACTTGACATTTCAGCCGAGGGACTGACAGCGTATCCATCTTCACAGAAAGTGGCAGTGAACAGTCCTGTCATTTTTACATGTGTAAGTTCTGAATCGGACGGAGAATTCACGTGGTATCGTTCTGGTAAACTACTGGATGAAGAAGAGGATGAAGTAACTATAAAGATGCTAGATGATAACACATCTGTACTGAAGATAGATAGAGCTGACATCAAGAAACATAAGAAGAGTTTTACATGTAGTTTCTTTACAGATAATGGGGTTGTTGAGAAAGCAACGATGGAATTAAAAGTTCTACCATCATCACGTAAGTTAAGTTACACAACCGAGATTCGAACGATTCGATAAAAGTAGGTTTATAAATCAGTGACCGGTCCTCCCGTGCATGCATTCCCCCTGGCTTTCTCTGGGGCGGCTCTGAAATGATCATAGCTGTCGAATGAGCCTTTAAACAACATATAAACTTTTTACAGACGATCTTTTTGTAAGAGCAAAACAGCGATATTGAAACTACCAGTTATGAGTGTTGTAAATGATATCATGGAAATAGCAAAATTTTAATACATGTAATTAATGCAATTGCATAAGAGAAACATGAACCTTCTTTTCTCCAGTTTGAAATATTTCAAAAGTAAATTACTTATGTATTATAAAACTTTAATGCGCCATTTGCTTTCACTAAGGATGCTTACATTCTATAACTTGACCTATCCTGATGTTCGGAAACTGAACGATTGTTCTACTTTCCATAGCCGTCACTCGCTCAGTGCGTACTACATTTTTTTACACCCGCCATGCAAATGTTCAACTAGTTCCCGTTCCGTCTATGTAAGATCAATTTCCATGAGTACTGTCAGTACTTTGATTTTCTTTTTGCATGCTTTCGTAGCCTTAAGTGTATTATATTGTCTATATGATTTTTTGAGCTTCAACTATGATGTAGGTAACGTATTTGATAATTTATTTTTTTGTCGTATTGTCTAGGTCTGCACAAATACTTCCCCCATATTACCCCGATCAGAGGTGGAGAGGACGTGATACAAACAGCCCCACAAGGTCAGATGAAGTTGAAATGTACCGTTAACTTAAAGAAGAATTTACCAAAATGGCGATGGATCAAGGACGGATATACAGACTTACAGCTCACACCCCAGGCCTCTGCAGGAAAGATATCTATTTCCACAGATGGTACGTAATCTCACATAAGTATCTTAATGCAGTTTGTTTCTGGTTACATACTCATTAAAACAGGGTTGGTGGAATGGATTTTATATAATTTTTATTATGATTGAAAGAGTGCTTACGGGTAAACAAGTGAGAGAGCGGGTGCACCATTCCTTGGACCTAATGATTGTCACAGGGTGGGGGGGGGGGGTAGGGTAGATCGATCTATCTATCTATCTATCTATCTAACATATCAAAAGGTTTTATTTCTTTACACCTCAGAAAAGTTACAAAACGTTTATCAGCTATAATTTGCTGTTACATGTCGACCAAAGTTGAAACATCTTTAACATGACCGAGAAGTCTGTCAAAGATAGTTCTTGTTCTAAACAAAAACCTGATGAAGTTCTTTACATATTTGGTGCAGGTGAATTAACGATCTTTGATGTATCAAGTGATGATAGCGGTATGTACATGTGTGTGGCTGAAAACAACCGAGGTACATCTTACAGTACAGCGTTCAGAGTGGCTATTGTACAGGGTAAGTCAAGACTTTATTAAAGTACGTGTGTAACATTACCGGTATGACTAGAATGGACACCTAGTATCTTAATACATTTGAATCAAATGCTTGCTGTATAGTATCACATAACACATATCAGATTCGTATGGAATCGATTGTAACATTATAAGTTTGTCGCTTGGGAAGAAGGTATCATTTAATCATTGTGAAAATCAACCGTACATTGTGATAGGGTCATATGAAGAAAATAAATATTGGTGGAGGTTGTGGCGTGGTCTTTGTATTTTTTCTCATTCTAACACCACGTGGTATTTCGCAGCTAAAAACCAATACAACTGAATTACAAATACGAACGTTGTGTATGGTTTGTATACAAACAGAAAACATTAGATAAACACCGAACTAAATAACATTATCAAATTAATCTAAAATTAATAAAACTGCGGATACTCAACAAAAAGAAATACTTCTTTGCATATAAATATTTGTGGTCAAACTTTGCAATGCTAATTAAAAGCTTGACAAACAATTTCTGAATGTAAAACGAGTGAAGCTGACTGATCCTATGAAGATATTCTCGCTTTAGGTAAAGTTTTAGGTACTATATCTTGAATTACTACAATACAATTCAGACTGTTTCTTTATTTTACAGTCAGTATCAAGTTTGTGTACACAATTCAAAAGCACTAGTATTTCAATATTTGTTTCCAATACCATAATTTACATAGGTGTTTTACACGTTATCACATATCCTAACATAGTTAAAATCTTTTTTATAAAACTAGAAAACCATTCAAGACCTATGAATCCGAAGTTATATCGTAATTTTACATCATGTATCACGTGATTGCAGATGCTTTAGCAGCCACCGGTTGTAGGGATGAGAGCGGTTACAAGTCGAACGTTGGTGAAACATACAAACTTGCTGGTGATATATGTACCACCTGTTCATGTGAAGAAGGGGGTGTGTTACGTTGTCGATCTATATCCTGTTTCCCTGTATGTCCGTATGGACAAATACCTGAGATGTCCGAGGATGAATGCTGCGCTTATGAATGTATATCAAGAAAAGGTTAGTGAAACAATGTACATGTAAATAGATTATAGATTTTCATGTTCGCTACCATTTCACTTTGCGCTTAGCATTGTCCTCGTTGTTATAAAAACAGATAGATGCTCGGTGATCAGCCTTTATGTATTCTATATGATGATATTGCTGTTTAAGTATTTAGGAGGCGTTTCCTTTCATTTTACACTGAACACATAGTTTTTATACCGTTTTACCGATTTCATACAAGAGTAAAATGCCCAAGATATGGAGTTTTTTTTAAATTAAACACTTCATATTGAAGGTATTGATTTTATATCTGTATAAACCGGAAGCGTTCGTGAAACACGGATGCCCCCCTGTGACCTTTACCTTTGACGTACTAACCTAAAAATAGGGGTCATCTACATCCTATGACCAACCTCCCAACTGAATCTGAAGAGTTCTCTTGTTATTGGTCAGACAAGGTTTGGTTACAGACGGACAGACCGACGGACGGACCGTCCGACCGACATTTGCAAAACAACATACCACGTTTTCTTCCGAATGGGACATGATTACATTGAGCGAGTATCAGTAACTTTTCGACTCTTTTCCAAGGGAGATTACAACATCGATTAAATCTGCTCTGTGTTAATAATTGTCGCATGTTAAAGAAGCAGAAATTCATTTGCATTTTCTGCAATACAGTGTTGTTACCATTATGATTTGTGTTATTGGTTTTCGAAAATAAATTATCACTTATCAGATAGATACATTCAAAGAGAGCGTATCTCATTCAAATGAAAATATGCATTCAGTGTACAAGTTTGGAGGTTTCACGAAAAAGTTTATCGCGTTTGTAAGGTTGTATGCCAGTCGCGGAATCAATAGATCAGCATGTTTTATTTACTGGAAGACTGTCAGCATGTTTTATTTACTGGAAGACTTATACTCGATAGTCGTACACATGTATTACATGTACATCTCTGCTTGCAGCGGAAATAGAAAAAGATGATGACGACAGTCAGTGTAGAGATAAAGACGACAATGCTATTCCTGAAGGGACGTTATTTAATCCGAGCGATCCATGCACAACTTGTCTTTGTGCAGAAGGACAGGCGGTAGGATGTTCAGCTATTGCTTGTGTACCGCCAAATTGTTATGGGTATAAACTTAAACCAGGCACATGTTGTGACTTCATCTGTCCCAGTGAAATTGAGAGTAAGTATCTAAAACCAAATAAAGATACCTGAATATGATTGAAGAATATTAATCAATGCCGTTATGTCGTATTATCTAATTCTTTAATTACAATGTAAATATTGAATAACTTAATGCACTCATTATTCAGATAAAAGAAAAATTATCATCTTGCTTTGTTTATTTCGGTATGAAATGTTTACCATTTACGAATTGTTCATGAAGACAAAATGTATGGTGCATAATTATTTATAGGCCTACGTCTTCAATCAAAATGATGTCTTAAATGTGTTCTTGGCATTCACTACCTATCATAGAGCTTTCACAACTTGATATGGTTCGTGTGCTCATCTGTACGATTCAGTTTCTTGACTGCAACGCCCCAATTTTTGTCGTACGATTTATACATTCTTAACAACAACAAAAACAACAAAAAGAAACGCATTGTAGAAGATGCATTTTTTTATCTTTTTTTAGGAATAACCATTGGTAATTGTATAGATAGAGATGGAGAGGAGGTAATGTCTGGTGCTATATATATGCCTGATGAGGACCCCTGCAAACAGTGTGTATGTAATAATGGAGAAAGTGGAAGATGTATGATGGTGGCTTGTAGTGCGCCCACGTGCCCTAATTATGAGAGATCACGTGATAAGTGCTGTGAGTACACGTGTCTGGATGCACCTCCTTTGCCGACATTACCTGAAGGTAACCATTTTTGTAGAGGAATAAGTGTGTGTTAACGTTATGACCACCACATTTCGATTTATAAAAGCGTAATAGAAATATAAAGGAATGATCTATGTAAACATTACACCTTATAAATGACTGATTAAGAGGGAGGGAGGGAGTGGGGTCGCAAGTCATTCAGTGCCGAGAGTAAGAGATCGGTACAGGAATTTTTTCTTAGATCACATGCAACTAAGTAACCATTTTCAAATCAATTTATGTACCATTTTCACATTTGTTAGTTCCATACATACAATCATTGTTCATTTAATCACACTTACATAATATTCTGTTATATCAATGAAGACAATATTCGCTTCTTAGGAGGTTGCACTGACTTCAATGGACGTACATCCCGTTATGGCGAAATGTTCCAGCCTGGAAGCAATCCTTGTATGATGTGTGAATGTTTACCGTCTGGTCTCGGAGTATGTAACAATGTCACGTGTGATGAGCCAACTTGTAGGAACTATGAACTAATACCCGGAACCTGTTGTGGTTTTACATGTCCCGATGATGAGGAAATTGAAACAGTTTCTATTGATCTTGACGGTAAGTTTCTGATCTATCAATGCCTTTTAGAAAACAAATCTGATACAACATTCAATGCATTTACAAAATGAATACCAAACTATCTGAAATGAATACGATATGTTTAAGAAATAACAGAACCAATCCAACATATATTAAACCACTTTTTATCAATACGAAATATCATAAAAAATTTGAAAAATGTGTAACTCATTGGATGTGATGCATGTTTGTAAATTTTTGACGGCAAAAGGTAACAAACGCCTTTAAAATTCAAACTTAAGGCCACCAATGAAATGAGATGTTTATCAAATCTGTATACATTGTATTTTGTATTTGCGCCTTTTAGAAACTTGCAAGGCGTACAACGGTGCCATGGTTTCCTCTGGAGCGACATATCAACCAACGCGCAACCAGTGTTATAGATGTACGTGTATGAATGGAGGACCCCAGTCTTGTACTACAATAGAGAGGTGTTCAGAAGTCATACCTCCCAGTCCTCCCTTAACTTCGAACAGCATGGAACAAGGTAAGCGAGAATATTTCGGTATCTTCTTGTTACTCATCTATGATTAATTTAACCATACCTGAATACCTGTCAATATAAACTCGTCTATATATATATACAGTGCAACCTCCCCAAAGCAACACCCTTTGAGAGTAGCAAAAATATGTAGTTGTTGAGAGCTTGTTGCTCTAGAGAGATTAAATTAATAGCTTAATATACTTTTCTGTCTTTATTTTTCTGTATGCTTATTCAGGTATGTTTTATTTACGCATCTTTCCACATTTCTTATGTTATATGCATTCAGCTGTAAACCATGTAATATAATATAAAATGAACGAAACCATGCGGTTTCACACACACACACAAAAAAGAAGCTAAATGGTACAATGGGAAGAAAATCAAATCATGCTGTTGTCGAAGGGAGATTGTTGCTCAAGAGAATGTTGTTCTGGTGATGCTACATCGTATCTGTTCATACGTTTTTAATATGAATGACTGATCTTTATAGTGCTGTTCTTTCAGTACTTGGACGGATTGTTATGCAACAAATTGGCAAAAATGACGCCATTGTTCAGTGGAGCGTACCTAAGGAGTATGAAGACAAGGTAAGAATAAAAAGCTTCAATTTACACACATGTTGTCCGCCTTATTCCGTGTCACAAAGTATCATGCATATAGCTATAGTTGAACCATGTAGTATCATTCAGTATGCTTAAAGGGGCATGCCCTGGAACTTGAAGCTTCTCGAATAGCAATCCAATTGGTATCATTTTAATGCCTAAATCAATTAATGAAAGCCCTGTTAAATATTAACGATATATCCCGCTAGTTTATTCGAAATACACATTTCAAGATTTACCAAACCTGGCTATTTCAATCTCAGAAACTATTCGTCATTTTCACGACTCGACCCTTTCGGTATCTGTCAAAATCGAAAACATCGCGGAAAAATGTCAACTACCTGTAATGGTAGGTATTGCTCATTTTACAATCACTTGAAAGGCAGCGCACATGCTCAGTTAAATTCTCAGACACATCGGAAATCGTTGTCGTCAATAAAAGGCTGACAGCATTTTATTCAAACCGACATACAAATACCGACGCGCGCGTTATAGTAGGGTCATTTTTGAACGTACATTCTACTTTGACCTTTCGGTAATAATTGGTTTTACACGTGACAAACGAATTTTTGGTGTACGAAAATTAAGACACAGCAGTTCCTGGGCATGCCCCTTTAAGACGATATGCATTCCATTTAATGACAAGTTCCCGTATCGCTGTAGCTGAAAAGCTATGAATAAATGACACTAACTTTGAGTCACGTTATCATCGTATGTGTTATGAGAAGCACATCTTGTTTCGAGTATGTTATAACTAAAGTCAAGTTTTCGACGATTTAAGATTTAAGATTGACAAACTGTACCACAGAGAGCCTAGGTTTATCGTTTTATTATCAAACTTGCAAATGGCTTGCTTGAAGGTAACATTTAACACTGTCAGTTTATTTACAGCAAGCTAAGTTCACAGTGCGCTATCACGACATGTCTACTCAAAAGCATCATTCTTTCAATGTGGATGAGGACACTTATCTGATCCTGAGAGATCTTCAACTTAACGACATATATGAAGTGCATGTTAATGGCACTGTCGGGACAATGCCCTTCTCCACTATACCCATGCCGTTCCGTTTCTCATTGCACGGGAGGGGTACGTATTTTCTCTTTATAATATGCAGTGAAAGAACGACCCACTGTGTAAAGAATAAAGAAATGAACAATTACATCACTGTCGGTCTTTAGTTAAGGATATCAAAATGCCTTACTTTATGGAGCCCGCCATTGTTTTTCTAATCACGGTTCTTTAATATAATAAATATATATACATGTACTCGTATACTTGATGATAGGTTCAAATTAAAAAAGTCGATTTACATTTTTTGAACTATACAGACAGATGTAATTTCACACATTGATTATTAATGGTGATTTTTTTATAATGATCCGCATGCAGGATTGTCGTTGGGAATTTTATCTTATCACCAAATTTATAAAAGAAATAACATTCATTTAACCTAAACATAAAGAAATGATGAAACAATAAGATGCTTGAATGGAGCTCACAGTTCAATTTGTTGACATTACAGGTCATTCTTCACTCGCTCTCAATAATGCTCTTGGCCAAGTATTTATGTCACGTGGTTCCATGGCTTATGATGGATACAGTTTACCCAGAGAGTTTGAGCCTGTTGCTCGTAACAACGACGTCGACATACTATTGAACGTTAGAAGCTTCCATATGGTGGAGATTTCTACGTATAACGAAGCACCATGCCCAGATCAAGGTAAACTGTGTTTCTGTGTGTGATGTTTTGTGCTGTTGATTTTTAAGTTTTATGCGCTGTGACTGTCCAGAAGTGACCATGTAAAATCTCAGATTAAATTCTCATGGAAATAATGAATTCTAAACCTATGACATGAACTTTGTTGAAATATAGTTTCATTGTCATCAAGTTAGGATACAATTTGTAGAATTAGTTTATCTTTTACTCGAGTTATCTCCCTTTCCATTGACGAATAAATAATTCATGCTTTTCCGTACCTGTAGCTGTGTTGTCGTGAATTACGTCTGTAGAAATCGTCTGCTGGTTGGAGTGATCAAATGTATTGTTCATAACATTCCTGAATTAATCAATTTTTTCTCTATTATATACATGTAAATTCCAATTCATACAATATATATTATGAGCTTAGATATATTGCTTAGATAGGTTTACACTCTGCTTTATTTTCAGACTGTGGATTGATAAGGTTTTATATGTATGGTAATGACGGAGAATTGCAGAATGTTGTTTCCCTCATGTTTGTCAGTCAACAGGTAAATTACACCTAATATTCTCTTATCTAACGCATGTATATCGACTGCACACACTTTATGTCATCACCAAATTATTTTACAATAGACGAACGTCAAACTCCCATCCTGTGATAGGGGATGAACTAAATAGTTGTTTATCAAGTCATTGAAATCTTTACTATTTTAAGGATCAATCTTAAAATACGGATACTAGTTACCTTAATATATTTACCATAATTGCAGTTAGCTTATAAAATATTATTATTTTATTACAGGACTTCATGTGGGCCAAGTCTCATCTGTGATGTTTAGTGTCAAGATCCCGCAAAATGCTTACTAAATGTTGAATTAATGATGTTGTCATGAATCAGTGACTTGTTTATTTTTTTTCATTTTTACTTATGTATTATTCGTCCTTTGTGTTTTCATTTAAACTGTAAAATAATGATGTACCTGTATTGTTTCTATTGTAGTAGTAGTTTGCTTGTACATTTTTGTAATTGAATAAAACATTAAAATAGCGATCATGTTGAGTATTATATTAGCAAAGTGAAAATGTTAGATAGTAGAAAACGCAAATCAATTCCGCCAAACTGTATAACTCGTAGTAATCATAATTATATGAACAGTTTTAAGCCAGTTACATTTGATACGCTGATCTACCAGCCACAGCTTAGCTTAGCCGTGAGGGTTGTTGGCCAAATAACCATGTGTCAAATTCCCAGGTGAGGGATGTTTTTTTTCTGAGACATTTTTCCGAAGGCATCGCAACCAAAAATGGTAAGTTGACTCACACCGCTAAGTCACTCACTGCTGGAAAGCTGTAAGGATGGTGGTTTTGTCATCCTATACAGCATATGCATTGTGATTGCCATACTTGTAAGCAACGTTACTTATAAATGAGATACAACTACATACATAGATGATGACACTAATCTCGTCTTTTAGATAAATATGCATTCAAATTAATCGATTTTCGCGAATGTGTCTAAGTTGACTTTTGACCTATATTTGTTGGCATGACGCAATAATTATTCAGAAGAAATTGCTCATTCTATTCATGTCTATTGGATGATTCAGAGGAAACTATTCCTTCTATTGAGCGTAGAAAACTTACAGCGAGACTGCAATTGTTTAATCGTTGTACTTCTTGTGGTTGTAAAATTTGTTAATTAAAAATGTACGAAAATGTATTCTTATGCGGTCGAAATTTTACATTTACCCACAACTTACCAGAAATATCGCGGGGAGGTCCACCGTACTCAATTGCCTACTTTTCTAAATATTACCCCCCCCCCCAGCCAGAAATCTTTGATCCTCTGAAATTATATATTTGTATACAACCAAATGCAACACCGTTCTTTATAACGATACCTCTAACACACGAATGTATGAAGATTTCCTATGTGACATTTTATTAATAATGCTCAATAATTCAGAATAATCCATTAAAGGGGGTCCGTTGCTTTCCTTTCTCAAATTATGCTTGTGAAGAAAAGAACTGACGGAAAAGTTGATTTGGACAATATCTAGCACATGCTGAAATATTTCGGCAAATATTGCTATTAATTATGGAAGGAAACCTTTATTACTCGTTGTTGTATTGAAACCGAAAGGGTATCCTCGGTCTATTTTTAGAAATGTGTACTTCCTATTTTGACTTGTATTTCTAATTATGTAAACAACGAAACATGCCAGACAGGCCATGCACAGTAAGAAAAACGTGTTTTAATTAATCTTCTTTATCAATACGAGGTTTTAGTTAAGGTGGGTCTCGGGTTTCCTCCCGAAAAATTGCCACTACTACAGAGTTCGATCAAAACCTTTTAAGATTTAATGACGGCAAAATGAAGCTATATTAACTTTTTCGGATTTGTAAATGATTCTGCATTGTGCACAGTAAATTTCATAGCTTAATATACAAAATTATCGGAGCAGTACAAGAAATAACGCAAAAATAAAAACAAAACATATACAACATATCGCTCCACTAGGTGGCCGTTTTTGAGCGGTTTCAATGGAAATATCATTTGAATACATCATTTTTGCTTGAGTCAATACTTTGAAGGGTGTTCCTGCAAAAAGATTTGCTTGCGCGTTGACTTCTGTAAACTGAAGACTTTTCGGAAGGAAACCCGCGACCCACCTTAAGTATTAAAATAAACTTGCCTTATAAATTTTTGTTTATTCAACACCACCATAACATGTAGTTTTCGTGCATTTACCTAGTTTTGAAAGCGAGGTTTAATTTTTGGCAGGTGTCTTAAAAAAGTTCTATCTAGGGTGCGCACCCTAGATAGGAAATACCTATTCAATAATGAAAAAAAGTGCTTTAAAATGGGTATTTTTCGATTCTCCAAGTGAAATCCATATACATCGAATTTAAAATAACGTATACAATCACTTTTTTAAAAGTTCTTTCTACTCAAATATTCCAACGTAAAACCTTTAAGTCAAATAGGAGATATGGATATTCGGAACAAATATGACTGAAATATATTGATAAGGTAAATGTAACCTGCTCAAGTTCTATGTATGCCCAATTGATTTAGTGTAGTCTTCCGTCACGGCTGAAAAAACATGGTCACGCTGTAGTTGCAATCGATTGCTGTTGCATATGTGGGTAGCACGTGAACTGGGTGTACATGACTAAAAATAGAAGTAACTTAAACATGCCTATACTTGCTATAAACCTAATATAAAACACAAGACTGAGCGGAGAATTTTGAATTGAGATTTATTTATCATTATATAAGGTAAGATTTTATTTACCAACATACGTGTTGTCACTTTTCTTGCAAACATTAATTCGATTGGATAACCCTTGTTATACACTTAAGAGTATCAGGTATATCGATCCTATCGATAGTTATAGATTATTACTATCGCTTGTTGTAAATTTCAGCAAGAATGTTCATACTTGATTTAAAATACAACTTTATTGTCGCAAAAAAATACTGACATACATAACGTCCATGATTCTGATAATTTTGGGTTAAAACACGACTTATCTGGCTTTCAAAACCAGAGACGTTCAAAGTAAAATAATTTTCCAGGGTCGCATGCCTCATCTTGATCGTTTATTATAATTTATGTTAATGACATATCAGCTGTGGCTATAAAATAAACTTCTGTCATCTGCAGACAATTCTGGTATTCTCGTCTATAATGCACAGACACTTGTTTAGAAAAAAATACCCCACCCACCACGTTCGCTCTTATGACTACCAATGCATATAAATACTAATATTTATATGCATTGGAAGAGCGTACGCGATGGGTGGGGTAATTTTTTCTAACAAGTGTCTGTGGTATAATGTTGTCAATTTCGAATACTTTTACCAAGTACCAAATGTAAGTGTTTATAACATACTAGCTGGATCTTTAACCGATTTTAACTAACAACTTTCTATATTAGCTCACCTAGTACACATCCTTTCAAAGAACAATGTCAATATTTAGCAATTGCTTATTATTAAGCCGACATAATACTCGCACAAAGATTTAATCTCAACTGAGTCTGAGTCGAAAAACGTTCGTGAATACGGCTTTGAAGATCGTCTCAGCTAAGTCTAAGTCTGAGTCTAAGTCTGAGTTAGAAATAAATGTTAGTGAATATAGGCCATGGAGTATTATTTCTTTATCATTTACAAAAATTCTAATTGTATTTATGTACATGTACATTTATTACTTTTTTTTTCATTTAAAACACATGGAAACGAAATAACAATAAAAATCTTTATTAAATTGACCTGCAGGTTTTCATAAAAGATACAAAAATATGAACACCATATGGAGTGGGCTTTTGAAATGAAGAGGCGGTTAACAGTAGTACTGGTTAGAATGCGGTCTAGGAAAACTGGCTATAGGTGAACCAGCCGTCGTATATAACTGAAATATTAACCTACTGAAACAAAAAAAAAAGGATTTCTAGTTACATTTTCAAACATGAATATCAGGCCTTGATTAAACCATTGTTGGTTTTGGCAAACACGAGACCGACTTTATATTTTTAAAAAGATGTAATGCTTATGTATTTTTTTGTGTGTAATTTTGACATTTTTCTCCATGTATATATTGTCAACAAAAGTACCTATACCTACCTACCAAATGTTAAACAGTTTGGATCGCAAACAAATATTATTTTAAGGGTGACATAATACATGACTGGATTATTTATTGCACTATAGTAACGATTCTATTTACAGAATGAGCAGCAGCGCCAAACTTGGACTTGACTGGCAATATGCAATCTACTTTGACCCAGAAGCAGACGAAGTTAGATGTCCGATGCATCAAATTACAGCTGATAAACTGATGGAGAAACTTCCAAGTATGGTGGATGTCGACGAGCTTATCGAACAAGTAACTATTTACAAACTACCCCTGACAAAGTGGCAGTGGACAAAATTCTTATTCTACCACAATTTTGTTCTACTGAAAACGGAAAAATGGTGGTGGACAATTGAGAAAAACAGTGAAGGAATCACCATTCAAAGAAGTAAAAACATAGAAAGCGTGAAGATTCGTTATAGACAAGTTGATAGAATAAGGGGGCTGGAAGAAGTGATAGAAGATTATGGAAGAAAAAGTATTGGAGATTTGATTAGATGGTTGTACAATGAAAATGAGCTCAACAAGGAATATGATTACCTAAAGTGTAATTGCAAGCATTTCGCGAAGGCGGTATTTGACCACGTAGCGAAATATAAGCTATATAAATGATAACTATGAAACAACGCAATTTAATTTAGTATAAATTATTGAACAAAATTGCAAAGTAAATAAAGTTGATTCAAGTGCGAAATGTTTACTTTCATGTTTCTTTTTTCACATACCTAAGTATTCGAGCAAACAAACTAAAACATAGAGTTTGACTGCACCAAATTTGATTAAACTGAATATAATGTCGTTTAAACAAAAAAAAAAGTACAATTTATTGACATATACAGGCAAACGAGCTGGACAACCTGAGTTATGTTGTTCATCAGGTGTCTTGTGTCGATCCTGTGATTTTTACAATGTACAAATATATATTGCCTCTTTCAACAAAGTTGTCATTCAATATCTACGGTTATGCAGATGTTCACCAGATTACTTTTAGCTTCCTTGCCAGCACTTCTGACCGTGTAGTTGTAAAACAATAACTGAACGAGTGCCTTTAAGATATTATTGAATAGATTACAAACTATAGGTTGAAGGTTGAACAGTTTTAATACTGAGACCATTTTATATTGATCAAAACAACAACAAAAGTGAAAATCTCCAATATCAAAGTATTTATGTAATTGCACTAATTAATCATTTTAGGGACCTTAGTGTGATTATGAAGAGTCAACTAAGTTTGAAAAACTCATACGAAAGAAAAGCCAAATTGCAAAGTACAGCTTCGTAATTATGAGAGACACACGGAAAAATCTGACCAATGCAGAAATTCTGGTTCATGGATTAATTCAAACTTACCTTTTTGTAACGGTCTATTCACAAACATTCCTGCTTGTCAAATTGATAAACTACAAAGTGTATAGAACCATGCAGTTCGTGTTTTAACCAATGTATCTACAGATCAGCCAAGTAAGCCTTTACTGAAACATCAGAACTGGTTGCCAGTACGTGCTGGAATAATGTTCATAATTTTAGTGACAGTTTGAAACAATAGTAACAGAACAACACCAGCATATTCATGTCCACAACTTACCCACAAACAAAGACACTATCAGCTTAAAAAAAACACCAGAAATCAAATTTGGTGAAAGAGAACAAAGCTTACTGGTAGGTCTATCACCGTAGCTGGTTCAAAATGGTTGAACTCTCTTCCGAGAGATTTGTGATTAATCAGAGACAAAAACTCTTTCTGAAGGAGACTTCATCTCTTTGAAATTTATTTTACTAGGATTTGATTCAGAAATGTTTTAATTAAGTTACTGTTGTGTACAGTGCAATAGAGTATGACAATATGCGCTAAATACAAATGAATTAATACATGTAGTAAGGTTTGAATATTATATTTTAGTTACAATAGCCATTCCTTGGTACGCTATATTATCTTCCTTTACTTGAGTTCTTATGATGAAAACACATTTCATCTTAGAGGCAACAGTGCCCCATGACGAAGTGTACTACCAATGAAATACCAGACTGAGCAGGCATACTCGTAATGATACTGAATTAAAGACGTAACAAGAAGATCCTTGGTGTGTTGGGTAGACATTCATGCACAAGATATTTGACATCTACAAGGCTATTGTAACGGTGAACTGTTTCTTATGGAAAGCCACAGTACACCCCCGAAGTAGTACTATGATTTGCTATATAAACCCATATATGTTCTACTACCTCGGAATTATGCCAATTTCCTATGGAAAGCCACAGTACACCCCCGAAGTAGTACTATGATTTGCTATATAAACCCATATCTGTTCTACTACCTCGGAATTATGCCAATTTCCGAAGTAGAAGAACCGTTCAATGTCGGAGTTCATATTATCCTACATCGGGATAGATCATACTACAACTTCGGAGTTTTATTTTCCGATGTAGAAGTATACATACTACTACCTCGACTTTCTTACTACAACTTCGGATTTTTATTTTCCGAGGTAGAAGTATACATACTTCTACCTCGGCTTTTCGATTTTCCGACGAAGAAGAACAACGTTCGGCGAAGTAAGAATTTAAGTACGGAGTTCATACATTATTATACTACTTCGGCATTTAAATTCCGACGAAGAACAATGTTTCCGAACTATAGATCGGTATATAGTACAACTCCGCATTTTATACCGACGAAGCATAACTCCGAGGTATCGAAAACCACGTTACTTCGGGAGATTTGCTATACCGGAGTATCGTGAGTTACGATATTTCGGGGGATTTAACGATATTTCGGCTGCAAGCTTCCAGTGACCGAGATTTGGTCTCCACGAAAGGTTCGGAAGGCGAGTTGATTGATCATTGACTGCAGTTCTACATTTAACATTTATTTCATTAACGAAATAGACCCCAGAATCTAGGTATGTAATTGCTACATCTACAGGTAGAATTTATCAATGATTACATGCCTATCAAATATTTTTTCATGAACAAGGCCTGGCTACAAGTACAACAATCATTTGTCAATTAATGATGATAGCTGTAATCTTAATGTGCTAATTCTACATGCTCAGTCCTGGAACTTGAAGCCTGGGATCAGAACAGTCTGATATTAAGTCATATATGAATCAGGCATGTGTTTCCAAAGAAACGTATTTCTTTGTTTCATTATTAATTTTGCAGGTCCGTTATGGTTTGATGTGGGCTGTCACTAAACACGTAGGTGTACTGTGCTGTTAGCACTGTGGGACTAAAGCCCATTCAGGTAAGTTTTTTGACTGTCTTATTGTTTTATTTTACAAATGGAAAACTGTTCAACGATGCATTAAAAATTGTCTAGTTCATTTTCCTCATTTCAGTATACCAAACCATGGATGCCCAAGCCTACATTTGTTAACAGGATATTCAGACATGTAAATTGTTATCTGATTTAAAGTTAGTTTATATATTAATATAATAAAGATGTTTGTTTAATGTAGTTTTTAAAGTGCATCACAACTTATAACAATTAAGACTCTCAGAGGGCAATTAATTATGACAAAGATACAAATAAATCTGTTTCAGGCAGTCTATATCAATTAAAACCAGATGTCCAAATAATTGAAATTAAATTTGTGTGTGTCAGGATTAGCTGTATACAGTTTTAATAATATTATTAAATGTCTTTTTTTTCAGATTTGATTCAGACGATGAATGCAGGTGTTATATAAAAAGACCACAACTGCAACAACTTCAAAGAACTCAACTGTAACTTCTTCAGGTGTGTTGAAAGCTAAATCATAAGATATGTTAATAGTTACATTATTTAGTCATTGATTCAAAGCCTTGCTTTTTTAGTAGTGTTGTGTAATGATACTGCAAAATTAGGGCCATCAGTTTTATTTCAGAGATCAAATTATTTATCAGTACATATGAATGTTAACCTTCACCAGTGCATTTGTAGAGATTTAATGATTCTTATTCTAACACATTTGTATTTATAGCACATGTGGTATTTTAAATTGATTTTGTTTAAGAACAAGATTTACTCACGAAGAATTTTATCAATTCAGCGCGTTGATCTTAAATATGTAATTATGCGTATAATAAAAATTCTAGTTTTACAATTTTGTGTATGCTAGACTGATTATGAAATTTTCTCACTTTGAACTTTCATGTCTTTTTTTTCAGGAGCTCACCCCTGGTGACACAGTAACTAATTATTAAGTCATTTTTGGATGTGATATTGTGGATACACAAGAATTAGAAGGATATTTAAATTACTTATTTATAAAAACATTCTGAAGAACTTATAAATGGCATAAAAGTCGCAAGTGACTGATTCAAAATTAGGACTGGCATCTTTGATTGCTATATTTCAAATGTCAAAAGCTTGAGGCAAATTAATATACATGTTGTATGTTACATAAACCATTGTTTTATGATTGGCACCTGTTTGTAGGGATATGCACTGATTCAAATTTCCCATATGTTTAGTTTAATGAAATGTTAATAGTGAATTTATCTGCTGTCATTAGCAGTATTATGTTCATCAAGCAATAATGTAACTAATAAGTTCTCAATAATGGACAACAATAGGCACACTAATCTGCTAGTCTGTGGTGTTTAAAACTGTATAATGTCAACATAGCTGTAGATCAATTGAAGTATAGAGCGGTAGGCTTTGAAAATAAGCTGTTGGTATGAAATTTTGTCTAAATAGAAATGAAATAATTGTAAAACTGAATACTAATAAATATATAATGAAGAACTAATAACATCCTTACATTATAATTTCTTCATGTATTGTGCTATTTTATTAAATTGTTAAAGCTGCCTTATTTTACTGTTGATGCATGTATTTATTATTATCTTCGGTGAGATTTGATCATTTTCATAAGTTGTACAATAATCTTCCTTATACTGGTTGTTGAATGTATTTGTATTAAAACTTATAATAAAACGGAACATCTTGTCGTGAAATGAACCGAAATATTAAATACAGTATGAAGCTAAAACAACATTCAACGACCTTGCGATTATTCAGCTTTAACAGTTTGATAAAATTGCACTATACTTTGACTTTGTTAAAAAATACCAGTCATTAAATGCACCATGAACTGTCTTGTAATTACAGGACAGTGAGGTTCATAAAGAACACATCTGGAAACTTCTCAAATGATATTTCTGAACAGTCTGTGAACCGTCATGTTTTCGTGATACATGTTTGTTTCACTTCTGTGAACATTTTGGTCTAAAAGGGTCATGACTGCCTTGCATTAAAGTAGGTAGTTGCTTACGGAGGATGGGAGTCTAGTACTGGTTCTTCCCAGTAACAATAGCGAAGTGAACTGTCCCCTCATATGACCCTGACTGTTGAAAAGGGGTGTGAAACTCATATAAACAAACAAACAAACATTATATTTGGTTCAGAATAATCTGACTTGTTTATATAATGCCAGTGAAAACCTCGGTGAAGAGTTAATCAATAGTGATAACTGGTTACTATTACTAAGGTACATGCAAGATAATAAGTTGCAAACAAAACCTTAACAAAGGTGTGATGTTGCCAAAGCCATGATGAGTAGGATAGCTCAACATACTTTGTGCACTTGTTCTATAAATCAGTGACAAAGAACTATTTGAAAACTTAAATGTGTAATTGTCAAAAGACAATAAGTAGCACATTATGAGGTTAGTAAAATGTTACATCTGTAAGAACAATATAAAGAGTCTAGGCATCATTAAATGTTTCAATTTCTCAAAGCTCAGGAAGTCTCCGTTGAATGTTAATTATCTTCTAGAAGGCTTCAAAAGTCATGATCTAATTTAAGAAAACTGTTTGTACACTGTTGGACACATTGCTGTGTTATAGCATCTGGTACCACTTTAGTGAAATTCTGGAGCCCTAAAAATAAAAAAGTAGTTATGACATTCCTTATCCAAAGTTTAAGTTCAATTGGAACAGCAGTGACTAACAATGAGATTGTTTCATACACATGTTTTTGAAGCTAGAGTATCATAACACCTAATCAAGAAAGGAGAACTAATGAAACTACTTCAGGTTGACTACTTCCAACATTACCCTATAAGTAATATCTGGTGTCTCCATCATTATTATGATCCAGTGTAGTCAAATAGCATGTGCACAAAAACCACAGACATTTTCAGTTATTTAATGCTTAGACAAACATACATAAGCCTGATAGTTGGAACACTGACAGATTCATTACAACTTCCTGTTTGCTTCAGAAAAAAAATATTTGTCCGTTGTGTGTATTGGTGGAGGGTTCGATTTCCTGGCTGCTTTTGAGATAATACTTCATCATTTAAAATGTATGAAAAAAAATGTATGTACCATATTATTATGTCCCATGTATGAAGTATACCAGGTATACCCGGCAAGATGTCCCTATTTCTCTGATTTCACATGCTTGACTGTTCCTTAGTTGTTTGGTCTCATCCAGTCCCATCAATTTTTTTATCTGGATCACTGTTCTCATCCGACTGTCATTGAATAAATGGCATGTAAGAGGATATGTACATGTAGGTACATCCTGAAAAGTAAAGAGTAAGATAGCAAATTAACAATATTCTATACTATATAAGACTAGATACAAAAAACACCTCTGATGAGATAAAGCTGTTTTGAAATAGGAAGTCTTGCATTTTTTTCTTTGAAATTACTATCTTGTATATTTGTATAATTTACAAAGGCAGTATTTTCAAGGTGATATCCAGTAATTGATCAAAAATTCATCCTGAGCTTGTTTTCTGACTGACATCATAAGAAATAGGGGCCAATGACCTAAGCTTCTTATTTACAGTCTGTAGACAAAGCTTAAGCAGAACAAATAACTAAAAGCCATTAAACAAAATGGTATGGACACTAGAATTTCAATAGATTAATAAAGTTTCCTTTTAAAAAGGAAAGGCTTGGCTGGTTGTTGCTGATAAAAGTTAGTTCTGATACCATAACTAAATTGGTTCATTTTATTTCGTCTTGTTGACCATTTTACTTATGGAATTGTCCTCTTTCAAAGTCAACAGGTAGTCTGAAACATCGGCATATTTTTCTATTTATAGATTTTCCTATAATTCATCGTACTGTACACAAGTTTTAAATTGCATCAGAGAAAGCGTTTCGCAAGTTAAATTATAGTAGGGGTGTATTTCATTAATTAATTAATCCTCCGCTTATTACCTTCAGCAATTATGCTGATAATTAAACAAAGAGCTAGTAAAGTAAAAATAATTGAGACTGCGTTAATATATCTTATCTTTTCGTGCCTTAACGGTTGATGGAACATGCCGATTTATAGTGAAACACCCCGATTTTACAATGAAATCGCAAATGTGTACATCAAAATCACGTGACAAAATTATTGGCGGCAATAGCGTTCCGCAGGTTTCATTATAGAAGGGGCTTCCTTAAATTCTCTTGAACAATCCTCCGCTAATATGTCTTTCAGTAATGATTAAAATAATTGATTTAAATATATTGTACATAGTAACAGAAAAATAGACAGTTTTAAAATGTGTACCTTTACGTGTAATTAATGTTAATAGAACAAACCGATCTTTAGTGAAACACCCTGATTTTATAATAGACCAGCACAGTGAAGTTGGTACACTCAAGTCATGTGATACTGATTCACACAGTAAGCGTAAACCAATCACCGGACTGTTAACATATAGCTGGCAACCAATCGCCGGACTCCTATCATTTTTGCGCACTTGTACCCAGCTTTCGCATTACAGCTACCAGCATCTAGGGAACAACTGCAACTGAAAACAATAATAGGGCTTGGAGCCGTAGCTCCAAGCCAAAAAACAAGAGGGACAAGATGGCCCTATATCACTCACATGAAAATCATTGTTCACTCATTAAAATATTGTTTTGAACCTGTGACATAGTTTTTTACCACAGATGACCCATGTTAGAACGTGTCCTACATATGAATAAGACAAACATTCTGACAGGGTTTGGTGAAGATCCAATCAAAACCATGAAAACTACAGCACAGACAAGGTTTTCTTAAGATTTGACCTCGTGACATTGCTTTTGACCCCAGATAACCTATGTTCGAATTTGTCATACATATCATTAAGACAAGCATTCTGACAAGGCTTGGTGAAGGTACAATCAAAATTTGACATTTACAGTGTTAATAAGTTTTTCCTAAGATTTCACCTGGTGACCTAGTTATTGCCCCAAGATGACCCATATTTGTCTTGACCGCTACATCATTAAAACAAACAATTTGACAAAGTTTGGTAAAGATCCAATAATAACCTCGTTTGCGTTGGTATAACAAAACTTTGAAAAATACTGCAGACTAACTTAAAGGTAAAAGCAGGGCCTGTTTTATTCTTGTATCTATGTCTCAATGACTCAAGCCTGTTTCAGTTTATCTAATTAAGCTAACATAAAGTAAGTATACCTGAAATATCATTCACTACCTAAGGCAGTCCTCTGAAATCAAGCTACCAAGCAATGTTCTTCAGCTATGATCTTCTCTTAGTCTTTTTGGAAATCCTGAACAAGCGAAAACATTGTCTTCATCACTATAGTTCAAATCAACCTTCTAGAAGTCCAATACTTTTCAGATTTCCCCCTGCCTGTAAGTATGTATTTTTTACAATAACATTGTTTTTTTCCAACTTATATGCAAGTCAGCATATATAAAAATGAAATTAAAGAAGAATTCAAGCCCTTTTTCTGACTTTACCCTCAAATTCATCATTACATTTAAATTTATGCAGAGAATGTCCAATTACACATCTTAAGACCCACCTCGGTGGTTGAGTGGTTAAAGTCGCTTCAAATCACTGTAACCTCTCAGTGATAGTGGGTCGTGGGTTCGAGCCCGGCTACCGACCATAACTCTTTATGTGAGAAAGTAGGCATTTGCTTACGGAGGATGGAAGTCTAGTATTGGTTCTTCCCAGGAACGATGCATATGTGAACTGTCTGCCTCATATGACTGATTGTTGAAAAGGGGCATACAACCCAATATAAACAAAAACACACACACACACACACCTTTACTGTACCAAAAAATAGGACTTACAGATGATTTCATAATGTTTACTTAACTATGTTTCATAAAGTGACACTAACCTTTCTCATTTAACACTGCTTCAAAAAAGTATTGCCCAACCACTCCTGGTCTTCCGTTTGTCACTGCAGTTTTTAGCCAAATCACTTCCTACTGAATCTATGTAAAAGCACAAGGTCATAACAATCTGAATGATACAGATTAATTAGGGAAAATAACTGCAAATCTTTCATGTCACATTTATGCCTAACCCTAAAACAATCATGTCCACACGGCAAATCAAGTCCATTTTTTCAAGTCAATGAAGTATACAGCAGTAATATAATGGTTGACAAGAGCTTTTTGTTAGTGATATATTACATCATATTAAAGGAGTTACATTGATAATGTAAGCCATACAATTGTTGATAACACATACATGATAAAATTTCAGAGTTAACAAGTAAAAAATAAATACTATAACATGTATGAATTGTGCGACTAATTGACAACTTATTTATTCGAATCACAGATGCTTCATCATGCATGTTCAGAGGTATTTAAATATTTGATCAGTTAATCTATACATTAGCCAAATGTACATAATATTACCTCATTATTAAATTATTACCTGTTATTTTCCATCTCACTTTCCTCTATCTACATTGAGGGGGCAATTAAGTGGCTTCAGGTTCAGGTTCTCAGCAGTCTGCAAGCATCTGACCACTTTTCAATCTGTAACTTTAAATAACACAATGTGTCATCACAAACCTGAAATAAATGCATTTTAAATTCCATATAAATATATATGTATCTCATTAAAAACGATCAATAATACAAGTCCATCTTATGACAGGCGGGCCTGGATTTCTCCTTGAGCAAGTTCATAGTTAATTTTCCAAAAACTTAGGCTTTGACAGAAAAACTCCAATGTAAGCAATTTAATGCATGTATACTGCACATTTTCTTAACCACTAAACTAGTAGTAGTACACTAATCTATTTGAAAATAATATGAAAATAGGGTGTAATCCATCTCACTTTTCACTATTTCAATCCGGATGACACTTTCATATGTTATAATGAAAAAGCTTTAATATAAATGTTAATTTATTATATAAATATGCATAGATTCTATTTCCTATTCATAATTTTTTTTTTTAAATATTCGATGTGTACTATAGGTCAGAGGGAGTTAACACTTCGATGACTGACCAGAAATGAAGTTTAATCCTACAATAAACCACACTATTTTACTATTTACATTCCTATCTGATGACGTCATATCACAATGACATCATCAAGTTATATGTGTAAGATTTTACCAACTAAAGAGTTCTAGTGGTTCATGTGCGACATTTGTAAGAATTGAATAAAACAATTGTAATTGGAAATAAAAGGTCGGACTAAACTTTCATTTCCTGTCGTTTATCGAAGTGTAAACTCCCTCAGACCTCATAACACACATTTCACATAAAGCCCTTCGGTCTATATTCAATGTGTTACATGACGTTTGATGGACTTTACTGAAAAACGAGACCTACATGATTTTTCTCGCTCCTAAATCACTTTATGTCATGCCTCATGGAACCAACAGCTGACCAATTTACACCTGACATAGTGACAATTTATGTACACTGGCCAACGCCACAACACAAGTTTTATGAAAGAACTGAAACCCTACACGTGCTAAAGAAACTGTAAATCTATGAAAACAGTTCTGAATAATTCATGATTCAGCTCCTATGCCATGGCCATAAATGTATTTGTTAATTTGGTCAGTTCAGTTGTATTTGACGCCGTTAATGTGCGACTTGAGAACCGACTTGAGCTCGACAAAAAATCCCTTAAAACTTATCTGCAGTCTCTATGCACTACTAAAGGCAAAAACACAATACGTACCTTAAAAAGAAGAAAATGAAATGCCATCATGGCCTTGTAAGTTTCCAACCACTTGAGTGACAGTGATCAGACGGTGCTTGCAAGCTATTCTCGTGAAAATCATCCCCGTAGTATCGTGGAATCTCCCGAAGTAACGCTGACTGCGATACCTCGGAATAAATTAAAAGCCGAAGTATCGCGCAATACTCCGAAGTAGTACTATCAAGCAGGGGGGGGGGGGGGGTCGATTTAAATCACTGGAGTAGTATGACTAATGTGTACTTATAACTAGGCATTTCTTGTACGTCGGAAAGTAAAACGCCGAAGTTGTTGTAAGAAAGCCGAGGTAGTAGTATGTAGGCTATACTTCTACATCGGAAAATAAAACTCCGAAGTTGTAGTAAGAAAGCCGAGGTAGTAGTATGTATACTTCTACATCGGAAAATAAAACTCCGAAGTTGTAGTATGATCTATCCCGATGTAGGATAATATGAACTCCGACATTGAACGGTTCTTCTACTTCGGAAATTGGCATAATTCCGAGGTAGTAGAACAGATATGGGTTTATATAGCAAATCATAGTACTACTTTGGGGGTGTACTGTGGCTTTCCATAATTTCCGAAGTAGAAGAACCGTTCAATGTCGGAGTTCATATTATCCTACATCGGGATAGATCATACTACAACTTCGGAGTTTTATTTTCCGATGTAGAAGTATACATACTGCTACCTCGGCTTTCTTAGTACAACTTCGGAGTTTTATTTTCCGATGTAGAAGTATACATACTGCTACCTCGGCTTTCTTAGTACAACTTCGGAGTTTTATTTTCCGATGTA
The DNA here is from genome assembly GCA_964023205.1 of Lutraria lutraria. Lineage (NCBI taxonomy): Eukaryota > Metazoa > Mollusca > Bivalvia > Venerida > Mactridae > Lutraria > Lutraria lutraria. The sequence goes on from OZ026838.1 coordinate 31,239,119, forward strand.
GAAGTATACATACTACTACCTCGGCTTTCTTAGTACAACTTCGGTGTTTAACTTTCCGACGTACAAGAAATGCCTAGTTATCTACACATTAGTCATACTACTCCAGTGATTTAAATCGACCCCCCCCCCCCCTGCTTGATAGTACTACTTCGGGGTATTGCTCGATACTTCGGCTTTTAATTTATTCCGAGGTATCGTAGTCAGCGTTACTTCGGGAGATTCCACGATACTACGGGGATGATTTTCACGGGAATAGCTTGCAAGCACCGTCTGATCACTGTCACTCAAGTGGTTGGAAACTTACAAGGCTATGATGGCATTTCATTTTCTTCTTTTTAAGGTACGTATTGTGTTTTTGCCTTTAGTAGTGCATAGAGACTGCAGATGAGTTTTAAGGGATTTTTTGTCGAGCTGCAGGGTTCTTAAGTCGCACACTAACGGCGTCAAAAACAACTGAACTGACCAAATTAACAAATACATTTATGGCCATGGCATAGGAGCTGAATCATGAATTATTCAGAACTGTTTTCATAGATTTACAGTTTCTTTAGCACGTGTAGGGTTTCAGTTCTTTCATAAAACTTGTGTTGTGGCGTTGGCCAGTGTACATAAAGTGTCACTATGTCAGGTGTAAATTGGTCAGCTGTTGGTTCCATGAGGCATGACATAAACTTTGATAAAGTGATTTAGGAGCCAGAAAAATCATGCAGGTCTCGTTTTTTCAGTAAAGTCCATCAAACTTCATAACACATTGAATATAGACCGAAGGGCTTTATGTGAAATGTGTGTTATGAGGTCTGAGGGAGTTTACACTTCGATAAACGACAGGAAATGAAAGTTTAGTCCTTTTTTTTCCAATTACAATTGTTTTATTCAATTCTTACAAATATCGGACATGAACCACTAGAACTCTTTAGTTCGTAAAATCTTACACATATAACTTGATGATGTCATTGTGATATGACGTCATCAGATAGGAATGTAAATAGTAAAATAGTGTGGTTTATTGTAGGATTAAACTTCATTTCTGGTCAGTCATCGAAGTGTTAACTCCCTCTGACCTATAGTCATAAGATGGACTTGTATTATTGATCGTTTTTAATGAGATACATATATATTTATATGGAATTTAAAATGCATTTATTTCAGGTTTGTGATTACACATTGTGTAATTTAAAGTTACAGATTGAAAAGTGGTCAGATGCTTGCAGACTGCTGAGAACCTGAACCTGAAGCCATTTAATTGCCCCCTCAATGTAGATAGAGGAAAGTGAGATGGAAAATTACAGGTAATAATTTAATATTGAGGTAATATAATGTACATTTGGCTAATGCATAGATTAACCTATCAAATATTTAAATACCTCTGAACATGCATGATGAAGCATCTGTGATTCAAATAAATAAGTTGTCAATTAGTCGCACAATTTATACATGTTATAGTATTTATTTTTTACTTGTTAACTCTGAAATCTTATCATGTATGTGTAATCAACAATTGTATGGCTTACATTATCAATGAAACTCCTTTAATATGATGTAATATATCACTAACAAAAGGCTCTTGTCAACCATTATATTACTGCTGTTTACTTCATTGACTTGAAAAAAAATGGACTTGATTTGCCGTGTGGACATGATTGTTTTAGGGTTAGGCATAAATGTGATATGAAAGATTTGCAGTTATTTTCCCTAATTAATCTGTATCATTCAGATTGTTATGACCTTCTGCTTTTACATAGATTCAGTAGGAAGTGATTTGGCTAAAAGCTGCAGTGACAAACGGAAGACCAGGAGTGGTTGGGCAATACTTTTTTGAAGCAGTGTTAAATGAGAAAGGTTAGTGTCTGCTGTCACTTTATGAAACATAGTTAAGTTAACTTTATGAAATCATCTGTAAGTCTTATTTTTTGGTACAGTAAAAGGTGTGTGTGTTTTTACCGGGTTGTATGCCCCTTTTCAACAATCAGCCATGTGAGGCAGACAGTTCACATATGCATCGTTCCTGGGAAGAACTAATACTAGACTTCCATCCTCCGTAAGCAACTGCCTACTTTCTCACATAAAGAGTTATGGTCGGTAGCCGGGCTCGAACCCACGACCCACTATCACTGAGAGGTTACAGTGATTTGAAGCGACTTTAACCACTCAACCACCGAGGTGGGTCTTAAGATGTGTAATTGGACATTCTCTGCATAAATTTAAATGTAATGATGAATTTGAGGGTAAAAGTCAGAAAAAGGGCTTGAATTCTTCTTTAATTTCATTTTTATGCATGCTGACTTGCATATAAGTTGAAAAAAAAGTTATTGTAAAAAAATACATACTTACAGGCAGAGGGAAATTTGACAAGTATTGGACTGTGTTGATTTGAACTATAGTGATGAAGACAATGTTTTCGTTTGTTCAGGATTTGCAAAAAGACTAAGAGAAGATCATAGCTGAAGAACATTGCTTGGTAGTTTGATTTCAGAGGACGGCCTTAGGTAGTGAATGCTATTTCAGGTATAGGAAATCCATGTCTAATCAAGTTATTTTTATTAGTTACTTGATATAAATATCAAAGTTTGATTAATCATTATTAATATTAATTGCAGAACTTTGCACTACTGATTGTAAATACATTCATGCAGTTACAGCAGCATACTCACTTTATGTTAGCTTAATTAGATAAACTGAAACAGGCTTGAGTCATTGAGACATAGATACAAGAATAAAACAGGCCCTGCTTTTACCTTTAAGTTAGTCTGCAGTATTTTTCAAAGTTTTGTTATAACCCCGCGAACGAGGTTATTATTGGATCTTCACCAAACTTTGTCAAATTGTTTGTTTTAATGATGTAACGGTCAAAACAAATATGGGTCATCTTGGGGCAATAACTAGGTCACCAGGTGAAATCTTAGGAAAAACTTATTAACACTGTAAATGTCAAATTTTGATTGTATCTGTCAGAATGCTTGTCTTAATGATATGTATGACAAATTAGAACATGGGTTATCTGGTGTCAAAAGCAATGTCACGAGGTCAAATCTTAAGAAAACCTTGTCTGTGCTGTAGTTTTCATGGTTTTGATTGGATCTTCACCAAACCGTGTCAGAATGTTTGTCTTATTCATATGTAGGACACGTTCTAACATGGGTCATCTGTGGTAAAAAACTATGTCACAGGTTCAAAACAATATTTTAATGAGTGAACAATGATTTTCATGTGAGCGATATAGGGTCATCTTGGCCCTCTTGTTTTTTAATCTATTGAAATTCTAGAGTCTATACCATTTTGTTTAACAGTTTTTAGTTATTTGTTCTGCTTAAGCTTTGTCTATAGACTGTAAATAATAAGCTTAGGTCATTGGCCCCTATTTCTTATGATGTCAGTCAGAAAACAAGCTCAGGATGAATTTTTGATCAATTACTGAATATCACCTTGAAAATACTGCCTTTGTAAATTATACAAATATACAAGATAGTAATTTCAAAGAAAAAAATGCAAGACTTCCTATTTCAAAACAGCTTTATCTCATCAGTGGTGTTTTTGTATCTAGTCTTATATAATATAGAATATTTTTAATTTGCTATCTTACTCTTTACTTTTCAGGATGTACCTACATATCCTCTTACATGCCATTTATTCAATGACAGTCGGATGAGAACAGTGATCCAGATAAAGAAATTGATGGGACTGGATGAGACCAAACAACTAAGGTATATTTCATACATGCGACATAATAATATGGTACATACATTTTTTTCTTGGGAAAACAGATTCATTTTAAATGATGAAGTATTATCTCAAAAGCAGCCAGGAAATTGAACCCTCCACCAATACACACAACAGACAAACATTTTTTTTTCTGAAGCAAACAGGAAGTTGTAATGAATCTGTCAGTGTTCCAACTATCAGGCTTATGTATGTTTGTTTAAGCACTAAATAACTGAAAATATCTGTGGTTTTTGTGCACATGCTATTTGATTACACTGGATCATAATAATGATGGAGACACCAGATATTACTTATATGGTTATGTTGGAAGTAGTCAACCTGAAGTAGTTTCATTAGTTCTCCTTTCTTGGTTAGGTGTTATGATACTCTAGCTTCAAAAACATGCGTATGAAACAATCTCATTGTTAGTCACTGCTGTTCCAATTGAGCTTAAACTTTGGATAAGGAATGTCATAACTACTTTCTTTTATTTTTAGGGTTCCAGAAGTTCGCTCAAGTGGTACCAGATGCTATAACACAGCAATGTGTCCAACAGTGTACAAACAGTTTTCTTAAATTAGATCATGACTTTTGAAGCCTTCTAGAAGATAATTAACATTCAACAGGGACTTCCTGAGCTTGGAGAAATTGAAACATTTAATGATGCCTAGACTCTTTATATTGTTCTTACAGATGTAACATTTTACTAACCTCATATTGTGCTACTTATTGTCTTTTGACAATTACACATTTAAGTTTTCAAAAAGTTCTTTGTCACTGATTTATAGAACAAGTGCCCGAAGTATGTTGAGCTATCCTACTCATCATGGCTTTGGCAACATCACACCTTTGTTAAGATTTTGTTTGCAACTTATTATCTTGCATGTATCTTAGTAATAGTAACCAGTTACCACTATTGATTAACTCTTCACCGAGGTTTTCACTGGCATTATATAAACAAGTCAGATTATTCTGAACCAAATATAATGTTTGTTTGTTTATATGAGTTTCACACCCCTTTTCAACAGTCAGGGTCATATGAGGGGACAGTTCACTTAGCTATAGTTACTGGGAAGAACCAGTACTAGACTCCCATCCTCCGTAAGCAACTACCTACTTTAATGCAAGGCAGTCATGACCCTTTTAGACCAAAATGTTCACAGAAGTGAAATAAACATGTATCACGAAAACATGATGGTTCACAGACTGTTCAGAAATATCATTTGAGAAGTTTCCAGATGTGTTCATTATGAACCTCACTGTCCTGTAATTACAAGACAGTTCATAGTGCATTTAATGGCTGGTATTTTTTAACAAAGTCAAAGTATAGTGCAATTTTATCAAACTGTTAAAGCTGAATAATCGCAAGGTCGTTGAATGTTGTTTTAGCTTCATACTGTATAAAATATTTCAGTTCATTTCATGACAAGATGTTTCGTTTTATTATAAGTTTTAATACAAATACATTCAACAACAGTATAAGGAAGATTACTGTACAACTTATGAAAATGATCAAATCTCACCGAAGATAATAATGCATCAACAGTAAAATAAGACAGCTTTAACAATTTAATAAAATAGCACAATACATGAAGAAATTATAATGTAAGGATGTTATTAGTTCTTCATTTTCTATTTATTAGTATTCAGTTTTACAATTATTTCATTTCTATTAAGACAAAATTTCATACCAACAGCTTATTTTCAAAGCATACCGCTCTATACTTCAATTGAACTACAGCTATGTTGACATTATACAGTTTTCACCACAGACTAGCAGATTTGTGTGCCTATTGTTGTCCATTATTGAGAACTTATTAGTTACATTATTGCTTGCTGAACATAATACTGCTAATGACAACAGATAAATTCACTATTACCATTTCCTTAAACTAAACATTTGAATCAGTGCATATCCCTACAAATAGGTGCCAATCATAAAACAATGGTTTATGTAATATACAACATGTATATTAATTTGCCTTAAGCTTTCGACATTTGAAATATAGCAATCAAAGATGCCAGTCCTAATTTTGAATCAGTCACTTGCGACTTTTATGCCATTTATAAGTTCTTCAGAATGTTTTTATAATTAAGTAATTTAAATATCCTTCTAATTCTTGTGTATCCACAATATCACATCCAAAAGTGACTTTATAATTAGTTACTGTGTCACCAGGGCTGAACTCCTGAAAAAAAAAGAAATGAAAGTTCAAAGTGAGAAAATTTCATAATCAGTCTAGCATACACAAAATTGTAAAACTAGAATTTTTATTATACGCATAATTACATATTTAAGATCAACGCGCTGAATTGATAAAATTCTTCGAGAGTAAATCTTGTTCTTAGACAAAATCAATTTAAAGTAGAACATGTGCTATAAATACAAATGTGTTAGAGTAAGAATCATTAAATCTCTACAAATGCACTGGTGAAGATTACCATTCATATGTCCTGATAAATAATTTGATCTCTGAAATAAAACTGGTCAATTTGATGTCCCTAATTTTGCAGTATCATTACAAAATACTACTAAATAAGCCAGGCTTTGAATCAATGACTAAATAATGTAACTTTTAACATATCTTATGATTTCGCTTTCAACACATCTGAAGAAGTTACAGTTGAGTTCTTTGAAGTTGTTGCAGTTGTGGTCTTTTTATATAACACCTGCATTCATCATCTGAATCAAATATCATAAAAATAGACATTTAATAACATTATTAAAACTGTATACAGCTAATCCTGACACACAAAAATTTAATTTCAATTATTTGGACATCTAGTTTTAATTGATATGGACTGCCTGAAACAGATTTATTTGTATCTTTGTCATAATTAATTGCCCTCGAGAGTCTTAATTATTATTAGTTGTGATGTACTTTAAAAGCTACATTAAACAAACATCTTTATTATATTAATATATAAACTAACTTGAAATCAGATAACAATTTATATGTTTGAATATCCTGTTAACAAATGTAGGCTTGGGTATCCATGGTTTGGTATACTGAAATGAGAAAAATGAACTAGACAACTTTTAATGCATCGTTGTTCAAACAGTTTTTCCATTTGAAAAATAAAACAATAAGACAGTCAAAAAACTTACCTGAATGGGCTTTAGTCCCACAGTGCTAACAGTACAGTACACCTAAGTGTTTAGTGACGGCCAACATCAAACCATAACGGACCTGCAAAATTAATAATGAAACAAAGAAATACGTTTCTTTGGAAACACATGCCTGATTCATATATGACTTAATATCAGACTGTTCTGATCCCAGGCTTCAAGTTCCAGGACTGAGCATGTAGCACTAGCACATTAAGATTACAGCTATTATCATTCATTGACAAATGATTGTTGTAGCCAGGCCTTGTTCATGAAAAATATTTGATAGGCATGTAATCATTGATAAATTCTACCTCTAGAGATCCTGTCAAGTGTAGCAATTACATACCTTGATCCTGGGGTCTATTTCGTTAATGAAATAAATGTTAGATGTAGAACTGCAGTCAATGATCAATCAACTCACCTTCCGAACCATTCCGATAGAGACCAAGTTTATAAACAATCTCGGTCACTGGAAGCTCGCAGCCGAAATATCGTTAAATCCCCCGAAATAACGTAACTCACGATACTCCGGTATAGCAAATCTCCCGAAGTAACGTGGTTCTCGATACCTCGGAGTTATGCTTCGTCGGCATAAAATGCGGACTATATACCGATGTATAGTTCGGAAACATCGTTCTTCGTCGGAATTTAAATGCCGAAGTAGTATAATAATGTATGAACTCCGAACTTAAATTCTTACTTCGCCGAACGTTGTTCTTCTTCGTCGGAAAATCGAAAAGCCGAGGTAGAAGTATGTATACTTCTACCTCGGAAAATAAAAATCCGATGTTGTAGTAAAAAAGCCGAGGTAGAAGTATGTATACTTCTACTTCGGAAAATAAAAATCCGAAGTAGTAGTATGATCTATCCCGATGTACGATAATATGAACTCCGACATTGAACAGTTCTTCTACTTCGGAAATTGGCAAAATTCCGAGGTAGAAGAACAAATATGGATTTATATAGCAAATCATAGTACTACTTCGGGGGTGTACTGTGGCTTTCCATAGTTTCTATAGATAGAATGATAGATTTATTCAGTATTGAATGTACATACATGGATATATAAAAACAACATGTATAATAAAACAAGTTATACATACATGAATTTATAAAACCCATGACAGGCACACCAACACAAAGGATTATACAAAAAAGAGGTATCTCTTATTTCCATTGTGGTCCTTTATTGTGGTTTCTATCATAACACTGCAGGAATAATATTTGCAAAGAAGAGGCATCCGCTTTAAGATATATTGAATTTGAATTATGATCCGGAAATGAAGTGTAATTATCATTCAAAGCTTGATTTATACCGAGACTAGCCGAGTCAAATTCCAACTGTACATATCGGGTAAGCAATTTTATGACATTTTTTAGATTGAATTTACAAATATAGCGGCGTCCGTTAAAGAAACGCATTTTCTTTACCGCATACTTTGTTCCGTAGAGAGCAAAATATTAAACTGCTTGAGGGACACTTTTGTATTGTACATAATGGCAGACAGTCTTCAACAGACGCTCTTTAAAAAAACTTAGTTGTTTAGTGGTAATATTTCCCTATAAGTAAACCGGCAGCCACATCACAAATTTAAGGCGTACACGTATATCATGATACCAAGTACTTTCGACGTTCGATGGAGGTACAGAATCGGCCGAGAATCCTGAATATCAAATACATAAAATTAAAGCGTATCATTAGTAGAGGAAGACGTGAAATCTTGAATATATATTCGAAGAATTGTCAAGAGAGAAGTTTATGACAAAAACATCCAATGAAGACTAAGCAAAAGAGAACAATTGAGTTAATTGCTGCAGTATTATCCCAATTGGGTCACTACTTTTATATTTCTTGGTTTATAGAAGCGGCGGTCGTAATTTTTCCAAAAGAAAAAAAATGCAATTTAGCATTTTTATTTTTGCCGATGATACGAAAATGTTTTAGTACGAATCTGACTGGGTATTTGAAGTATTGTAGCGAGTGATTTACCTATCTGATGGGCCAATGAATGTCTTATGGTGGATAAGGTAATAGCGGAAGTGAATTGCATCAATCCAAGGGAAAAGTTGGTGGTTGGGTTGAATTTACTCTCTTAAATATGCATAGTCATGTATTTTCGCGATACGAACAATATACGAGGACAGGTTGGTAGTAAGACATTTAAGAAAGTTGTACCATGATTGGTTGGATTTACATAATTTATGAAGCAATTACAATAATTTCAGCTTGTTACACTGTTGAATGTTAATTAACATGGTGCCTGGATGCTGGAAATTGGACTTGGAATGTATAGGACTTTGGTTTGAGTGGCCCAATACCTGTTCACCCTTTAGATAGCATGTTTTGAACTATCAAGGTTCCTAGTATAAGAACCAATACATATATCATTGTCTCATCACACCAGCATTACAATGCAGATACACCCAGCAGGCTTCGAGCAGCAGAGTGCCAAGGATGAACATCCAATGCAAGTCCCGATATAACTCACATACATGTATGGCTTAAATAAGTAATCATTATACATTGTGTTATATTATGGGAGACAATCCATATTGTCTCTAATCTCTATATTATAGCAGGGATGCTATATTACAGGGATGTGCAACCGCTTATCATCCACTGATCAACAATCGATTATCAGTGCCTAGGCTAGTTAATGAAAGCAAAGGTATCAAAACTACCGAAATTACCATGAAAATGACACAAAGAATCGATAATTGACAAAAAGTAACATTAGTGGTCTATGACTCGTAGTTATTATTTGTTTAATTGTTATTAATTTTAAAAACTTTTTTTTCTAAATTAAATTTTAGAAAGAAATCTAATATTATGTAAGTTTTGTAGGAAAGAAATGTTTACCTTATGAGAGTTTTGTTCGATTTATGAGCTCAAGCAGAGATGCTACACTGCTATTTTTTTTATTTAAATTGATTTTTTGAAAAAAACGTTTATATCGTGAAAATATGTATGAAAAATTGAAATACATGTAGTATATTACATTATGAAAGTTTTGTACAATTAAATTTTATATCATGAAACTTGTTTTCGAATTATCAGCTGAAAGCGAAATTTTTACGGAATAAACTTGTGAAAGAAAAGTTATATCATGACAACAAATGTACGATAGAATGCTAAAATTTGACTTAAATTTGTGAAAGAACGTTTATATTATGAAAAAATTTATGATCGAATACTTAAAAGTTTGAATTAAATTTGTATATAACAAATATTTATATCATGAAAGTTTTGTTTGATTTATCAACTCAAGACCAAATTTAGTTTTGTATCGTGGAACTTTTTTCTATTTATCAGCTGAAGAAGAAATGTTAATGGCTAAACTTTTATTTAAAGAAATGCTATATACCATGAATGTTTTGTACGAAAGACATTTTACGGTGAATAGTTTGTTATTTGTAATTTTGATTCGTATAAATGTTTATTAATGAACAACTTTATCTTGTTATTGATCTTTGTTTTTCATAATGTATGTCTCTATTATAGCGTATCAATTTAATTAGCCAAAGACTTAATCTGTAACTTTTAATCTTCCGCCAAAATGGCGTAAGATATGCCCTCGTATAGTCATAATTATAATATCGGTGACGATCTTTACTGATTACAAGGAAACAATCAATAAATCCGGATGAAAAACAGTATGGGGTAGTCTATGTTTCATAAATCTACATTGTTTTCACAGCTGCACATGTCATTTGAATGCATTAGGTCACGGTGTGTGACCATTAATTGGAAACAATAGGGTTCCACCAATAAAATTTGTCATAATTTAAACTAACATGTTCACATTATATTGATTATGACAGTAATTAATCATTGTTGAAAAACTGATATTATTTTAGCAAATACAAAAACAAGTCAAGTACCTGAGATCACAGTGAACTTATTCGTGGCGATAAGCATAAAACCATGATTTGGTCGACCTTACAACTAATTAACCCATCATTAAAGATGTACTTTACCAGATAAATATTGAATAAGATTAAAGTTATGTTTCTTCATTGCTCTTTTCATTATAAACAGATATAGAATAACTGGAATTCTGTTAGCATTATAATCTACGTAATATACCGTCATTATTTCAAGACTTTGACTCAACAATTGTAAATGTAGTAGATATTTAAAGAATTGATCTGTATCTTATATTTCTGTATGGAAAGGCATGTATACACGTATTCTATAATGTTTTCATATTATGTATGTATATAATGTTGTACGAGACATGAATAAACTGTTTGACTTCACTTAATCTGAAAAAATTATTACGGAATCCTGTTAGTGCCATGTCGAATGTCGTCCGTCGACCCACAAACGCGACGCACGACAACGCGATACGACAATGCGACAACGCGATACGACAATGCGACAACGCGATACGACAATGCGACAACGCGATACGACGCTCGACAATGCGACACGACGGACGACAATGCGATACGACATTTGTCAAAATGTCGTGATGTCGAGTGGCCAATTTTGGCACGATATATTACAATGTCGTATCGCGTTGTCGCATTGTCGTATCGCGTTGTCGCATTGTCGTATCGCGTTGTCGCATTGTCGTATCGCGTTGTCGTGCGTCGTGTCCTGCATTTCAGCGACATGCGACGCACGACAACGCGATACGACGCTCGACAATGCGACACGACGCTCGACAATGCGATACGACATTCGTCCAAATGTCGTGATGTCGTATCGCGTTGTCGTGTGTCGCCTATGCGTCCATACCATGACATGCGACAACGCGATACGACAATGCGACAACGCGATACGACGCTCGACAACGCGATACGACATTTTGAAAATTGTCGTGCGTCGACCGGTGTTCACTTAAATAAATACCGCCGTTCGCTTTGATCGTTGCGACAATAAAATTTACTCGCACCTGACCTGAACAAAAGTCTAACACGCGCGGTAGGATGGCGTCTGCTAGTTTCTTATGTATGTTTTCTTATATTAACAAGGGTTGTTGATGAATTGTCATAATATGATATATAAGTAATTTTTGTGGTAGTTAATACATGTGCTGGTTTCATTTGCGCGTGTGCGTTATTCTTTAACGTTTGTAATGAACAACTGAACGTTTTAATACGTGTATTGAAGAACAAACACAAAGATACAAAAGTAACTCCATTGGATAGAAATGTTTCCACGACGAAGCTATATATTCTAAAGATGGCTGATTCCTGTATATTGACCTCATGAAAATATATATTTATATATAGATATGCATTTGGCAGTCATCACTAGTTAATATAACTGTTAATGCAAACAAACTGCCAGTAATTAATCAGAAAACAACGAATTCGTTAATGTATTGTTTTCAAGTAATTAACAAAGTAACATGAATGCATGTGTGAATATCTTTGTGTGTTGATAAAGTTTGACTTCAATAACACTCCACATGTGTCAAGCTAACAAACCAATAAAGTCTGTCCTCCACACCTATCTGGACATAAAAGTTTCAAATAAAGACTAATATCATTTTCTGCAAATCAGAAGTAGGTTTATCTAAAATCAACCTTGATGATGATGATCATAGAGAATATGAACCACTACTAGGAATTTTGAGACGAATCGGAGTGTGGAGTGTTATTGAAGTCAAACTTTATTAACACATAAAGTTATTCACACATGCACTCACTTGAAAACAATGCAGTAACGAATTCGTTGTTTTCTGATTAATTACTGGTAGTTTGTTTGCATTAACAGTTATGTAGATTAGTGATGACTGCCAAATGCATGTCTATATATATATATTTTTATGAGGTCAATATACCGGAATCAGCCATCTTTAGAATATACAGCTTCGTCGTGGAAACATTTCTATCCAATGGAGTTACTTTTGTATCTTTGTGTTTGTTCTTCAATACACGTATTTAAACGTTCAGTTGTTCATTACAAACGTTAAAGAATAACGCACATGCGCAAATGAAACCAGCACATGTATTAACTACCACAAAAATTACTTATATATCATATTATGACAATTCATCAACAACCCTTGTCAATATAAGAAAAACATACATAAGAAAGTAGCAGATGCCATCCTACCGCACGTGTTAGACTTTTGTTCAGGTCAGGTGCGAGTAAATTTTATTGTCGCAACGATCGAAGCGAACGGCGGTATTTATTTAAGTGAACACCGGTCGACGCACGACAATTTTCAAAATGTCGTATCGCGTTGTCGAGCGTCGTATCGCGTTGTCACATTGTCGTATCGCGTTGTCGCATGTCATGGTATGGACGCATAGGCGACACACGACAACGCGATACGACATCACGACATTTGGACGAATGTCGTATCGCATTGTCGAGCGTCGTGTCGCATTGTCGAGCGTCGTATCGCGTTGTCGTGCGTCGCATGTCGCTGAAATGCAGGACACGACGCACGACAACCCGATAAGACAATGCGACAACGCGATACGACAATGCGACAACGCGATACGACAATGCGACAACGCGATACGACGCTCGACAACGCGATACGACATTGTAATATATCGTGCCAAAATTGGCCACTCGACATCACGACATTTTGACAAATGTCGTATCGCATTGTCGTCCGTCGTGTCGCATTGTCGAGCGTCGTATCGCGTTGTCGCATTGTCGTATCGCATTGTCGCATTGTCGTATCGCGTTGTCGTGCGTCGCGTTTGTGGGTCGACGGACGACATTCGACATGGCACTAACAGGATTCCGTAAATTATACTGTTGACACGCTTCGTGTATGAATTGATGTTACACATTGTTTGTCACATGCCAGTTGATTCTCAATCAGCCATTGTTATGAATTGACGATTTCGAATAATAGGTGTGAAAATATGTGCATACCAAATAATATAATTGGGTTACACCGTTTCTGGTTTGCGCTACAATCTATGTAATTTAGTGCTTATATGATGTTTTTTCATTTTATTATGCACCGGTAAAAATGGATCATTATTGAGAGTGAAATAAGGTACTACAGCAAAATAGTTTTTGAAATTATTATTATGCCGTCAATACCGACGTACATCAGTCTCAAATTATGGAAGAAAACTTTCATGTTTAGTATATCTTCACATTCAAATGGTGTTGCAAAAAGTGAAATATTTTTCTCGTCAGATCAGGCCGCCATTGAATTGAATCGTAAAAATGGGGTCATAAACAATCGCGAAATTGTGTTCTTTTACAAAAGTAAGCATGAAAATATTATCATGCCGCCAATATCAACGTGTGTAAGTGTCAAACTATGGAAGAAAATTTTGATATAGAGTATATCTTCACATACAAATGATGTCGCAAAAAGTGCAATATTTTCCTCGTCAGATCAGGCGTCCATTTTGTAAATTGTAAAAACTGGGTCATACTCGATCGCGAAATTATGTATTATAACAAAATAAAACATGAAAATATAGTTATGCCGCCAATATAGAAGTATGTCACACTTCAACCACGGCAAAATATCATGAAATTAAGAATATCTTCACGTACTAAAGCTGTCGCAAAAAACTGACATTTTCTATTATGCGACCATTTCGGTCAAATTATCACGTCAGTTTGATTTTCCAGCGGTCACAAAAACTTGGAAATCTTTAGAACCACGAATATTTAGAAACAAAATTACAACATCTGTAAATTATTTAACACTTTAAGATCAATATATAAAAAAACTCTATGCAAAAACAACATTTATTTAAGCCGATTGAAGAGAATATTTGACCCATCTTTTATCTGCTGGATAACGACATTAACGGTAAATGCATGCGCATGCGCTCTCGCGTTAATATCCCTAGGCACTGTTTTTCAGCCAGTTTCCGTCCGTTGCGTATCCCTGTAATATAGCATCCCTGATTATAGTTATGCATGAGTTGTTGTTATTGATCTCTTATATATACTGTAGCTATTCTGTGCTCATCACTCTCAGCTATACACTTGCTTAATAAACATCTACATCTTACTACTTGCGTTCTTGCAATTCATATTACAAACGTACAACATCGTTACACATTGGTCCTTACATATTGAACTAGTAGAGGGAACCATGGTGGAATAGATTTATAATAGCATTAAAACAACATATTTACATGTAAATTTGTATTCGATTCTTTCATACTCATACTGTTTTATCGGGCACGTTATTTATGCTTTTGTGACTAATTCTTTAAAAGTTTCTCTTTACATTCTTGTAGCTTGTTACTTGTCAGGAGTGCTGGAAGAGGAGGGTTGTTTATTATCATATTTGCCCACTAACTGAAATTGTTAATGAATTTTATTGTTTTACTCGTATCCATATTTTTATCAAAGTGTTGCTACACAAGTTTACATGACCAAACTTTGTTTGTTGTACCACTGTTGTAAGCAGTCAAATTCTGTTTCAATATTTCTGGTAAGAAATTGCTACTTTCTGATAATTCCAACCAAAATTAGGTAGAACTATTATATATAGTTCGGTATAATTGCTACCACTGCCGAGTGCAGTTTTTGCGTCACCAAAGCAGTTTTTTAATTTTTTTTCGACCTGCCGATGGACATTATTCCTAAAAAATCTTGTAACCCAAGATATAAAAAAGTAGTGGCCTTGTAAAAGTTTCTGCGATAGCTAATTTCAGCCATAGATATTCATAGATAACATTTCTATATGGATTAATCTCTCCGATCTTATGCATCCGCTTTTAAACAATATTGAACGAGTTTCAATTATGACCTGGAAGTAAATGTGAACGAGGTAAAACTAAATACATGCAATCTTCGCATTCCTTGTTAAGATATAACGGTACTTATCATTGTGAGTTTTTCTTGTCTTGAAATCTCATGATTAATGTTGAGCTTTACACGTTTGTCACATAATACCATGTCTTGACCACCAAGGAAGTGTCGAAAAAAAACCCGAAAGAACTATAAAGAGAACGGCTATTCACAGAACACTTCAAAACAGTACCCAAATAGTTGTCAGTCATCAGGTAAATTATACCTGATATTCTCTTGTCGAACGTATGTAAATAGACGGCATACACAGTAACCATCAAATAATTTTAAAAAATGGAGGAACGCCAAACTCCCATAATGAGTCAAGGGATGGACTAAAAGAGTTGTTTATAATATAATAATACATTTGTATTTCTATTGACCAATCATAGAAACATCGTCTTATTTATTAGTTTTCACGTACAGTACTGTAAGTTCAATAACATAAGGAAATGTTGTCACGATGTGCATAAAAAACTACAAATGTATTTAGAATACGAAATAATCAACAATTATACTCTTGTTCTTCCCTCATTCGCGCATACGACTTTTCCCTTTTAATAAAATTAAAGTTATTTTACTTACGTTGGTCTGAAGATTTAACAGAAAAGCCAACGTAATCTGTGGTAGTAGCATAATAACATGTCAAAGTACTGAAAGTACTGTCGGAACTTGATTTTTCCGTACGAAAAAGAGAAATGTGTACCCACATCGCTCGTGCCATGCAACTATTTTTAACATTTACACTTACGGGCCGACTTTTTATTCATATTGTAATGCAGGTCATATATATGCATGTATGTGAAGGGCATACGCTAGCGGTTTACTAGTCCCTTTGCCAAAATTTTAAAATGAAAAAAAATATTGGAAAGTTTAATGTTTAGCACATTAATTGAAGACACTTTAATAGCATTAAAAACGCCTTATTGTACACAAACTAGTGAACAACACATCAGTAACAGTAAATACCAACATCGATTCTTCTTGTTCCACATTGTTTGGCATATAGACATAAAGTAGGCTTTTCACCTTGATAGTAATATAAGATCAGTGACGGGATTTATTTTGCATCATTATTTGACCAAACACTGATACTGCCACCTGTGAACAGAACATAGTCGCATTGAACAAAATCGGGGTCACTGAAATTAAAAAGACCCTGACACAATAGAGTATGGCCTATATGGCCCTATACATAACCCGATGTTGCACGAGTTACTTGGTTCGTTTCTATGCCCCCGTATCGATTATCATGGTTATATTGATTTTGGCTGTCCGTTTGTGTGGTTGTCTGCCTGTTTCTTTAACCTTGCCTATAAAATCAAAACGCTTCCATCTATAATCATCAAACTTCAAACGATGGTTCCTCTACAACCTCTACATGTCTATGCATTTTCAATTCAGTAGGTCAAAGGTCAAGGTCATTCAGAGGTGTCATTGTTTTTCAGAAACATTTCTTGTTTACGTTAAAATGTTACTTTTCAATGTAATACTTGTTCTTCGTTTTTTTATTAAGCCATAATGGACTGTAAAAATGGTGGTTTTAATGTGCCATCCTAGTGAACAGCCTAGGTCATGTGATTTCCATAGTTTTAAGCAAAACTACTTATAAAAGACATACAACTACATACATGTACATTATACCCGTCGTTTAGTTTAATACGTATTCATCGATTACTCATGTACATGTTTGGAGTTTTGTTTTCATTTTTCGAAGCTAACAGAGCAATAGAAGATTCTCCTATTTTAAACTAGACTATTATTCATTCAAAAGATCGTTCTTAATTAAATGGCCTTTTCTTCAGATCTGTTCCATTTTAATTTCTATGGTGAAACGATAAGCCGTCTAGCCTTTACATCTGCTACGAAAATACTTGTTTGGTGGAGAATGTTGAAAATGGAAAGAAAGAAATAAAATGAAATTTATGTTTGTATACAACCGATGTTAGACTCGACTGCAACACCGTTCTTTATCACGGTACCCCTAGCAAATGTGTTTTAATTAAAAACAAAACCGAAACAAGGGTTGGACAGCCTCTAAAAATAGAAGTAACTTAAACATGCATGTACTTGATAATAACCTAGTTTAAAAGACTAGACTAAACGGATTATTTTGATTTTGGAGATTTATATTTGTCATTACGTAAGGTAAAATTTTAATATATTTAAATCATAATGCCAACATAGACTTTTCAATACATATTACATCTATTCGAACACTAAGTTTTTGAAATGAAAAAGATATTACAATAAAGAAATTAGTTAAATTAACGTGCAGACTTTTATAAAATAAAAATACAAAAATGTCAACATCATGAAGGGGTCTTTGGAAATGAACAGGCGGTAAACAAGTGTTTCTAGTTACATTTTCAAACATGATTAAAGCGTTGTTGGTTTCGGCGATCCAACTTATTTAAAAAGATATGTAAATTAAATGTTTATGTAATGTTTATTGTTTTGTAATTCTGACATCATTTTCTTTCTCTATTCAAGCTTTTCATTTTTCAGCAAAAATATATAATATTTACAAGAAATGCCTGCGTACCAATCAAATGTGATATTAGGTTTAATGAATAAACATAAAGAAAAAAATATAATGAACCATACTGTTTGAAAAGTAAACATTAACCATTCATAAGCATTAATAGATTAAAGGTGAATATAAAAAAGATTCATACCAGTTACTACTAAGATGATTATTATTAACAAACTGTGTGATGAAATCGATAGGATGACTTAATTCTGATGACAGAATTAATGGGTTATTTATCGCACTATGGCAACTATTCTGTTGCAGAATGAGCAGCAACGCCAAACTTGGACATGCCTGGCAATATGCAATCTACTTTAACCCAGAAGCAGATGAGGCTGGAAACAAGCTACAACAAATTACAGCTGATGAACTGATGGAGAAACTTCCCAGACTGGTGGATGTCGACGAGCTTATCGAACGAGTAACTATATACAAACTACCTCTGATATGGTTGCAGTGGACTAAATATCTTTTCTACCACAACTTTGTTCTATTCCAAACGGAAAAATGGTGGTGGACAATTGAGAAAAACAGTAGCGGAATCACAATTCAAAGAAGTAAAAACATAGAAGCCGTGAAGATTCGTAATAGATTTAAGGGACAGGAAAAAGTGATAGAAGATTATGGAAAAACAAGTATTGGGGGTTTAATTAGATGGTTGTACCATCAAGATGAGCTCCACAAGGAATATCATTATCTTAAGTGTAATTGCAAGCATTTCGCAAAGGCAGTATTCAACTACGTGGCGAAAGATAAGATATATAAATGATTATTACGGAACGATCCATTGTAATTTTGTATCAATTATTGTCTTAATTGTTTGAGGATGGACAATTGACTGAACCACTGCACAAAATTGCACAAAAAATAGCATAGCACAGAGTGTGATACAAATGTATATAATTCATCTATGCTAGGACTGCTTGTGAAATGGAACATATACATAAAGAGGGTTCCAGTGCGAAAAGTTACTTTTACTTTCATTTTTCTAAATTCTCAAACAAACAAACTAAAACATCAAAATTATACACCTTCGAAGTATAACCACACGCCCCACTTATCTTCATGTTATGAAGTGTAATGTCGTAACTCTGCTGTTCATACAATGAATAAAAACAATGTACAGTTAGACAGTACACTAAAGACTAGTCACTGATTTTGTGCTCAACACCTTGAAATCTGATTAAATTAAATAACGTCGCTTTAACAAAGCTCAAGAAATGCAATTTACTGACATAAAGAGGTAAACGAGCTGGACGGTCTGAATTATGATATTCATCAGTGATCTTGTGCCAATTCTGTGATTTTAACAATGCATATTTCAAGTAGGTTGTCAAACAATCTTCAACTGAACTCTACAATTATGCAGATGATTATAAGATTGCTCTAAGAATTATTGTCCGCAGCGATGATAGTGAAGCATTTGTGAAATAACAATTGAACATGTGTATTCAAGATGATATTTAATATACAGGTTGAAAATGACCAGTTCTAAAACTGATACCATTTTATATGGAACAAAACAACAACTCACTGAAGAGAATATCTCTAGTATTGAAGCAGGTAATTGTGTTGTTAAGGTTATTAATCATGTTAGGGGCATTGATGCTTATCGTGGAAAGTCCATTATGTTTTACAACATAATAAACGTTTTGAAAAACACATATACGAAAGCAAAGCCAAATTGTTCAAGTACAGCTGCGACATCTGAGAGGCAAACGGAAACATCTGACCAATGCTGCAATTCTTGTGCATCGATTAGTTCATTTTCATATTGAACTTTGCAACGGACTATTCCAAAAAAATGATTAACTACAAAGTGTACAGAAACATGCAGTTCGTGTTGTAACCAATGCATCTACACATCAACCACGTAAGCCTTTACTGAAACATCAGATCTGGTTGCCAGTACGTGCCAGAATAATGTTCATAATTTAGTGACAGTTTCTCAAAATAGTAATAGAACAGCGTCAGCATATTTATGTTCACTACTTACACAGAAACAAGGACACTGTCGGCTTAGAAAAATCAAAGTACTGAAAGTACTATCGGACTTGATTTTTATCATACGAGGCAAAAGAGAGATATGTTTACCCACATCGTTCGTGCCCATACAAATATTTTTAACATTTGCACTTAAAAGGAACTCTTAAACTGTAATTTTTAAAAGCACGTATCCAGTAATTTCCGTTCGTATTTAGCGACTCGAATTATTATTCGTAAGCCGCAGTTTAAACATTCAACCTTCGAAGTTTACCTGACATGAACTCATTCAATAAATCAAACTCCCCACACCGGTTACGCTTTGCTACTAACCACTGCGGGGAGTGAGTCTATAAATAGCAATTGTGTCACCAAACTAACACTAGTTTGTATGAATATCACGGAAATCAGTGTGGGGAATCCACGTGACCTTGTGACGTCACAATGTTATCGTTACAAGCGCATTTTCTGTCAATTAAACTAGGAAAACATCACGTAAGTGCATTATTTTTCGTTTTTTAGCTCACATGTCACAAAGTAACAAAGTGAGCTATTAGGATCACTCTCCGTCCGGCGTCCGGCGTCGTGCGTCGTCTAACTTTTTGTTGTGACCACACTAGGGGCCACATTTTTGGCTCAATTTTAGCAAAACTGGGTCAGAACGTTAATATCAACAAAATCTCGGACGAGTTCGATATTGGGCCATTTGGGGTCAAAAACTAGGTCACCAGGGCCAAATAAGGGAAAACCTTGTGAACACTTTAGAAATCACTGTTTTGAATTTATCTTCATGAAACTTTGTCAGAATGTTTATTTTAATAATATGTAGGTCAAGTTTGAAAATGGGTAATTTCTATAGTAAAATTAGGTCACTAGGGCAAATTGCTGGAAAACCTTGTGAACACTCTAGAAGTCACTGTTTTGATTGGATGATCATGAAACCTTGTCAGAATGTTTGTCTTCATAATATCTTGGACGAGTTCGAACATGGGTCATCTTGGGTCAAAAACTAGGTCGCTAGGTCAAATCTTATGAAAAACCATGTTAACACTGTAGATTTCACAGTTATTATTGGATCTTCACCAAACTTTGTCAAATCGTTTGTTTTAATGATATAACGGTCAAGTATAAATATGGGTCATCTGGGGTCAATAAATAGGTCACCAGGTCAAATCTTAGGAAAACTTTGTTAACACTGTAGATGTCACAGTTTTAATTGGAACTTCACCATACCTTGTCAAAATGTTTGCCTCAATGATATGTGGGTCAAGGATGAACATGGGTCAGCTGGGTTCAAAAACTGGGTCACAAGGTCAAATCTTAGGTAAAAATCTTGTAAAAGCTCTAAATGTCATGGTTTTGATTGGATCTTGGCCAAACCTTGTCAGATTGTTTGTCTTAATGATATTAAGGACAAGTTCAAATATGGGTCACCTAGGGTCAAATCTTAGGAAAACCTTATTAACACTGTAGATGTCAAATTTTGATCGTATCTTCACCAAACCTAGTCAGACTGTTTGTCTTAATGATATGTAAGACAAATTCGAACATAGGTCGTCTGGGGTCAAAAACTAGGTCACCGGTACAAAACAATGTTTTAATGAGTGAACAGTGATTGTCATGTGAGCGATATAGGGCCATCTTGGCCCTCTTGTTTCTAAAGCCACTTAACTGTTGCAACTCCTTACTTTAAGGGCTAGCTCCGGGCCAGATTTTTGTTACTGTAGGTCCTCTTCTTTTTTGCTTTTATTGTCCAAACCGTTTGACAGTGTTATGAAAATGAACGTTATTTTTACAAGAAAATTTTAGCCCTTCATGTAAGAAATGTTTTTACTAAGTTATTATTGTGTGCAGTGCAAAGTCGTATGACAATTATGTCCGTGCTATATAAATAAAATTACATTGAATTGAATAGTTAGGTTTTAATATTGAATGAATCTATAAACCACGAAGATCACTTTTAGATCGATATTTTGCCAATGGTTTAAACAATGTATACAAACCGATATGCATAATTGTGCAGTTGTTGATTTAAATAGGGACAAATCTACCATGAGAAATCATTTAAAGCTCGACATCTCAAATAATGCAAGTAAAAGTCTACCAGTCGCGACTACCATTTTTATTTGATAAAAATCGAACCTAACTGCAGAATGTTACTTGTTATAAAATTTTGACATACAAATGTACATGATATTAGACACACGCCAGACTACTGTGACGTTGATTTTTTATATCATAACACAACAGCAAAAATATTTGCAATATATCTTAAAGAGGTATTCGCTTTAAAATAAATTGTATTTGAAATATGATCCGGAAGTGAAGTGTGGTTTAACATTATGTCTAGTTAAATTTTCAGAATACATGTATAATGAAATAAGATCACGACCGTATTTTTTGGAAGCGTTTACCTGTACAGTAACACCAGCCAATTAAACTCCAGGTGATAGTATTGCAGCTTGAAAACTCTGGGATCATCGTCTGATTAAGATGAATTTATTTATTTCCCATTTGGAATTCCGTGTCTAAACATAGTGGTACTTTTTTAAAAATTAAGTAAGTGTTTTCGAACGACATAGAATGTGCAATCTCGTAACAAAACTGAATTATTAGGTCATCATAATGTACAGTAAAACCCATCAACACCGGACTCCCTGAAAAGCGTTATTTCCTGAAAATTCCTATTTTTTCGGAATTTGTCTAAGGTTCTCAGAAAACCGGACGTTTGACCCAGTCCGGAAGGGATCTGGTATTTATGCGTTTTACTGTCGATAAAAGTGCGTAAACTATTACTGTAAAATATGTTACTGAAAAGGCTGGGTACTCGGGTAATTACGAATCAATTTGAAAATCGAGTACGAATAATCGTAATTACTCAGAATCGTGGATCGGGATTTTCTAAGGTGTATTCTTTTTTCTTAAAAATATCTTTTACAACATTGTATTGACTGTTCTCTTTGCTAAAATGTTTAAAGTGATTTTTAAACAAGAGAGCCGTTATGTATACCTGAGTATTGTAAAACTATGGGATAACTTTATCAAGAAAAATTATTTGTCATGGTAAAGAGTTATCTACCCCAACTGTTAATTAGTTGTTGGCCAATATTGACCATGGGGCCATGATTTGAACAAACTTGGTAGAGGTCCACAAGAAAATACTACAGCCGAAATATCGAAGCCCTAGGCCTCGTGGTTTTGGACAAGAAGACCTTTTAAATGTTCCTATATGGGCCTGTATAAATCAAATGACCCCGAGGCGGGACCAATTTTGACCCCCTGACCATAATTAGAACAAACTTAATACAGATCCACTAGATAATGTTACATAGTCACCAAATATCTCTAGGCCTTGTGGTTTTGGACGAGAAGATTTTTTATATTTTCCTTTATAAACCCCGGGGCGGGTCCAATTTTGACACCGGGTCGTAATTTGTACAAACTTGGGAGAGGTCCACAAGACAATGCTACATATAAAATATCTAAGCTCTAGGCCTTTTTGTTTTGGACAAGAAGACTTTTTAAGTTTTACTATATAGGCCTAAAAGACAATGTTACACGCTAAATATCTAACGATGAAGATTTTCCAAATCAAAAATCCTTCTGGTTGCTATGGCAGAGTTTTGCATGGTGTGGAATTCTTTGAACAACTTTGGTAGAGCTTCAAGCAAGAAACACACCTGTGAAGTATTATTGAAATCGACTAATCCTCGATCCTAAAAGCTCACCTTGGCACTCTGTGCCAGGTGAGCTAAAAGTGGGATAATTGATAGGGAGAATACATATAAATTAGCCAGTTTATATTGATTTATTCTATTATTCCTAAAATAAAAATCAAATTCGTCTGTCTTTTGAACTGCAATGCTAACATTAATATGGGTTACTTGGTAACCGAGAAAAGATTCGTGATGCGATTTGCGGATTGTAAGTGCTGAATCTTGGCTGGGATCGGATGGCCACTTATCCAGCGATCCACAGTCATTCTAAAGGACAAATGAGAAGACAAATTAAATGACATTATAAGTGTACATGATGTCACAGACAGTAATACATCATTTTGGACAGATAAAACACGACCACAACTAGACGATTGGTTTTGGGAGTTTGACTGACTGTTTCTGCGAGAAGTAAGCCTTACAAATAAATTGTATAATCTGTTTCCTTGTTGATTTGTCGATTGCCGAGTGGTTGCTTTAAGATCTCTTAAGATATTCATCTGACATGTTTGGTTTTGTGTGTCTTCAGATTTGTTATTTATTTAACTGTTTAAGTTTTCTGACAATTTCCTCAACATATGACATATTTTTGCGCTGCTATCAATCACACTGACCATCTCCTCGTGGTTTGTACTGGTTTCACCTGGTTCGTGTTCTACATCAGCCCCTCCAATTATCCAATCCTAATCATCCAATCTTTTCCTGTTCAAGTTCTCTAACAAAAAGATCTGAGAAACACCTAAAGACAATAACTGAACGGTACCTGAACGATGTACAGTGTAACATGTGAATAATGGCTACCCACCAAGGGGAGAGAAAATAGTATGAATGTACTAAACTATTTTGGTTTTATCATACAGCAATTAGATTTTACAAATGGTTTACAAATTGTCTTTATTCTATTCCACAGCCATGTGTATCTTCTATTACATGGACTAACGTTTGGCATTTTTCTGGGCGCTCTCTACCTAAACCTAAACTTGGGATGTTATATCTTCACTTTGTGACATTTTCGTTGGCCGAGTTTTACACATAAAAATATCATATTTTACAAAGTTCTAACTAACTTGTCACATAAAATATACGGAATTAAACATGGAATTGTCAAACCAATCCATATGTACTTTGATGTTTTGAACTATAATAAAACTAAGATAAGTAATTACTAATTAGCCTTTAATCCTTGTTTGACATTACGTTTCTATAAACAATAGTTTCAGATAACCCCATGCGGACAGATGATAAAGTACAAAAAAATAGTAATATATAGGTTATGTTGTAGTTGAATAAGTTTTAAAATGTAGCACAGTAAATGACATGTTCATAAAACATGACTACCCAACACTGCTTTTTATGTTTTAAACTGATGATGACGAGAGACAAAGTAAACAAATATAGCTGAAGAAGAAGATGAAGGTAAGACAGCACCAAAATGTTGACAGTATTTAATGGCTTATAAAACAAACCTTCCTAACAATAACCAACGTATGTGTGGGGGAAATGCTACACTAACAACAAGTGGTTAGCGACATATTCGGCCTTAAACTAAATACAAAAGTATTGAGGAGTACCTGATTATTTGATGGAGATCGGTTAATACCGTCATAATAACGTTATAATCGTGACTAGCTAAGTCCAATTCAGACTGTATTTGGTAAGCCGACTTCAGAAAATTTTGGTATTCCCGGATATAGAATAAGTATACAAATATAGTGGCATCCTTTAAACAAACGCCTGTCAAGATGATCTTTTCTTAACGAACTGCTGTTTGTTCTATACCGTAGATAGCAAACTTTTACACTGTTTGTGAGACAATTTTAATGTTTACATAACGACAGAAAGTCTCCAACATGTGCAATTTATAATCAAAGCACTGAGAGAACTTTTAGGAGCGAAGTTTATATAACGAATGTGTTAGATAAACCCATCTTTAAAAAATAATGGTCTGTGTTATCATCATAATGAATTAGAATTTGAAATTAAAGTATATATAGTCTTGACACATTGTACACCTTTTTACCAAATCTTGTTACCTGGGCAGATTATGAGTAAAACGTTTGTGTGGATGAATACATAATTATTAAACTTTTTACGTTACTTCTTACGTTTTAAATTGCCAAAATATTTACCATGCTTTCAAAACCAACATAATCCTGCAGTGTATACCCAACTTTTTATCAAAACTGCATAGTCTGCAAATGCATACGTATACAACTAGTGGTACTATTTTTCAACGCAGATGTATGTGACGTCACTGTATTGTAGATAGAAACAGTGGAGAACAGCTATAGGAGCTGTGCTCCTAAAAAAATATTTGCTTAGCGGTAATATATTTTCTAAGCAGTAAATCGGCAGCCACCTAACCAATTTAAAGAGTGCACGCTGATGTTCGATTCAAGTGGAAAAGAATCCGGAAACATACCTCAGAAAAAGCGTAATATTAGCAGAGCGGAGGAAGGCGTGTAATCTTTAATGTACTAATTGTAATTGTATTTCCGATAGCTAAGATCAGCCTTGATTATGCGAAATCTTAATAATTCATGCGAAAGTGTACCTCTGGCAAACAAATGTATTTGATATGACATTCCTTTCAGTTAAATAATTATGTACGTGTATTCGAATTTAAAAACGGAACCGAATCAAAGGATAAGGTGTCTCTAAAAATAGAAGTTATGCTTACATGCATTTACTGCGTGATTTTAACCCAATTTTAAAGACTAGACCGAACGGATAATTTTTTATTTAGAGATTTATATCTATCATTATATAAGGTAAGATTTCAATATAAACTTAATTTCCGAAGCTGATATTTCGTTGATCTTTCAAATACAACTAGTCATACTACTACATCGGGAGTGTCAAAATGTGCTAATGCGGTTTAATCTAACGACTTACTATTTAAGATCATCAAGTGCGTGTGGTTTCAAAGAAAAATATCAATATTTATTCTAAAAACTGAACAATATATTTGGGGAATTTTTCACTGAACCTGGCTTTGGGATAGGTAGTAAATCTATTTAGTGATTTTGAAAGGTTAGGATCTTCAGATTGATCAACTCTTTGTTGACACTTCATCATCCTTGGGCGTTTTGAGAAATTCAAGATGGCGTCCAATATTAAATGAGATATAAATAACAACTGATTTTAAACTATATGATATGTTATTTATTGGAACATATAATCTTTACCTTAAAAAAATATTGTTTAACTCAAGTGTGTGGGCTTCGGGATTAATTGCGTCAATACAGTCTCGAAGTTTCATTCTGATTGATTCACTGTCCTTTCTTTCTGCATCAATCCTTGCCTTCTTCTCCTCCTTGTGTTCTTTCTCAACTGTTTCTCATCCTCATCTGGTCGGCTTCTATCCTACTGCAGATGTTGAAACTAATTGACCAGGTTTTAATGTTTCTGGCTTCTGTGTTATACATGACCATAGCGCATGAACATGTTGCTCCAGATGTTATTCCGGATTCCCGCATTGTGACGCAATATGCGCTCACTGTAGCAACGTTATATGTCGCACCGACGCTAAATATCGCATTTGACGTTATATGTCGCAAGGCTGACGCTAAATGTCACAACCAACGCTAAATGTCGTAAAACCTCCTGACGCTATATGTCGCATCTGTAACGCCAAAAGTCGCAACAAATAGTATGGCGCTATTTGTCGCAACATCAACGCTAAATGTCGCACTCCTTTATCAATCTCTATAATGTTGAGTTATCGTTACCGCTACGCTCCCAAATGACTGTTCATTCGTTCATGTTAATGTTTACCTCTACCCCCCAAGTAAATCACATTTGCTCGTATGGATCGGGGATTTTATTTTCATCTTGGTATTTATTATATACCGCTGTCGCCGGTGTGTTGATTGAGAGATGGACTTGCACACTAATGATATGAACTTTCACACAAACGGCATGGACTCTCCCACTAATGATATGGATTAGCACACTAACGCTGTGCACTCACACTCGCGCACGAACGATTTGAACTATCCCACTAATGATATAGATTCGCGCACTTACGATATCACGTACGTTTAACTCACAACGAGTGTAATTTATCCTTCGGCAAAAAAGTTGAGAGGAACTTACGTTCCTCGTTGTGAGCACCCATATTGTATATCAACAACGTAAGTTTTTCCAAAATGTTGAAGAATACAGGCCTTTGTGTAAAAATATCGAAATGCAGTTAGCTAGCTTTGGGTTTTCCGAGTATGCACGTGTAAAGATGTTGCCTGTTGTGGAAAATTTGATAGTAAAACCGTACGACGCAGTCACTCGGGGTGGCTTGAAATAATGAATCCCTGAAACTGTAACAATACACATGACTGGCAAAAACATTTTAGTGGGTGATAGCACAGTGTAACAGATTATCAAGAGCTCAATACCTTGATCCTCGGAATGCCATTTCGCAGTTCTTCCGACTGTTCTCATAGCCTACACTTCTTCTACCCTATTTAAGGTTATGATTTTCCCATAGGTATGAGGAAATTTCTTAAGTGCTATTGTTGAATCTCCTCAACTTAAATTTTCCCTTATGTAGGTTGATTATCTCCTTAAAAAATGACGTACCTTACAAGTTTTTAAGACAAAGAAGAATTCTCTCAAGCTTTGTTAGTATGAATTTATTTCATGTATATTGATATTGTAAATAATATTATATTGATTATATCCATTTGCACATATAAATTCAGTTCGGGTACAGAATTTAACACATTTGTTGATAAAGTTAGTTTTGTTTGTTCGTAATTGTCGAACAGTATGATGGTATCATGAGTTAATGTGTCATCAAATTTCGTTCTATTAATCCTCTTCTGTCTATATTCAGAATCAAGACCGTAGTTTTTGTCCCTATGGTGGTCTTAACATCATAGATCTTCTGTATGTACGAAATATATACGAACATTATTACATTAAAGTACAAGACTAATTTTGATGCAAAGCATCAAAGACGGCGCACATGTTGTTTCAAGTACAAGGTATTTTACGTAAGAATAAATAATAAATTTTGAGAATGTGGATGTCTAGTGTGAACAAGCTTTTACTTTGATTTGGCCTTCTAGCCTTATCTGACCCATTATAAAATCTGACCTAGATTTTATTGATGAGCATCATGACAAATTTTCTAAAGAAATTGTCATATTTGTAACTAGATTACCCAAGTATGACGAAAGTTGTTTCAAACATGCATCATGTTACTATGTGACAAATGAGCAAAAACAAAACCTCTCATGAAAGAGATGTTTCTAAAATGCCAGCCAAGTAGTCATTCATGTTAAAGGTCTCAATCGATACAGGTCATACACAGATGATAACCAATTTTCATGTAAAATTTGAAGATCTTATGCCCCACCGTGCACAAGTTACTTATTGTAAGGAGACTGTTTTGTTGTCTGAAGGAAAACCATTTGTTCAACCTACCCAACAACAACTGACTTGTACAAAGCAATATATTCCCAAATGTTCGAACTGGGCATATATAAGAAAAAAAGAAAAGTATGTATAACAAGTTAAAATAAATTTATTATCAAAAATGCATTCTTATGCAACAACAAATGTTAAGTTTATTAAAGAGATTAGTTAAACTGATACAAAAATAGTTACTAATTGCACTTTGTGGAGATATAACAGCACATTCACGAAAGTTGAAAGTTTTAAGACGAAATGTGCATTAAATAAGATTTAAAAAGGAAACATGTACATGAAACAGTACAGTACAACAATACTATAAATTCATATTAAACACAGTTGAGCAAATGTGCACTTAAGCTTGAGCAAATAGCATACCTGAATGTTGCTTTTTATGATAGTGAAAATACAAACTTATACATCACTATACTTAATATAATGTTTTATTTTACAATATAGATTGCTATGAATATTTTTTAATACATTGAAATAGAAACATATTAGAATTTGCAAAGATTATGTTATATCTAATTTGTATCATTAGTTCAGCATTCCTTCGACACTTACTGGCACAAGTAAAATACTAAAAATTAGTTTTGACAATTAAAACAAAACATTATTATGAAGTATGTGTATTTACTCTAACAATCCAAATGAAAAAATCTCAATTGCCTATACAAAGTTTCTATGTTTTATCTGGTGACCAAATTAAATACTGACCTAATTCAGCCACCAATATCTGGTGAAGATTGCAAGCTCTACTTGGGAAAATAATCAATGGACAATGGTTTAATAAAAATTAAGTTTTACAGTTTAAATGGAAAAATGCAATAGGAAAGATTGAATTGCTTATGATATTATAAGAGTTACAAAAAATAAATTAGCAACATTTATACCAAGACAGTCCTGTAGTCTGGTACACACACAAAAATATACATATTTACAAAGAAATGTAAAGATAACAATAGTGACAGGAGAACTAAAATATAAGAGAACTTTTTTGCACTTTCTTTAAAGCTTTATACAGATATACATTTGAGGAAATAATCAATGGCACATGGATTATTAAAAATGTTTTTTATGAGTTTAAATGGGAATAAAAAGAAACATGTCAAAGTTGAAAAATTGATTTTTTTATGAGATCATACAAGTCGTAATGAAAACATGATTAACAACATCTCTACCAAGAAAGTCCTGTAGCCTGGTCTACACAAAACACAAGCAATATATATATACATAGACATATTTACTAAGATATGTAAACAACAACAATGGACAAGATGAAGCTCAAAGTCTGATCTCTGGTAAGTTTTCTATTACTTTCCAAATGAATCTTTACCCCAGATGGCCCAGTACCTAACTTTAACATAATTTAATGACAGAAAGACTGTTAATATACAGAAGGAAAAAGTATCAGAAAAGTTTATATTTCATTTTGTTATAGATGAACTAGAGCAATGAAAGTCCTACAGTATAATAAACCAAAGTGTTGTTTTTTACCATACAATAAATATTGTAGCACAATGGCATTTGGTTAGAAATAAATAGCCATGGTCAGTGTTCCTATAATCATTTGTTGGTAAGAAGTTTCATAAATATGAATTGAAGAAATTGACAATCAAAGCAATAATCCTTAATTTTTCTATGCTTCTTATTAAGTTTACTGATCACTTGCATAACAAACATATATAAAAAAACCATCATGTTGTATTACCTGATTTCTTGGTAAAATTAATTTTCATTTAAAAAAACAATCATGGGTATTTTTTACTCAAAAATAACTAAAAATTGCATGCACTGTCAAAAACAATTTTTTCTAACAGGCAAAAATTGTACTGTGAACACACAAAAATCTATAATTTTTATTATATTCTTTAGTCATACTATTGTCTAAAATGCTAATTTCTGGTTTTAGGCTTCTTTCCAAAATGTAATTATACCTTTAAAGCAACAAACATCTAAAATGTAAATATGTTAAATTAGAAAAATGTCTGCATGGTAAATTTGCATGTTCTGAAGAGTATATATTTATTGATTTATTTTTTCACAATATTATAGAAGTTTGTCCCAGAAAATTTTGCTGTAAATTTACTGGCAACGACTCCACCATGCTGAACAATAGATCATCATCTTCTTCTTGTGGTAACTTCCCAAATAATTTAACTAAATCATCTTAAGGTGAGAAATTGTCTCTATTGACTGACAACTTGCATCTGTAAGTTCTTGATCCTTTTGTTCCTTCGCAAGTTGGACATACACCTTCCACTAACTTCTTCTTGCGACAAGCTGTAAATGTATAAATAAAACACTTATTTATATATAAACGGGAACACAAAACAACACATGACTGTGTATTCTATACACAATGTCTTTCCCTTTGACAACATATGAAAATCAGTCAGAACTATTATGTGGTTTATGACCAAAACATATGTTTCCCACACAGACATCCGTATACATGACATTTTAACAATTATTGATTCTATTCATGAACTCGACCACTTATCAAGCATAACATTTCCAAATTTAAACAGTTTTTTTGGACTATTATAAATTTAATGTAAGCCAGTTGGCATTCAAATCTGAAATATAGAAATTCAAGCACTTTTCAGGGTTTGTATGAAACCCACAACTAATAAACAGTGAAAATAAAGTCTAATCCAAAAAGTAGTATGCCTATAGACAAAAAATTCCACACCTTTTGTACTACAAGCAGTATATGAAGCAACTTCATACAGTGAATCAATTGAATACACCAACTCCTCGTCTTTCATTTGCACAGCAAATCACCATTTTTTTAAAATGTTGTCAACGTCCTCATCTTCTATTGACACAGGTACAGCATCATTGGAAATGAACTGAAAATATTAGTATTATAAATTTAAGCTCTGTAAGATATAGTCTATGAAGTTTAAAGGATAGGAAATTAAGTAGTTCTCAAGTTACTTACAGTTGAAATTACTTGTCCAAATCACCAAAAGTGAATAGTTTTCCTTTATACTATAAACATAATTATTGATTAAAGTTAATAGACAAATCAATAATTACTTGTCTGGGACAACTAGTCAAGTGCTTATTTTGCAGACTGTAATTTTGAGTGAGTCACATTATTGAGAGGTCTTAAGGTGAGTTGTAACTGTATATATATTCAATTTAAATGAGTATGATTTTTTTCATCTACCTTTTCATACTCTTTTAATATTAACTGATTACTGAAACGCTGATCAACTGCTGACATCTTAATATTGTTGCAAGTGTTAAGCTCAAATTAGACAGTAATTTCTGTGTTTGGAAACAAAGATTGGGCAAAAATGCAGGTGTTGCAGTTTGCATATTAACCTGATCATAGGACTGTATGTTATTAGGAACTGACAATTCAAATTTCAAAAGAGAATCGTTCACTTGACTGAAGCGGACGTGCAACATACTCATAATCATTCAATAATTGGCTATGTACTTCATGTACATCATAAAACAATGACTATGAATAAGAAAAGGCAGTTCTTTGAGTATTACCGTGCTCCAAAATATTTGACCAATAACCTGGAGTCAATTCATAAGAATGATCTGTATAATGAACAAAAAGAAAATCAAATAACTCATCTAATGTGTCATAAGATATCAGCACAGCAGTACCATCATCACTGCGTAACCCATGTCTATTTCTTTCGTGGGAATCAAATAAAAGGAAATGATTAGTTTGAGGATCGATATACAAATCGATTGTCAAACCATCAACAGTCAAGATTTGGTAAGGCGAGAGTAGGCATGCTTGAGAAATTGCGTCGAAAAATGGCAATTGGCCCTAACGTAACTCGACAGGTCTGTTGATATTATATAGCCGTAATACATATCTGAAGCACAGTTCTCAATAAGTTTGGGGCCAACAGGCCCAAAAGCTAGACTAACAGACCTGCTTAGGGGTCCGGGCATTTTCTATCAATATTTTATACACTTTTGAGATTCATAACCGGCCCAAACACATTTCTAACTTAAATCTCCAATTATTGATGAGGCAATAAGTCACTGACGTCTTATTGACATCTAGATTAAAGCTTCCTACATGACGTCAATATGCCTGGTAGTCCAACTAATTAGACTGCTTTGTGACGGCGAGACATTTTTCGACTTGGCTCCGTCGCGCATAAGCTGAGAGGATGGCCCTTCCGAATTCGTTCACGAAAATCGGCCAACCGGAAAGCCGAATTAGTAGGGCTATATGCCTGGGTGTTCATTTTTCCTGATACAATCTAACGTGAGGTAAGTTTCTAAGCGGCTAAATTGGCCTGCAGTTATTGAGAACCCTGCTGAGGTGTACTGTACATCATATAACTGACCCCTAAATGTAGCAACATTCGGCAAATCATTATGTCCAAGGTATCTAAGTTCACCGATGGACTGAACTATACTTCCATACAAGCGACATATCAAGACTTATGAAATTAAAAATACTGCAAGGCTGGCATTGAAAAAATGCCGAAAGAGCGACTAAAGTGACATTGCAGTACACTGCATTCCATTATACGGTGCAAATTTAGACAACCTTGATGGAAACTACCTACTGTTAAATACTTCTTACCATGTTTGTTGACAGTTAACGTTGTTGTCTTTCGTGTTCAGTCAACCAATATGGCGGAAAGTGACGCGCTTTAACACGTGGTTAATTGTAACATTTTCATTGGTCGATTGATAGTGTCTGGCTAGAAAATGCTGGCGGAGCGAGTTTTTCGCGAAACGGAGACAAAACAAAAAAAAAAGAAAATGGAGATAAAAAACAACGAACATTTCTACTGTTTTACGCAGCTAGAAAGAAACTGAATTCGCGAAGCAAAATTCAATAATAACTGCTCAAAGAATTAGATCAATTACGATTTAAACCGTCAGTATGTTTTATCTCCATTGCGTTTTTATTCGCAATCCGTTAAAACGCCAATGCGTTGTATATAAACGTAATACAAAATATGTTTTTTCATAAGGCAAGACTTATTTGCATAGTTTGGTCATTGTCACTACAGTTTTTCCATTTTATAGGCTTGTACGAAGTAAATAAGATCAATTGTCGTTGATTTTTTAATTTACCCTATTGTTCTTTTAACAACTGACTTTCAGATAGGCATAAACAAGCTTCGAAAACGTTTTCGGTACTTTTGCGAAGTTGGGGTAGTAAGGTTTAGAAACTAACGTATAAAAAGAGCGTAGCCTAACCGTTTTGAGAGAAGCTATTATATATACAGAAAACATTTTCAAAGCTTTGTAGTAACGGTAAAAAACATTCATTTTAAATATTTTGACATTTTTTTATCACTTAATGGATGCATACAATACATATCAGATTGTTTAAAAAAGATTAAAAAAGAAAGTAAAAAATGATTAATAATACCGGCGCCGTCAATAAGTTGTGGGTTACGTCATTTCACGGTCGATTAGCCTTTAATGAACTCGGTATATTCTGTCGTGGAGTAAATGGGTTTGAATTTAGTCAATGTAATTGAGTTTGGAACATACAATGACGTTAAATGAACATTATTTGTCGCCTTTCACTGACACATACTTTTGACATGTCGAAGGTGTCAAATAATAATAATAGTGAAAATAAATGGCAACTTTGGTTGTCATAAACAAACAACAAATAACATTCGTGCAAGCCAATTTTAACCGTAAGAGGATCGCTATATTTTGATAGGAGTATATGTTACATCATTTCTAAAATGGGCGATTTTCAGCAACTTGAACGCTTTTGCAAGTTAATTGTAATAAACATGCAAACCTAAACTATTGACAAATACATAAAAATACTGCAAGGTGGAAACTAATCTTGCTAAAAGCTATTATTGGAATGTCGAAACGCAAGTTCAAATTACAGACACACGTCATGCATCCCTAGAAATCGCGTGATAAAGCAATGTTTTGGTTTACTGTCAGTTGTTTACGTGTAATTTGAGACTTCACAAAATGAA
Organism: Lutraria lutraria; assembly: GCA_964023205.1. NCBI lineage: Eukaryota > Metazoa > Mollusca > Bivalvia > Venerida > Mactridae > Lutraria > Lutraria lutraria. The sequence continues at coordinate 31,274,280 of OZ026838.1, forward strand.
TAAGCTGTTTATCAAATTGTATCTAAATTCTCACTATAAGGAAAATAAAGATATTCAGTCCTGGTTGAGAAAGACGTATTTCTTAATCTGTACGACCGCGTTCATGTAATAGCAAAGAAAAACATATTTAAACATTTCCTTAAAATTCAGAGTTTATTATTACAAGGTTTGAATAGTTTTATAGTAAAAATGTTCATATGTAGTCTAATCTTCAACAGATATAAATTGGATATACCTTGCATATTTCATGGATATCATTACTTCTAGGCTTGACTAACAACAATACTTAAGGTATTAGGATCAGAACACTGTACCTTTCGGATGTATATGTCCAATGCTGCACAAAATGTTAATATTACAAAAACTGAAGTTCCAAATTATCATTATTACTTTGGTAGTTATCTCAGATACTTCAATCCATTTTACGACCCTTTTTTAATTTTTTGTAAGAGTTGTTGCACTTCTTGAAAAACATTAATTTCTTTTGATATTGCATGGTGATCTATATTTTTCTTTATCAAATTATATTGATGCTGTGTTACTGCATCTTTTTACCATGAGTTTTCATTGAAATTTTTCTTATATCTTTTAAAAATAGGTAACTCTCACAGAATTCAATGCAAATGTAAAGGGAAAATAACCCAAAAGGAATGTCATTGTTTATTTTTTAATCTATGAAAATATATAAACATATCCAAAATCTGTCCGCCCAATTTTGAGAAAGAAAAATGGGAGTTAGGATCCTAATACCTTAAATGTCTAAAGTAAAGAGCTATACCAAAATGATATCAATATATGCATAACAAGAATTGAAAGAACGCCAGCTTTTTAATGTCACTCCTTTTTCAAATAAATAGCCATTGCTGTTTTTTGTACATTACTATACCTAACATGGTAAAATCTATTGAATTGATCAATACTGAAGATAAAAAGTCATTAAAATATAGCCTCTTACATTTATAATGCGTTTGAAATTAGACATTATATCATAAAATTGTTTACATTGTCGTATTACTGTTTCAATTGTTATCTCATAATAGATATTTGTAAGTTTCACTTTTTAAGAAATATTGTACTCTAAACACATGTATGATTTAACTAATGAATGTATAGTCAAAACTGTAAGTTCAATAATTGAGTTGAATGGAATTACAATATAATGTTCTATACTTAAAAAAAAAGAATAATTATGATCAGTCTACGTTAATTATTCTGATCTTCTCCATAATATTGTCAAATGTAATAACTTATTTGATATAATATCATGCATTTACTTATATTATGTATAGCATTGTATTGTGTCACACTGTTTGCATTGTGCTATGTATGTCCGTGTGGGCTTTAAAGCCTTTTGGAATTGAATAAAATATCTATCATCTATCTATCTATCTATCATTGTGTCATCTTCCTTATTTGCAAATTTTATGAATACCCGGTAGAGTAAATATAACAATTCACATTTGATGAAAAGTTAAGGATATTCCTCAGGAGTTTTACGAATAGCAATTTCCTTACCTAAGGAAATTTTTACAACTTAAGGAAATTCCTTTATAAGCTAAATTAAAGGAGCTTTATGAATACAGGCCCAGTTTTACACCGTGACAGACATCATAGAACGTAGAACGCTGGTTTTAAATTGTTTTCATGAAATACATTTATTCAAATTGATTACACAGAGTTATTGTACTCATCTCCTTTAAGATACAAAATGCTGCGTGATCATTTCCTCCTTTGTTAATGGTGTTTTAAGCCCGCAAAGGCATTACCAAACACCCAGATAATAAATAAATAATAAGAGAATAACGTATATCATAAACCGAAAAGGTTTATTGACCATTGCATGCACGCAATGTTGTATGCGAGAATTTTGAAAATATTTCGTCCTGGCAGTCGCATTTAAAAGTAAAAAGTTGTAATTTATTAATACAGTACAACCTCTCCAGAGCGGCCCTCCTATAAGCAACAACCTCCCTTCAACAACAGCGTGATTTTTTCCCACTGCACGATTCAGCAATTAATTTAACCTCTCTTGAGCAACAACCTCAGAACAACAACATAATCTTGCTACTACCAATGGGTGTTGCTTTAGAAGGTTACACTGTAGTGGTAAATGTTAGAAAATTAAAAAGTGAATGAATAATAAATGGCACGTGATACATATCGGGTTGAATCAGCTGGTATAGGAACATCAAAGAGAAACAAAATAATAAGAGATTTATATGGAGTATATGTATAGAGTTTTATACAGTTACGAGGACAAAACAATACGTGCATGAAAAATTAAACAAGGCATTTTGTAAACAAATATAGAAGATGCTGCTGTTCGCAGCAAAAAGATAGCGCTGCCCAAAAAGGGAATCGAAGCAGAAGTAGTGAAGTTCCGAAATATATTAGGACGTGTTTTCTTATGTAAGTAATGGAAATAGGTATATTCTGGGCGAGGACAATTTAAATCGCAAGGACATGATTTATATATTATCGATGCGTAAACTCCCACAGAACTCATAACACATTGAATTTGAAATGTGTGTTATGAGGTCTGAGGGAGTTTACACTTCGATAAACGACAAGAATTGAAAGTTTAATCCTTTTATTTCCAATTAAATTCAATTATTTTACTAAATTCTTACAAATGTCGGACATGAACCGCTAAAACTCTTGAGCTGGTAAAAGTAGTTCGTCAACAATGTACATAAACAAAAGGTTTCCGATTGAAAAGGAGTTTATCGAAGTGTAAACTCCCTCCATTGACCAATCAAAATGCGTACATTTGTAAGAATTGGAAATGAATTACTTTGACCTTCAATATTAACAATATATTGTTTTATTCCACATAAAGCATTACCGTATGAATAGCACCAAAGTAGTAAACGAAAACTAGTCTAGACAAGCTTCACTCAAGAATGACCATTAAGGGCCCACAACTCTTCCAGAGATAACCCGAGCGGAAAACCCTGTGTGTTGACTTAATGTGTAAGAAATCAAGGACCTATAACATCACAAAAAATTATCCCAGTCCAAAATCCTGAGCTGAGAATATGCACACTGCACAGATAAGCTTTGTGACAAACATTCCTGTGAACTTTCAAAACCTGTGATGTATGTGCAACTCCCCTTGGTAAAGATCATTCCTATAAATTTTCATACGAAACCCATCAGTAGTATAGCAGTACTTTACTGAAAATGATTTTGTCCTCTGTACGTGCTATATATGTATCGCTCCCTTTGTTTACAATGTAAAAAGTGTGATTTATTTGGTCGATGATATGACAGAGCGAACAAGGGCATGTAAGAAAAAAATAATTTTTTTTTCAATTACCAAAAACGGTAATCCATTTATTCAATTGTTCTAACATATATACAAATATATTACAGTAAATGTATAATAACATTTGCAGGTATGTATTAATCATTGTTTTTTTTTGGTTTTTTTTTTAACATAACATAATCTTTATTAGGCATTGTATACATATCACATTAATACATAGCCATAACCAAATATATGTGCAAATGGTGCATATATAATGTAATCAAGTCAGATGATGTGAAAATATATACCTGATACTCAAATCAGAATGTGTTTGCAGAGAAAAAAAATACAAAAACGTTTTAACAATATCAAGATACAAAAATTTGTTTACAGAGAAATACAAAACAAAACGTTTTAACAATATCAAGATATAGAAATGTGTTTACAGAGAAAAAAAAAAACAAAAAAAAAAAAAAAGTTTTAACAATATCAAGATACTGAAATATACACCTTATTAACATCTATTCTTGTCGAAAGCGAAACAAAGAGTAGATATTTGATGTATAGTCATCAAGAATTATCATTACTGTTTTGTGTCAGTTTTAAAAATGAATCAAGCAGTTTATGTGATTTAGACTTTTTTAGGTAGAACTTTTGTAACAGAGATAGATCTTGGTATAAAATAAGCATTGCGTTTGTTGGTTTTGATCTTCTTTCACTTTTTAAATATCTTTTGTATAAAGAAAAACCAATTTGACTCAAAAGAATGTTTATGTCTTGATATTCCTTAAATTCGACCCTATATCCGACAAGTAAAAACTGTAAACTTTTCATATTTTGTTTAAATCCTAACTTATTGAAAAAAAACTTGAATATCTTGCCAAAAGCTGTTCACATATGGACATTTAATTAGTAAATGTTCTGTTGTTTCCACATCTTGACAGTGAGTGCAGCATGGGGAGTCTCCTATTTTCCATGTAAATAAATTTTGTTTTGTCGCTAAAATGTTAAATATAAGTTTTATTTTAAATTGCTTTATTTGTGTATTTTTTATAACATAATGTTCCATTTAAATTTTTTATCAAGTAATCGTTCCCAGTATTCATGAACAAATGGTTCTTCAAATTTCTGTTTTACAAGTAGTTGTCGTATACTTCTGTTACTAAATTTAAGAATAGGGTAAGTATCTGAATCTACAATTCTTGTTTTAACTTTAGTACTAATAGATTGATTCGTATTAAGTATAATTTTCCAACTGTGTGGGATAGATGCTTTTAGTATAAGCGTCTCTAATATCCAGTTTGTTTTTAAGTTTGGTGTAAATAAGGTTATCATCTACAGTTCCATTTCTGAGTATATCCTCTATGTAAATAATGTCAGAGTGAATCCAATCCTTAAACAATAAACATTTTCCTTTATATTTAATGAATTGATTTCCCCATAGTATTTGTTTCCGTATATCATAAAATGTTTCAGGTTTTTTGTTTGTACAATTCAATGTGTTCAGTTTAATATAAGTTTCAAGAATTTCTTTATAAAATGATGGCATAGAATATTTGGTATTTGGTAACGATTTTAACGAATCAATGTTCATTTTTAGAATTAGGAGATTGTTTCCAAATTGGTTGAGATAAAATTTTGATATAAGTTTCCAGTTTGCCACAGCATCATTATTCAGTGCGTTCAACCATTTAAAGGGGGGCCGTTTCTTTCCTTTCTCAAATTATGCATGTGAAGAAAAGAACTGACGGACAAGTTGATTTGGACAATATCTAGCACATGCTGAAGTATTTCGGCAAAGATTGCTATTAATTATGGAAGGAAACCTTTGTTACTCGTTGTTGTATTGAAACCGAAAGGGTATCCTCGGTCTATTTTTAGAATGTGTACTTCCTATTTTGACTTGTATTTCTAATTATGTAAACAACGAAACATGTCAGACAAGCCGTGCACAGTAAGAAAAACGTGTTTTAATTAATCTTCTTTATCAATACGAGGTTTTAGTTAAGGTGGGTCACGGGTTTCCTTCCGAAAATTCGCCACCACTACAGAGTTCGATCAAAACCTTTCAGATTTAATGACGGCAGAATAAAGCTATATTGACTTTTTCGGATTTGTAAATGATTCAGCATTGTACAGAGTAAATTTCATAGCTTAATATACAAAATTATCGGAGCAGTACAAGAAATAACGCGAAAATAAAAACAAAACATAATATACAACATATCGCTCCACTAGGTGGAGGTTTTTTTAGCGGTTTCAATATAAATATCATTTGAATACATCATTTTTGCTTTAGCCAATACTTTGAAGGATGTTCCTGCAAAAAGATTTTCTTGTGCGTTGACTTCTAGAAACTGAACACTTTTCGGAAGGAAATCCGCGACCCACCTTAAGTATTAAAATATATTTGCCTGATTTATGTTTATTCAACACCACCATAACATGTAGTTTTCGTGCATTTACCTAGTTTTGAAAGCGAGGTTTAATTTTTGGCAGGGGTCTTAAAATAGTTCTATCTAGGGTGCGCACCCTAGTTAGGAAATACCTATTCAATAATGAAAAAGTGTTTTAAAATGGGTATTTTTCGGTTCTCCAAGTGAAATCTCACATACTTCGAATTAAAAAATAACGTATACAATCACTTTTTTAAAGTTCTTTCTACTCAAATATTCCAACGTCTAACCTTTAAGTTTAATTGATTTTGCATACATGTTTATTTCAGGTATTTCCATACCTCCGTTCAGTTTCATACCAATTAATGTTGACCTTTTTATCTTCTCTGATTTATTGCTCCATATTTGAACATCATACTATTAAAAGCATTGGTAATTATTTTAGGTAATGACATAGACTGGATGAGGTAGGTAAGTTTTGGCAGCAGTAAAGTCTTAATTACTACTAATTTTCCAAAGAAAGTAAGATTTCTGGCGTTCCAATTATTAATTAATTTCTTACATAGTTCAATTTTTGTATTCCAGTTCAGTGTTTCACACATTTTTTTATCAGTTCCAAAGTAAACGCCTAATGCTTTAACATAATGTTTAAAACGTATATTTTGTATTTCAAATTCATTAGGGTTTTTTAAGTTTCCAATTAAAAGACCTTCTGTTTTATTTTTGTTTGATTTCAGACCTGAAGCTAATCCAAATTCTTTTACAATTTGTAGAGCTTTTGGAATTTCGGCCCTATTTTTTAAGAATAACGTTGTGTCGTCTGCAAGTTGGGTTATTTTTATACTTTTATTGTTAATACTTATTCCAGTGATGTCGTTACATGATCGTATGTGTGTTGATAAGATTTCTGCAATTATAATAAATAGGAGTGCTGATAAAGGACAACCTTGTCGTATACCACGTTCTACTTTAAAGAATTTTGAAATCCATCCATTGTTAGCAACTGCGGACTCAATATCAGTGTATAAAATTCGTACCCATCTTATGAAGTCACTTTTAAAACCAAATTTTGTCAAAGTGCAAAAAATAAAATCCCATTTTACTGTATCAAAAGCTTTCTTGAAATCTAAAAATAAGATGAGACCACTTTTGTTAAGAAGTTCTGTGTATTCGATAATGTCTTGTATTTGTCGTATGTTATAACCTATATACCTATCCTTTATAAAGCCTTGTTGATCTAAATTGATAATCGTATCTAAAACTTTCTGTAATCTAGTTGCAAGTATTTTCGTAAGAATTTTATAATCTACATTCAGTAATGCGATAGGTCTCCAGTTTTCAAGATTCTCTGGATCACCTTTTTTAAATAATAATGAAAAGACACATTGTTTTTGAGTATGGGATAAGTCACCACGAGCGAAGCTTTCGTTAAACGAATTCAAGATATGTGGTTGTAACTCGGACCAGAATGTTTGATAAAATTCAGTAGTAAGGCCATCTAGACCCGGACTTTTGTTTTGTTTCATAGAGAAAACGGCTTGTGAATATTCTTCTTGCGTTATGTTACCTTCACATAAATTAGCGTTTGTTTCTGTAAGAACATGCTCTAGTGTAATTTCATTTAAATAATGTTGGTTTTCGTGGTTATGTTGTTCCGAATATAAAAGCTTGTAAAATTTCACCTCTTCTTTTAAAATGTCATCAGTGTCTGTTATTCGTTTACCATTTACAGTTAGCGATGTAATTGTTTTTCTACTTTGTCGTGATTTTTCTAAATTTAAGAAGTATTTTGTATTTTTCTCATTTTCTTCTAATGCCTGAACTCTAGCTCGTATCTGGGCTCCATTAGCCTTTATATTATACATATTTTTTTATTTCATTTTCTATTTCAATTATTTTTAGCTTATTGTTACTGTAGTGGTTATCATCTTTAGTAAGTAAAACTTTCAAATCCATTTCAAGATTTTGTAGCTTGTTGTTATATTTTCTAGCTATATTTATAATAATTTGTAGCTACATTTTTCAATTCCAATTTTAAAATTTCCCATTTTGTTATATTACTTTGTATATTCAATTGATCACATTTTTTAATTGTATTTTTAATTAATGAGAAATACTCTTTGTCCTTAAGTAAACTATTATTGAATTTCCAATAACCTGGACCTCTATTATTTGGTGATTTGATTTTAATTGAAATAGCTAAATGGTCCGGGGATTGGATAATAGCTGGTCTTATGTCAGTTGAGAAGATGAGTGGAATAACATTTTTATCTATTAACCAATAATCTATCCTACTTTTTTCAAAACCATTTTTTTCTTCTCCAAGTAAATTGTTTTAAATGTTCATGTTTTATTCTCCAAATGTCTGTCAAGTTATGATCTTGGATTAACTTATTCAATTGATGATTTGGAGCATGTTTAACGTTTGAATTAGAGATTCTATCATTGGATGAAATGGTATCATTAAAATCTCCTCCTATAATTTCAATACCTTGCGCATGCTCAAAAAGCATAGTAGATATTTTCGAGAAAAATATAGAGCGTTGTTTTTTCGTATTGGGGGCATATACATTTAACAAGGAGAATATGTTATCATACGTCTCAATATTAATTAAGATGTAGCGACCATCTGTATCTACTAAAACTTCAAAAAGATCAAAATGTATGTGTTTTCCTAACAGAATCGAGCAACCTCTACTGTTCGAGTCCCCAAATGCATGATATAAAACCCAGTCTGAGAAATCATCTAAAAGAGCTTCTGAAATGTCGTCCGTAAAATGTGTCTCTTGCAAAAACGCAACGTCAGTTTTTTGTTGTTTTAACCATTGATTTAATCTTAAACGTTTATGTTTTTCTCTTAGCCCCTGTGTATTTAGGGATATTATATGAAGATGGTTATGGAGAGGCATAACTTATTATTTATTTTAAAATGTACTAGTATAGAACTGTTAGTTTAAAGTTTTTATAACTTGATTTTTTATAAATTGGCTTTAAAAAATATCATGTAAAGGTTATTGATGTGTATACGATACATATAAATTACAATAAGCAACTCCCATTATATACAAAACATTATAAAATGTGTTGAAACATATATATGTCTGTAAACGTTACACGTTTCCATAAAACATTAAATGTATTAGCTGATACTTTAAGCATCTGTAACCGAAAACATCCATACATGTAAAAGACAATCTGTGAGTGTATTGCATGAGACTTAATTACATGCATACATGAATAACGTGCAGAAAGTAAATGACAATCTGTCAATTTCATACTGACAAATGTTGAGACTGTATACTATATATACATACGATAATATATCGAACAACAGTAAAAAAATGTTGAAAATGCTTAAATGAAAAACATTACTATGCATATTAAGACATTGTCTGAAAAGGAATGTAAAACGCATTAAAGTTTAGCACGAAACTTAAGACAAGTTCACTAGCATTATCAAAGCAAGAAGTACACGTACATTGTGGTGTGAGAATGAAAAAAGAAAAACGTGGTGTACATGAACTAAAAAAGAATGAAAACAGTCCCTGTAATGATATGTTCTCATGATGACTAAATACTCATAGTAGATCGAAATACCTCATAATGCACGTGTTTCTTGTGACCATAGTTGTATTTAGGCCAAAGAAATGCACTTGTTTGTATAAAGGTACTATGACGTGCATGAGAATGATTATTTCAATGTAAATTGTAAATATAAAACATATAGGTGTGGTTTTGTATGACATTCAAAATTATCTATTTTTACATGCGTCATCTGGAATGACTATTTTTAAACAAGGACATACATAATATGATGTGTTTGTAGTACATGCGTCATCTGGAATGACTGGCGTACATACAATGTATTTACAGTATATGTGTCATCTGGAATGACTTTTTTTAAACAATGTATTTGTTTTTAATATGTCATCTGGAATGACTCTATTTTTCAAATCAATACGGTAATCTATTTTCATGTCCGTAGTACAGGTTATTGTCGTCGTAAGGTTAACACAGATCATGAAAGTTGAAAACTTTAAGTCTTCCCTTTCTTTGATGAGGCACGGCTCCGATCACGTGATGAGTCTAACACTTTAGATTCCGGAGATCTGTCCTTCAATACTGAAGTTTGGCCACTATTTGACTCGCGATTCGATGTTCTTTTGTAGGACGAAGCGCGTCTATTCGTACGACTAGGGTTTGCTCGTTGTTGAATAGGTTTAGAGTTTTTAGTTTGTTTACCTTTTGGTTGTATGACTCTTTGTTCGTCATGACTCGGTTCACTATCTGATGTTTCGTCGGATTTGGTATGTTCTGTATCTGATTCATTATCATTTGCGGCTTCTACGTCTATTTGTGTACAATCAATCCGCTTATGTCCGATCTCGTTGCAGGATGTGCAGACCCAATTATTTGGACAGTTTGCAATCATGTGACCCTCTAGCAAACATTTAGAACATTTATTTGGCCTTTTTATACTGCGTTGATTTTGACCCAGGTGTAGGACTCTGCCCGAGAATTTGCCAAATAGCATGAAATTTGGTAGAAGCTCTGTAAGGGACGAGCTTTTAATAATAGTTTAAGACGGTGACGGTGGTGGACATCGGATTTCGGATTAAATTCGGGGGTCATCTCAAAATTATTGATTCATACTCTTGTATAGGGCAAGTGTTACTAATTATTGTGTTTGCAAGTCAACTAAAAAAACGTGTTTATTTTACAATTGTATTCATTTTCATAAGAACTAGAACTAAACCAAGCATACGCGTCAATTTCGGTACTTTTTTTGTAATGAAAATGTTATACGACTCTTGGTTGTCGCGAATTAATTCTGCCAGAGGGCGTTTCTGCTGTCGCCTGCGTCTACCAGGTACATATAATTATATTATAGGACATCTGAATGATGCTCAGCGGTTTGGTTTAATGTGCCACAATGGAACTGAAATACCTTTTCCAACTTGGACACAAACATTTAATAGAGCAACTTCATATCCATGACTTAACTTAGTCTAGAAAATTGAGGGCTACAAACCGAGATGTGTACCCGTCCGTACACATGGTGCTCTGTGTATTCGCTAGTATCTACAGCTACAGCTGAGCGATGGTTAATTGATATGCTACACCAGAAACACCATGACAAAAAGTAGATTGTCAAGCTTAGGACTTTTAAATGTTTACACTGAAATCAGCTGGATTTTGAACATGTTCTAGATGTAATCAGCCGAAAAAGGAATCGTATACTAGTAATTACACTGATATTTGATTAGAACTAAATAAGTTCGTCATGCGTCTTTGATCCTACTGAAACAGTCACATAAAATATTGATTACTTTTGGAAAATACGAGTCGTATTTATTGAAATGCGTTTTTGAAATAAATCGTAATTATTGAAGGTACATGTAGATCTTTGTGGATTTAATAGACATGTGACTTCGTATGCAGTTAGATTTGCAGTTAGATTTATTGGTCTAACGAATTGTATGTACATGCGAATTATTTGCCAGTGTTAAAAAACTAACCTCAGTCGGAAGGTATTGCAGTGTGTGGATGCAAAACGTCGTGGAAGTTTTTTACGAACTTGAAAGAGGCATAGATTTTCAAGCGAACTATCTAAAACGCACTTGGGCTGAGGTACATATTAACCCCCACGAGCATTCAGAAAGTATGCGTACGCATCATTATTGGTCAAGCTACGCCCCTGGAAAGTATCGAACATTAAACAGATATATTCGACAGTATCGTGTTTGTGTTGAGCTCAAGTGTTATAAATCAATAGGAACAACATGGAGACATCGACGGGAAGTTAAATATTTGCCGGGTCCTTTGTGCCGAAAAAAAAACAACAACAACAAATCGGTTTAATTCTGTAAATATGACTTGATATCAAAATAACATGCATATACACCAATGTAATTCAGTTTCATTATAAATGTGAGACGACCCCTTTAATTTAATCCGAAGTTCGTCTCCGTCACCGTCACCGTCTTAAATCACAAATGTCTAATAATAACGATCCTGTCACCGGTTTCACAATCTGTTAGTTTGCTATTTACTCTTAGCTTCTCGCGATAGAGCTAAATAACTTCAACATTAATTAATTTCACGCCTTCGGTTCCCAAATAAATCTTCCTCTCTCAGAAAGACCAGTGGAATTACATATTTTTCCATTGGGTTGTCACCCTCATCAATGTCATTGGTGGACGGTTCCGCTTGACTGAACGCCATTGTTCATCACAATATGCTTTTTTACAGAGTTAATAGTTTGTTATATAGGTAAATAAGATAAATACCTCAATATACAATCACTATATTTAATATTCATGTAATTTCCAAGCACAATTAAAGTCCATTCATTAGGAAAATTCACAATTTAGCTGACCGCAAAAATTACACCGCCATAGCAGTAAAAAAATATTTTTTAAAACGAAATTAAGAAGTGCAGCTATTTAGGACTTCAGTCTGCAATGGGCACCTCCCGGAAGCAGCTTTCATTACTTTAATTCCTTTTTAGAAACTGTAAGACATTTATTTTTTACATTTGATCAAATTTCACGGTCCGAATATTTAGATTTTTTTATTTGAAGTGCCACATTCCCTCTTATCAATTTTGCACTGATTTGAAAAACCAAAGCATATTTAGAAAAGAATTCCATATGAAATAAGTTTTTGAAGAATTTTTTGTTTTGTTTACATTTTTGACCCATTCATTTAACAAAATCACATTTAGCAACAAATAAACATTGCTTTTAACATGTTTTTCATCTAAAATAAACGCATGTACATAAAACAGACTCCCGTTTTCACAGAAGCAAAAATTGCACATTTGTTCAAACAACTATAGCCAGTGGCCCTGTGTGTGTGCATTCTATAAGACTTAGATCAAAAACATTTTCAAAGATATATAAACAAGATGTGAAAATATGAAACACTTTCATCTAGTTGATTTTCGGCCTTAACAGTTTGAATTTGATACATGATCAGGTTTTTTAAAAATTGCTTTAAACTATCTTGTATGTTTATTCATTTCTTTAAACACAAGCATACTTTCCCTTTGATATCTTAGTCAGTTAATTGAGAAAAAATGCTCTATCAAGAAAAAATACCAAAAAAAATAGGCTCCGATCGGGGATTGAACCCAAGACCTCATTTTACTGCTGCACCACTGGCAATAAATCCCCTATAAGGCAAAAGTCCATTAAATGATTCTAAATTAGAATTTCCATTAAATTTATGTAAAAACAGTACATAAAGTTTAGCAATAGCATTTAAATTCATAACACAAGATCGATGGCATTACGTGTCGATCTATAGCTGAATAATTTCACGCCTACATTTTATTACTTTGTTACACAAATCTATTCACTACCACCAAATCTGTTCACTACTACCTCACCAGTGGCTTTAAGTTACATGACCCCAAACATGCGTTGCGCTGAGGCGCAACGCAATAATGACCTTTACACTTTCTTTAACATTATTCCTTATCTTTTTAATTTACAATTAATTGTACATTAACGAAGAAAAAATCTCGTATCTTTAAAACATACTATTTTGGCACGGCTTGTCCTATCACGAGTCTACTTTTTTATACTTTTAGAACTGTATTATATGACAAAATTCATGTGTGCTAATACCTTGCACATAGCTGATGGTTAATGCAAACAATGGATGGCCCAATGGAATACTAAAAGCTAAAACAATAAGGCAGGAATTATGGAACTGTATTCTGTTCTGTGTTCATACCTGACCATAATAGCAATCAAGTATTTATGATGTTTTGTCTACTAAAACAAATGATTTAGGGTTTTTTCTCCATTCTAATTCTAAGTATGGGGTTTGAGATTGTTTGACCATACAATAAAAAGTGAAGGGGCTTTTGTCCTACGTTCATTCACCTTACTATGTAATTATAAGATGCTTACACGAGTAATTAACCACATTTTAACGCACATACATGTAGTATAACACATGAAAAATGAACAGAAACAATATGCATTTGTATGTAGAATCTTAATTTAAGAAAGATGTAAATCAATGAGAACACTATAAGAATATTCAATGATTAAACAAGATGGTCAATTTGTTGTAGACGGTTAAGAATATTAATAAGGTGTTTTTCTTTGCGTGATGTTTAATTTGCGAAGTTAAAAAAGATAGCATGATTACGAGTATACTTAGTCGTCAATCGCAATATCTTTAAAGCAATGCACTTTAAGTTTTTTCAAGAAAAAGTTAACAAAATGCGAAATGCGCCTAAACTTCTGTCTTCACATAAAAAAGGTGAAATGCTATATATTTTTACATTAATTCGAAGAAATTAAGGCAACATCACCAAAAAGATTAAGGTTTATCGCTTTAAATTTGTCGACATGTATCCATATTTTCTCCAATTGGTGTCCCTTTGAGGCTTCCGTAAAATCGTTATGCGATGGTGCATTTATTCTTCCGTAAAAACATTAAAAAAACAAGAAACGTATACCTTTCCAGTCTTACTATTGTTGCACAATGCAGCTTACAGTAACCCTATGGTCAGAAAATGTTCACATTTCTAGCATTATTTGGCCAATAAAAAAGGTTTTAGTGATTTGTACTCTTTTTGTGTGTGACAAAGTATACGACATTGAACTTATCTTAACTATTTTACCTTATATTTATGTAGAAACATATCGTTACGTACATGTAACTATAATTTCTGAGGTTTAGTAGAAATAAAATGATTCGCTTTTCACTTGTTGTCTTTAAGACAAGTGAAAACAGTTCCTTAATATGGCAATTCTTCAAACTGAGTGAAAAGTAAGTCGATGTATGTGTTGGACGTAAGTCCTTTAAGCTTGGAATAAGAACAAGAGTATACATAATAGCTAAGCCAGATTGTTTTACGAGATCCTGCAATAGGTATGACCTTTTGTACATAGATATATCGGCGTTCCTTTAAACTTTGAACATAGATGTCCGTCAATAAACTGGTAGGATTCGAACCATACACCTTCCTTTCTAAAGGTAAATAGTCTACCACCGGGCAATCACTCCTCGTTACTCTACCTCTTGGCCAACACACACACACATGCACACACAGGCAACGGCGATATATAATAAATGCCAAGATAGAAAATAAGATCCCCAATCAAAACGAGCAAATGTGATTATCTTGGGGGGATATACTATACATTAACATGAACGAATGAACAATCATTTGGTAGCGTAGCGGTAACGATAACTCAACATTATAGAGATTGATAAAGGAGTGCGACATTTAGCGTTGATGTTGCGACAAATAGCGTCAGTACTATTTGTTGCGACTTTTGGCGTTACATATGCGACATATAGCGTCAGGAGGTTTTACGACATTTAGCGTTGGTTGCGACATTTAGCGTCAGCCTTGCGACATATAACGTCAAATACGACATATAGCGTCGATACGACATTTAACGTTGCTACACTCACCTTTGAGAAATTATTTTCTGCAGTTTTCTGGTAATGCCTCCATAGATTTTAGGTAGTAGGCATAGCGTAATTGATGTGACCAGCTGCATCAAAGTAGGTAGCATTGCCTTCAGTGAAGCTAGATGAAGTCCTTAAACGCCTTCCCTTCCTGTTCTGATGTACATCATAATGATGAAGGCGCTCTTTAGACAACAGTCAATCCAGACTTTACTAGTCCTACTTCTTTTTTACACCAAAAATCCATACCTTATCAAAATTTTCATACCACATAATTCATCAAATTGACCTCAATTACATATCTTTTAAGTAGTTATTTTAAATAAATTTCATCAATAGATATGTACAGTACATAGCTATTTTTAAATCTTTTTCATACATGCTTACCAACAAACATACAAAACTATTGAAGATTCCTTTTATTTTGAAGCATAGAATACTCTCTAATAATAACAAGTTGCTAAATTGATAAAAATTAGCGATAGATATCGTTTTTGTTTCAATCCCATGTCCACTTATGTAACAACAGAAAATGGCTGAGTAATTGAAATTTATCACTGTTATAGTTAACAGACAGAAGGCTTATGGAAAATGAAAACACCTATGCATTTTATTAAATCATATTGAAACAAGCCGTTTATGAACGATTTCAACGATGAACACTGTGTGTCTGTAGTCACGCTGCTGATAAATTCAAACATTCCGCAAATTCTTTTTTTGTGTGATTTTGATTTTTTTACAGTTAAAAAAATTGTTCTTTATTTCAACTTTTCGTGGAGGTCCAGGCTTTTAAGGACGGCTTTATACTTTAATATTATTACATGCCAGTGGGTTGTTTGTCGCATGATGATATGATCCTGTTTGCAGAATGGGCAGTGTCCTCAGCCGTAGAAGTAGCAACAAGAGTAAAGTCAAACATGAATATAACTGGAGATATGCAGTTAACTTTGTATCTGAAGACAATGTGCTTCATGAAATTAAAGATGTTGAATTAACGGTTAAGTTTCCCGAACTACTTGATGACACCGAGCGTATCGAAGAAGTGACTATTTACAAAGAACCCCTAGTATGGTTGCAGTGGACTAAATTCTTATTCTACCACACTTTCGTTCTTTTCAAAACAAAAACGTGGTGGTGGACAATTGAGCAAAACAGTGAAGGAATCACTATTCAAAGAAATAAAAACATAGAAGCCGTGAAGTATCGTTATAGACAAAAAGAAAGAATAAGTGGAATAGAAGAAGTGAAGAAAGGTTATGGAAAAAAAAGTATTGGGGACTTGATTATTTGGTTGTACTGTGAGAATGATCTCAACAAGGACAATAATTATCTTACGAAGAATTGCAAGCATTTCGCAAAGGCAGTATTCGACTATGTAGCGAGATATAAGACATATTAATGCTTATGGAACATCGCATAGCAATTTAGTATCATTTATTGTCTTAATTGTTTGAGGACAGACAAAAGATGAACCATTGCACAAAATTGAACAAATACAGCATAGAGTGTGATATATAATTTTTATAACATGACCAACGGTGCAGGAGTTTAGTAAACCCATTGATTATTTTGCGTATTAAATGGGTCAGTAATACACTAGTGTAATAAATATGCTAATGAGCCGAATCACTGTATCACTACGCGCTGTCATGAAAAAAAATAAACAAACATGATATCCAATGATATTTCCATTAACGATAATGTGCGAATCGACGGCCACGGCCTTGGAATTGTCAGTGAAGTTGTATTCCGCGGCTTGCAACATGTTATGTTGTCAGGCTAGTCGATAATGTTCCACCATGTGTAGGAGCTCATGTGTTTCAGAAGCCGTATAACAACTTCGACTCAATATTCTCCTTATATAGAAAATAGGTACTGTCATTCGTTTTCTTACTTTGTAATTATGCAATTTGCAGGTCATGTTATAAATAGGATCTTGAATTCGTGTTCATGCTGTTTGAATTTATTAAACTCGTCATCTAAAAACGATAAAAACTCGGCAGAGCCTCGTTTTTATCGTTTTCAGAGGACTCGTTTAATAAATTCAATACAACATGAACACTCATTCAAGATCCTCTATATATACGCTATAGGATTGCTAGTAAAATGGTACTTTTACTTTCGTATTTTTTTCTTACTTCTGAATTTCCAAGCTCCGAAGGAAACTTCAAACATATATGTTTGAATTTTTTTATTACGATTTGATTCAGAAGTGTTTTAATCAAGTTACTGGTGTATGCAGTGCAACAGAGTATGACATTAATGACAGATAAAAATTAATGTACTCTTGCGAAAATTCAATTTCTATGTGACGAAATGGACTTTAGATATATTGAGAGTTACATGTATAGAAAGATCACGTCTCAGACTAAAAGAAACCTCGGATAGTAAACAGAGTGGCTAGTTGGAGTCTCGGAAAAGTGTGCTTCGCCTTGTGTAAATAAGGAGTTAAACAGTGTTATGGACAAAAATGTAAACAGACAAGATGACATTCCTCTTGTCAGCGATAATTTACCAGTTTATTCCCCCTGTTTTAGAAATATGAACTACTTCATGCCGACTCCGTACAATTTTCCTCAACAACCGTTATTTGCATGCCCGCTACCTGGACAACAGAGGGGGCATGTGTTTCAAACCGATGAAAATTCGAAATCCGCATGGGTAAGAATAAAAAAAAGACCTTGTCCTCGCACGATTAGTGCAAAAATATGAAATTAAAAATTAATGTACAAAAAAACGAAAGTCATTGTTTTTAGAAAAGCTGGTCGATTACCTCAAAGTATGCAATTTACATTCAATGATGAAAGTGATTCAATTAAAATGATCTTACGATTAGTCATAGATTAGAATTATTCGATAAACTTATTTTGCCTATTTTGAATTATTCATGTGAAGTGCCTAACATAGAAAGAATATACACGAAATAGGCAGATTTGATTTAAGTTATTATAAAAATAATAGGATTATTAAATTCTGGTTTAAAGTTATTAACAGTGACAACTCAAAATATCGTAAACTCATATACAATTTATTAAAACTAGACGCCGAAAAATTCCCTAATAAAGTCTCTTGGGTAACCTTAGTTCGCAATCTTTTTTCAACTTTAGGATTTCATGGGGTTTGGTTGAATCAGGGCGTTGGCAATAAGCAGATAGTTTTGAATGTTTTTAAACAACGACTGAGTGATAATAATATCCAAGATTGGAACACTCGTCTATATAATTCCCCCAGGGCTATTATTTATCGTTCACTTATTGAATTTGATTTCCAGTTTTATCTTAGAACAGTAAATATTATTAAACATAGAAGAGCAATGACAAGATTACTCGTTTCCTCTCATAACCTTAATATTGAATCAGGTAGATGGCATAAGCCAAGAAGTATACCTCGTGAAGATAGAAAGTGTTTTACTTGTAATGTCATTGAAGATGAATACCATTTTATTCTAAAATGCTCAAGGTATACACCTATAAGGAAACAATATATAAAAAGGTAATTTTGGATCCACCACAGTATGTTTAAACTAAAGCAGCTTTTTGAAAGTAGAAATGAAAATGAAATTAAAAACATAAGTGTCTGTATATTTAAAGCCTTTGATATTCGAAATTGTTAATGTAATATTCATGACTATTTATTTCTTTATACATTATAAATTATGATAACCGATGTCTTAGAAATGTTTGTGGTTTGTTCTGTAATTTGTAAATGTTTATGTTAGTTTCTTTGTTGCATTTGTAAACGCACTCATAGCCTGTTGCTGACGTAAGTTCAATACATTTATTGTACGGCGACGGAAGTCGTACACTATGGAATGCTTATTTTTAAGTGGCAATGCAAAATCGCAACTTCTTGCACCGAAGCAGATTACTGACAGTGCCCGAAATATTCGCAATGGTCATCACGTGATATAAACAAAACAGAAATAGAGCGAGGTCACGTGTTACTCACACCAACTAGTGTTAGCTTGATGACGCAGTCTCTATTTATAGTCTAAGGATGGAGCGAGCTCGATAAACAACGACGGGAATGAATCTGCCCATCTGTCAATAAACGAACCGAATCCAATCCTACTATAGTAAACAAACATGGCGTTGAATTTAGTACACTATCAAGCATTGTGTTATATTACTGAGGATGAAGCAAAACTACTTTTTTAGTGGTGTTCATGTGTACATACAGACTGTGTATTATTCAAGTTGTTATTCGGACTCGCTAATAGTCTCAATGATAACGTGACATTCACCGAATACTAGTAGCTGTTTCATATCGTTGTCGTCTCGTCAAGGTCAATCACCTATAAATTACTAGAAACGTGTCAATATTTCAATAAAAGTGGTTTCAGTTGACTGAGAATTTGACTCTGCCTGGTGCGATACAACGAGAACTAGTTTAGTATTTATATGGGCACTGTGACGACAGGGTTCGACATTGAGGCAGGTCCGAACGACAATCAATAGCTTACTGGTCCAGTCTAGTGCATCTTGCTATTTGGTAGCCCGAATGGTCGTGCTCTTGAAAATGCAGCCGAAACTCTTTATATCAAAGGATTAAGGAAAAATTGTTCGATCTAAATGAACTCCGATGTATAAATTATTAGAGAAATTTCCGTGTGTTTATTACATTTTGGAGCGATCGTCGGTGTGTTGTAATAATCATTTAATCGTGTTATAAGATAATGAACACGGTATTTATACGTTTCGATGTATTTAATTTAGCAACATGTTGCAAATAAACAAAACATTATAAACATATTCACACAGACTAAGTTTATAATCGCGAGCGTGGACACTGACTTGTTTACGCAATTGTCATTAATTAAACATCGATTTCGGAGCTCAATACAAAAAATGTCCGATCAGGTGAGAAATGATGACTTAATTGGTTCGACATAGATGGTCACTTTATGGTTCGATATAGATGGTCACTTTACAGTTGAATATCTGTGTTTGGGACCATTATACCAGGTTTTTACGACAACGTACCTTCAGACAACGGAGTATATTATTTTTGGAGACTTTATTTAAATATTTTAAATGCATTCCCAAAGATATTGCAACGTCTGATACATCGAGGTGATAGTTTCCCCTGATTTTAATTTTAGGGTGGAAACAGGGACTACATATAGAGTACCTCGTGAACTGTAGAACCATATGACCAGATTCATGAGATTCATGAAACATCAACGGCTTGTATTTTTGATGGAGTAGATGATCACTTTAGTTTCGGGATCAGTTAAGTCAAAATAACAAATTCGTTTGATCTGAAACTTCGCACATCCTGATAAAAAATGTTACATAGGCCACATTCTAGTATTGAATTGCCGGATGCGATTTTGCGCCGTACAAACATTTAACTTGTCCTATAATGGATTGCATTATTGAATTTGTACTTAGGGCTAGTATAAATACTATGTACTTACCATGCTCTTTATTTGTGCATCTATAATATATTGTTGAGTCAAGTTTATATTTGATAAGTTGTCAATACATTTTATCACATGTTGCATTATTACATTTGTACTTACAAAATGTGCATTGTTATAAATAAAACAGGTCTAATATGAATACTATGTACTAATCATGCTCTTCATTTGTGTCAAAATGCATCTATAATGTATTGTTGAGTCAAGTTTATATTTTATAATTTATTAATATTGTTGTCATAGTCATGTTGCATTATTACATTTGTACTTACAAAATGTACATACATTGTCATAAATAAAACATGTCTAATATAAATATTATGTACTTATCATGCTCTTCATTTGTGTCAAAATGCATCTATAATATATTGTTGAGCTATGTTTACGTATAATTTATCAAATGCTGCATTTTTACATTTGTACTTACAAAATGTACATTATTATAATTGAAACAAGTTTAAAACTGATATTATGTACTCATCACGCTCATCATTTGTAAATACGCATTTTAACCATTAATTGTTGCATTCATTTAAATGTATTCACAAGCTTTATTTAAGAATGTTTTCATATATTATTGCTGTTGGTTAATTGTTCCCTTAACCATTTTCTATTTGTTTCATTTCTTCGTAAACACTTCGTATCTTATAATATTTTGACAAATAGATAGTATTTTATCAAATTACTATGTTTGAAATGATTTAAAAAAAGAACATTATACAACTTCTCCGCCACTGTTCTGAATTATCATTTCAATTACACGCTTAATGATAAGACCGTCGCAAAATGTACTTTTTAAATGCTTAGCTTACTCTCGTCCATTGGCAATACATTTCAAAAAATAACTTTATATCCCATTTTTTAGTTCAAGACATATTCTGCGTAAAGAAAAGCATTATTCTTCATGTTAACCATTGTCTTTGTCACATCATTTGTAATTTCATGTATGTAATTGTATGTTCACATTGGCCTCAGTGCCTACTGATTTCAAAATAAACTATACACTTAAAAAAACATGCATGATCCCGTTAATTACAGGGGAATGACGTTGACAAATATTCTATCTAAAATCTATTCACAGATCCTTTTAAACAGAATGACGCCTTGGATAAGGAAACATGATAAAATATCTAGAAATCAGTTCGGGTTACAAAAAGAACTGTTTATTTATTTTTCATACTATTATTATTACTAAGTACTTAATTAAAAGGAAAAACTTTACTGCGCATTCAACGTTGCTTAGAGTCAATTGATAGGGGCTCATCTATGGCACAAATTGCTTGTAGAAAATGTTAGCAGCAAACTAATAAATGATATTAAATCCATGTACAATGTATATGTTTGTAAATTGTGCGTTATTTATAAGTCCGAAATTCAGACTTCTTCCGGTCTACGATAGGGTTAAAACAGGAAGATCCGAGCTCTGTTCTGATCTTCATGATGTTCGCGAACGATCTTATAGAAATTTTTAGTCTGATTTGTTTGATATTTTAACAATAAATGAGCTGAAGTTTTTCATAATATTATATGCGGACGATCAAGTAGTTTTTTCTAAATCGCCTTCCACATCACAATCCATATTAAATGATATCGAACCGTATTGTCAAGTCTGGGGATTAACTATAAATTCCTCAAAAAAAGAAGTTATGAATTTTGAAAACGGAAGACACACAAGAAACTTGAACTGGTGGATTCGTTTAAATTTGGTTGCAACTTTAAACAAAAACGGTCATTGGTATCGAACACAATCTTTTACTATGTAAAACTATGTTTACTATGAAAGATACCTTTCATGAAACGTCTAACTAACAAACAGTTTTCTTCTCTTCTACTTCCGGTTAGTAATGGAGGCAATTTCGAGCTCTGAGAAAATGTATTAAATAACATCGCTTTAACAAAGCTCAAGAAATGCAATTTACTGACATAAAGAGGTAGACGAGCTGGACGGTCTGAATTATGATGTTTATCAGTGATCTTGTGCTAATTCTGTGATTTTAACAATGCATATTTCAAGTAGGTTGTCAAACAATCTTCAACTGAACTCTACAATTATGCAGATGATTATAAGATTGCTCTAAGATTTATTGTCCGCAGCGATGATAGTGAAGCATTTGTGAAATAACAACTGAACATGTGTATTCAAGATAATATAAAATGTACAGGTTGAAAATGACCAGTTCTAAAACTGAGACCATTTTATATGGAACAAAACAACAACTTACTGAAGAGAATATCTCTAGTATTGAAGCAGGTAATTGTGTTGTTTAGGTTATTAATCATGTTAGGGGCATTGATGCTTATCGTGGAGAGTCCATTAAGTTTTACAACATAATAAAAGTTTTGAAAAACACATAAACGAAAGCAAAACCAAATTGTACAGCTGCGACATCTGAGAGGCAAACGGAAATATCTGACCAATGCTGAAATTCTGGTTCATGGATTAACTCATTCTCACATTGACCTTTGCAACGGACTATTAAAAAAAATTGCTCAACTACAAAGTGTACATAACCATGCAGTTCGTGTTGTAACCAATGCATCTACAGATCAACCAAATAAGCCTTTACTGAAACATCAGAACTGGTTGCCAGTACGTGCCAGAATAATGTTCATAATTTTAGTGACAGTTTCTCACAATAGTAATAGAACAGCGCCAGCATATTTATGTCCACTACTTACACAGAAACAAGGACACTGTCGGCTTAGAAAAATCAAAGTACTGAAAGTACTGTCGGACTTAATTTTTTCAATACGAGGCAAGAGAGAGAAATGTGTACCCACATCGTTCGTGCCCATACAAATATTTTTAACATTTACACTTAAAAGGAACTCTTAAACTGTAATTTTTAAAAGCACGTATCCAGTAATTTACGTTTGTATTTAGCGACTCGAATTATTATTCGTAAGCCGCAGTTTAAACATTCAACCTTCGAAGTTGACCTGACATGAACTCATTCAATAAATCAAACTCCACACACCGGTTACGCTTTGCTACTATATGTAACCACTGCGGGGAGTGAGTCTATAAATAGCGATTCCGACATCAAACTAACACTTGTTTGGGTGAATATCACGGAAATACGATTAGATGAGAATTCGCTTTGTAATATTAAGAAATGTTAAAAAGGCACAAAACACAAACATCGATGGTAGATTGTTGCAAATGCATGAATACGTCCGTAGAGATGTTTCTGAACTATCGAACGAAAGCCGAAAGTACTCGTAGAACTAATCAGAATTTGATTCAGAAATGTTTTAATTAAGTTATTATTGTGTGCAGTGCAAAGTCGTATGACAATTATGTCCGTGTTATATAGATAAAATTACATTGAATTGAATAGTTATAGTCGATTTAAATTTTCATGCTAATGAGGGATTAGTCTCATTTCGATATATAGAGAATAATAGGTTAGTGTCGTGGATGAGTTAGTTTATCTGGCAAGGCGGAGGAATTTATCCGCAGCCGAGCCGGATAAACTTTTACTCAATCCACGACACTAACCTATTATTCTATTTATCCAGTAACTGAATTTGCTTAAATAAGGGAAACATACTCGGGACTATTTAGTTATTTTCTCATTAATCTGCGCGTAACGTCACGTTCGTTCAATGACGTCACAACCTGATCTAAATCGGAAAAATGTAAATGTTTACAAAGGTTCTCATTTAACTTTATATTTTAAAATTTAAAGGTTATGATTTTTTAACTTTATATTTTACCTAGATCTCAAATAATGCAAATGAGTTTCTACTAGTCGCGACTACCAATTTTATTTGATAAAAATCGAACCTTAACCTGCAGAATGTTACTTGTTATAAAATTTTGACATACAAATGTACATGATATTAGACACGTCAGGCTACTGTGACGTTGATTTTTTATATCATAACACAACAGCAAAACTATTTGCAATATATCTTAAATAGGTATTCGCTTTAAAATAAATTGTATTTGAAATATGATCCGGAAGTAAAGTGGGGTTTAACATTATGTGTAGTTAAATTTTCTGAATATAATGAAATAAGTACGGCCGTATTTTTTGGAAGCGTTTACCTGTACAGTAACACCAGCCAATTAAACTCCAGGTGACAGTTTTGCAGTTTTAAAACTCTGGGATTTAGATAGTTTCATTTATTTCCCTTTAAATGTGTCAGGTCTTGGTTAATGTTTTGATGTAGTTGTAGGAGTTCTCTCCCTTGCTATACGTGACATTAATTTATTTTAGTTGGAACACTGCAAAATCGAGTCATCGTGGTATTCATCTATTTTAAGAAGAGCATTGATAGACAACAAGATATATAAATTATAAATAATTGATAGATGATAAGAGAGCTATAATTGATTGAATCAGAGTAATGCAAGGATTTTTACCAAGTCCGGAAGGGTTTGTTTTGGGGTTATAAAAGTGCGTACTCTATTATTGTAAAATATGTTAACTGTTGAGGGAGAGGGAGTATCCGAGAACTCAGGTAATAACGAATCAAATTGAAATCGAATACGAATAATCGTAATTACGTGGATCGGGATTTTCTAAGGTGTATTTTTTCTTAAAAATATCTTTTATGACGTTGTATTGACTGATGAGGATCTGCTCTGTTTGTTAAATAGTTTAAGGCGATTTTTAAAACATGGGATACATTTAACTGGAGAATACATACAAATTTAAGCGAGTTTATCTTGATTTATTTTATTATTCCTATTCTGTCTTCTGAACTGCAATGCTTACATTAATACATGAGTAACTTGATAACCCTGAAAAGATTCGTGATGCGATTTGCGGATTGTAAGTTCTGAATCTTGGTTCTGATCGGATGGCCACTTACACAACGACCCACATAACAGCCATTCTAATTGACAGACGAGAAGACAAATGTAATGACATTGTATGTGTACATGATGTCACAGACAGTCCATATTACATCATTTCTGACAGATAAAACACGACCACAATTAGACGAATGATTTAGGTAGTTTGATTGACTGATAGTTCAGCGAGAAGTAAGTTTTAATATAATCTATTTCCTTGTCAATTTAACGATTGTCGAGTGGTTGCTTTAAGGTCTCCAAGGCATTCATCAGTGTTTGGTTTTGTGTGTCTTCAGATTTGTTATTTATTTAACCGTTTAAGTTTTCTGACAATTTCCTCAAAATATGACATATTTTTGCGTTGCTATCAATCACACAGACCATCTGCTCGCGGTTTGTTCTGGTTTACCTGGTTCGTGTTCTATATCAGCGCCAACAGTGTCTTCATCCAATCCTAATCAGCTTATCTTTTCCTGTTCAAGTTCTCTAACAAAATATCTGAGAAACACATGAAGACAATAATTTAAACGGAACTTAAAAGGTGTACAATGAAACATGTGAACAAGGGGAGAGAAAATAATATGAATGTATTAAACTATTTTGGTTTTATTATACAACAATGAGATCTTACACATGGTTAAGAAATTGTCTTTATTCTATTCCACAGCCATGTGTATCTTCTATTACATGGACTAACGTGTTATATTTTCTTGGCGCTCTCAACATAAACCGGCTTTTTATGTTTTGAAACATCATTTTAAAGCTGATGTCTCAAGTTCTTTTTAAATAACATTTACATCGTAGATAATTATTTTAGAGTATGACTAATGTTATTAAATCACGTGGATTTGTTTTCCCCATTATTTGCAGAGCGTGCATCACTATTTTCGCCGACTTCAGTTTAAACACCGAGACAGTTAAAATGGTTTCAGCGTAAATCCTTCTAAAGGTTTGTATATTTCATTGTCCTTCGCCGGAGCGTTTGTTTCACTCTGACGGATCGACTACTTCTACTTCCGTGTACAGCTTGCGATGTTTTATTCTTCACTTTGTGACATTTTCGTTGGCCGAGTTTTACACACAAAAATATAATTTTATAAGGTTCTTACTAATTTGTCACATTAAATTTACGGAATTAAACCTGGAATTGTTTCATTTGTACGTACTTTCAAGCTTTGAACCTTAATAAAATAAAGATAAATAATTACTCATTAGTCTTTAATTGTTGTTTGACATTACATTTCTATAAACAATGGATTCAGATAACCTGACACGGACAGAAATAGATTTAAGACGATAAATGGTACAACACTAGAGACAAATAAACAAATACAGCAGAGGAAGAAGATGAAATGGAGATTATGGAAATAAAAAGCATCGACATTTTGACATTATTTGAATGTTGAGGGTGATTAAGAGGTTGAGCAGGAACTTAAAAACAGACTTACCTAACAATAATCAAAGTCGGTGTGGGGATAAAGCTATACATTTAAGATGAGTGGTTTATATATGATAGCAACATATCCGGCCATACACTCACATGCATTAATAAAATCACAACACTGTCAAATACACAATTATTGAGGAGGACCTGATGGGTCAATTTGTTGGGAGTTGTTTTCTGTCATATTTTGTACTTCTTAAAATCAATTAACGCTTCTGACAATATTCCCTAAAAGAAGCCACACTTCTCTATATACATGACAGAAGCAGTAACCTCGATAATAAGATACAGAAGGGTCGGCCATTTGTATACCCACTCTTATTTTGAATTATTTAAAAAAAACTCTTCCTGATTCTTTATCGTGTTCGTTGTAAACCACCGATACACGCCTTGTCTGTTTTAATATATTTTCTAGACACAGTATCTCTGCTTGGCTGGGTAGGTCAGGAAGAGACACAACCAATACATAAATTGTTGATGCTTAGTATATAATTATGATCAATAAGGAAGTGTCGAACAGTTCTGAGAATAACGATAAAATAAAAATTCACATCACATAATTAAATGCCCGTCATTCTGTATAATCAGATTCAAACAGTTTTAAACGACCATGAACACCCACAAATTGACATGATTTTATTGTCATATTAGAATAGTGGTTGCAAATTTTACTGCGCGCGTTGAGTGATATGTTGTACTGTCATTGATATATATACTAGTGTGATAGATGTAACAATGAGGAGTCGTGGACTTGTAAATCGTGGGTATTACCATCATAAACAACATAGAAAAGCTTTGAGTTGTACTTATTTAATACAGGACCCGCCTCCGTGGTCGAGTGGTTAATGTCGCTGACTTCAAATCACTGTAACCTCTCAGTGATAGTGGGTCGTGGGTTTGAGCCCCGCTACCGACCATGTGTCTTTATGTGAGAAAGTAGGTAGTAACTGTTGCTTACGGAGGATGGAGGTCTAATACGGGATCTTCCCAGGAGCGATGCTTTGGTGAAATGTCCGCCTCATGTGACTCTGGCTGTTGAAAGGGGCGTAAAACAGCAAAAGAAAAAAACATCAACAAAAACAAACAGCAAATAATGACTACAAATTATTAATTAATTCTATAATAATTAAAGCTAGACTAGCCTGTCAACGTTATTAAACAAATCCTAAGATAATGCAATACACTTTTTAGCTCACCAGAGCACGAATGTGCTCAGGGTGAGCTATTGTGATCGCCCTGCGTCCATCGTGCGTCGTGCGTCGTTACGATTTCGTGGCGTCCATGTTTACTTAAAACAACATCTCCTCCTACACCGCTATGCCGATTGCAACCAAACTTTGCTGGAATGATCCTTGGGTGATCCCCTTTCAAAGTTGTTCAAAAAAATAAATTTCATTAAAAAGTCTGGTTGCTATGGCAACAAATAGAGAAAACTTAAAAAATCTTCTTGTCTGAAACCACAGGGCCTAGAGCTTAGATATTTGGTATGTAGCATTGTCTAATGGAACTCTACAAAGTTTGTTCAAATTATTACCCTGGGGTCAAAATTGGCTCCGCCCCGGGGGTAACTTGATTTTACATAGACTTATATAGGAAATTATCATTAGCATTATCTAGTGGACCTCTACCAAGTTTGTTCAAATTATTGCCCTAGGGTCAAAATTGGCTCTGCCCTGGGGTTTATTCTTTTTTATATAGGAAAATTAAAAAAATCTTCTTCTCCGAAACCACAAGGCCTAGAGCTAAGATATTTGGTATGTAGCATTGTCTAGTGGACCTCTACCAAGTTTGTTCAAATTATTGCCCTAGGGTCAAAATTGGCCCCGCCCCGGGGGTCACTTGATTTATATAGACTTATAGAGGAAAATTTAAAAAATCTTCTTCTCCGAAACCACAAGGCCTAGAGCTAAGATATTTGGTATGTAGCATTATCTAGTGGACCTCTACCAAATTTGTTCAAATTATTGCCCTAGGGTCAAAATTGGCTCTGCCCAGGGGTTTATTCTATTTTATATAGGAAAATTTAAAAAATCTTCTTCTCCGAAACCACAAGGCCTAGAGCTAAGATATTTGGTGTGTAGCATTGTCTAGTGGACCTCTACCAAGTTTGTTCAAATTATTGCCCTAGGGTCAAAATTGGCCCCGCCCGGGGGTCACTTGATTTATATAGACTTATATAGGAAAATTTAAAAAATCTTCTTCTCCGAAACCGCAAGGCCTAGAGCTTAGATATTTTGTATGTGACATTGTCTAGTGGACCTCTACCAAGTTTGTTCAAATTATGGCCCCGGGGTCAAAATTAGCCCTGACCTGGGGTTTATTCTATTTTATATAGGAAAATTTTAAAAAATCTTCTTCTACGAAACCACAAGGCCTAGAGCTAAGATATTTGGTATGTAGCTTTGTCTAATGGACCTCTTTTAAATCTGTTCATATAATGGCCATGGGATAAAAAACGGCCCAGATCGGTCACTTGATCTTACTTAGACTTGTATAGAAAACTTCAACAATGTTAATCTCCAAATGACCTTTTCTCCTGGTGAGCATTTATAGGGCCATCATGGCCCTCTTGTTATTGGTCTCTATTCAAATGTTTTAAAAATTTACTTCCTATACTGCTAGGGAGACTCGGGTATCAGGTAAGTGCACAAATGAGTCCCTTAAAAGTCAGAACATGTGATATAATTCAGCCGGTGAGCATTTGTACGAACCAGTGTCCCTGGATTCTATAGCAGTACTTGCCTTGCTCTCTGCAAGCAAACCTGTTTTTTTACATGAATGAACAGTGCTGGAAAACGAATCGCTTTGGATGTCTTCATTCATATTGTCAACGAGAACATGTGCCGTACCAGTGTTAGACCCAGTAACATGTGATCCGCAGGTTTTATGTTCTACTATTGACATACACGGACGAGCCTATTTTGATTGAATCAGAATGCAAGTATACCAATACTTACTTCATGTAAATTAAATTAACAACCGTAATTATTTACAACATAAGTAAAATGCATGCTCGTTAAAGTTTAATCTACGGTTGACACTTTGATAGAAACTACATGGATTCATGACAACGTAAAACTATTATTATGAACATCAACCGTATAACAACATGCATGACCTATAAAACGACATAGAACAAAGTTAAAACACAATAAAACAAACATACGTTTTTCACAATATATCGAACACAATAAACATACGGTGTAATCAAAATATCTTCATACAAAAGTTTCCAAGTTTGGTAAAATTCGGCTTAGTTCTAACGCAATACAGTTTTACATTTACACTAAAACTAGGGTAATAAAGAATGATTTTTCGTACAATAAGTTGAATGCGTACATGCTTAAAACAACGTGTATGTCATATTTGGCAAACAAAACTAATAGCAATAACATCTATGAAAAACTCAGTAAAACATTGTATCTCAATTTATCAGACGTATTGTTGGACTTGTTTCTATAAATTATGGCTCACATTTGCTGTCCTTTCCAAGTTAGGTGTAAATCATGATTTATACTTATAAAATACGTGATGCAATGGCGTTAGTTCTATTAAGATGAATATTTACTGGACTTTGAATATAACATGCTAAATAATTAATTAAGAAAACGTATGTGACATTTTCAACCATAGAATACACTCAGAAGTATCATCAGCAAACCAAACCCATTATAATAACACTTGGCAACGAATCACTGACCCCTAAATACCTCTTACGCACGTTATTATGATTCAGAAACATCAATCACAACTAAGCTTCGCTGAACAACATACACACCTCACGAAATAACGTTAAAAACATAAATTCACAGAAACAAACACCGCGATACAAAAAAATCTTCCCCAAAAACACCACCAAACCCTAAATCCTACCAATATAAAAAGTCCACAAAACACAATAAAACATACCAAATATGTGGGGCAAACCACAATATGAACGTAGGTTTGGTTTATTCTACACGTTCACTAAAAAACGGTCAAAATCACGTTCTGTGTAAATGAAAATATGTATCGAACAAATGTTCGAAGAAGAATACGAATGTATATACTTTTTACATTTCCTTACATTAAATTCGCCCAGCGTTTGGAACAATGAGGGCAATCATCTTTCTTCTTGCCCACTTTTGTGTAACTTCTTAAACTAACCTCAAATTCAACCCATTGGCTTTTGATCCATGCTTATTAAGTTAATTGCATATGAGCATACATGTATATGATACTATACTAATAATACACTTTATGCAAAGATCAATGATCGTATGAATGCAACAAATGATGTTACAAGCATTTGAATTTGGAATTACAAAAGTACTTTTTTGGGGGGGGGATTAATTAAAATTACATTTGAAATTTGCATTGTATAGATTTATTAAATGACTCACCAACAGACATTGTATCCTCTGTTAAAAAAGAAATTTAATGAAATGAAAATAGCCCCATTCTTTTATGGTTTTCGGCTTGTGTAGATTTATCTAACGATGGAATGTTCCTAGGTTAAAATAAGCAAAACCTGGCGACTCGGACTCTCCGCGACTATATAATAAAATCTGACTTATGCGATTAGGGCGCTTACATTGAAACATATCAACAATTTATTGCCCGTATAATAAACAATATTATGCATGTGATTTGCCAAAGCAACGTTTTTTAAGTGTTTTGTTATATCTGTTTTAATAGGTTGCCTTAAAAATATTGCTTACCTCAATAAATTACCCAAATCATTACAAACAACAGAATTAATATTCATAAATTGTACACAAAAATATACCATTGGACATTTTAACAATTTGTACATTGAACTTTTTGACAAATTGTATGCAAGCATTTTACCATCGACCATTTTTGCAACATTTATTTTCGAGACTTCAAGAACAAGGCATCTTCGTCCATAAACCCCGCAGAGAAGTTTGAAGTGGACTTTTCATATTTTTAAAACAATTCTCTGCAGGGTCTATGGACAACCTACGACAGTAACGATGATACGTTTGGAATCGATGGATTCGGGGAAAATATTGACTGGAACATGGACTAGATGAAAGACTCTAGACATTTAAACTTTCAACGAAATATCCGACTTACCTAAGGAACTCGTGGGTGTCGCCATTGTTCTAGACCCTATGGTATCAATTATTATCAAAACAATGTACCACGTGATTAAAGGTCGTGTTCATAAGCAAAAATAAACAGAGACATTCAAAACACATAATTAGGACTAAATGAAGTAAATCTTGAAGTGAAGATGAAAAGCTTAATTAGTTAAATTGTTTAAATCATAAATTGCTAATAAATGTTGATATGGAATAAAATACAACAAGCATATATCGCCGTCGAACATGCGCAAGTGATTTTCCATCGTTACAATTAGGGCTGTCCCGATACAGATCTCAGCCAATACGATACGTATTGCGATACGGTACTAGCGATATGCGATATCTACGATACGATATAAAAGTATTTCAAAGTAATGAAAACGTTGTAATGTTAGTGGTTTTTTTAACTCTGTACACTTGTTTGGTGCTAGAAAGTTCTAGTTAATCGGAACTTGAATTAAATCTTGGTGAAATTATATTTCGGTTTTTAAATTTTCTCCCATTACTCGCAATGCCATAAAAACTAGGTCAGTACCAGATAATTGGACTGATACAAAATTCCTATATACCGAGAATCATGAGAAACTAGGCATAATAATTGTTGAATTTACTCGACTTACAGCCAGATAAAGTTGTTTGAAGAATCAGATTGTATATTCATTTGTTAACAATACTACATTTTAAATTGATAATTTAAAACTTTCAACTTGGATGTTATGTTGACTTCAAACTTTTATTTTACTCAATTCGTGTTTTGCATGACAATAAGAGCAATATAGAACATAATATTAACAAAGTGTAACGAGGTATAAATGTACGAAATTGTTAGTTAATTTAATGTTGTAAATAATAAAATACAGTAAGATGAGGACGAGACATTCTTACACATAGCTATGTGCTTCTTTGTTTCATTAATCGGCAAACCAAAATGCTGCCATAGTTTTTATGTAAAATTACTTTGTGGCGTTTTAAAGTTACTTGGTGCCTCTGCCATTGTCAATAGATTGTTAATGCAGACGACGATGTGTTTGAAAATCTAAATGTCGGGTCTATTTTTCGGAAAATTAGAAAAATTATTCCGCATTTGTTAAATAAAAAAATCTAAAATTAAATATCGTTTAATAAAATAATGAAATTTATAAGTCAATATCTACTTGGCAAAATCCGAATACAAGTACGTGGTCTAGCTTTACCTCAAGCTGCAGCCTGCGTATGATAGAATCCCGAAGCTTTGTCGACGATTAATTGAGAGTGAATTTGTAAACTTAGTTCATTTTTTTTCAAAAGTCTAGGAGTTTTCACTGTAAAAGCAAAAAACCGCGATACGGCCGATACGGGACCTTCCGATACGATACACATATCGTTCAGCATTGTACCGGTACGTACCGGTACACAGCCATATCGGGACAGCCCTAGTTACAATGAATGAACATGACCATGACCGTAACCAAATGGGCCCCTGGTTGTAAAATATGATGACAGTCTTAATTATAGTACCAATTATAATGATGATTTAATATGCGAATTAATATGAATTATGGGCTCTGAAAATCATTTCCGCGTTTGTTTTCCATCACCAAACAAATGAAGTCGCCTTTTAAAACTTACATTCAAAAAGCAAATGAATCATACGTTATATGTCCTCTAATTATTAATGGGAACGATAAGGTTACTGATCTAATTAATTAATATTCTATGTAAAGTTATCTTGATGACTTTACTTCCTGATTTATTTAATGATTGAGAAAAGATCCGCATTCTTCTATTTAAGATATGATTATCATTCAGTTGTAGTGTGTTTCCTTATTACGGTTTTATAATTGAAATTGAAGGTATGGTATATATCACCCATTAAAAAACTAATTCGTATATACACATGTATATTTTATTACTTCGGATAGAATTGGAAAAATGTAATTGCCATCTTCTTCCTATTTAATACGAACACGCAACATAACAGTACAATACGAGCTACGAAAACTATACAGATTAAACAGTTGTAGCTAACGTAAAACAAAGTGTACATTTTAGGTTGGTACCCCTAATAACTCACAAAACCCTTCAATCTAAAATCTAGCAGACCACACCTTGTCGTAATCCGTTAGATTTGCTTTTTCAGTATGCGTGTCTATAGCAAAGGAACAATGTCTAGTACGCGGCTTTTCATGGAATCTGAATTTCGTTTCTACAATATTTATGAGGTTATTACTATGAATAATGACAACAGTTTGTGTCATACGATCAATCAACTATATCGCTAACCGCTGAGCGTGTTAAGGAAATTCTTGTTCTAAATATATTTCCAAATGATAAAATTATTGTATTATCCTTGCTACAGTCATGCAGCATAAGTTTGCACACTATGATGTCTTAGAATAACGAGGTCGTGCTTGTAAGTCACAAACAGTCTGAACTTCTAAGACACTGACTGGTATGTTTCTGAGTGCCTGCGAGACAGATATAAGACAAGTTTTAGTAAGTAGCTTTTAGGTTGACAAACTCGAAGTATTAGTTAGTTTGTTTGGATTGCTGCATAAAATGAATAATGCAATAAGTCTAACAAGAAATAAGGTCAACATGGTCCATTCGAACCACTCGAATGTATATGTCCGTGTACATGCTTAATTAATATAGTTTATGAACATCTTTAGGTATAAGTTTTTCTATTCTTTTCATATTATACTTGTGCGGTCTTATTGAGATTGATATCCGATTATTGTCGGCTTATTAATTAGTGGTTAACAATTATTTGACATATGTCTGATAACCATTATTTTTTAAAGGATTGTCAGATGAGTGATTTGTATGATGCGCAACTAAGTAGATTCTAGTAAACCATTGGTTATATAAAAAAGACTTGAATCATTACATCACAGGAAATGTGAGTACGATGACATATTAGTTTGTTTACAAGTTGTGATACTTTGTTAATTATCAATTAATAATTCCCGATTAATTAGTAAGAATAAAATATGACCTATCAGCCAGGCCATTATATTGCTGTATTTATGACTTATTGTTATTATAGACTTGTAGGTGTCCACTCATGACTAACAGCTCGACACTTAAGGAAGTAAACGTATTTACATTAATTTTGTTGCTTGTTTCCCTGATTACATTGACTTGATGGGCAGAACTAATAGAACAATGAGCACTGGACAGTTGTTTTTGCTTCACCACTCGAGTGTTACTACAAATACATATACCATTGATAAAGATCCTGGTCATATTTGCTGATATATAGAACAACTATAAGCATACAATGTATGTTGAAAATGTCATTTTATTTACCAAATTGAACGTTTTATCTATAAGTATTGTCACACAATGCAAAACAACTAAACATATCGCAGCAAAGGTGGGAGCATTAAGTGCCACAGCCAAATACATCTGGCAGACAAAATAATTTTGATCCTCCATCCCAATAATGTAGTCTGGGTTATTCTTTTAATGAGAACTATATGCCCCTGTACTAAATAATTCATCTAGAAGTAAGATATATTGTCAGTAACTAATATCTTATTAATAACACTTTCACATTATCTTGTGTGTATCTTGGTATAAAACTGGCAATGACAAATGTAGAGTTCAAAAACATCTAAGGTCCAATCGGCTATTTTTCATTTACTTTCGTACAAAGTTGGTCTTGATGAAGTGGACGGCAATTCGGAAAATAGTTAATGCAGACAGTAATGTTCGTACATCAGTATGATAACCATATTAGTATATGACTGAAGCACTGTTGCTATACGGCGCTTATCCCAAATCTGAAAATGTGCATATTATAATATAAGATTGTATTTGTAATTTGTTTGTTTTTGGTGCAAACATATTTTGCAAGACTGATGTTGAATTTATTTTTTAAGATGCAATTATTTGATATCTTGTTTCTTGTACATTTCTCCGGGCACAAACTGAGCACCTGGAAGTTTCCTCGCATTGCACATATTGTCTTCTCAAGTGATAGTAACATATCGACAATCAGTGTCGTGATTACTAGGTACAAATAACTGTATCATAAAGGATAATGTACGAGGTTAGACTTGTATGAAACCAAAGGGGTTAGTTTGTGTCAGCTCCGATACTATTCATCATCGTCTTGTTCAATAACCAAATATTTCTTTTTAAATTTCCGGTACCGTCAATGTAGTGAACCAATTAAATTCATTTTCAATAAAGTACCAAACATAGTTTAATAGTTTTAGTGACATATTTGTTTATAATAAAGCGATAAGTCATTGAGTAACATAATCTGACATTTATCTGATAAATAACTGGGTTGACATTTATTGAGACGGAGCATCACAATTATTGATATTTTGTGTATCAATTAAACAATTAATAACTTATAATTTACTTCTAAATGATTGATTTTTCAGGAAACATTTTAGTTATTAAAATGTTTTAGCCACGACGTCGGTCTATTGTCGTGTCCAACACGTACAGTAAACTATATCAAGAATTTATTGATTGTCCTTTTTTACGAGAATATCCGTATATTTTGCGTTTATCTTTAGTTGAACTGGACTGTGACGATACATGTAATTGTCCCTTTGACTGACGACTTGACATATACCTTCTAAATACGATGATGCCACAGAGGGGGATATGGTACAGAAAGTGGAAGACGAAGAAGATTGCTGAAATAACATCACAAATTAAAAAATCGAGTTAATTAAAGTACGCAAATTAAGTCTATATTCTGCATTTTTGAGCAGTATAATATGAAAAGTATTCCTTTTCAACTTCAATTAACTGAAGAAGACATGGGCTTCACCCCTGTACTTAACAACAATATGTTCCCATTCTTGTTTTCCCTTAACTACTACTTATTACCATGGTTACCTTTGGAGCGGCGTGAATGGTCATTCCTTGTTTATGTCTGCTGCATTCAGACCATAACTCTACCATTCTTTTGTCGTGTTCTCTTCTGATCTCATCTACAACTAGTGTATTAAGATATTTAACCCTTTCATACCTTGTTTATTGTGACTGTTTCTCCTAGGTAGACATGTGTGAAGCATGACGCAACTAACGCTAACGTATGAAAATTGTGACAGAAAATGGATTCAGTATTACGTATACTGTCATGGAGGTTATGTTCGGTAGTGGATTTATGGGAGTCTTGCATGGTACTAGCGTTGTTCGATGATATTGGTCGTTGATAATATAGACCTACATAATAGTCTTGATATAACCAAAACTCATAAGTTAAATAAACGATCTAATTATGTGAATGATATCTTACTCAGTCGCCTTTGTTTCTAAATATGATAATAAACTTGTGTTTGAATTAGTTTGAAGGAATAAAGATAAAACAACCTTCATTAAAAACATTCAAATAATCTTTAATTAATT
The DNA here is from genome assembly GCA_964023205.1 of Lutraria lutraria. Lineage (NCBI taxonomy): Eukaryota > Metazoa > Mollusca > Bivalvia > Venerida > Mactridae > Lutraria > Lutraria lutraria. The sequence continues at coordinate 31,311,488 of OZ026838.1, forward strand.
CTTTTCCCGATAAACACACGTGTTTTGTGTGGTGTCAGTAAAGTCGCAACAGTAAATATATATCGCCTCTTATCTAGGGTTCGAACTCACGAGCTTGTTGACACAACGCTTTACTTATTAGTATAACCGGTGGGCTTCAAGAAAGGAAACTTATTGAGCATCATTTCAAATTGTTATATTGTGTATACAGATAAATCCAGTGTTCACCACAATGTTCACCGCAGTAAAACATTAACAACAAGATAACAATTTGTTTATACAGATATATCTAGTGCTGATGCAGTTCATCACATTAAAATGAAGAAATTGTCAATTAATTGCATAGCGTTGCATTCCACTGCGGTATTTCGCAGTATGTTTCAGACCACGTGTTTCGTCAATTACATTGGACTAATTTGGTGTTTATATTGTTTTATGCATACTATTAGTCACACAACTCTGTTTTGTATTGTATTAATTAAAAATACATGTGGTATATTTTCTGAAGTGTAACTTTTTTATGTCAGAGTTTGTTGTGGCTGTCATTTTATTCCTAGATAATTTTATTTCACGTGTGACTTTAATTGATATAAATATTATAAAATGCACAATAAGGAGTAAAATGATATTGTCTCTTCTTGAAGCTTTTTATATTGATTAATGACGTACCTGAGAAAACGTGGGCTTAAAATATTCTTGAGATTCCAAAGGCTCTAGTTAATTCTGTCTTTTTTACTTTTAACAAAATATGTTTGAAGATATGTGTTACTGAACGAGGCTAATGTGTCGTATAAAACGTCGACCATATGGCATCCAAGTAGCATTTAGATACTAGAATTCAGTATTACATGAATATATGAAAACTACATGCAAACAGTACAACACTACTTAGTACTTCATAAACTTCCTATAGAGCACCACCCCGGTGTGCATCCATCGTTCACGTAGATGTAAAGATGCAAGTCGTGAAACCCCATACACGTAAGCTAATGATCCAACATCCAACAAGCGTATACATGTATTAATTCAAGCTAATATGAACATGTTAATTTTAGTCCTAGATATTAATAAGCGAACTAATAAGTCTGAAAAGTATAAGTGTGCCTTGCTAAAGTAGCTGGCAGTCTCAATGGGATGCTGACATTTACAATAACTTCACTCAGTCAAGCTAATCATTGACAAATGGCATCCCGCTTACATGTCCATTCATTGAACATGTAATATTATCTAAATGCAGAATTCTTATTGACTGCATTGACCTTCACACATTCCGTTTTAGACACTTTGATTTCGAAAATACGAAGACACTTAGGAATTCTCAGGTCTGAAACAATTATTAATTGCATAACGGAAATTAGACTTTATAATTAACTATGAAACCTGTTTATACACTCCAATTTGACTATATCTGTGTTTAGACACTATAATACAAACCAAGTACAAATCAATGGTGACCAATTCATATTTATTACCTTTCGATTCTTATTAAATAAATTATGATCTTTTTTCAAACGGCTTATACGTGTTGCTCCCGGATATATCTTTAAATGCCCGCTACATGATCATCAGTTGTCGATGCGCCATAAAACAACATTAAACAAACATACTAATGAAGGTACACCTAAAGATATATAGCAACAACGAACGTTTAAGCAAAAAGAAACTAAATGATTTCCGTGTTTCCCGGCCTTTTGAAAATCACATCACGTAGATCTAATAAGACACAGATATCCATTTTAGTGATTCATTATACGTTGCTTGTTTACGAGTTTTTTGTATCATTTTCCGCGTTTGTGATTGTTGGGGGAGGAAGACGTTTCACGCAAAACAGACGATAGGGTTTAAAATACGATAATATAACGCGTTTACGAGATAGGTCGTACGGTTTAGTAATTTATCACATATTTACGCGACAATCACAAATCCTATTAACCACGTCACTCACACCGTAATTATTTAGAGTAATTAAATGGCAATAACAACGACAGTTGGGATGGCTATATAAACGAGACGAATGAGGTCTGATGTCACTCTCGTTTGTAAAATCTTCAATGAACAGATAACGGAAATAAATTAATTGAATTGTAATTTTGCTCAAAATTTACAAATCGAGCGCATTGTTTAGTTTTTGGGACAATAAACTTATTTTAAGATACGCATTTTGTGAACATTGACTTGGCGAAGAATAAATTGCTCAAAGTGTGAGTTTAAACAACATCAAATATGAATATGTTGCTTTTGTTGGTGGTGACAGTAGCTGGTTCAGTCAGTGCTGGGTCTATCAGTTCGGACCACGACTCGGGACGGGTTCGATCTAAAAGACATGTGATTTTGGATAACGAAAAATTATGCAATGCGGTCGGATGTGTCAACGGGTATTGCAAAGAAAGTGAGTTGCGGAACTATCGTATTGTTTGCGAATGCTTCACGGGATATGAAGGGAAGCTTTGTGATAAACTTAAATGTCCGTATGACTGTGGAAAGCATGGTAAATGTGTAAGAAATGGGCGTACATTGTACTGTAAGTGTGACAAAGGATATTTCGGCCGAACATGTGACTCTCATTTGCAACACAACAAAAAGATGTCAACTCATCTTTCATCGAAGGCCTTTAAGAAGGCCTTAAATAGTGTTATTTTAAGAGCTCCTTCAAAATACAACAGGCCAGCAGCAGTCAAAAGCACATGGTTCGCTCACACTGTCTCCCCAAAAATCAAATTTTCGGAGTTCCATTCACATGCCGAGACAGACACAAGTGTAAAGCCAGATATATGTGCCCCGGGATTTCAGTGCTATCACGGCCATTGTGACAGAAAATCTATCATGAAGTATGGTGTTTATCGATGCCTCTGTAAGAAAAATTACACTGGGCTATTCTGTCAAAGTCGCTGCACACTTTCGTGCAAAAATGGTGGACAATGTACAGTTTCTATTGATGGACATCAAAGATGCAACTGCCCATGGACCCATACTGGACACTATTGTGAAATACCATTCGCCCAGTGATCTAAGACTTGGGAATTTCCAATAAAGCCGCTTTAAGAAATCCAGAACTTTTTGAACTAATCCTTTTTAAACCCTTTATAATAATTATGAAGTGTTCCTTTCTTGTCACGCCTATTTAAATGTATGTGTCGAATCTGCTTGTCTCATTACATGTTTGAGAATAATTATTAAATGTATATGAAGAAAAAAAGTTTTATATCTTATGTCAAAATTGCATTTTATCGCATACATTGTACTGTGCATGTGTGGGTTATTTCCGCATAAAGCGACACACTGGCCCACTGAACGCAATGTACGTAAACGTTTACCATTAATTAATTGAAACAAAAAATGAACATATTTATTAAGATTACATGATTATGTATAGCTTTTCTTTGCGTATTCTTATGTTGTCCTGGATAATTATGTTCATTAGAGTAGTATACCATAATTATGCTGCATTTTTGTGCTTGGCGTGGAATTGAAATACAATGTGAACTTGCTGGCACTTACGAAAGTTCGGAATCTAAATCTATATAAAACAGTACTCATATACGGAAGCGCTTGGGAACATTAAGACTTTAGTGTTAGTACAATAAGTACTTAAAGTTAAGATTTAATACTTACCAGTTAAGACCAAATAATTGGAAGTTATTTTAACCAAATAATTATGGAAGTCCCGGAGGGACATTTTAAATAAATATGTTTAAAATTAAAATCTTTATGCTTAAATGGTATTACTTAATTGGTAATTATATTACTTAATACTGGTTTTGGATGTGAATGTTGCTAGCTATGTTATGGCCTAAGAACATCAAGCTCATGCTGGTTTCAATTACAATGTATGTCATCATTAAACTACGCAAACAATCAACTAGATCTATCTCCGAAACCTGAGGTCTATCAGTAGCCTTGTAGCTCAAGACTCTTTTTAAAACGCAGTACACTTAAGTATCAGCAACATATCTAAATTCATAATCAAAGCGCTGATAGCGCTGGAAGAGAAGGGTTTGATCCTGAGGTTAGACAGTTGTATTATCAGCCACACAGTGTCAGACACACACACACAGCCACGACCGTGGTCCAGTGGTTAGTGCACTGGATTTGTAACCCGGCAATCCGGGTTCGATTCCCGGTCGCTGCAGATCATACCTTGCAATGAATACATAGTAATCAATTCTTAACTAGTATGTATTACATATACCTTGTTACTACTGTACGTAGTTTTCATATGAACCTTTAAAACAGGCCCGATATCTAGATGATGCACCTATGTATTTTTTCCGGTCAGTCCGATGTTGTACAAAACACATGAACCAATGCAGCAGCTGCCATGAAATTATTATACCGGCTCCACATAGGTCCGATATAATATTTATCACTGAAAACAATGGTCATTTATTTACATGTATTAGGCAGTTTGTTGATTATTGATATTGTTTTTATCAATTTTTCAAGAAAACTGCATATAATTATGATTCAGACTTTTATGTAGATTTTTTTTGTTTCATTGAAATAAAAAAAAAATTAACACAACTATACTTTCTCTTTGATATCGTAGCTAATTATTTGAGAAAAAAGTTCTTATAAATACAAAAATTATACTACTACCGAGTATCGATGCTATATGATCTCTCACTCCGTAGTCGAGCATCCTAACCGCTGGACCACCAATCTCATATACATATAAACTGACTGTCAATAGTTCATCTGCGCAGTAATCTTATCATGTTCGACTTTAGTTTTAACGTATTTCATTTGATGCCATTCTTAAGCGACATACGAGTATAACACGTAATATTTACACCAAAGTCGTTTTATATGGACAGTGTGAACCAGATATGGCCGAATACCGTCTTCACCATGGAACTATTTTTTTTTGGTTGTGATATGGGAAGCCATTAAAGCTATTTTTAGATTCTGCTACATATTTTGATTCTGTGAGCATCGAAAACTGGTAGTAACCAAGAACAAGGTTGCATGCAACCCTGTTAAAAAACCGTCTGATTCATTTGTTCCATAATGTACTGTATTGTAAAGTGTCAGAGTCTTCAGGTATATTCAAAACAGGACAGTCACCCATCAACTCAACTAAGGCACACGACAAAGACCACATGTCTGATGTTATGCATGTACTGTTGCTATCTACTAAAATCTCTGGGGCCTGATAGACTGGTGTTCCAGGTTGCACCAATCCACCTGGCAATGGTAGTCATTACTGCGTTCATAGTCAGTAGTTACATTTGAGCCGCGTCACGTTTAATGGGGCCTTAAGGCGACTGCGACCAATTTAAATCCGAATCAACCTGCTCTTGAAATATTAAAGCTTAAATATTAAAGTTTAATGTTTATGGTTATTTCAAAGTCCCTTGATTAATGACAGAGTGGACCGGAAAAGATGTATCCACGTGCACGCGCGCACACTTGGACAGACCTGTAACACTAAATGCCCTTGCCAATATCATGGCGGGGCAAACAAAAAGTTAACAGTTTTAACGGGCCACTTTATTAAAAAATAAATATGAAGAATTGAAAAATAAGCTTTTACTTTTAAATATTAATTTTAAATGTCCCTTAAGGGCTACCGTGATTAATGTCCCTTTTTGGACAGAAAATCTTGGTTAAAGTTTTACGTGCAAGGTTTAATCTCGCAGTAACCACTAAAAATATTATGTTGAAGCTTCACACTTATCTTTGATTGTTATTTAACTTCCCAACGAGCAGTGTTAAATCGTAAGTATCAAATCTTAAGTTAAGCACTAACTGTACTGACTGTTTAGTCTTAGCGTCCCCTCAGCGCTTTTGTACTCAAATACGCTATTTATTGATTTCAAAACTCGACAGTTACGTCATTATGATGTAAACATTAAAATGATAAATAATGAATTGTAAAAACATTTATCCGGAGTATATTCGCTCAAATACGAAAAAGGTCAATCATTTGAATTAATCAACGTATTACCTCTTTCTTACTACAAACTACCATTCGGATATTTCTCTTTCATTTTTATCTACCACAATTGATGTCATTAGCTCAGTATATATGCGTCATCTGAGGATTATTTGAGGTGTAACTAAAGCGTTAATCTACACTGGTGTTTTCTTAGGAAAGAGTTTCAACTGATGATGAATTACTTTTTAGATGTATTCGGTAGTATTAAGATAAACACATTTGATTTGTTCTTCACGCTTTTCTTTTTATTAAAATTCATTAACAATTGTCGTCATTACCTCGCTATCTGTCTTCATTCATCAAGCTTCGTCATGCTTTATTTTATCATTATTTGTACGATTCCAATAATCTAATTACTATAACAACAAACGTTACGACGTGTCAAGACAGAAGTTTGGCAATAATGAAATTAAATAATGATTATATTTTGGTGGAAATGTAAATAAATCATAATCCAGTGAAAATAATGTAATAAAACTTTTACAAAAGATTTAATGTACATTAACATACGAGTATATCTAAATGAAATTACGATCGTATCCATTAGTATTGAGTAAAGGAGGTTGTCGCAAACAATACGTAATTTATAAACGTGCTTACAATTAAATGAACAAAAACTGAACATATATACAAATGAGTGATTAATAATTATACAGTAAACATACAATCCAAACCTTGCCGAGAAACCTGCGGCTATAAAATATATACTACCTTTCGCGTTTTTACTGCGTTGATTTTCCGAGCAAAATATCTTTTTAAATGCATATTGTCTTCTCACGAAATTCTCATATTTTAGTTATTAAATATGTGAATGTTTTCAACACTGGTGAATATACAGATACATTTAATTACTTTTTGAATGCATTATCATAAACACATTTTGTTCGTCTCACTCATCATAATTATTCTCTGCAGAGGTAGTTAGTAAGCTAACTTCGAAAAGACGGCTTCCTCACTACAGCACCATCTGAACAAACACGCGGTCGTGTGAATGATAATGTCGATGACTGACGACGAATTTGTCGAGTAGAATTCGAGAATGCATTCAGTGGCTTTCCCCAACTGACACGACCTTTTCTTAGAGATACAGCCTCAGATCTTGTTCCTAATGTGGCTAATGTCTTTCTTCTGGTGTTTATCGCCGATACTGGCATAGGTTTCTCGGATATTTTCGTTGAATCAATTTCTTGAGTAATTTCTTCAAGGACTTGTTGAAAAGTTCCAGAACCTGGTGGTAGTTCTTCCCTGCATATGAAAGTTTCATCGAACACTTGAAAATGGTAACCATTTAAATCTCCATTGTATTTCACTCTAGGTGTCGTTATTTGCGCATCGCCACTCGTGGCATTAATATGTCTCGTCTGTCCTGGATTAGCTCCAATTGTATCAATTGCTGACGAGATTAAAAGTTTCGTCGACATCTTTAAACTAAGGTTTAATTCTCTCTGAAGAATATTGACAAATCAATTTTTTAAATTCTCTTTGATATCTTATTATTTACTGATCAGAAATATAAAAGTATTATTTTTCACAAATTTACCATCTTTGTATGTATCGGTTTCGAATACAATATGTTCGTCTTCATGATCCACCACAAGAGTAACAACAGCACTAAAGGTGGTCCACTTTTATACCACAAAAAATTAACTCAGAATAAATAATCTATCGTCCTTGAAAAAGTATTTTCACCTAACAATCAAAAGTTAAACTGAAGTGACGTCTGAACACGCCCAAATTTAAAAATCACTTGACTACATTATAGATCGCACAGACGACATACGATAATCATGGTCATTAAAGCGTTGTGCAAACATTATATAAAGTTTAGCCATCCGAAATGTCCACATATCGAAGGTTTTGTAAATATATTGGGAGCTAAAGTATCGTTCATCCATCAAATATTATCCCTTTAATATGAAATGCAAACAAAAACAGTAAGTAAAACTTTCAATTTTTTATAAAATATTCGTCCTATATATGGAACTGGACCGTTTTCATGTATTGACGAAGACGCTTGGCACCTAAAAAACAAGGACCACACATTCAAGGTCAATACACAAGCCAGAATGCCAAACATAGTTCAGAAATGGAAATATCAGATGTAAACTTAGTCAACAAGTCTTTATATATCAATTATCAACTATAATCGGAATGATTTGAATAAGAACAAATTAACTTAATTGGCCAGCCCGTATATACACTGACCTAAAGTTGAACCCTTGTTTTTTTCTAAACTAGGTCCCATTCGTGACAATGGTGATCAGTATTGTTCAGTGCCATTTCGTTATAAAACCGGTAACCAATAACGTATACATAATATAGTTTATGGAATATCAAACACATAAATAAATCTGTGAATAGATTTTAAGTCCTAGATTCTACAAGATTACATGTTAAAGAATGAATATTGGTACTTTGATGATAATTAACTTAAAGCCGTGAGTGGGACTCCTTCATGCATGGTAACTGCTAGTATTACAAAGGTCATTGGCAATACTTATATAAAATATTCGGATAATAATCAGGATTTTACTCACAGACTTTTGTGTACGTATCGATATCTAGGACAATGACCTTGTGTTTTGTATTTATTTTTGTTCATGTAACTATGTATATCTTTGATGGTATGGGAGACTTACATGTTGAAACGGGAAAGGAAGGTCACCTGATATTTGATGTACTTGTTGACTTCGTGTTATCCTATTAGGAACGAAACTGAGCGGTATATTTTACTTTAAAATGAAACCATATTTGTCAAACTTGCTTTGTGCTATTTATACACTTAACTTACATCAATACAAATGCTTATCATATTCAATGAGTACTTTGTATTAATTATAGCTGTGCTTTATTTTTAACTCATAGAGTACGTGTATATGTGATATAATTATTTTTCAGTTCTGTTATCTTCAAAAGAAACATTAACATGAACTGTTCATATCCAACTTAAGGAAGGTTCAGTGTCGTTTAAAGTAGCTGTATTCTATTAATTATTAACTTGATATTTTCAGAACGAATAAGGAAATATATCAAGATAAATTACATTATATATTTTTGTACACGTTTAAGTAGATTAAGTTTTATTAATTGATGCAATGCCTGCAACATTCTCTGTGACCTTTCCCATGCTATTTTTATAAAGAAGTATAGCGATATTTAAATACATATTTAGTAGAAATTAAAAGGACTTAAAAGTTGCACACCGACGATTAACTTACACTTAAAAAATGAAATATTACCGGAAGTCCCCCATCCAATCCAGTATTTATGTTACTTCAGGTATTCGACAAAAAATGCGCTCAAAGTGACAGACTGGTATGAATGTCTTGTAAAACATACAAAAACTACTTGTTAATGTGTCGAAAATGACATAAAATGGACATATGTTATTTTCTAAACTTCCTCTTAAAATACAAAATAAATGTTATTACAATATGAAAATAGGTCTATAGGCGAAATGAACTATTTCAGCTATCTATGTTGTTTTAATTTGAAAATGAAATGAAAAGCAACAGGTCTAGAAACTGAAGCTTTGGTTGCAAATGGAATTTGAACGACACATTGTTAAAAGGGGTTCCATAGAAAAGAATTTGAGTCCCTTGTTATTAGCGAATCATATTTTACTCATCAACATAATTGACAACGTAGTAATCTCGTTATGTGAATTCTGCCTGATTAAACGCTACATTAACAAAAAGAAGTAAAGAAAAAATATATTGGTACGTATGCATTCAAAGGGGTTTGTTACGGGAAAAAATGTCCATGTAACCCGTATAAATATTATATACATGTTCACAAAGTTATTAAATATGTATTGTTGTGTCCACAGCAAATTTTAAGAAATAGACGATGCATGTTGATCTCATGAAATAGGGAATAGGAAATATGTCAACATTTTCTCACAAAAGTTAAGATATGAATACGATTCTAGCAATGTTACGGTGTCTAATTTAATGCCATAAGATGTTCTATTGTAATTTATCAATGCACTGCATTAGGTTTGATATATAATTTATAGTGCTACTTTTTTAGAACAACACGATTCTCATTTCTCATTAAATTTTCAAAATCAAAAGTATCTCATCTTCCAGTATACCAATTAAATAAGTATCGTTCTCTTATTTCAGAATATTTTGGACATATAAAGAACGAATGGTATTCGTTTTCTAATATCAAATGATTGAAGGAAGCCATATAGACATATTCTATCAGATCGTTCTATTCCGTAATGTCTTCCTAGTTCAATGTTTAGTTTATGTTTTGAGCATCTGAAGCGTGCAAGTGATTTTCTAAATGAAAATGGTATATCGATGCATAGATATTTTTCAACATTCGATAAGGATTTAAACGTTACATACATGTAATTATGTATCACATCTCTAGAAGCTTAGACTTCACCTGACCAGTTTTGCTTCATACAGTCATTTATACGCTGTTTAAAAGAAGAGATAAACATATTTAAATCACCAATATCCTGATTTATCCAAACATACACAAAGCCATATTTCTATAGCAATTCTTTTACATTTGTAGCCCAACTTTTTACAATTACGACTTATGACCTAAAATTTCATATCAATAACACTTGACAATCTTCCTTTTTAGCTGAAAAAAGTATCTAACAATTTCATTGGTTCAAATGTTGGTCAAAATCAATTTTAATACAGCTGCGCCGAAAAAGATGGTAAGAATCATTTACAAAACAGAAACAGATTTTTTTTAAATATTTGTACATTTTTTTACAAATTTTCTGCAAAAAAATGTTGGGGTACCCCAAACCACTGAAAAAAGGAGTGTCATGATTCACTGGTTAAAGTAACACTTTGTATTTATTCGAATGAAAAGGGTACTGAATTTTTTTTTTGAATATTCACGTATTCCGAAATAGAAATTTGGCGTCTTATAATTTAGCAACGTACCTGTGTTTGATTGGACATTTTAATTAAAGACGAATAAGTCTTTTTAACTTGTTTACCGATCGCCGAAAAGGCGTATAAGAATGTCGTATTCTTAGTATTCGGTCATGCACGCTTTTGTTTACAATTAATATTACAATATGAAGTCGTTCTTTTCCTTTATCAGTCCGGTATATGCATATATAAAAAATAGAGTAAATACATTTCTCGTTTTGAGGTTGTTTAACCAATGTTTTAGTACCATGTCGTGAATAATATAAGACGTAACACTGACGTACGCGAATGGTGGTATTATTTGTGATTATTTCAAAATAGAAGATTTAGGGAGTGTATATATATAATGTATCAGGGATACTTAATCAACTTAATACTCACTTTATTATACACCTGGAGATAAGATCAGAGTAAAATCTAAACTAGATCAACAATGGGTGCCAAACTAAACGTGTTCGTGTTATTTATCGGATTATGTGCAAGTAAGATGTTTTTATATGATACAAAAAATCATTAATTTCAAATATTTTAAGTGAAGTTTCCTTTTTATTATCGTCTTAAATGTTTTTTTGTGAAACTATGAAAAGTTAGTGTTATTATTTCACGATTCCTTTATCAGGAAAGTTTTGGTCACTTTTCCCGTCAGCTTAACACTGCAACTTAACGTGTGTTAATTCGTATGAATGGAATACAAACAGGCTTTATTCGTGTAATTATTTGTTTGTTTTCAACTTTTCAGTGGCTGTATCGATTCCCATAGATGATGGCTGTCCATGGAATAAACCGCGTGTGTTCTGCTTACTTTCACCTTGCTCAAATGATAAATGTACCAACGCATCCCTGACCTGTATGTAAGTATTTGGCAGAGCAGATATGTTGTAAATAACAAAAAAAATATTTACCTTTACCACCGGATTAAGTTAATTGTAAGAGAAAAGCAAAAAAAGGCAAAAAAAAAATTCGAAGAACCGCGACCATAAAAATGTATGTTTATACAAGCGCTTCAGTAAACCTAATCGAACGGAATATGAAGTTCCATTCAGTGTGTATTTAAAAATTCGACTGAGACCTTTTTGGATTACAATTTATTTATTGCATTAATACTTAGAAAACATAGAAATGTGAATCATTTGATTTCCTTGATTCATATTACTTTTTCCTTAGAAATATCTAGATGAAACACACCGATGAAAATGGATGGAAATTAAAAAAAACTCTGAAAAAGAGTATAGGCATATTATAATGTTTACATACTATCGTTTCTATCCAATATGTGGGTCGAGTATACATGGAATTTGTCTCATCCCTGGTGGAATTCGAACTCACAGTGGCGTGGGGCTAGTGATCCCTGGTTAGAGGACTGTTAGCGGTTCACCACAAGAATTAAACATCTATATACATTGTACTGTGTCTTTTCAGAGATGACTATTGTGGCGGCTGTTTTACCAAGTATAAAACTGAATCGGGAGTAATTTTGAATGCATGTACGAATGAGTATTGAGTTACCCGCACTAACAGATGCCAGACAGTTTCAAGATTCACGGAAATATTGTTTAACAATATATTATGAATGAACAAGTTAAACTTGTAAACTATGAGAAAGAGGAGTTTTGTGTTATTTAAAAATATATTGTTCGTAAAAACATCTAAAAATTAAAACGAGGACCTTTAATGATAATTAGGCAATGCTGGTGATCCATTTTAAGACGTATGATTATAGATAAAATATTTATAAGTATGTGTTTATCCATAGTTACGTAGATGTTTAAACTTGATGGTCCTTTCATCATACTCAAGCAGCCGATATCACATTTCATAATACACGTGTTGCATGTCTCAGGACAAGTACCACGGAAATAAAAGTCTCATATACCGTCTTTTTTATATCGTCGGTTTAGTGGTAAAGTGCTGCACCCAATTGTATTTAAATGCTGGTTACATTTAACCAATGGATTAAATTTCAGGGTTGGGTAAAAAGTTAAACAAAAGTTAACCAGAAGCAAGATGGCTGCTTACGTTGTATCAAACACTGGGTGACCTCAACAATTCAGAGAAGCAAATAAACAAATTAGGTAAATCTTAGAAAAAAACTTAGATTAAATCTTACTGGAAACAATTTCTTGACATTTAACCAAAGTTTAATACTCGCTTTACCAAACTTGACTCTCAAGTGTACTAAAAGTTGGTTACATGTACATGTTTGCCGGGAAATAAAGTTACCAAGCAATTACAGATGTTTTCATGTTTCACGGAAACATCGTTTAACAATATTACAAGATAAAGCGGATTTTGAACACAACTGATTGAGAAATAATATTACATACATGTACACGTATTGATCGTAAAACCATCTAAACATCAAAAGAAGCATCTAAAATGATAACTGATCTTGAATTCTTGATGGACTTTTTAAATACAAAGTGTTTGTGTTTATTCATTCCTACGTAGGCATTTAGACTTTACAACTTATTATTTATATCTAAGTATAGATGTTAAATGTCATTAAGCACGTTTTTTGCACGCGACAAGTGGGAAAAGTGAGTGTATGTATCATCTACATAATTAATAAAACAAACAATTACAGTCGAAACTCATTATATCGAAATCGCTTATATCGAAATCCCGCTTATATCGAAGTAAATATAAAGTCCCGATTTTTATCCTTCTTATTACATATTTAAAAAAACGCATGTATATCGAATTCGTGGTTCTCGATATTTTTATATATCGAAGTAGATTTTCGGTCCGAACCAAATATTTTCAACTATAAAGTGACCATCTATGTCGAACCAATTATGTCGACAACTTACAAAAGAAATGTTCGCACCTTTTCCGCAAACAAACACTTACAATCTAAAATCGATGTTTAATTATTGACAGCTGTATAAACATGTTGGTGTCCATTCTAACGATTATAAAACTGATACAAACTTTCGTTGATGAAACGAATTATTATTAATGCTGCTATACGCTCATTTGAAACAATCTTATGTATAGCAAAATATACATATCGAAAGTACCCGTATAAGTACCGGTATAAATGCCGTATTCTAATAACCCGTTACAATCCCGTACACTAAATAACAGGATTACGTTATAATTACGACACACTGACTTTAGCTCTAAAATGTAAACACGGGTATCGAAATTCCTATATCGAAGTTCGTTTATATCGAAGTATTTTGGCAAGTCCCACGAACTTCGATATAACGAGTTTTGACTGTAGTTGGTTTGTTTATGTTTATTGTATTTAGGGATGATCAACATGATTTAGTGTTTCAATTTGTTAGGCTGGTATAGTTCAATTTTCATATAGTCCAGGTCGAATATTGGACAATACCATTGTAAAGGTAATCACTGTAAATTGATTGCCAAAATCATTTTAAATCCGTAGTGAAGTATCATACACGTGAACAAGAATCGTGGTGTAATGGATAAGGTGGCATGTACATACATGGCATTCTACATGGGGCAGATGTGAGTGGTTAGAACTCAGTCAATAGCACTTTTTAAAATCATTATTTACAATTATACATTTTTTTTGTAATTCATTCATTTGAATATGTTTGTTCTTGTTACATGTATGTATACACGTTGAATAGTACCCTTTTGTATTTCTAAATAGAAAAGTTAAAGAATTTTAGAAATGTATTTGTTTTTATTTCTTTCATACATTTTATTGCACGAAATCCCGAATGCAAAGACAATTTCAAATACTATATTATAGTAAACATCTAAACCTGTTTCTACTTTATATAATTACACCACAATTAAAATGATATGATAAATGCTATGTGAAGTTATTTTCTTTTCATAATTTCACGACTGAACAATACAAATATAAAAAGCCCTTTTAAAAATTGTATTCGTGTTACCTAAACATTTGTAAATGGTATTTACCATGTATACAATAACATTGCTGACCTAAAAATTGAACTATAAAGAAGTACATCCTGAATTATAAACAATGAGCCAAATATTCTACAATCCAAGTACAAATGTACAGTCCAATCCGTTTTATATAACCAGCACCTCTGAATAAAAGGCCACCCTGTGAGTCAAGGCCATTGTTCGAGACAAAAAAAAACATCATTGATAATATTATATACATCAAACTGATATTCAAATAAAGATCATCTGTCAAAACAGGCCATGTTTAGTCTTTCTCAAGGGTGGCCTTCGTTTGCCATTATTGCGCTCTACGGGCTGTCGAAAGAGAATAGATTATTGCTCTAAATATGTGCCGGGTTTGTTGTATGCTATAAGAGTACATGTACTCGTATGTGCATTTACATATAAATTGTGCAACCTCAATTAGACCTCGAATGTGCATGTGCAATTGCTCGTCTAAACTTGTTGAAGACAGACCTCCAAACTGGATAGACATGGGGTATAATTGCTTTTGTTACAGGTGGCCATTATAAGAATGAACAACGTTTAATGTATCAAAAGATTCGCAAATGGATTAAGTAAGAGGTACTCAAAACTCCTTTGATTATTTTAAACCTTCACACGTAATGTTCAACTCCTCTCCTAGCAAAGACGGAAAGCAGTCTATCAAAGTTCAGTCGGTTCTTTGTTGTAGGAAATAGTTTTAGAAATGTTGGAAGCCCTATTAAGCCTTCTGGATGTTAAAATCAAAATAGGTCTTATTTTACACCGAAATATGTCTTATCAGTGAAACTGACTTTTGCTTACAATGAAATCATTACGAACTTTTCTTTTTAATCACGAAACACATGGTATGGTACAAAACAAAACATGAATGTTTTAAAAAACACATTGTTACAAAGACTAGAATAACACATTTAATGACATATAATACTAATCAATTTTTAGATGTACCAGTACATGTATATATATACTCAGGATGACACAAAAAAGGAAATGTGAATTTCCTTATTTCCATTGTGGTCCTGTAATAATAATGATATGTCATAGCAAGGTACAACAAATTCGTAATAATGATGGTTAGATTGATCAAGTTTAACAGGAGTAAAATTAATAAATTATATATATATATATATATATATATGGGTTACATGGAAACATTTTTTTCGTGACAGACCCCTTTGTATGCATCTAGTATATTTACACAAGGAATTATTACACACGGCGGCCGATTCACCAAGCCAGATTTCCCTGGACTATATTAATTCTAACTCACCCTTCCATGACCGCGGCCCAAATATCACTTGTCAAATAAATGACGATTTCAGTGTTTAAGTATATACTCGCTTACGATGATATATGCCAATGAAATCATGTTTTTGTTCCCCATTGCATAGTTTCAAATCCAGTGCAATAATATGATGTTAACAAATCAGCACACCTACCTACCCCAGGTTTAAAGTTCGGGTCGCGTAACCTTTAACCAATATTTTTTAGGTTGACCTATCTTAACATTACATAGCTCTTCATTATAATTGTCTTCTATATACTGCCCAACTCCCCTTTCAGGTATTACTGGCAGTTATACCTCTATATTTCCATTAGCAACACTGAGATCACAACAAATCATGACTCAAAATCACAGAAAAACAATCTCTTGAAATACAGATACTGTTACAGTCGCCCTTAAACTGTATCGAGGACATGCCAAAGGTCAGGACCCTTTGCTGAACTCTTCTTCAATAGCCACCCGATAGTTCAATATCCTAAAGACATACAAATACATGTTTACAAACAATTCATTTTTATGTCGCGAATATAGTGTTATTTTTATTCATTGCAATTATTTTTAACAATGAATGAATGCCTTAATTGATTTCTTCAATGGTGACACCTAATTTTAGCATAATAACCGTATTTATGTGGTGTATGGTGGCCATCAATTGACCTCTTTGTTCTGTTGTACTGCTTTTCTATGACTAGGAGTATTTGGTTACTTTTTATATACACGGTGGCATAAAAGAATCGTGAAACAAATAAAATAGGCTAAAGTGATTTTTTCACACAATTTTATAATTACCAGTATGCACGTGTATAAGCCGAGCATATACACTTTAATTAATGCTTAATAGATAAATACATAAAGGGTGGCCGTTGTTCAAAGTTTGGTCTTTATTTACGGATGGTGAATAAATAGCTCATGCCACACTTTTGCAACCATAATCAATTCCGCGTATACTTAATTACATTGATCGAGTGTACACGTTCTTTACAAAATAATATCCGTCATTTTCCGCCTGATTTATGTCCTCCACACCACAGCACAGTTGGTAAGTTAAGAAGTACGAGGTAAATGCATTTCTTCAGTTTCTGTCTCACATACATCTGGCAGCCTTAAGTATAAGACAATGACTTCTTGTTTCAAGGCAATAAATTGTTTCCTTCAACCGAAATTTAATATGATTTATGTGAATTTTTATTGTGATGTAATTTTAAATTCAGATCAACCATAGAAATAAAGCCATCATAATTATGCTGTGTCGTTTCCGTATCATTTTGCACAGTTCGGATTTTAGGACGAACTGCTTCTCTTTATTTAACTGAAATCTGGCTTCGCGTATCACGGGGTTGTATTTTTCCACAACCATAAATACAGCGAACTTCACAGAAGTAAATTTATCATCATTGTAAACACTGATACATGATAATGTTGTGATTTTTCACCACCTAATTATAATATGCTGACTGTCAAGGAAGTTGTGGTTAAAAAGGTAGATCAGTGTACAATTAACACACCAGTCGGATTGGTTATCATTTTCATTCTACAAAATAACATGGTAGACTAAGTTTGACATAAATATGAATTTTTGCAACTACGGTGTATTTTGGTCGTGGGGAAATAGAGATAAATTAAGATTTCTTTATACATGTGATCCCTGATGTCACTTTTTAAATTTCATTTGAACAAACCACTTAGAGTGCAATAATTTTCGCCAATGAGTTTTGTACAAATTGCTTCTGTGATGTTCAGGACAAATAAAACCGTCGCCTGTGCAATGTACGACGCTATTGTATGATCGTTATTTTCCCGTCTGCATCTGGTCGCTGTATGACTTATGGTATTTTATCACAGGATAAAATGGTATGGGTGTCGATTCTGGGAAGTTACTGTGTGTCTGCGTCTTATATTCAGTCATCAAACCTTATTTGATATCCCTGTCTATGCATAGCGCATACAAATAATTTCTCTGCCACATTTATAAGTTAAAATCATCTGTACAACTGACAGTAAAGATGAAGAACATATAAATATATGACAAATTTAGTACTTCCATATCAACCTAACATCCACCTATATCATTTAGGGAGCGAGTACAGTCTTCACATGTGGTCATCATTTCCTTTTATTGTCTAATTTAAATTCAAATAAATGCGCGTTTTATTACCTTCATTAATTTCTATTAATTAAACTTTCCTCAGAGTAGATCAGTGATGCAGTGATTATTTCCTCACTCGCTGACACAGTATACGAACATTCATTGTATAAATGCTGTACAATAAACCCTCAAAATAGGGACGGTCTTTGTGGCCCGGTATTAGATCCTGATATGGGTTAATGTATGAAGTTGCACTTATTATATGGTTATTAGCATAGATCTATATTGAAAAGTGGCTTTTAAATAGGTTGTAGCAATTCTAAGGTCGTTATATAGGCCTACTGAAATGTTGTTATTACTAAGTTGTGATGAAAAATAAATATTATAAAGGACAAAATATACTAGTAAGTGTTTTATAATAAGATGGTTGTTATAATCATGAAGCTGTGATTTTATGCTGGTCGTAATATAGAGGAAGTTGTAGTATAGAGGTGGTCACTAACTGAGGTCTTACTTTACATTAAAATGCAATCAATAAGAATTTTGAACTGAATTTGGTACAGTTATATATTATTAGGATAAAAGTTTACATACCCAATTTTAGTTCATCAGATTTATTAATCCGGCCTATAGGGGAAATGTGTCCAAACATACGATCAATACAACATTTTCATTAAAGAAGACAACTTATATCGAAATAACAACAAATGATTCAATATTATGTTGATAATAAGCCTTTAAAACAACACATAGTGCAACTTTGCACAACACAAAAGTTTCATGTACAAATATATGTGCATTTATTTATATACTTGTAATATACCCAAAAGTAAACATTTGAAGTCTTATGAACTTTTAACACCAGGCATAAACAAACAAGGCTGCAAGATAAACATTATTGTCTTATACAAAAACACCAGTATTTAGAGAAAGGATTATTTGAATTCTGTAAACATATTAGTAAAGTTTAAGACAGATCATTGATTAAATATATTGATTTTTTAATTGACTAAATGATCCAGATTCTGAACATTTTAATTTTGCAAGTTTAAGTACATAAATACATTCAAACAGGTTTGTAAGTCCTACAAACAGATCACAGAGTGCAGGCTTAATAAAACAAATGTACAATTTCAATATTTGTTAGATTACAACAACAACAAAAAAAATTCTCACTTGAAAACATGTTATGATGAACTATGACAAAAATCATTTAAAAGAACAAATAAAAAAAGAAACTAATAACATTCGTTTCAGTGATTTTTTTGTTAAGAGTGAAGCACTTAGTGCATATATACTTTAGATACATATTAGACAATCGCCCATGAAAAGTAGAAAACTGTATGGCTGGGCTGAAGCATATCTCAAATCATGAAGCTCAGTATATCAGGCATCCTACATTTGACTGTTATTTAATATTGTGCTGTAATTATATCAATCACTTTAGTCTATCCATGTTAAGAAAATCAGGCTTACACTGAAATTTCTTTTCCCTTCACCAACCGACCAGAACAAATCCCAACAACTCAAAAACAATTATTGCAACATCCAGAAGAACTTTTTTATCTGCATTTTGATCGAGTCAATTTCTGCTCTTTTTCTTCCTTCCTTCCTTCCTTCCTTCCTTCCTGTCATTATTTTTCTTAACATTAAAAGATATCTGACTATAATTTCATGCTAGGTATAGGTCAAATTCAGAAGATAATTTTTTTTCGTACCTTCTAACATTTTGGGTCATAAAAGGGCATTATTTTTATTTGGACCTTTTAATTAAAATCAATAATAAGTTGTATGAATGAGCAGAATTTAACCCACAATCAATGGATAGACAGAAAAATCAAATTGAAAACAATAACATCATAATTGTTTGCGTGTTCCTTAAATAATAAATGAGCTGGTTCACAATCTTAAATGTACAAAATAATATAAGTGGATGATTCATTTGAAATAGGATAAAAGCAACAAAAAAAAATGTTTTTCCCCAAAAGCAGCAACAAATTTGCACTAAACAGTTTATTTCCTCATACAAATAACAGAAGTGAAATATATTATGTAAACAAGATTTAAACAAGAAGACATGAAGAATACATCTACATAAAACAGAAAAATACGCACTGTGGTGTAACAAGCAACACAATGTATCAGTTAATTAACTTTATCATATAACATTCATTTTGTGGAGAATTTAGACTAAAATTATGTTAGAAGAAAAGACCAGACATGTCTGTTAAGAACAACTCACATATCGCATACTTGACATTTTAAATTATTATTTCTTTTTATACATTTGAAAACAATATGTAAATTAAAGAAGATTCTCAGATGTTTGTACTTATGATATCTTATAAATTACCTCCAGTAAATTAGGAAAGTTATTGATCTTATTTCCTTAAACCAGTACATGTACTTCTTTTTCCAGAGAGAGGATTGAAGAATAATTCAAATATATCTCAGAAAAATCGTTTATAACAGGTACATAATTATTCTTTTTAATACATTAGAGAAAGAGAAGATGAACGTCAACAAAAGATTATGGTTCTGCAAATACTTAGCAGTCAATTAAGTATGGTAAAGTCATCCAAAGGCAATATATTGGTGTATTTGGTATAATTATGTCATGGACCAATACATTAACTCAATGTAATATAGAGTTCCTGATTAGCATACATTTAGCCGTAACACATTTCAGAAATGAATAAACAAATTTAAAGGGGAAAAGATTAATAATCAAAGGACTATGTGCACATAATCACGGAAAATGTATTATTGATTGTTTAATGACTTGGTTTAACACTGTTTTTCAACATTTTTTCAGTTATATTTACGGTGTTTTATTCATCTAACCAATTTTCCTGGACTATGTTTTAACCTGAGTACTGACTTCCCTTTCCACAAGGAACTGGCAACTTCTCCACATGTGGAGAAAAATTACCATTGTCGCCAAATTTTCATGGAAGAGTGTGACATGCCGCGACCGTGAATCAAACACCGGAACGCCAGGTTACAGAAAATTTTGATGTACTGAACGGATCATTCAAATACTAAAGTTACATGCTGGAGAAGTCAAAATATCACAGTAGAGTAGATTTCAAGGTCTGAACACGTCATGCCGTGTCCTAAAAAACAGTCAGTTGTTTATTTTCAACCTTTCTATCAAGTATTACCTTTATGGCAGATCCAATCCAAACTCCTGGGTTATGTACCAGTATCAACCTGAGCCCAACAGCCCTAATTAACTACTCATTTTCCAATGATTTGGGTGCCAGGTAACAGAAACTAAAGACAATTGGTATAATATGTTATATACAGTTCCTTTTTCGACCAATGCTATAATGTACCATATTTTATCCCAGAAATAACAAGATAGAGATATTAATAGCAATGGACTAATATAATATATTCATGAAATGATAAGACATTTCTAAGCAAATACAAAAAGCAAAACCAAGCATTTGCTACGGCAGAAATGAAGACACACACCATTATGATGTATCCGACATAGTCCCCCATTGATTCACGCTCTAGCTCTTGTAACAACATTTCGTACCGCCCGAAAACCCTTATCCTGTCGATCCATGGACGAGCCCTCTATTCTCCTGCGTTGACGTCCCTGTTGCCTCTCCCTTTCCCAATCAGGGCAGGTAAAGCCACGTCGTGCTCTAGCGCGGTCATTTGAAACTGATCTTGCAGAATAGGAACCCGGAGTCTCTGCCAATGAAAGTGCTGTATCTTGAGGCAGCAGCAGTTGGCACTCCTGGACAACATCTGAAGGTCGTCCGACATCGGGCGGAAAAACTCAAGTTCATCGCACATGCATGCACTTACAACATGCGCGTGAGTAAGGCCACCGTACGTTAGCAGCATGTGTAAATACGGCCTCCGAACGATAACGTGGCAATCGCACTGAGATCGTACGTTGTAAGCAAGTACAACATACTTAACATGTGTGCAACGTCCGATGCACGCAACCGCTAACGGCCTGACGTGGCGTACAGGCCACGTACTTACACTTTGCGTTGACGTACTCCCTCCTTGCTCTCGCCACTCCCTCCCCATGTTTTCAGAAAAACGTGGCGGCCGTGGCCACCCCAAAAATACGTACGGAATAAAAACAAGCACGTTGGGTTGTGACCGAGCCTTTAGCAGTCAGCCATTTTGAATTTACACAATGTGACCTATGATGTCATCAAACGTTGCATCATCCATAAATCACAGCATGGGGCATGGTTGACCATGGTAGACCACAATAGACCATGGTCAATGTGATGATGATCATTCCAACCATGTTTGACCATTGTCTCAGACGATAGACTATGATCAGTCTAATAAAGCTCATTTCTACCATGGTCAACCATATACTTTGCTAGTTTTATTCATGGTATTTGATGGGTGACCATGATAAAACATGGTCGACCATCAAAATCAATGAAAGACCATGGTAACCACCAAGATGTTATATATTGTGTATTCATTTATCTTAAAAAAGGATGTATTACGTATTACAATTTATGGTCACTTAATCAGTCAATGCAGTCCAAAGTAAAATTGCCATTGTCATTATCAAATTGACAAAAGCTTATTTCAACCAACACATGAGAATGAGAGTGTTTTCATAGCAACAGGTATTAGAGCTGAAGTTAAAACAAGATGGTCAGGATAGCCCAGTAATAACTCACCAGAAAAAAGACGTTTAGAAATGAACATTTTTCACTGTTTTCCCATAATTATAAGCCTATATAAATCAAGTGATCCCCGGGGTGGGGCCAATTTTGACCCCGGGTCATTATTTGAACTAACTTGGCAGAGTTCACTAGACAATGCTACATCCAAAAGATCTAAGCTCTCTATGCATTGTAGTTTCTGACAAGACGATTTTTTTATTTTTCCTATATAGGCATACATATAAGTTAGGTGACCCCAGGCGGGGCAAATTTTTACCCCGGGGCCATACTTTGAACAAACTTGGTAGAGGTCCACTAGACGATGCTACACACCAAATATCTAAGCTCTATGCATTGCAGTTTCTGACAAGAAGATTTTTTAAAAATCCGATATATGTCTATGTAAAATCAAGTTACACCTGAGCGGAGCCAATTTGGACAAACTTGGTAGAGGTCCACTAGACAATGGTACACACCTAACCCTAACCCCATAATGTCACCTGGGGAGTACGGACTGACGCACGGACGGACAGACGCAGGACTTCACACGATCACAATAGCTGCTCATCATGACCTCTGGTGAGCTAAAAACTTTATTCAACGGTTAATGCAAAAAAAAAACAGTTTCATCACATAGTCAATACTTCAACAAGGGTGTCTAAAGTACTTAAGTCCAGTGAACAGCATCTTGGGTCCCTGGCAATAAATTTTATGAACCAAACTCTATATGCCGCTGAATCTTGGCAAATCTTGTGATGGCAAATGAATCTTTTTACAATGTGTATACTGTCCCGATACAGATCTCAGCCGATACGATACGTATTGCGATACGGTACTAGCGATATATGCGATGTCAACGATACAATATGATTTTATATTTTGATTAATTTGCTATTGATTAATACTATTTTAACCCCTTCAGTTATATGTATCGCAAAATGAGCTGAGAATTGTTAAATTTTCACATTTTCGATATAATAATGAGTTATTAAGATTCTCAGCATTCTTCGGGTTTGTCGGCGGCTTTTTCCGCGTTGCTGGGTTTTGTGGTTCTAAAACTGTTTATCAAATCTCATATAGCTTTAATTGTCGTTTATGTTTCAAAGTTAATTATGATCAGACAATTACTCATATGATAGATACATGAATCTTACATATAATAATCGACTTGAATAATTATGTATTTTATAAATCAATCAGCACCTTATATTCAACAGTAATACTTTAAGAATGAAATGGAGATTTGAGCCCAGATATCGGTTGTATAACCTCTGGGCCGGTACTAGAGACAACACATGCAAGGTTTTCCAATCAAAGCGCAACAAACGCAATATCCGTAGGTTACTATGTCATATACAAGTATGTCATTCTATAACTAAAAGGTTTACTTTACTGAGAACAAGAACAACTACAATGTATAACAAAACGTTATAGATAGACGAATTACAAGAAGCATTGGTTTAGGTTTTTTGTATGAAGTTGCTTTTCTCATAAAGGATATTGACCATCAACTTTATTCATTCATCAATTGTGGAGAGTATAACATATTTACAAGTTATAGATAATACACATATTTTGACAATCATGAGTATTTGACAACAGAATACATTCATGTATATAGTTCACATGTACATGGTATTACCATACCATACATCAATGGAATAAAGTACACCCGAAATACTATCAAATCCACCATAGTCTGATATGATACAACCAGATTAAACTTACATCTAATGATGTTTCCGATATTATGCCACTTTAACATCATAGAACGATGCCTACATTACTTATCTACGTTAAACGAACAGATTCAGTCAAACATGACAGGTAACGCGACGAATAGCCAGTCCAATGATTGACCAATCACAAATGACCGAAATCACCATTAGCCAATCAAATGGACAGGATTAGCCAAACTAGTAATAGACAATACAGTAAGTACTCGCAAACAGCTATAATAAACAAATACTCGTAAGTATAATTCGTCTAGAAAACGCAGGTTTTATGCTGTTAGTATATACACAATTATTTCGCGAAATAGAACTGTCGAAAAAATGAAAATAAAGGTGCATATATAAGCCTTATTAATGGTCCTATTTGAAGGAATGGTCGAACAGTAAGAACTATTACAGTAATTCATAATTGCTGGGTATTGATTGTTAATATAATAACCAAGACAATGCCATGCAGTTCCTTAAAAATAAAACTACAATAGAATTCGTCGTGGGCTTAGTGAAAATTTCATTCAAATATCTATTTTTGACCAGAAAATATCGGTACAAACGTCACCACTATCTCCGAGCTGGCAGCAATTTTTAAACATGTAAGTTCGTGGTGACATCATACTCGCACTTGCTCTCGTGAACAATAAGGCCAATTGTATGAAAAAACAATTTCAGCACCTTGACGGATCTGAAAGCATTATGGAGTGAAGTAGGCGAGTATTTCCTGTATGAAAGCTTAATCATTACTGGATTAGACTGAAATAAGGAAAATCAACAATAAGGACCATGGGTACAAAGAATCTACAGAAAAAATAAGTTTGGCCTAAAATTGCTTCAACACCAGAACGAGGCTGTCAAAGAATGTCTACGGAATAGCTAATGGATGCGGCCATTTTCAAAATTATTTTTTGGGTTAAAACATGCAGATTTGGATGAGACAAAAAATGGGAATAACAAAATGGCGACAAATTGTACCACTATATATATATATATGAATATTCGATGTTCTTACTAACTTGAACCGCATATTTTCACTTTGAAACACGGTGACAGGTAGAGAATCTAGCATTTGTTTACTTTTTCAACTTCCGGTAGGTTGTGTGTGGATTGACGATGAAATGCGCGTGAAATGCCGAAGAAAAAATCCACGAAATTACATGTTCCACGAACTTACCCGACACGACGATAGTACATCAGGCATCAAAGGCAATGTAATTACTAAGTTATTTACCAAGTCTATATAGCTAATGACTCGATTTCCCTGTCTTGACCATGTATTTACCGACAAGCACTTATTTAGATAGATCTTCATGACTCTTTCCATGTAGTTACAATACAATGATTTGAAGTATATTTAGATCTGACACACTTAATTGAGGAAATATTCCAGATACAGCTATATAATCACACCATTTAGTTGCGTAATGTTTCCTTCATGAGGCATTCTTTTAACCAAGCTGTTATGGAGTCCAAAGACATTTGCTTGCTCAACGATTATTATGTGTAACATGTAATGTTTAACGACCCACAATTTTAGAAAACAATGATATATATTAAAAGGCATCTGACAACATTTTTGGACTTGATTTTGATAAAAATCAAGTCCAAAAATGTTGTCAGATGCCTTTTAATATATATCATTGTTTTCTAAAATTGTGGGTCGTTAAACATTACATAACACAAGGGTTCAACGCAACAGTGTCGTAACTCATATTGAAATAAGAACAAGTTACGACTGTGTTGCGCTGAGCCCTCAAACAGTCATGTAGTTATTTGTCAAGTTCCATATTCGTAACACTCTCATGGTATATTTTGTCAAGTATAGTTTCCATACCAGTCTAGTGACTGTTTTGTCAAGTACAGTATTCATACCTGTCTCATGGTATATTTTTTCTAGAACAGTAAAAGTTCATTTATAATAGAATTACTGTGGAATCATTCATTTTCGTTGGGGATTTAATTTCGTGGATTTCGTTGGTCGGCTCATCCACGAAATCAAATCCCCACAAATTTGAATGCAGAGATAAGGCATCTCTTTTCAAAAATCAAAATCCACGAATTTATGTCCCCACAAAATAGCTAATTTAGTAAAACCACGAAAATTGAGCCCAACGAAAAAAAATGAAAGTACAGTATCAAATTGACAATAATAATGCAATAAATCTTTGTGTACCACTATCAAGTATTTCTGTTGCGGCAGATCCAATTAAAACCCTGGGTTATGTACCAGTATCAATCTGACCCCAGCAGCCCCAATTAACTACTCATTTTCCAATATGATTTGAGCAGCAGAAAATAGAAACAAAAGACCTTTTGTATAACATTTTTAGTCCAACATCATAAATGATCAATTAATAAATCCAATATTTTTCAGTACACTGTAATACTTTCAGCTGATTAATCTAATCTGGTAGATCAGGTAAGAAAAGTATGAACAATAAATCAGTGGAATAATTACAATTAAAGTATAAACTTGCAAATGCAAAGCAAACACATTCATGAATAAATTATACTGACAGTGTAATCACAGAAATGATTATACACTGCTTACTTCAGAGCTGAGATCCTAAAAATTAATTAATAACAATTAAGATGCAAAACAGCTTCATCACTTAGTCAAGACAGTTCAAAGTAAACTTATCATCGTCATTACTGTAAATCACTTTATATTCGCGTGATCTTTATTTCGCGTTTTAGCCTACCCTGAATATATTCGCGTATTTATGAATTCGCGTCTGAAGGCTCTTAATTTAAATTTCGCGATGGCTTTGAATTATAATATAAATAAATATATAAATAAAACGGGTTAAACAAATATCATGCATTACCTGCAAAAATGTCAAAACCTGTTACAATCAATACAGTATTGAATATAGAAAAGTGACAAACAAACTGTCCGTTAATCCCTTTTGTTATCTTAAGAAATGTGTTTAAATTTCCAGTTTATGCAAAAGATCATTATATTTAACATTGCCCCCTCAGGCAATACGCACAATGCTTGTTTGTTTTATGTGTTTAAGTCACACCAATTAGTACAACTGAACAATATGTTAACAAAACAATATACATGTAGTGTACATACCGACACAAGTGGTAGTTTATTTATCAGTCTGTAATGAAATTTTCGGACAATGATCTTCCGATAGCACTTACGTTATATTAATAAATTTACGCGGATTTATGAATTCGCGAAGCCTTCCATTCGCGAATAATAGCGAAAATAAAAACATCGCGAATAATACCGGATTTACAGTATTAATAAATTGACAAATGCACATGTCACCCAACACTTTCAGAATTAATACTTTCAGTGTTTTCAAAGCAATACTTGATTTTGAGTTGAGATCTAAAAACTTATTTAACTGTCAAAACAGCTTCATCAATTAGTGAAGACAGTTCAAAGTAAACTTATCATCGTCATTATTAATAAATTGACAAATGCACATGTCACCCAACACTTTCAGAATTAATACTTTCAGTGTTTTCAAAGCAATACTTGATTTTGAGTTGAGATCTAAAAACTTATTTAACTGTCAAAATAGTTTCATCACTTAGTCAATACTTCAACAAGAGTGTCTAATGTACTTTCCTCTAAATTAAGGATATTCAATTGTTCTGCATCTTCATCAGATTTGTTGTTTTTCTTTTGAGACAATGTGTATGTTGGATCATAATGCTCCAATAGAATTCTTTTCACAAACTCTTCCCATTGGTCATTCTCAATCAAAGCCAGCCAATCATTGATAACCTTATGACCTCTGACCATAACTAACTTTTGAATGATTACTTTAAGGTCATCCTTATGTTCAATCCAGTTTGGATAATCACTGATAGTATGTTTCACTCTTTCATCTAATGGTAGATGTATACAATATCGTTTTGCTGTTCGAGTTTTTTCAAAGAAAGTCTGAGGAATATACAAACTTCCAATTCGAATACTTTCTGACTCTAACCACACAGGCCTCTCAGATGAAAAACTGTATAATGCATCACAGATTAATGATTCAAAGTATTTTTGTGATGGTTGCTTTTCACCATGCCACAATCCAAGGACTGAACCTTTGTGTTTTGCTAAAGCTTCAAGATCCAGAACTTGGTGTCCATGGGAACTTAGAGATTTAAGAATCTTTGTTTTTCCACTTCCAGTTAAACCTGTAAAATAATGATACATCAATCACTCATAGTTAAATCAACAAATTATTTTTTTACAAAAGAATAAAAATACGACTTCTAATAACAAACCTTGGAATTTATCACCTATTGATTCATACATGGTTATTCAATGTCAACAACTATAATAAAGTAAACTATATATATGTATGTTCTGATATCTAAATTCAATTATATAACACAGATATGAGTAACATTTCAAAGCATTGAGAAAAAAATCATTTCACTTATTTCAATCAAGTTCTGAAGGACCTTGATAAGGCAAGCAGATTTATCACATTTTGATATCAACTAATATGTTATCAATGAAACATTCAGCCCATAATTTCAGATTTAAATGAATAAATACCATTAAAAAATGAAGACTTTAACATACAGACCTGATATAACTCTAAAATCAAACTCTTCAGACAGAGTACATAGATCATCTCTCAGAATCTTTCGGTAGTTCTTGTACCCTCCTTCAAGGACAAATGCAGGAAAACCTATTTGAGCAAGAATAAGGGCCATGCTGTATGACCTTTGACCTCCACGAAAACAATAAATTAGGGGAGAGAAGTCTCTTTGTTGTGGCTTAAAGAATTCATCTATGTGTTTAGCAATATTCCTGCAGATTGTAGCAGCACCAGTTTTCCGAGCTTCAAACTGATTGCGACCATACATAGTCCCAACAGTAACTCTGTCATCATTGTCAAGAACTGGAAGATTTATAGCACCTGGAATGTGGTCTTCTTCATACTCTGCTGGTGTACGTACATCAATTACCAGGGATATACGTTCATCTTTGAAACTTTGCACTTTTTCAGGAATCCTTTGCTTTGCGGGCATTGCAGCTAAAGAAGACTTTAAGCGCACACATTTCATTAGGTAGCATCTGAGGAGAAATGGTGACTTTGGTGTAAGCTGAAGAACCATCTTGTAGACAACTGAATTCATCTACATGAAGTTACCATGGCAATGATCCAGACACAAATGATACATCTGCAAATATAATGGAAATATCACCTCAGAATTGTATGTTAATGACTTCATTTTAAGCAAGAGATTCTACAAGAATGAAGATGTCAAAATAGTGAATAGTATATGTATAGTCACAGTTTTTGGATATATTATGTAATTTTCCACATTTATCTATTCTAATAATAATATTAATAATAATAACCATATCTAGAAATTTAAGGTCGGCAAATTTGTTGTTTGGACTATTCATAAGCCAGAAATCAAGTGTTATTATTAAACAATCTTCGGTACTTTTGTGATAGTTTGAGCTAACAGATATAATTTCATAAAATATCCATTTATTATAAGTGTCATATCAAACAGTTTCAATTTGCTAACATAGGTATGAATTAAATTGAGTACGAATATTGAATTGGTCCATACAACTTTGTCTGGCGAGTAAACATTATCAAACAGAACGATATTGAATAAATGCATATGTATCAACGTATTTCTGAGAAATGACATCAATATATACCAATATAAAATAAAATTCAGAACACGCACATTTCTACAAATTCTTCTAAACTTTACAAATTCTTCTAGGACGTTAATAAGGTAGACAACTCCTGCTTAGATAGAAACTAATAAAGACCAGTAACACGGACCGACACGGTTATCTATACCATTCCTTAGATTAATTTATTGTTGTTAAGGACTATATAAGTCATTGTAGTTAGCCATTTCAGGGACACTATATTACTATGTAATCTAGTCCCTTATTATTTCAATACATTCGTAGTAAAATATGTTTTCAGCCTGTGTATATATTTTAAGGGATAAATAAAGTCTATATACTCTGTACAGTGGATTATAGTTCTGTTCCTACCTTGTCAACATCTAGGTAAAGCCTATAGCTGTTTTCATAACAATAATATTTATGCTCCTCAGATTTTATTGGATTTGTTGAATGTTTTAAATTGCATTTATTAAAAAAAGCTTAAATTATCCAATAAATATCAAGTATGCATATTTTAAAAACATCAGATCAAAAATATTTTGTTGCATGTAATTTCAGCAACAGACGAATGAGATTCCTGCATGATTCTATCAAATACATTTCTCAGCAGTTTTCATTTTCAGTTTGCATTGATCGATATTGTTACAAAAAATGAATAACTTGCATTGTAAAATAGATTTCATTACGTGACACTGCCATGGTTCGTATGTATTGTTAATTTACTTGTATATGATATATCTTTAAGAAGTTTTCATCAAATTAGTATGATAATTTTTTTTTCAAAAGGCCATTTAAGTTGGGATTTGATACAACATATTACACACCAGCCATTCAATGTGCTTTCCCCTATGTTTACAAGGACTAGTGTAAAGTCCTTGATGCTAAGAACTGATCAAGCCCAGGCTTACATTTATAATGTGAATCTCAGTTCTACTCAATACTGCTTGAATTGAGTAGCTCATAGTCTTTCACATCTCAATTGATATACATGTATTAGCTGGCATTTCATAGTGCACTATGGAAAATAAATATTTTATGCTTTATTTCTTAATCAATCTCTTCATGTATGTCTGTGCATTATTTGATTGCCAACACAGGGACCAAGTCTTCATTCAAGGGACACAACTCATTCATTTCATGAAAACATGGTAATTTGTCACTTGTGAAGTTATCACCGTACAATCAATATAAATGAGTCAGGACAATAAGAAAAAACACATTATAACTGGCATTACATTTTTTTATTTTAGTAAAGAAATTAGAAAGATATAATACTTTGCTATTTACATATACATCTATATATATAAAAAGTAAAAACTGAACAAGTAGAAGTACATATAATGTAATTCATATACACAGAACTAAGTGTTTGTTGGTGATATCAAGAACTAACACTGTGACACTGGTTATATTTTTAACAAACACGTATTTTTTCATGTCTTTCAAGACAGTACATACTTATGATGTTGACTAGGACTAAGGAAACGGTTGTAAGGTCAACTATAAAAAGCTGTTGACAAGTGCTACATAAGGGAAATGGTTGTATGGTAACTGGGTCACTTGATTCTACACCATATATGAAGAATTTGCTGCATGAGAAAATCACCAATCCTTAAATATCTATAAATTATAAGTACCGGTTTACAATCAATATCGAAAAATATGACACTGAAAGAGTTTAGAATTCACTCAAAGACACAGTAACACATGCACAGTAAGAGGCACATTGTTCAGTACTTATCAGATCCTTTCAAAAACACCATATAATTATCATGCTTAATACAATGTATGTACAATTACAGTTGTTCACAAGCAAACCAATCAGTCATCAAGATAGACAATCAGAAAGTTACTGTAGCTAATATAACACATTTTAAGTAACTAAAAATTATTTCAACAAATGGAAAAACTGTACGAAAGCATAATGTTATTTAAAATCATTTTCATTCCATTGTACTGAACCAAATTCTAAACTTGTTCAAAATCCATGAATCATAATTATGTGAGCTATAGTAACATAACACAGGAATTAGTCATACAGAGTTAGAGCCCTTTCCAGTAATTCATGAATAATCAATAAAAATTTATGCAAAATCAAAGCAAAGAAATAGCATTACTGATTTACAATATGTAAACAACCAATTCCATATATTTGGCTCTGAGCACCTAACAGTAAAAACTTTTCTTTGGGTACATATATATTGATATACATGGGATGCAATTATTTGATGGATGTTTAGAAATATGATTCAGTTTACATGAAATAATAAAATATCAACATATAGTCATTATATGCAAGACTCTTTGAATACAATACCAACAACAATTTAATAAATACACTGTGCTCAATAAACGCATAGCAGCCCTCGGTGACATGCTTGTCAAGAAATAGTCTGTATGAATAATTCCAAGTCCAATTCAGGACAAGGTCAAAGTGAGGTTGGTTGATATAAGGGTGGATTTAGAATGGCCATAGGCTACAACTGTATAAGTATTCAAGTGTTCTTATCTAGTAAGCAGTGTTGGAACTAGACATAAGGTAAAATCTACTTAACCAAGTATGGACAAACAGATGGACAAGACAATCACTGTATTTCTCTCGCATCATAGATGCTGGGGGCATAAAAATGTCAAATATAACCACTAAATTTTGACAAATAAAAAACAAAAGTAGATACATGAAAACATAAACAAACATGTTAGAACATTGCACATAAGCAATACACACTATTATATATTCAGATATATACAGCACATAGCTGTTTGAGCATATCATTCTATCAATGTATATATTTATATTATAATATTTCATAGTTTAGGAAATGTCTAAACAAATAAACTTTTATTCTCTTTAATTGCACTTAAATACATAAACACACGGAACATAGCAACAGAGATTTACAAATACCATTACTAGTAGTAGTACAACATAAGTAAAATGAGTAATGTGTAAAAAATGTATAACAAAATAAAACTGTTGATAATTCATAAATTATTCTTTTTAAATCCATTTAGACAAACAATATCATTATTGATTGAGAGAAAAATTATACATGTATTAGCTTGACAGACCAATGAAATAATATTCCATGCAAAAAAACACATACATATATTATTATTTGTTCATGGGAAGTCATCAACATATTACCTAAAGATATTATATCTTTACAAATATAACACTATACAGATATTTAAAGATCAACAGTTTCTATAATTTATCAGTATTAACGTCTTTCAAGTTTAAGTGTTTAAAGTAGTCAATAGTTTGTTGTTGTTGTTGTCTTGACTTTACAGATTCAGATTTAAAAACAATGATAGTATACAATAAAAAATATAAACATTTCAACCACAATACATGTACTATTTTTCAGCTGGCAAAGTTTGAGTACAAAGTCTTAAAATTACTATACAATGTATGTATAATACAATCATGGGTATGTATTTCAAGAACACATATACTTAAAATTTTGGCATTCTTTTAATTGATATTATAACATAAACAGACAGATGTTTTTGTTTTATTCATGAAAAAAGTATTTGATAAAATGGGAGACATACAGATTAATAGTTGTATGTTACTTAAAAATAAGCATTTATGTTAAACATGAACACATCCTTATAGGGAAATGAGAGGTAAGGATAAATAAATCACAGTTTAGGAGCTAGGAAACAGGTTGTGTTCACAGGAAAGCTTGGTGGTAAGACACTATTTGTTGCATCAAGGACAAACCACATATAATAGATAGAAGCTCTCAAATTTAACAATAGTATTCAATATACTATGATAATTTGCTTGTCCATAATTACATTAATGTAATGTTCATATTTAGAAACTAAACATTGCAACCATATGTCTTATAGTAAAGTCAGACTATCTCTTGTAACATGCATCCATAATCATATGTGTGTTTTTAACTCCCTTGCTGTGCTTCTATTAGGTACTAAAAGTCTTAGTATGAGATTTTATTATTATTTCTATAATGTTCTTAAGTCGGTCAATAGCTATACATAGCTACTGTTTACTAGTTATTTGTATACTGACTATGGATAAATTTTGTATCTCTTGTAATAATAATTTGATAGTATGTATTATGTAATACAATGTACAAAAACACTTTCTAAACACATATTGTCAGAGAACAGCACAATGTGAATTAAATGCCTAACTGGACTATCACTGAGCAAATACCATCACAAAATGTTTACATAATGAATAAGAAATAAATTAACAATGTACAGTAATTTCTACACTGTAAGTCAAACACACCTAGACTCTGTTCAATAATTAAAGCATTAAAACTTCAACATGTATTGGAACAAAAATAACTTAATTTCTCAAACCCCTAAAATTTCTTTTCCTTAAATACATCATTCAGTCACCTGATGAAGGTACTACTTGTCAGGCAGATACCTATCAAAAATGCTATAGTTCAATAACTTGACATTAAAGCTTTAAAATAATATGGATCTAAGATACATGGAAATGGAGAAAATAGCTGTCTACCATCATGTAAAATGCATTTATTGACTGTATTTACCAAACAAATAGCCTGAGTGCTTATTATGTTATTTGTTATTTATCAATTGCTTGATGGCACCTTTGACAGCTATGGTCATTACAGATCTTTTAGTACCGGTACTCTCTCAGTCAGAAATTGATGGAAAAAACAAAGCATTTCGTTGCCCACATGTACAGAGAATAGGAAGATGTCTCGCCTGCGAGAGGTTAGAATTGTGTTATCTACACAACTTTGATTATCATTAGCACCAGTAAATATTTCATTGATCTATAATACTACAATTATTCCCATATACTGCCATTGGAATAATATTAGGAAGTTGTAGATAAAGCAAGAATTTTGTCACCAATTCAAAACAAGTGAATGGTTGGCATTACATATACAATTCATTAAAACTACTAGTTTTCAATAAAATATCATCTAACACTTTTAAAAAAAAAAAATTAATTAAGTTAATTTATTTAAGATCATTGCATCCTTTATACTTTTTCTTTAAAAAAGAGTCATATAAATGAGTAATTCTCTCTCAATGTACAAAAATAATATATATTCAGACAAAGAAATGCCAGTCAATCTGGTACATGTACTATGGTGATCTAGGATTTATCATAATATCTACACTAGTCTCATTTATCCTGTACAAATATCGGGTTAATAAACACTTAAGGCAGTTAAACAGGAAGACAATATACATGTATATAAAATATAGTATGTTAAGTGATGAGGTATTTGAACAGAGCATGGAATGTATGCTTGCTAGATCTTTATCATAAGGCACAAAAAAGAAACCTGACATAAAAGAGTATGTCTAATGTACCCTAAATTAACTCTCTTAAAACAATGTTACCTTATTCAAATACTTCAATTATTTCAAATAGCACTGTAAAGGCGTTTTTTGCATAAGCACTATGCTGTCATGGTACCATAACCTAATTCATGAATAAAATTTAAAGTAAAACATAAAATCACTTGTCAATCTAATATTTCTATCTGTAACATTCATGTACATTTTGTAAAAAATAAATAAAAACAGTAACTAAGTTAAAAATTGTAACATCATCAATTTTAATGATCAATTATACAACTAAGAAGTGATCAACAAAGTATGAAAGTAATGCATGGATCTTCTAAATGTAGTAAATGGAAAATATGATGATACTAATGGGAATTTGTGATACCAATTAATATGAATCAGGATTTATTTTGAGAAAAGCCTAAATATTATGCAGACTTGAGACAGAAAAAGCAAATACTGAGAAAAACCATTTTTGCTGAATAAGATATTAAATGTGTGAATAAAGTTGGAATGAAGGATGATGTATTATTTATCTGTATATGAACAATTCTAATCTACATGTATAAATATGTATGGAAAACTTGACAAAGAACAGAAGAGCTTGCTACAGGAATTGTTATCTTATTTTTAATATGATTGTATAAAACAAACAGTAAAAAATATTTCTTACTAATGGCTTAAAAGTAAACAGTCATACAAAAATAATTTCTAGACCAGCAAAATCAATATAGCAGCATAACTTATTGTAAATTATTATGACATTATTTGAGCCTTTATTTTGTTTTAAAAATAAACTTCGCAAGATGATTTTATGAGCATATATTTCCAAGGCTTTCAGATCATAACTAATTGAGCTGATATTTTGACTATTAAGAATGATCCATTCTCAAGATAATTCCATGAATGTACTTTTTATGCATTTTTTTCAGGGGGGGGGGGGGGGTCAACATTGCACAAAACAGCCATGCTCATTTCAAATTGGCAAGTTTTCCAGCTTGCAGATTACCCCAGGTGTAGAACTGGGCAGAACCTTCAACCTACTTTCTTTACCACAAACTTTAAGGCCCCTAAACTAGACTTTTAAAAAAAACAAAGAAAAAACAATATTACAGTTTAAAGCCAAGTTTCAATACACAGCAGGGATAATGGTCAGGATGGCTTCACATTGTTTTATCAGAGCTTCACGAATGAATAGGTTTTAACTTTCAATTTGACAAAATGTGTAATAAAGGTAATAAATATAAATTTCAAAACATTTTTTAAAAGAAGATACAGTAATACATTTTTAAAATTAAACAAAATACATAAAAAGGTTAGTCACAATTGAATAACATTGGTATCTGGATAAAATGAATGCATACCAACTTTTTTCATCAGCATAAAAAAATAAGCTTCAAAGGTCCCTCGTACAATTCCACTGTCAATAAGAAGACAGTGATTCCTACATTATGTGATGAGCAAGCTACAATCTGCTCTAAATGGACAAAGCTAGGTATTCTTTACAAGAGCAGACAGAACACACACAAAAATGCTGTAAGGAGTTATGAGTAAACTCATAAAAAATGCACACTTTTGAAATAACATAAGTAAGTACATGGAATGTCCAATAACTTCAGAGAATTTTTCCATTATTGTGGAATTATAATGTAAGTACGAAAATAAACATCATCTCTGCATGTCAGCGACTCTTCAATTAGGAGGTGGAATGGATGAAAATCGGTGTAAGACACAATGGTGAAGATGGCATCTGTGTGAATCACATTGTTGAACACATAGTAAAGTATTTCTTTGAAAGAAATATAATCTTGTTCCTAGTTCAGTTGCACTCTTCATAAATTTCTAAAAGAAAGAATAATAAGACAGAACAAAATATTAGCAGTCTAATTACAGTGAGTAACATGCAAGGTCAACATGAGACCATCCTTAAAAAATGTTGCTTTTGCAGTAAGTTAGGTAGGCATCATTTTTTAGCAACATTGTATGCTTAGACTGAAAACAAAACTACAGATTTATAGATGGGCTTATGTCACTCACAAGAACTAGGTCGTTAAATATATATGTGCATATTGGAAATGATGGAGAGAAATCATTTATTATTATTTATACAGTAGTTGATACAATCAGAATGGATGATTTTTTTCTATCAACTACACTTCCATAAACAAATCCCAGTATTAATGAGAAATGAAGCATGAATGATTTTCAATTTTATATCCACCTTAAAAATAATCATGAATCATTGCTATACATGTAGATACATAATACACAATGAGATATTATTTTCATTCAAACAAAAGTGATGCTGAGAATAAGTACCCAGTACCAAACATGTTAAATATGATAGTCTTACCACTGTAGGCTGTTGCTACTATTAGTTTTACGGCATCAGATTTCCAAAATAACTTGATCGACATTTACAATTGGATTTTTTAACATTTCGATCTAGTAATGAAGCCAGGCAATGTGAGAAAATAGTGGAAAATGTTGTTAGTAAGTCTATAATTTCAGACGTTAGACAATAAATCACTAAAATAACTTTGTATCAATACAAACCATCAGCTATAGGATCATCACCCCCACCTTCACCATCAACATCTTCATATGTCTCTTGTTCCCTGAAATTACCATCAAACAATGCATTGTAGTGATCAACATCAACTTTTAATAAATACCTTTCAAATTTAAGTCAGTAATGGCATGATTTTCTTGGTACAACTGACTAAAAGAGTTGTGTATTGCTCTTTGCCAAAATACTACCATATGTACTTGGCCAGAAGTCTTCTTCACTCATAAGTCGAGA
This sequence comes from Lutraria lutraria, assembly GCA_964023205.1. Lineage (NCBI taxonomy): Eukaryota > Metazoa > Mollusca > Bivalvia > Venerida > Mactridae > Lutraria > Lutraria lutraria. The sequence goes on from OZ026838.1 coordinate 31,349,713, forward strand.
GCTGTATTTTAGAGCGAAAAAAATGGTATTTATGCTTAACCTATGCATAAGTCAATTGCAAATTATTGCTTCAGGGCCAAAGCCAAAATTTCAATGCTTCCGACATACTTGTGAAATTAACAAAGGGGAGTAACTTCTACAGACTGTTAATTAGTGTATATCCCATAATGCACAGTAAGAGAATTAATTTGTGATTTGTGTTGAACACAAATGATAATTTGCTTAGTGACTGAATACAGTTTGCACAACAATTTACTTTATGGATACACATTTAAGCTGTGGCATTAAATTATGCAGCATTTACTGCACACCCATATAATACACGTTTATAGAATGAACAAAATGTTTTAATTAGCAGCTATACTTAATCCACAAAATGTGAGAAAACAAGAAAGTATTAATGTACAGTAAAACCTGTGTTAGTGACCACCTTGGGAATAAAGGCCATTCTTTTAAACCATCATTGATTATTAAGGACAAAATGACCTCCAAATAAAGGTCACATTTTGTGTTTCCCACAGGTGGGCTTTGTTCACAGATTTGACTGTATGTAAACAAGTATAAGGGGATCACTTACTCCACGGGGCCAGCAGATACACTCATCTTCTTCTCAGTACCTGATCCCTTCATGAACTGAAATATATATCACACAATACATCCAAATAAAGTATACATTATGAAATCTTTATAGAATGTACAATGCAGCCTTCTATCATTTATGATGGATAATACCAACCAAGATACACAAATGTCCCCTACCAGAGGAGTTTTGTGAATAACCCTTAACAATTAAATGAATCCACTTATAATTGTAAGATTTTAAAGCTGGAAATATGTATTTCAAAAATTATAGCAGGATTTGCATTTTCTTTGTTCCAGTCAAACATAAATCCCCCCCGTCTTCATCAGTGGATGACAAAGTTAAAACAAGAGTCACACATGCCTTAATTGAGCATTATAAAGTAATTTTGTGTCACTATATAGAATTTCAAAATTGCATCAAAGCTAATAAATATTTTTTTAAATCAAAACTTTGTTTCTAATGGTTACAGTTGCTGCACAATGATAAAAGTATGAATATGATGTTAGTACCTAAACAACAACAATTTTATACAATAAATTCACACTGTTATAAAATCATTATTATCAATCAGGAGTTAATCATTATATATACATGTATCAGTAATGGAAGCCTGGTTTATAAGAGATTATGTATTAATCTGTATGTCTATGGTAATTATATATCTATCCTATTAATAAGGGAGAAGATTTGATCATTAAATAGATATGTATGATAGAACAAATTACAAATATGTGAGAATTATCCAACATTAATACATGTACATGTTACACAAATGACACAACAAACACTCTATATCATGCTACATTAATACCTTATCTGATGATAAATCTATTGATATTTCCATGTAACTCGAGCCAATCAGAAAAAATACACAAAAATGCTCAACTTCAAATCAATAAAAAACTTAATTGTAAGGATTTTATTTATAATTATTGAATCTATACATTTGATCAGTTGGGTCTCTTTATATATAATATTAATAACAATTTCATGCATTAATGTTGTCTATGACAAAAATTAAGCTAGAGAGACCTTACCATGTATAAACAGACCTTCAGAAAGAGATTTGAATGACGAATAAGAAATAAAACTCTATACCAGTGATTACTGTAAGGATATACATACATTATTCAGTTCAAATCTGGAGCTTAGTTTCACTTACCCTCCATAGAAAATGTAACATTTCAATAACTTGCTTGCTTGAATTAACACAGAAGCATATGATTGAACATGCAAACATGACATGACCCCTTCGATCATTAACATGATGAATTGATGTTTGTGAAATTGAGCCCAACAGATTTGAACAGATTGCACCATATTAGCTGTGATATACACCAAATTAATCTATCAAATTGCATGTTAATTAAAAACCTAGTAAAGATACTAGCAGCTGCTATAAATTACCAACAAATCATGGTGTATCAGTTACAATACAACCTCTCAAGAATGGCCCTCTCTTAGCATGATTTTTCCCACTGCACAATATAACTATTAATTTAACCCCTATAGAACAACAACCTCTTAACAACAACAACATACATTTGCTACTCCTAAAGTGTGTTGCTCTGGAGAGGTTGCACTGTGGTTACAGAACAAACCAAAAATACAATACACCAAACAATGATTCAAATTTTGCCTTTAAACACTAACAAGTAAATATTGTTTTCTTATAATGAAAATTTAAAACATTATACCAAAAATATTACCTTACCTTACCTTATGATTCATTAAACTTCAAATATGAACTCAAAGAACTATGAAAATGTTGAGTAAAATGTTACATAATTTCTTATTGTTAAGGTAATATTATATTCCATTATCTATAATAAATTAAATGATAATAAGTATATCATTAGAAATGCTAGAATTATTTACAGAAGTAGATACTAGTAATTATTTAATAACCTAATAGATCTACATAAAACTATACAAAAGAGCAAACATAAAGCCTACACCATACATGCTTATAAGCCAAGCCAGATATATACAAGCACAACAAGCTGTCACATTTCTTACTAGGTACATGCTTCTGCTCCTTATTAAATATGACACTCCAGTCAAGATAAAGATAGAATAAGACCTGTTTCTGGTTATATATATGTTACAGTGGTTACTTAGTAACTTTGTTTGCTGACTAACAATACACTTCATTAACTCTTATTCTTATTTCGCTTTGGTTTAACATTCAGCTTTGATGGTGAAGGAAGGCCCAAGGCTTACACCAGGGTAGAACAATATAGTATCTTCCATTAGCTGGGTGGGTAGCTTCCTCACAAGAGAAGAATTTGTTCTAGGTTGGTTTCTAATTTACAGCAGTGGTCGATTGAGGGGCTAGTATTTACAGCAGTGAGGGGCTAGTATTTACAAGTCAGAGATCATAACCAATCAACCATTGTGGCCCCATAATTAATTCATACATACAGATGATTTCCATTTATATTATAAGCAAATCAATGTAGCAATATTGCTGACCAGTGATAGAATGTCATGGGCATGGTCTCATTATAAATGGTAGATATATTATTTACTAACAAATGTGGTCATTAATTAAAAAAAAAGAATTGCCATCAAGCAAAAAACAAAAGAAGAATTTCTCAAATGACAGCCAGACCAAGCAGTCAGCTAAACACAATTCTATGACAATATGATATGGCGCAATGGTCAGAATAACATTGTTTGACACGATGTTAATAGATAATTAACTCCAAAGGCTATACTAATGCTATAAACATCTTCTTACATAACTTAAAAATGAAAACAATATTGTAAGAATACAAAATAAGGTAAAAGTTGAACTAGAAATGTGTCCAGAGGACATGAATGCCCCATGCCGAGAGCTGAGTAAATAAGGGGCCATAACTCCTGTGTTGGATTATAACAGGAATCGAACTTGACCTGTAATTTACGATTATACACCTTCATGTAAAATATGAAACTAACCCATGAAATATTTCTCGAGTTATTGCTCAGAAACCAAAATTTTAATGGATCATCAAACAGGGGTAACAAGTTATGCCTTTTACCCACTTTGAATGGGGAGGCATATAGAAGAAATATTGTCATACGCCCATTTAATTACACATCATATTCTGCAAAACTTGAAATGAAATGTGTAAACATTTTATAGATGATGTCTGTTGTAAATCTGCCGGAAGTAAATCTTATAATGTACCAGTGCTTTGTGTTACAATAATAACCATGTTCTCTGCGCAAGTAACTGCCGACTTCTCTGTATGAATAAACATTAATTATTTGAGAATAAACATGAGCTAAATTATATCAAAAACTTCTTTTTTGGGTAAAATTATCAACTTTGCAACCAGCTGCTGTATCTCGATCTTACTTGCCACCATATCTATATATTTTATTCCATTAGATTTCTATCAGATATCATTCTAAGTCCAAATTAAGTTAAGGTCAAAGCGAGGTTGATTGATAATGGCGGATTGAGAATGGTTGTAGGCAATATCAGTTAAAATTTGCTTGACATACCGTGACCAAAAAGCTGCATTTAATCATTGCATGGTTCAGCATAGTGGACAACAAAACACTTAAATTTATAATCCCAGCATAGACAATTAACGTCATATAGACTTGTTCTATTATTCTTAATTTTACCTCCAAAAATGGTTTAAAAATGGTAAGAACTATTTTGTTGCCTTGACTTTGTTGGCCCTGATTGTACAAAGGATTCCTTATTTAGGATAAAATATTTTGCAATAAAATAAAGCTGCAGTAAAAATTGGTTGTAATGAGCACCATAAATACTGTAACAATCTGATCATATATAGTGCGATATATGTACCGATCACCAGATTTAACTAAATCTATCATATATACAAGTATACATATCCAAACATCCCACTCTAACTCATTATATACCAAAATCCTGTAAAGTTTGATCATGCAATCATTTTAACATGTACACCTCACCCAAATTCAACTATGAGTACCTGAGTACTATAATATATTGTTCTATCATGGAATTCTGGACAAGTATAAAACAGGCCCCAAAAAACTCAGATCACAGAAGCGTTAAGTTTATTTAATGGTTTCTGTCAAACTAGTTCATCAAAGTGATCCTTACTGTGTGATCTACCATTGTATATGTACCTAATATACTTAACTAAACCAATAAACAAACCTCACATTCTAAGTCAGTTGAAACCTGAAGGGTTTCCATGACAAATCAATGAACTCTGATGACTGCACATATAAAGTCAAATACCATTGGAGAGAAACAAATGTTGACCATCACTAGTACAGTAACAATATCATACTTTGTATGTCTTGTGTAAATATTTATCAAAACACCACAGATATCAAGGGGTATAGGAACAAGAGATGAACAAATCCTCACTAACTCTAAGTGATATATTCATGTAACACTTGGCAACAGGATAACTCATTGAAAATCACTTGCAGGACCTTCAGAAAGCAGATGTACTTTCTGACTGACTAAATAAAGTATGAAGCAAAGTTAAATTCAAACTCTGATTTCATAATGAAGGTCAAGAAGGATGAAAAGTGAGCATAAGATGTAATATAGTCTCTCTGACAATAATCTGAGTAAGCCTTAGTATAGAAGGAAATATGTGAGACCATCTTCCTGATATGATATCAGTAAGCTTTGTATCAAAACTGAGTAGTATAAAATATTAGATAATCTATATTCTATAAGCTTTCCATCAAATGAATACTTGCATCAATTGCCTATAACAAATACAGGAGAAAATACTTCATAAAAAAATGCTAAACTAAGCATATCAAGAAATGTTTCCTTATTTTTTACACAGAATATTTTCCCCCACAACAGACAAGAAGGAAAATTGGATAAACAGGATGCAATCTGAAGGAAAATAGTTTGACAGAGAATTGAAGTCTTTTATATCAAGAAATGTGAACGTCATAACATAAGTTTAAGGAAATGAGAGGACAATTAAGACTTATAATTGCCTACAAGGAAACTTTGTTCAGATTCCTGCATGCAGTAGTACAAACTTAACATGTGGGTGGACTGTGGCAAATAATTTTGACACATCTTACGTAAAACATTGTCTTATACGTGACGGTCTTTTCCTTACAGACAACAAACAAACATGTAGACAGGCTAAATCAATTGGTAATACTTATAAAAATGAAACAAGATTACATTTTATGCTTATTCATTTTTTTGTAGGCGTTAGCATAGATTTTGGCCAACATTTATAGAAATTCTTCATAAGATTTCACTTGTCCTGATTGAAATAATGAAGGGGACCATACATACAGGACTCAGTAATGGCAGAAACATGACCAGGTTAGTATAAATGACAGCTTACGTTAAGTATAGAATCCGAATCTACCTCTATATTGTTCTCGTCGCAATAACCAACTGAAATACAATAAAAGGCAAAAACATAGTAAAGCGAAATTATAAAATTGGGAATATGACGGAAGCAAACAATAAAGATTGACATACAAATTACAATTCTTCTCAAATTATTAATATTGATATCATGTCTTAATAACGAATGTCAAATCTACATGTATTAGGGGAGGGTAGAGAAGGGAATTAAGCATCCAGTAACTTATACATATAGCTTTTGGTCAAATACTTAGAACATGCATAATATACTCAGGCTTATAAGAACTTAACACTTTGAAAAATGTATTTTAGTCATAAGTAACCATGCAAATTAATCAGTTGCACAAATTTCCATCCAACAGATTTTCTTAAAGGGAAATAACCATACAGTTCTATTATTATATAAGAATCAAGTCCCCAGAACATCTCATGAAATCATATTCTTTGGACCCAACTTTTCTTATACTTATTATGTAAGCATAGCAATTTCTTATCATACCTTTTCACTTAAAATCAACAAACCATAATTAATAATAAAATAGGTGCTACGATTATATCCCTTGAATCAGACATGAGGTGTAAAAATAATCAAACAGGGATTGACAGTAAAATGCTGAATTTTTTTATTTCATAAAAAAAACACAGCAAATTAATGCCAACAAAATTAATACTCTGATTAAAGAAGGACTAATTAATGACAAAATTTAAAACAAAGTTAGATAAGCATAAAAAATATCTTATATCTCTTGATAACAATGATAGTATCTGTAGTCAGGAACAACATCAAGATACGTCACCCAATCTAGCAAAGAACTCATTAATAATTTCGAGTGACCCACGACCATAACTCTGTGTTTTGTGTTACAAAACATATACATTTAAAAATAAGTAGACTATAGCTTGACCTCTGACTAAAGCAATTTACTTCAAATCAAGGCTAGTGTTTGATGTCCCTTGTTAAAATAGAGCAATTCTAGTCATTGTATTGACAATTAAGATACATATAATACAGGAGATACATAATTTATCTAAAGTCAGTGTATAAACAAAATTAATAATAAATTGTGCATCTCCTGTGTCTTGACATGCATTTGTACAAATCAATGAATAAATAATAATTTCATTAATAACATAAATTAATTAATATTTACACATGTGTTTTACAAATTCTGTTTATACAGGTATACAGTATAATAATGGCAACAGTGGAAGGTCTCTTATCTGATCAATTCAGCACAGGGAAAAAGTCCACACTTGAAGGATTTGTGGATTAGAAAAAATATCTTTTTATATGGTTTTACATGAAGATATTGAAAAATCAGTTCTAATTGATTTATATAGAGTGAGTTGATATTCAGATTATATGGATCCTAATCAGACAGGATCCATTGTGCTAATATGGCATCATGATTTCACTAGAAGTTATTGCCACACCAACAATAGAACTAGAGCCCTTTGGTGACTTTTACACTTAAACAGTGGATAAAGACACTAGACTTACACCTGGGTAAATATAACTACTTTACGTTAACTAGCAGGACAGTTTTCTCATATAAGAAAATAGCATAATCAGAGCCCTGATTAACTGATTATAAATTAATGTATTATAGAATTAATCTAATAAGGGTATATTTTAACTGTAAGAAAATATATTACATACATAAGTGAGAAATGATGTAATAATAGTAACAGAAAACAGACAGACAGAATACAGACAACATACCACATTCTATTAATACATGCAATTAAAATAAAGGTTTATATAAACACAGCAAGTGAAAGTCAAATTATTCTACAAATTAGATCATGTATGATGTTAACAACACTCATTTAACTCAAACAAGGAAAATATGGTTTGTAAGAGTCAAGGACCATCCATGCATGTTTGCAGACAAGGAAAACCAGCCTACATGTATTATTTTGGAGAACATATGTTCAGACAACATAATGATATGTTCAATTCATGGTGAATGGTTGTGTTTAATGTGTGCATGGTCTTGTATTAGATATATAAATGAAATATAAATGAAAGCAGCTGCCTATTTCTTTATACACTACTATTATAATGTACTTTTACATTATGTGCATGGACTGATGGACAGTACTTATAGTGACAGGTAGTATAAATACAGTAGTGATAATTTCAATATGGAAGTATTGTGCTCTTTTTATATTCTAAAATATAGTCTTAATACAATGTGTGTTTCCTTTCTACCAGCAATATGAAGTGAATTTTCTAATATAAAACATTACAGCGCCACTAGCAGTGCCAACGCTCAACTGTTCACCACCTCTGTGATCTGTGAGATCTATCCATCTATGAAGTTTCATTTGCTACCTCTTATAGGTTCTGAGTTATGAACTACATATAAATTTTTGCCCAAACACAGATGCCACAGACAATGTGAACCTAACTATAGTATGAAGTGACAGTATACACTGCATCAGTAAAGTATCAAATAAAATATGGGATATTACAGCTCACAAAATATTCAAAATTCATCATGTTGATATAAAAGTTGACCAGTATATAACTTTAGTTATTTACAGATCTGCTAATAACAGTTGTCTGATAGAAGGAAACATGCAATGTAATGGGCGTGACATGTCTTAATTAATATTGAATTCAAATAAATAAATTAAAGTCAGCCTAGAAATGCCAGGCCAAATAATTCATTGAATAAGCCTTTAAAGTTCAATTTTATTAATAAACTTGAAAATTAAATGCATGACAAAGCTTTAGATTCATGTTCACTAGGCATGACAAATGATAGGTGTCCTAGATGATGCCAAGCATCAGCCAAAAAAAGCCTACAAAAAAATTATCTCACAAAAATAAAACTATTATACTATACCAATAATCGCTTAATTAATAATTAATTAATGATAAACTTGATATTTGATATATATTAAACACACAAAATATTTACTAAGTTCCATTGGACTGTAAGGTCCATTGTCGCTGGCTGAAAAATAAGTCACAAACAGGCATAGTTATATTTATGAAGGATACAGGTATAACACAGGTAGTAATAGAACAATATGCATACACACAAAATATTTGTTTAGTGTCAATGAAAAAGAACACAAAAGCATAACACAAAAAGCATGTATAAAAAAGATGGTATCAAATATAAGATTGTAAAGTAAAACGTCCAGATTTTAGATTATCTCTTGTTCAGATGGAACACAAAGAATATACAGAGTACAAGTCTAGGCCACAAATAAAACATAATTGCTTTATATACCACAAGTGAGTTGTGAAAATGCTGCAATACAATTTTTAAAAAGGCTTGGCCATAGTCCAGTAAAGTTTTTTATGTTGTAAGTACAGTAAAACTTTGTTATCACAAGCATTCACATCACATGCCCCTTGTATTAATTTTAACTTGTAAAAGTCAATACAAAACAAGAAGTGTTTGTGTGAAACCCTAAAGGCCAAATGGATAGTATGACCTTGACCTACTTACCTCAAAATCCATAGGGGTCATCTACATGTGATGACCAACATCCAACCCAAATCTGAGGAGCTTAGGTCAAATAGTTCTCTAGTTATTATAAAGGTTTGGTTATGGACATAAGGGGGCATCCATGTTTCACAAACACTTCTTTTTTTACTATTTTTGGACATGATATTGCAGATTTGTAAGCATGTAAATACTCATACTGGAAATAACTTTATTTTAATAGTCAACATACATTGTATTCAAAAACAATGATGACAGTTTTTGTAAGCACTTTGTGTTACTAAAGTGATACATTAGTTGATAAAATTCTGTCTCAATGGTTCCTCAAGACAAGATAACAAAGTTTTACTGTATTTTACTGTATCCAACCATGTTCTTATTGTGTTTGTAAGAAACTACCAATATACTGAGAATACGTACTTCATCAACTAAAGGCAGTGAAGAGTACTTTATAAATATGAACAATTTAACTTGTTCTAAAGGTTGAAATACATGAAAACATTTTATGCAACAATACAGTACACTTATCAATTATAACAGACAGCATTGTCTTATCATTCCTTCATTTTTAGAGAGAAATAAATACAAGAAATAAAACACTGGGTGTGAATATACCTTTCTCTGAACTAAGGACTCGTACTAGCCATTTTCCACGTGGATTATCCACCATTCTAATTATGTCAACTTCCTCACCAGCTGTCACTGCAAGTTCTCCAGTTCTGTCTTTACCTTTAGCATTAGCCTTTACTTTACCTTTTCCAACAGTTTTAGTCAAAATTTCTGGAGTAACCTAGAAACAAATTGATTACATGATTCTTTGAAAAAGATTTAAACAAACAAATTGACTTAATTAAATTAATTTACTAACAAAAGTAATTTCATGCTTCAATAAAACATTTACTAAAACATACATACCACTGCAGAGTAAAAACAGTTTCAAGAATACCATCAACAAACATTTTACCTAAGTATACAATAATGTTTCATTTCAAATTCTTACCACTTACAAATATCTATTAAATTTTCTGACTGGACTTTCTTTAATTCTTTCTTTTAAGGCATGCATCATTATATTTTTTTATTTACAAATTGGTCGATTCTTTCTTCTTAGTATGAAAGTTACCTTCAACAATTTGGTCAACTTCTTTAGTTCCTTTTCCTTCTTTTTTAAGAGTTCCTGAAAAAAGTGGTGTCAATGTAGTGGATATGAGAAATCAGGACAGTTTTATATACAAGTATTCAAATCATTGAAATCTGATTCATTTTAATACCTCAAACATTTTTGACACCTATTTGAATAAGATAATTATGACAAAGGACATTCAATAAGTCAAAAAGTACCTTTTCTTCCTTTTCTTTTCTTTTTCGTTCTTTTTCAAGTTCTTTGGCATCTTTAGATTTTTCCGTACTAGACTTGTCAGCAGGAGATGAAGGTAATGGAGTGGTCGGAACAGCTGGGGGTACACTTGAAGGTTTAGGGCCTGGCGGTGGGGGTATATCATCTTCCACACTGAAAACAATACATCCCACATTCATAGTTCAGAAGCCTTAAAGGTATATCACCACAAATAGTATAGATTACAAACCATAACAAAATCAAATATTGTGATGACTAAAATTTCATTCTTTGCTGCAGCAAGACTTAGTGTCTAAGAGGACCAAAAATTCAATTACCATATAATTGCTTTAAATTGCACTGAATGTAACAGCTAAATAACTCATCTCAAGTAAGGCAGAGAGAATAAGCCCAAACCTGTAGATGAATAGCAAAGATACTACCCAAGTGTCACAGAGAACATACAAGTGCTGCACCCACCAAAATCTATGATTCAAGAACTTCGATCAAGTTAAGTTAACTGAATAAATTATACTAACTCTGATAAAGGTTCATAAAGTTCTCCATCTTCAGGATCTGGTTGAGAAACCTAAAATAGAACCAGTATCAAGGAATCAGAATATAGACTTGTCATTGGTCAATTTTAAGACAGAGCTTGTTATAAACCAATCAGATATTGACTTTGAAGACTTCTCTAAAAGTTCACTTATCTTCATTATATTATATTATATTAACAACTCCACAAATCAAAACCAAGCTTTAGAACAGACAAATTAAAATAATACAGTCAAACCTGATTTTGTGACGACCTCCAAATAAAGGCCAACATGAGAATAAAGGCCATTATATTAAACAATGTCATGGATTATTAAGAACAAAATTATCTTGAATAAAGGTCACCTGCCAATAAAGGCCATATTATGTCTTTCCCAAGGGTAGCCTTAGTTCACAGGTTTGAATGTACATTAAAAATCACATGATCACAAAGAAATGACAAACATTATGAAGATCCTTTGTAATGAAGCAGATAAACTACAATTACATTTCCAGCTGCGGCCCCAGATAATGTCACGGAAACAATTTCAATATAGTGTGTATGACTAAACTAATGAATGACTACTAATTATCATCATGATTAACATCTCAATCAAGTTTCATGACACAAATAAAAACTGGAACTCTATATTGTAGTCACCTGATCATTGACTCGACCCAGATGATACCATAATTATCTAATTGACTAAGAATCTAGTGCAGATTCATAAGGACCAATGCAATAATATATAGCCTCTCAAGTTTTCAATAAGCTTGTTCATTCTTTTGCGTTATATTAACACAGTTTTCTTTCAAAGGAAGCTCGAAAGTCAGACTGTCTTAGCTTTCACTAATAAAGATACTAGTATTAATGTAAGATTCATACAAATAAAGTCAAAGAGGTGTCAGATGAAGTAACAAGCTAACTGTCGTAAATAATGGAAAATCACATCTCAGTTCAAACTTGTGGTAGCAGTGATTCTATTAATAGACTAAGGGAGTTAATTCATGACTGGGATCACTGGTACGAGTTATACTTACTGGTGGGGCTATACCAACATCATCATATTCTTCTTGTAACATTTCTGAATAAAAGAAATACATTTTTGCATGATTATTGTATAAATAACGAAATTATGCACTTTAATTTTCATTCAGGAAGTTTTTTTTTAAGTGTCACACAACAACAAAAATCAATAAATTCTCTGTCTGAACCAACTAAATTTCATAATCAAACAAAATATTAGAAAAATTGGAACCTAATTTTTAAGTTTGATGTAAAAAGATAATGTAATTTATGATTGGAAAAACATTGTATATTGTATAGAAAAAGGTTTAACACTTTAGAATCTGCAAAACATAAATGGCAGGGGAGCTAGCAAGTTTGTTTGGAAGGAGTAATGGTGAATTTGGCATAAAAATGGCCACAAGGACAATATACACCCCCTGTCAAATAAATATAACATACACGCTTAGAGAAAGTAAAACTGTCCCATCCAAAACATTCATAATATAAACTGTCTGTATATTTAAGTACACATTCAAATTTCCTTAATAATAGCATATGACACTTATATAATTATAAGCATGCATGTACATGTGAAATTAAGGTTTATACTTTTGTAGATTAAACTTCAACTTGATAACAGTTGAAAGTGTGTTTAAGCAGTGTTTAATGTTCATAAAGATGTAATTTAAACTCTTTCACATTGTATCATACAGGAAGTCGATAGTCTAACAAAGAAACAGGGGGAGACCCACATAGCCGAGAGCAGTATATTTAATATAAACTGTAATGAATCATTTTTGAAGTAGTGAAATTCTGTACATGTAGGCATTAGCGTTTTCCTCCCTTGTTTGGTTAAGAAAGGTAATGATATTAAGATTTTGAAACCACTAAAAATTAAACATAAAAAGGTATGCTGGTGTACATGCAGCACCTGAGTCATTATGTGGATTGTTAAGACATTATAAATTTAATATACAAAATCCACATAACTCCCAAGATTTTAACTATCCGGGAGTTCCATATGAACTCATCATGGCACTAACCAAAAATGTCCCATTCATAATAGTGAACAAAATGAGTGAATTCACAAACCTTGTAAAGATAAATGAAGTAAATTTAGTAATTAATATTTGTGTCAGGAATGCTATATATATTTTGTTATAATGTAGTTATGGTTATTTGATTGTAATCTGCTATTCAATGTGTATCATACCTTTAAAGAAACAGTGACTCAATCACTTTATTACAGTAAACCTTTCATATTAAGACTTTTTCTGGACAATGACACTATATCTTTGCAATAAGGTGGTTTTATTATCAAATTAAAAGATGATAATTTCAGAAATTCATCCGAAAATTACAACAATAAATTACTATTACAATAGATTATAATTCCTTTACCGATTGGTGGTGCAGGCAAACCTTCATCTGGTAACCCAGGGAAACCATTCTCATTCCATTCAGCTTCCTCTTCTTCTGTCATGGTTGGTCTGTAACCATAGCAACAAATAATAAAATTTAATGATTCTTACATTTATTTGTTTTTGACTTTCCATTAAGTTTCACTCTTTGCAAATCTGCTAAAAACTTGATCTAAGATAAACATAAAAAAGATCAAAACATTACTTTTTGGATAACATGTTTTCAAATTCATAAAACATGTATTTACAAATGTTTGTGAACTTTGCATTTAGATAATTTTTTATTCACTCATTTATATCACATTTATATCAATATGACCAGTACTAATTCTTCATATTACGAATGGACCAGTAAGTAGAGGAAACAAATTAGAAACTGGAGCTTTGTCACTAATACCCCCGCCACAGCTTCGACACTATAAGAATGAAATAGCACATTATGTGGCTAATATTGTTCAAGGTACATAACTCTGGAATGTGTGGATCACTGGGCATGAAAATTGTGCCCTGCACATCTTCACTTAATGGTGACGACATATTTTAAGTTTCATTGCAATCACTTAAGGAATGTGGAAAAGAAATAGTAAGCCAACTTACATACATACAGATAGACTGACTGACCAACTGACAGAGTGACTCCAATATACCCTGTATTAACTTTGTTTGCGGGAAGGGGGGTTGGGGTATAATAAATAGTTCAACAATATCATTAAGAATTAATTTCAAACAAACTTTTACAGTATTGGTAATGAGCATATATTGGTGTCCATATTAAAATGTTATTAAATATTGAATAATATAATGAAGTCATTGCTTAAACAAATGGCAAAACCTGATTCAGATTAAAAACCTGCAAGCACTGTGATTTCCGTGTCAGACAAAACCCAAGTAACATAATACAAAATGTACAGTGTAAATGCATTCAGAATAAAATAACAAATGAAAAATGGACTACATGTATATTGTAACACTCAATAGAAAAACTGACATCTAATCTATGGTTACTTCCTGTTGTATAGAAAATCAAATACTTTAAAGTTCATGCAGGCATTATCTTCTAAAATTAATTAAATAAATCATTGTGGACTAACAGGGAAGTGTCTTGGGACCAATATCATGCATCAACAGCTAAGTATTAGACAAATTCTTCAGAAAATACAAAATTTTTACAACAGCACATTTTGCCACATTTTTAGCTCAGTTTAAAAGTCGACATGTACAAAAACGTTGAATTAAAGCAATAACCAGATAACTGACTTTCTGAAGCACTAATGATAAGTCTGAACATGTTTGGAATCATAAAACATGACATTCCTGTAATTATACAGATAGGGGCTAGCTACTAAGGGGCTAGCTTGTTAGACTGGTGTAACTGTATACATTATACTAAGAATATACCAGACAGAATATACATGTACTGTTGAAGGGTTGGTGTATTTAGGCCCAAAAGGGCCACACTATCATGTATATATATGTATAGATCAAAAGGCTAGCCCGTATGGGCAATACAATAACAGTAATGTTATATTCATGTGTTGTATGTCAACAGTGCCAGTAGGTTGATGACAGAACTGATATAAGAAGACATAATTATTATGCTCTATGGGATGGGTGGGGAATGGAATGCTATCCTGGCAATCAGTTCTAGATTTTCTTCAGTTAGCATAAAATTTAATATCAAAGGTGGAGAATACATACATATATGAAAGTTTATACTATATAGTTTAGGTACAGGATGTGTATTATCTTATATTATTTGTTGTCCTCAACAAGATGATAAGGCTGACACTGAGGGAAGTCTTCTAACTGCTCTTTTTTCATGTACACCGAGTATACTACATGGACATCAGTGTATAATTTGTGTTTTTCCTGCACTCTCAAACCTAAGATGCAGCAAGGTCAGTGTTAATGAAAGGTTTATGGTTTGCCAGTATCACTAAGTTCATGCATGCAGTACACTTATCATAGTTACATAGTGTGTATGATATAATGGAAGGAAAACATGCTCATTCAACATTGTTAAGACTGTTCTTGATGTCGGCATTACATTATGGATGCCAAATACTCACATCGGCGGAACTTCCCTGAGATGTTTTCGAGGTAAAAGTTTGGGGCCAATAGAGCCCCTGAAAGTTATATAACATTAATATTGGTATACAGAGAAAACAATGCAATATTTGATTAATTATATATATATATATATACACACAGCAAACCACAAAGTCATATGATAAGAATGGTACAAAAATATAATTTATATCGATGCATGAATATTTTTTATATTACATAAGATTCATTTCACAAGACCAGTATGTAAGCATTTTAACAAAAGCTCAACCTTGGTTCTTTTTGCTTTTGTAACTTCAAGTAAAGAAATATTAGCAAGCTGCATATAAAGAAGGGTAAAAAGCCTTAAGCTTCAGCCAATAAGGGCATAGGATCAAAGACATGTTAAAGTCCCATTAGCTTTTTGCTATAAAAAATATATGCAAAAAACAAACAATTGCTGATATTATCCCAAGATAATTATTACTGACGAAACAAGCCCTTTTTCTTCTAAACACACTCATTTTGCTGTGAATTTTGCTTTTGTAAACTTGAAATATATAGAGCTTGTGACGTCACTTCATAAATAGTATTTTTTTCAATGATATTGAAAAAAATATGATAGCGGTTTTGGATACATTTTCTTTTGCTATAAAGTACCCACGGGAGGAAAACACACCGGATTCCTCTGTTGTAGAACAAACAGAAACTGTTACGACCGATAAATTTATATGATTATGGGACTTTAACCAATCGTCACACAGCAAATGTTTATTTATGCGTATAATGATTATGTGAAGAATAACACTGCTTATCATTGCCATCCATTATTATATTTATACAATCAATTCAAAAACAGGAAGTCAATAAATGATATAAATGAATCAATAGACTAGAGTTTAATTTGGCTACACTTACATTAAAGACACAACTCGTGACTTCTGGCGTGTTTCTGTCAAGTTACCGCAATCATCGTAAAATTCTTCCTCTTCAACTTCAGTAAAACCATGACTCTCTTTATCAGCAACATCTGAAGGAAAACATCAATTTGATCATAATTAACTAAGACCAGAAAGAAATGTATATGTCATGTTTCCAGTTAAGTGACTGGCCCTTTTTTTGCATCAACCCTGATGTCTTTTACAAAAAAAACCAAGTATGAAAATACTTGTAGACATGCTGTACCTCCTAAGTTAAATTTAGAGAAAAAAATCAAAAGAGAAATTTTGCAGCAAACCAACCCTATTTTTTTCGGTCAGATGACCTTGAAGATGACTATTTTTTTTGGTCAGGTTATAAACACAACTATTTTTTTTGGTCAGGTAACCTTAAATATGTCTGTTTTTATTACCAAGACTTTAATGCAAACTAACAATCGGGTGACTTCCTGGGCAAGTTAGAATTAATAAAAATAGACCAATCATTCAAACTCCACCCATTTTATAATGAGATATATAAATCTTTACACGACATTTGTTCAAACATTACAAGATAAAATACATCTCTTCAACAATAATACAATACCGATGTAATAAATCAAGCATTGATACATATTAATGGCAGATGATATTGACAGAAGAAGATATTAACTGTAATATTTCATCGTAAAATGACAATAATGTATGATGGTCAATATAACTCAAAATATAATTATGGCTGGTGACATTATTAAACATAATAGCACAGAGACCAACTGTCCTTTACTTCAGTTTTCATAGTGACTGGTTGATCACTTCTTGTAAGACAAAACCAGAAATGTGTCCGGAGGAGTCAGGACACATCATACGCCCACGCTGAGAGGTAAGTCAACTAGAGCTTAAATGTCACAAAGGAGACTTATACCCCAACCGCCGTTTTGACACTAAGAACGCGATAGTACACTATATGGCTTAGAGTTTAAGGGCACATAACTGTATAATGAGTGGATCAATGGGCATTGTGTCTTGCATATCTAAATTTCATACTCAGATAATACATTTCAAGTTTCAATTCAATCCCTTGAAAAGTGGAAGTTAAAAGTTTGCTCCACAAACATTCATGAACTAAGAACGCCATTATACACTATATGGTTAAGTTCAAGGCACATAACTCCGGAATGAGTGAATCGCTGGGCATGAAAGTTGTGTCTTGCACATCAAAACTTCATGGTGATAGCTTATATTATGTTAAATTTCATTCCAATCGCTCAAAGAATGTGGTAGTAGTTCGACGAACAGACCGAGGGACCGACCAACAGAGTGACTCCAATATACCCCCTCTCTAACTTTGTTAGCAGGGTATAAAAAGGGGCCATAAC
Source organism: Lutraria lutraria (assembly GCA_964023205.1). Taxonomy (NCBI): domain Eukaryota; kingdom Metazoa; phylum Mollusca; class Bivalvia; order Venerida; family Mactridae; genus Lutraria; species Lutraria lutraria. The sequence goes on from OZ026838.1 coordinate 31,367,755, forward strand.
TCCTGTGAAAATGCTTGGATTTTAATGGAAATCAAACTTGATCCGTAGTTTATTATTATACATCTTCATTTAAAATATGAAACCAATACTTGAAACAGTTGAGGGCAAATTGTAGAGCAATTATTTAAACCTATCTGATGTTTCTACAACATAGCTTAATTCCTTCCCAGACGAAATGATGACCATGGTCTGCCATGGTCACCACGATAATTGATGGTTGACCATCTCATATCATGTTCGGCTATCAAATACTGTGTTAGAACAAGATCAGGAGCATGGTCAACCATAGCCGGCATAAATGTGGTTGATTGACAGGCAATCGTCGGCCATGTCCGACCATGGTTGGCCATGTCCGACCATGTTCAACAATGTTTGATGACATCATAGGTCATATGGTGTAAATTCAAAATGGTATTTATCTGGATAAAAGTCTTGTAATCAAGAAGCTCGGATTCGAGTTAAAAAGTTTTTTTCTCAAATCTGTCTATAGGACAGTTCCTGAAGAATGTATTATTAAGTCAAGAAAATTAATAGTCTAACATAATTCAAGTATATATTGTAACTGTTTGATCCTTTCTTCATGGGAGCTTGCCAGTGGGGTGAACTTATAATTCATTATGTAAGACTATGTTTTAAGAAGTATTCCCTATCAAATGATGTGTTATCAAAACGCCTACTAACTACCATAATAGTTCATGCCTATGATGGTCAGTCATTGTTGTTGGAGCATGACCCTCAATGATCAACAGTCTTTTGTAAAATGGCACCACAGTGAGTTGAACTTTGTAACTGACCATGGTTGGCCATTGTCAATTACCATGGTCGGTCATTGTCAATTACCATCGTCAGCCATGGTCGATTACCATGGTCGATTACCATGGTCAGTCATTGTCAATTACCATGGTCAGCCATGGTCGGTCATGGTTGATTACCATGGTCGATTACCATGATCAGCCTTGGTGATTACCATGGTCGGCCATGGTCCACCATGGTGCCATTTAACAAAACATGGTCGGCAATGATAATATGGCCCTCAAGAAGCCTTGGTTTTATCACCTGACCTGCTTTAATCTTTAACAGTGTCCAATTGCTTTTTAGTATCATCAGAATTGTTGTAAAATTAGTCTCAATATTCCGAATAGATTACAAAATTGTTAAAGGTTACATTCTTAAAAATAATAAAACTTCCTTACCAAGACCCAGATGGTTCACTAAATTACAACTAAATGTTGAAGCTTCAATTATACGACAGCTAGATTTAACATATATACAGTCATGTAATACTGTCTTTGAAAGAGTGTACTATATAAGCTCTGCCTATAGGTAAATCCAAAAGACACACAAAAATTCCCACCACATGAATTATTCTGATCAAATTACAATAATTTGACTACCTAATGCTATGTTTATATAGTTTACAAAGTACACAGTTTGCTTACATAATAACTTTCTCTTTCTTGTAGATCAGAAGAATTTTCAAACAAGACAAACATTACACATACAACTGTACAAGCCACTGATTAAAACTTTGAATACATTTTGAATGAAATCTAAACAACCAGTTATATTCAGCATTCTCAAGGCTTAAAATTTAAAACATCCCAGTAACTTATTATATACATGATGCATGAGCTGACCATCAGAAATAATTCTTGTGTCACACACTTATTATCTAAGTAGCTCTTTCAAACAAAAAGGGGGTATATTATTGCTTTGTACAAGCCAAGTTTGTCAGTTATTCTCTAGGTTAATCAGACTCCATCCCTAACTAAACCTTGTCTGGACAAATTTACTAGAGAACGATTTGACCCAAGCTCCTCAGATTTGATTGGGAGGTTGGTCTTCACTGACTAGATGGCCCTATTGATTTTGAGGTCAAAGGTCATACTCTCCAGGTGGCCTTTAGGGGCGGGGGGGGGGAGGGGCATCCATGTTTTACAAACACTTCTTGATTATTAATTAAATCTCTTGGTGTATCAATGAAGTCACCTCTGTGTTTCATCCTTTTATTTTATCAGTGATTCTAATGGTTTATACCTGAACCTTACTCTAGCAGTGTACTGTAGACGACCCTTCCCATGTCAATAGTTCTTCATACTTCATGAACTATTCAAATAGTTCTTCATACTTCATGAACTATTCAAGTAGTTCTTCATACTTCATGAACTATTCAAGTAGTTCTTCATACTTCATGAACTATTCAAGAACAGTTCTTCATACTTCATGAACTATTCAAGTAGTTCTTCATACTTCATGAACTATTCAAGTAGTTCTTCATACTTCATGAACTATTCAAGAACAGTTCAAGAAAAAATCCTGTTGAAGGGACTCAATAATCATCAACTCATATTAATAAAGACAGAGAATATTTTTTTACATCAATCCTTCTGCTATACCAACTGGCCTGATACGATAGACTACTAAGTCCCTCAGCCCCGTTCAGAGACTGAACACTGCAGGTTTCAATGAAAGCCTATCTTTCCATTTCATCCATGGCAACTTATAGTTTTCGCAAATATTTTGAAATCCAGATTAAATTGTTGTCAGACAATCTAAAGCATCTTGTTTTAACAAAAAAAAAATATGTTTCACATTTATTAAACACCTGGTTATATTCTAACTTTGTGGTATCTGAATAATCTTTCTTCCAGTACATATAGCATACCAATACACAGAACCTTTCTTTCACTTAGCCACCCAAATACTCAACAACTAATTTTAAAAACCATGACATATAATGTTTTAAAACCACTGCAAAACCTTAATTACGCCCCCCCCCCCCCTAAAAATTGTAAAAAAATGACATACTTCAGTTTTTAGGCATTCTGATATCAGATCAAAATAATTTCCCTTTATCTTCTACCTGACATATCAAGATCATACATTTATCATAATTATATCTCTCTCATTGATGACTTTTGAGTGCATGACTCCATGTACAAAAAGAATCTTTACATTGAAGTACAATTAAAGTACTGTGAGTAAAATAATAATAATACATCACACCAGACACAGTCAATATCATTTTGAGAAATTGTTTTAAATGATTATCCAAACTCTATCTTTAATTGCAATACACAATTTGGTCATTCTCTAATTGAGGCATCTAAAAAATCTGCTTATAATAATTTGTCTTGATTCAGGTAAAATATTTCATTATTTGATAGTATCCATCATAATTATAAATGGCAAGAGCTAGTCAAGTTTTTTATGTGTAATTACATGGGTAACTTCTGGGTACCTGCAAGAGCAATTATAATTGGGTATCCTGAACATCTTGTTACAGCAAAATTTCAATCTCCCGCAAGTAAGTCACATATTGACAACATCATATTGATGGTGCCATTGTACAATATAATCCCAGCGTAATAATAATAATAGGAGAGGCCAAAATATTAGACTCACAACTTTTGGGGGTAACAATTTCACTGGCTTGATATAATGTCATCACAATTTTATATACAGCACTAGGATTTTATACATGTACTCATACAAACACGAAATCTTTTCTCAATGTGAATTGACAGATGTAAAAAATGTCAAAAATCTACACCATCGAAAGAAATAAGTTGATACAAGAGTAAACTTTTCAGTGATGATGAATGGTTTGCTTACAATATCCAGCCCTTATCAAAGTTTTCATCAGTAAGATATACAGAATGTTTCTTATCATACAATCCACACACACAGACACTGAATCATTCAAGACATATGATATTATACCAGATTCAAATATTTCACAGAATTATATAAAAAAATACACAAATTTTTAGACTTTTCAGGAAAAATATATACCTGGTACTTCAATGCATGCAGCCAAAATGTTATCTTTAAATCTGTGAGTCACATGATTGGTTTCCAAGAGACACATGTATATATGTTACATATTTTTTAAGGATGAGACATAATTTACTCATAGGTAATCATGTATAGGGCTGTGGCGATTATCAGAGTACTCGGGTATCCACGAATCAAATTGAAAAATCGAGTATGAATAATCGTCATAACTAAGATTCGTGGTTCGTGATCTTGTTTTTTAACAAATTAAAAGTGTATTCTTTATTCTTTAAAATCCCTTTTCTCTGAATAGATATTGTCACATCATGGTCTACTGTATTCGTCAAGATGTCCAATCGGTTCTTTAAATAATGATGTTGATAAATCAATTAACTGGAAGGGAGTACCAGTACATATATATATAAATTTAAGCCAAAGAACAATTTACATTGATTTACTTCATTATTATCATGGATGCCTCTTCTTTATATGGCAAGTAATGTAAAATGAATGTACTTGGAATATAAATTAATTTACTTGCAATGATCCCTAAATTGAAATGAAAACCAGAAAATCACCATTAATGTAGGGCATAATCATTTGCTGAATTGTGGTTATAAAAGTTTTTTGTCTGCCAGGAAAGTTAAAGGCAAATACATCAGCAATATTTCCCCAATCATCATCAGATTAAAAATTATACATTGACATACAACCCAAGTACTGACAACAAGTGAGGTATCATAACTTCCTTAATTGATATATAATACTGTCAAATCTCATCAGCTAAAACAGATACATGACTATACAGTGTTATATCTTCAGCCATTAGATTTGACTAACACTTCAATAGTTACTTCCTGTTCACAAAACAGGTCATCTAATTATCAGTGGTATGATAAAAATTGTCAATGAACCAAACATATACATATGATTATAACACTGTTGTTAAATATTATCACATTAATGTATCAATAAAGTGATCAGATTTTAACCAGATATAAGACTGCATAAGCATAAATGATAATTTAAGTTGCATTTACATAAACCAATGTGAACCATTACCTTGATATCAATTGTTGTAGCATAGAGTGTTTTCGTTAAACTTTCTTGTGAGAGGCCAATCTTTAACTGCAAGGGGCTGTCTACACTCATTTGATATTTTAGGAATTTCTAGGTGTCCAAAATTTTCACTTTTATATAAAGCAGTCAATTTGGCCTCTGACCTCCTGAAGACTTATTGAAAACAATTTAAGAGCATTAATATTTCCATTATTTTGAATCAATGCATCTCGCTTACCTACCAGTATATGCATGGATTACTCCATTGAATTTGACAATTGGTTGACAACTGCCACATACATTATGTTGGAATCACACAAACATCATCAGTCCAGTTGTGAAAGGGCTTATATAGAACCTTACCGGTAGTTAAAATATCAGCTGACATAGCTTAATCTAGGATATCTGTAATGAGGCAGAGATGGGTGGGGAAAGCACACATGGGAACATTCCTATGAGAAAATCTCTTATTACAGAAATACATTTTGAGCATCAAGATAGTTATTGACACACTGGTCTATATTGTAAAGTAGCTGTCTTACATCCAGGATATAAGTAGCATACAAAACAAAGCTCTTAATGCTGATTACTGGGGAAATAAATCTACCATGAAAGTTAAGACATCAAAAAATAACAGAGAAATCATTAAGATACTCATATTTTTCAGGGTGTTTTTGTGCTACAAGAAGAACAGCATTCTTGCCTGAATGAGATCTACATTTGATGGGTATCTTTACAGATTTCAACCCAGGTATATATTATTATAACTTGAGTGGATTGATGCTTTATGAAATATATGGGGCAAAAACAACAAGAATGTTGCTGTCAAAAATCAAAACACCATGAAGAAAGAATTAAGGTATGACATAGCAGCACAGTCTAGCTTGTTAAATAAGAATTACCAGATGTACTAGTTAAAGAAATAACCGCTGAACAAAGAGTACTACAATTCAATGAATGTACTTATCTCATTAACAATAGTGAAGTTAATTCTAACAATGTGAAGAGAGATAGAAATTAAAATGGGAGCAGCTGTGGTGCCAGGTGCTATCTTTCTAGGTTAATAAAGGGATTCTGCTGCACATGTCACAATAGACATTGTCAGATTTTGGAGAAGTAGGAAAATTGCTCATAATGGCACATTAACTCCGCAGATAATGAGTTCTCAGGCAGGAACCTGTCCTAGTTTTTTGTGTTGTTGAAACCATATGGGATCCAGGAGGGGATCCAGGAGGGGATCATTGTTTCTATGTTCTGTTTAATCAGTCAAACAAAGCCTCACTTATAATGATACCAAAACTTCTCTGAAAACTTCTTAGCAAGATAATTATATTCCAGGTGATTTTAATGAAGATAATGCTTTAAATAATGACAAACACATACCAGCAATTACTACCTGGCTCACATCAACAGATGAATGATAAATATATTCCTAATACAATATTGACCAAGATTGACCAATTACATAGCAATCAACTAATCTATTTCAATTTAGTCATGAAAATTAAACAGAACACAGAGCAATAAACTAACATACCTGAGTACAGTGTCAGATAACATGGTGCAAAGAAAACAATTTACAGGATGCATGGTATGGACAAATCAGATGATAGAAGTCACATCTGACCCTTCATAATAATAAGTTTTGTAACAAAATCTGATGGACCAATGATTCTCAAGATATCTAAAATTACAAATTCACATCTAGGCGTAAGTGTCAAAATATGTTTGATAGAAATCTAAATGCAGAATAAAGAAGTTAATTACCATGATGTCATCCAATTCAAGTACTAACATACATGAAGAAAAAGATTAAAGGATTACAACCAAAACTTTTTCAGTTTCATGAAAGTACTATAAAATAATCTCCAAATTCAAAATAAGATATTTGAAGAAAAGGTTCTACGGACTTACTAAAACACTAGATTTTGGGGGATCAATGTTAGTGGAAACCAGGGGTTTCATTTTGCCAAATAAATCTTTATTTATAGTGAATCATTATTACTTTAGGACAACTATTGTATGGAGTACATAAGAAGGATATTACGAGTCATGTGGTACATCATCTACTTCACTCCTTAGTGACGACAGACTCTTCCTTTTGCAGAAACACACTAATGTCTTATTTTATCAAATATTGATAACAACTTCCTGGTATAATCTTAGCTATATGATGGGATAATGATACAAAGTAAAAAGAGTTTATATATAACTATTATTTTATCTATTGGAAACCAGTTTACATGTTCAATGTAGCTGACAAGTAGATGCAGGGAACCATTATCGCGAGGTACATGTATGTGTTCATATACAGTAAAATTTGACTTATGGAGATTAGGACCACATGTCATGTATGCACCAATGTGATGGATATTTCAAGCCTCTGTACTATGTACGGTGACGAATCGGACCAAAATTGCTGCTTTCAGATTAGGACCACATGTCATGTATGCACCAATGTGATGGATGGCCACTCTTACACATCTACAGAAACAAACAAATAAACTTCCTCTTACTGTTCTGAGTTTGAATCTCAGCCAGGACCAGATCTGTCATATATATACATGTACAGAAACCAGTAAAGAAGGCCGCCAGGTAGCTGTAACTGTAGATGACAATAATTTGCAAGCATAATAAAACACAACATAGTACAATATAAATCCAATAGTCAGCAATGCTTATATAAATCAATAAATTCATATTTGTACAAGGCATAAAAACCTAACTGTAAATATTTAATTACATGTATCATTCAACATTTATCTCTGCAATGAGCTACCAATGACTGGTAATACAGAAATATTGTGAACATTAATACACCACTAATCACAAAAACACTTGACCTTTGTTCTAATATCACTAGTTTTCAACAGTACTCTGTAAACTGACTGTGTTTAAAGTCTGAGTGGTTCAAACAGTGACATTGATGAAAACTTTAGGCAAAACAAAAAGACCCAAAAGAGGCAAAACTATTTTATCATTCCAAATGGTGTTTTTCAAGTCTTGCTAATTTGTTGCATTCGAATAGAGTATTATAATAAAAGCACCCCCCTCTCTTGCTGAAACAATGAAATTTACACCCTAGAAAGGTTTTTTCAAACAATTTATTACACATATGGTTAGTAAAAACTTCAAAAAAAAACACCAAACAATAAGCAAATTGTATTTAATAATTAGAATGTTATTTTTATTTATTATCTAGAGAATAAAAAGTAAATAAAATAAGAATAAATATAATAAAAACCTTATGTCTGCAAAATGTTTCAACAGTAAAACACAATGGAGAACAGCAGGTGAAAGTTTTCAGAGATTTTTATGAGGAGAAAAATGAAAGAACCGAAATAATGGCATGAATTTCATGAAGGTATGTACTTGTTGACCCATGTAGCAGACATACTATCATGGTAGAATGCTTGATGATAGACATTCCAGAACAATGTATCAAGATAGTGCAGCACCAAAGCCTCTACAGAATGTAGCAGTCATTCAAAATACCTGACATCTTAAATGTTAGCATGTGTAGGAGTGAATCAGTCTAATTACTAAAACAAGCATTCTGTACAAACATGAAACAAGATGAAATGCTCATACTACAATCAAGCTGCTTCAATTTATGAATGGACAGCATCAATTATAGTTAATAATTACTAGTATACCTCACTACCTTACTTCCTGTAATCCCTCTTAATCCGTGGTAATTCGAAATCAGGTCTGCATAATGAATATAATACAGCATCAGAAGGAACTGCCATACAGGCCAAGCCAAGCCAAGCCTGAGTTTAGTATCAATATCTAATTAAGACGATAATACTACTAAAATAATTAAGCAAGTTAACTCAATAACAAGAACTTACCTAATCCTTCCAAAGCATAATTGTAATCTATTGTCAACAGATCTATATCAATATCAAAGTCCACTTTAGCAGGTTTTTCTGGCGGAGGAGAAGTATGACCAACCAAGGATTTCTTATTTGTCTTTTGAAACTTTTTACCATCACTTGTTCTAACTACGGTCGTGATGGAAACTCTTTTTAATGACACTCTTGGTCCAAACTTTGAACCAGCGTTTCTAAGTTTGACAGAGTCAGTTTCTCGACTGTCAGAATAAGCATCCTGGGAGGCCCTTCTTTCAGCAGCTGGTTTCAACCGACCTCTGAAATCTATTGGACCACTTGTATTACTTGATTTAGGTAAAACATTAACACCAGGGTGAGCTCCAAACTTAGTAGGTTTATTTCTTGGTGAGATTGGCTTTTCTCCAACTCCAGGTTTGGGCTTTTCTCCAAGTCCAGGTTTATCATCTTGTTTTGGAATGTTAGTTTCAGCACTTTTGTTTCTAGGAGAAATTAACCCACCACTAAGCCCAGGAGCACCTACTTGCTTTGGAACTGGAATGTTCAACCCACCAAATTTTGATTCTAAATCTAGTTTACCCGGAGTTTTCTTTCCAACAGGCAAGTCTGGCTTAGGTTTCGGAGATGTAACACCATTTACAGTGGCATTATTGTTAGTGTCATTAGTAGTGTCACTTTTTTGCCATTTAGGTCCAGGTTTTACAGCAGGCTTTGGCTTATTATCAGCATCTAATGGACCACTTCCTTCTTTGAAGGCAGCAGGAGTTTCCCTCTTTTTTGCTTGCCAACCAACTGGTGAAGGTTTCTCTTTTTCTTCATCATTTGGTTTATTTATTGCACCTTTAGGCTTAACAGCATACGAACCAGTCACATTATTTTTGTCATTACCCGAAGCAATATTAAGACCTGGCCCACCTCCATATTTAGGCTTAATCACCGGTTTTGGAGCAAATGAAGGTTTTGGCGAAGTTTCAGCTGGTTGCTCAAACCTTGACAGCAGAGCACTTACAGGTTTATTAGCGATACTCATGTCCCCTTCTCCTGCAGTATCATCATATATTTCTTCGTCCTATAAAACAATTAAAATATTATGACAATATTTATGTTCATTAAATGCACCCATTGTAAAAATTGTAAACAAAAGTGTAAAACTTAAAAATCAGTTCCAACCAATTTCAAATTAATTAACATTATTATCATTCCTATATTGTTTTTAAATGGAATTCAATGGAATGGTGAGAACTTTTCAGTTTGATGCAGTATGTTATCTTAGGTAGCAATACAAAATACACCAGCAGGTCAAGAGATTATAAAACTTTAGATCTTACGACACTCTGAGCTCAAATCTCATATTTTGTCTTTCAAAACTTCTAAGCTATTATTGATTAGACATTAATGATATTATTGATACATTAGTCTTACAGCATAATTAATCTAAACATGTATTTAAACATTAATCAGCTCTATTTTTTCAAGCCATAAGAATGGAATGGAAATTGGAACTTGAAGACTGTTTTCAAGTGTTATATAATCTTCTACCTAGTAATAAAACTTAAACCTGTGTCAGAAGAGTGATAAAATTATAATTTGTAGAAGAATGAACCAGATATTTCTTTGTTACGCACAACAAACAGAAGATTAGACCTACCTATACAAAGTTTATTTATGTAAGTACAGTGCAACCTCTCCATAGCAACACCCTCTAGAAGTAGCTAAATCATGTTGTTGTCGAGAGGTTGTTGCTCTACTGAGGTTAAATTGATACTTAAATCATGCAGTGGGAAAAATCATGCTGCTGTTGGAGGGAAGTTGTTGCTCAAGAGAGGGCTGCTCCGGAGAGGTTGTACTGTACACTCAGATCTAATAATTAAAGGAACAAAGATTGCCAATAATGTTCTATGAAGCAGATTGATTGATAAATTGACTCATGATAACTCTTATTGAAGGAAGCAGAGTAAAACTGATCAAGTTGCAAGGGAAACAATATAGAAGTAATAACCGGGTGAAAACAGGAATGCTAAAAGAAGGGTACCCTAAAATATCACTGGTGTCATTGATAACATACAAGGCAAGGACCTGGGACTAGTAAATATTACCTGAGAAAAATAACCATTCTTTATTAAGTATACACCAGACAAAAAACCCTGTAACTATTAAAGTCCTACAATGATAATCTGTATTATGTGTCATTTATTCAAAATCAAATCCATGTAAACATTAAATTTAAAGATGCTTCAACCAGCTAAGAACTTAATTTACTTGTATCTATTTTATACATTGTAAATGAAATGTGTGGCAAAATGACTTTTAAAGTAAGTATCTAAACAGAAACATTCCTAAAATGCTAGGAATACAATAAACTTGAGACTATGAGTCATATAACTGATTACTGTGTATTGACATCTTCAACATTGAACTGTAATGCGGAAATTTGAAAATGATCTCATTTTTACAAATATATTGATATTAAAAAAGTAATTGTTTTATTAACATAGCAATGAAAAGGTTTATTTATTTATTTATTATTATTCATATTTTAACTATTTCTAAAACATGGTACATAGGAAATATATTACACAAAATGGGCATATAAAGTTACAGTGTTCAAACAAACAAAAAATATTACTGAATATACAAATTGAGACTGTAAAATTATTAAAGGTAAATAATATCAGTAAAAAATTGAAACCATGTCAAAAACGTTAAAATACAAGGATAACACAAAAAAGGAAGTAAATCCTTATTTCCATTGTGGTCCTTTATAAAATCATATGTAAATAACCAAGAAAACAACATTTAACCATCATTTACGTAAATTTAAATAATTGCTGATTTTTTAAAATACGAACCTATGGTCTTTAAGAAGCTATTTAACAATTTAATTATACATACTGAAACATCAGTTGATAACATTGTAATCTTACCAGGTGTTGCTATACAGCTGCGAACAGTTTGAAAATAATATAATCCAAAAAACTATACATATTATATCACAGTATATGATTCAAGAAGTCGAAATTATCCATTGAATAATATTATATGGAAAAAATAGCAAAATATTCTAGCACTATGAATCAAGTCCTAGGAAATACGGAAAATGCAGATTTTTCATCAGAAATGAATATATACTCTGTTATCATAAATCAAGGACTGGTAAACTATTTACAAAGATCCCTAGCAGTAGTAAAACTATCTTGGAAGATACAGGAAACAGCTGGAGCATGAACGAACCAGGTTATAAAAGATAAAACATGGATAGCTCTGCTCTTCAGAGTGAAGGTAGAAATAGTAACCAAGTTATAATTCTTCACTTCCTTATGTCCCACTGACTCTTAGACACTTAAAGAGTAAATGAAGCAGAATTCCTGGGAATTTTCACTTCACTGAAAGTAGTTAATTATACCAATAAAAGAATAGTATTACTGGAGAGACTTCCCAATTAAAAACCATCATGATATGGACCAACTGTCTTAACAGTCAAACCTGTGCTAGTGCATGGCTTCCTATGAATAAAGGCCACCCTCTGAATAAAGGCTATTCTTTTAAAAACTGTTATTGATTATTTAGATAAAAATGAACTCCAAATGAAGACCACCTGATAATACAGGTCACATTTCGTCTTTCCCATGGGATGCCTTAATGTTCACAATTTTGACTGTAACCCCATTGAAAGGAATTTTTGAAATCATGAATATTTCTTGAACTTTTCTGGAACACTTCATGAATAGTTCATGAACAGTACATGAAGTAAGAATATCTATTTGACAGGGGATATGATTTAATATGAATAAAGAATGAGTTTCAATTGTGTTTGGTAAAGAACTTGAACAAAATTTAATCCATCTTTTTGTACTGATTAAATAAGAATGCCTATAATAACAGACTGTATGATATCATTACATGAGTTATTTGTAACCTTGATTTTTTTTTAAAATTGACAAACATTGAGTGCTCCATTGAAAAGTTTTCTACAAACTAAATGCAAATATTTTGACAAGCAGCAGTTCTTTTAATGTTCAGTAAAGAAAACCTGTCTAGACTTTATGCATACGAGTAATGAACAATGTAAAACTTAAATTGACATTTCTGGATTCTACAGTAGAAATGTAAAAAAAAAAGCTTTTGTAGAATTACACTGAATCAATAATAAAAGTAACTAATCTATGGAAGCAGTGTTTGAACTAATTTTCAGAAGCACAAGCCAAAAACTACAAGACATATGTTGAAAATCAACAATTCACCACTAGCTAAAATATATAATTTTAAGAAATTTCACCAGTCCTGGACATTTGGCTGATGGGTTAGCGTGAAGATTGTGGAAAATTTTAACACAATTAATAATTGCAAGTATTATAATTGAAAGTATACAGTGGATTATAATGTATATACCCTTGACACTCAATTAGAATATCTTAACAATAGATCACAGACAGATTTGGCACCTCATACAAGATGTTAACAATTGTATGTGGTGAAAACTATTGTTATTCAAATAATGTAATTTAATTGAGATTTTGCAATGTAATGTGTAATTTAATTACTTTGTGTTAATATAGTATTAACACAATAGTCATGGCCATGGAGAGAGCTCATAATAATAAAAAATTAATATTAAAAAATAATAATAAAGATACCAAAAACAATGCAGTAATTATTATGCTAACATTATAAAGACCCAAATCTATTCAAGACATACATGCAAAAAGGGTCCCATTCACATATAAGATGATAATTTCCTTAATTTCATATCAAAGAAAAAAATTAAATAACCGTTTTTACAATTAAACTACTTAAATCCAGTAGTAGATGTTCGTGCTAACAGGGAGAGTATCAAACATCTAAATTCTAGTACTCAAAGTCAAAACAAAATTATTATAAATCATCAACTTATCAAGAATTATTGACCACAAATCTAAGTGGAATATTGACGTCAGTTTGTTCAGAAGTGGCTGAGGAAGGTGCTATTTAATAAAAATGTGATGACAATCAGATCATGAAAACATCCTACTATATCTTCATCTACAGTAAAATCCCTGAATACCAGACCCCTTCTGGACTTCGTTAAAAGACTGGTTTTCTGAGAATCCTGGATTTCAGAGAGTCCGGTTTTCAGAGCTTTTACTGTATGATGTGGTATACATGTAAATAGTAATGTTCTACATTGTATTATACTTCAAGTATATATAAGTCATTCTTATCACTTCTGTGGGTATTACATATAATAAATATTTTTGTACCACTGAGGATTAACATAGCGCCTGAACACAAGAGTCGGTTGTTTGACAATTTTCACCCTATTTGTGGAGGAGGACTCCATGGTAGAAAAATGGATTTTCTGTAAGCTATCAGGACAGCTTTCACACATGTGGAACTTGTCTGACCCTGTGGGATCCAAACTCACAGTAGTGAGGCGCTAGTGATTATGATGATGAATTTATCGTTTGACCAATGAGGCCCCTTTTTCAATTTTTTATATGTTACTCAATACTGTTTGAATGACTACTGGGTGCAGGAAAAGATATATCATATAAAATTTAAGATGGTTACCAGTGGTGCATTTTTGGTTTAGCATTAGTATTTTACACAAAAACCTTTAAATCCAATCACCATTAGACCATCCTTAAAAAATGTTTGCTTGGGGTAACCCTACCTGGAGAATCTTCGATGGGTAGGTATGTAGGAAATTTTTTTTTTTTACAATTCACCTTTTCACATTGAACGCAAAATACCTGTTAAAATGTAACAATTTGTATGATACTTATATTGAAAATTACCCAAAACCCAAAACAAAATTGGGTAGGGCTGTTTTTTGTGAGTAAGTACCGTTACCCCAAGCAATGTATTTTTTAAGGATGGAAGTGATCATTAATAGTACATAACAAGCATTAGGCCTAAATTAAAAATATGTTTGTTTGCCCTTTACCGACCCTGAATTTTAGAAGAGGGTCGGTAGGTAGGAAAATCATTTTATTCTATTTCTAAATTTGACTTTTACCTAGCATGAAATTACACTTCTATCTAGAAGCATCCTTTACTAATTTTATGTATTCTGCTACCATACAACCATTTATTGTGTGCATTAATCAACCACAAACATGTACTCAGTGCCTTAACACACATTATTGTTTTCATTCATTACTTCAAATGATACCTACTTTAAATGTTTATCGAAAGCACTGAGTACATGTTTATTTTCCAAAGTATAAAAATAAAGTTCACCCAGATTTTGCAATAAAATGTTTTGAGTTGGCATGATTGGGTCGGTTGGTAAAGGGCAAACAAACTTAATTTGAATTTAATCCTTATAATACCCAAAGAATTGCTGCACTAATGCAATGCTAAAGTATAGACTAGAACACCTTGTGTAAATTATTTTCATACAAAGAATGATGACACTTGTAACCAGTTATTATATACATTAAATGAATTACATTTGAATTAAAAAAATATTAAATGTCAGCTAGTACACTTGGAACTTAAGAAATGATAATGCAATTATTTATAAATCCAACTGATATAATTATGTATTAAGTCTTCACGTCATCACATAATACTGACAAATACATACAACTAGACTGAACAAGCAAAAATGCACAAGCCAGAATCTAGACAGAAGACTATGTACAGTACAGTCAGTTATCTAATATCTATAGATATAAACACAGATTCTACATGTAAATATACACCGCACATCTATTAGTTAAACCCACAGCACACTCCATATAGTTGGTCACTTACGTCCTCAAACATGATATTTAGTTTATTATTGAACCTGTCGTCACATGGATATTTGATCTGTCAATCATCAACAAACCGTTCGCCAGTAACTGTCAGCCATGTACTGTCAATCAAAAATAAACATTGAACTCAAAGTTAAACATGCAAACATGCACGCGTGTCAGTCATTAAAAGAACAAGAAAATTACCAAATAAAAGAATTAAAGTTAAATAAACCCAAAATGACAGAATACAGACCAATATCAATCCGTTTATCCTCGTTTATGAAACTTTCAAAACTTCTAAACTTCCCCTTCTCGATCAGGAAGTAAATATGAATCAATCCAGTAAAAGTGATCTCCCTTGAATCACGTTGTGTAGTCATTAAACAACATGAAATCACGGTGGACATTCTGTTTAAAATACATTGAGCTGCCTGTGCAATGAGAGTATATATGGACGCCCCGAAATCCTTTAATTTGTCGTATGTTATGTAGCCGACTATCTTGAAATATTTCATGAATTATTAAAGAGTGTGTTTTTTTTCTTACATAAACCAATGCCACGTTAATTTTCTTAAAAAAATGGCCTACTTTTGAAAAAAATTCAACATCTTAACTCCAACTGAGAAAAGACAATACACATGTGTAAAAAAAAATCCCTGGAAAAATGTAGCCGGAAATAATATTTTTTTAAGTATTAGGGGCGTTTTGACTTACGTTTTTTAAAACCTATGTTTCATTTTCGTACATCTTTACTTTACAAATTTTACAACAACAAGAAGTAAACATTAAACAATTGCATGCACACTCGCTACAATTAAGTTGGCGTGGTTAAAATTGTTCTACGCTTGTAGATTTCACCCAATGGACGGAAGAGTTTCCTCTGAATCATCCAATAAATGAGGAATTTCTTCTGAATAGGTAATTAATACGTCATGCCAAGAAATATGGATCAAAAGTGAGCTTACCCATATACACCTTCGCGAAAAAATGGATGAAATATATGAAACAGCTAGAATGCCGATGGAACTTTAATTGGCTCCTAGACACATGTATCAGTCCATGCATAATAATCAAACATTGAAACAATTCTACTGTACACCAAGTTATGAGATAATTAATGATCGATAGTTTTAAGTTTTTTGATTTAAATATTCAACATGCTCATTAAATTCTTATTTCATGAGTGTTCTTAAAATTCTAAGTAAGTGCAGCTTCATAACTTACCGTGAAATCACTGAATTACGATATGGTATAATATACATGTATGTAAGATCAAGATGGCACCACGAAAGGTGAACCTGAATAACCAAGCAAACTAGCAACAAATGAAGAACGACCTAAATGATCAATGCGCATCCTTTGCTGAAGACTCTATAAATTTGAACGTAAACGATATATACATGCATGGTCATTAGTTGAAACAAAACTGAAAGAAATCATGTATTAACGCTCACATACCTTCGAAGCAGTTATCCGGAACCATGACCAACAAACCCTGGATTAGAAAGACATTTAGATAAAACCTGAAGAAACTGGAAAAAAACTATATACGAGACAAAAAAGACCGGGGAAACCAAATGACAAAATTTAAGTATCTACGAAAAGGCCAGTCCTGAGCGAGATGCAGAAAACAGAACGCAAGGAATACTGGAAGTACATATTTCTAAGGCCTAATAGAACACTGACCAGCGGCAAAACAAACAAAAATAATTTGGATTTACATCAAAATCTTGAAGATAGACATTTCGAGGGTTCAGCGCAATAGTGTTGTAACTCATATTGAAATAAGAACAAGTTACGACAGTGTTGCGCTGAGCCCTCGATTTGTGGCATATCATCCTTAAAAGATTAAGGCAAACTCCTTTGTGAATCAACAGACAAGGCAAACATACTAAATTACTAATACCAGTCAGTGTTCACTCAAGAGAACAAAGCGTCAGTACCGGACATGAAAGGGGACCCCTACCCTATAGACATCGAAGTGGAACCTTCGGATATCATCAAACTTCTTAAACAACTAAATCCCATCAAAGCTACTGGACCTGACATGCTTCCAGACAAAACACCATCATTTAACCATAACCTGCAATAAATGAAAGTGAAAATGTGTCAAAGAATTTTACCCCGTTCAGCTGCCGTGTTCTGTATTTATTTGAAACAAAGCTAATAACGGAGATTTACTGACATTTCAGCTTACTACTTGCAAGACATCTCTGATCATAGGATGTTCAGTAACAGTTTAATAATTTACAACAAATAAATTCATTTCGCTGGACGCAAGATCATATATGGTACTGACCCAGATTCAAAACACAATGCACGTGTACAATAATTGAGGTATTAGGACTATATATTGTCAATTTCTCCAACTCAAGATATCTGGCGTGGATGTCAGGTCAAACCAAGTTTCACCAATTTATAGATTTAAAAACTAAAACATAATTATATACTAAAATAAACCCACTGTATAAAGTGCATTGCAAGTGATTTTAAACAAATATTACATTTGATTGGTCTCCTATAAACCAATATCGCACGTAATTTACAAACACGAAACGGAATTGACATTTTCGTAAGTACTCATGGGCACCACGACCTCTACAATTTTGCTAAGCAGGAAATAAGACAAATTGGAAAAAATCGTATATTCATAGTCCGTTGGCATGACTTGTCTTAAGTGGCATTGTGCAATCCCCACACGAGCACGTCGTGGTGGCATCTTGCTGTTCAAGTTCAGTGTGGCTATGGACATTGGGGAAATCTTATGAAGAATGAAGGCTCGTGGAGAATTCACACGAACCTCGCACATCTACCAAAAGGTTGTCATTCGCTACAGGTGTGGTATCGATGAAATCGCAATACCATATAGTCAGCTCGCGACACCACAACAGCGGCCGCACAGTAACTGGAAAATGGGGCAAACATTTTTCAGATGTGAATATAAATTGGCCATCTCTAGCAGTTCTTCATCATTTGTCTCAGCTCTTCGTAGAAGCCAAAGAATACACAGAATATAAAAAAAGAATTGCCGCTGATACCAGCGCGCATGTTCAGAGCGGCATTCCTTCGATTGCAGTTGATGCAGATCTTGAAAATGAAGGGAGGTTGTGGTTATTATAGCAGAGTACAGTGACATGGTGCTAATGGCTGCGCTGACATGTTCAGATGGGAGGTAGCGCCTTCACCAGACAGCAAAATTAACATTGCCATGGCCCTGCTCATAGTCTTAACAGTTTTTCGAACCGACAGGTCTATCCATCTCAGCGTAATATGGGTCCTTGAAATATTTCCCCTTTGGTTGTTTGCCTTATGGATTAATACAGCTAGGTAACCGAACCAAATTTAATACATGTATGTCTAAAAGAGGTTGAAATTAATCGATACTTAGCTAGGATATGACGCTAAGTTTAATGTGACATGATGTTGTCGCAAAACAATGTTAGAAGTATCTTGTTTGCCATTATGAACTCGGCTCTGGATTACATGAGCAAACCATGAAGTTGTACACCGAGATTTTCCATACGCAAAATGTACGGAGAATCGTACACTTAAATCTAAGCGACGCAACCATCATCTCAGCAAAGCCTCTTTACAATTTCTGTAGGTGGCTGTAGAGACTGAATGGCAGTTGCACTGAAAATGGACGATTTGCGTCCAATCACCGCGCATCCTATCACCAGCCTGTCCTGAGGACCCGTAGAGGAAATGGTACGATTCTCGTAGGTAATTTGAAACATGCAGCATTACCCGTAACCAACTGCGATGCTCCTAAATCTGCACGGAAATAAATACTAGTACAATGTACCTAGCAATAAGAATGAAAAGTTTTAGCTGTTTATAAAGCAGTTAATTCTGCTCTGGTTAAACTCCGACACCCACCGTATATCAAACTGCTAATTCAGTATTTCGGTTATCAACTAATATACTGAAAACATCGATTTACGTTTAAATAGCTTCACATGGTAGAACATGTGAATTTAACATTGATCAATAGCACATTTGTAGACCGGAAAACAAAACGAAAAGACGGAAGAAGTCGCGATTGGAGATGAAGACAGAATAAATATAATATTCCGCGATTAACAGTGTAAATCAATATGTTAACATTATATAACTTATAAATGGACGTTAAAATAGATTAATCGAACATGATCTATCTATTCAGTATTTGAACAATTAAGATCTTGAACCGTGAATTATTTCCTTGAATCATGTCTAAGTCACTAAACATTCTCATTTATAAACGATTTAAGCATGAAATCCCTTTGAAATAAATATTGTATTCTATGTAAAACTTTTATCTTAGCATGTTTAAAACAGAATTTAATTAAATGCCGCTGTGGACATATGCATTGGTGGATTTATATGCAATGTACATCAATTGGAGCAGATAATAGATGGTTTTCGCACCATATATATTTTTTAGCAAGCACCAGTTTTATTTGGTGTATTTGTTCCCAACAGAATTCGTCAAGGATTACATAGCCAAAGAGTTTTCCGGCATCCTGTATTTGAACTCGGGAGACGGATATCGTCAAGTCTAAATTGTTTCGATATTCATCTGTACAAAAATAATTATTTCAGGTATAAATGTATGTATATTAAACATACGTTCCTGAATTATTTGGACTAGTAAATATACACCGTAATAAATTAAGTCAGCGTCTCAACTGCATCAAGAAATATCCTTAACAATGGTCATGGTCTGTAAATTATCTGGCCTCAGAAAACTATTTGACTTGTTTCATTTATTTGAATATCGTTTTCAATTTCCTGTTGCGTCGTTCGCATTGTTCAATATCCTGGCGAGAGAAGATTTCATGAGTATTAGCCGCTCATTGACGTGATGCTAGTTATCGAATGGATTTCACTGGCAATATTGTTCTTGAGCGATCATATCATAACACCATATAGTGTTATAATGTGAAATATAGACTGGTTGTTATAGTTGTCGTCTAGCTGTTATTCTGCATACCATGACGGACAATCTTTTGGATACACACAATGATGGTCATGACGACCATGATGAACACGTTGTGTTTAGGTGAGTACTTGATTCCGTGAAAACATTGTATTAATTAAATCTAATTTACTAGATTTTGTAAATACATTTGTAAATTATTTATAACTTATATTGTTTGTCCGCTTAAAATGTTCATATTGTTAGATTTCTGTAAATTATCAATGGCCATGAATGGTCGGATAAGATGAAAGAAGAGTAACATACTGACATGTATTTAACAATATAATGTATAAAGTAGTTTATTTGAAAAATTATATATACTCTCTTGTACATCAGGAGATCTGGGCAAACGAGACGTATGTTAAATGCAACACTAGTTCTACGAGTAATCATACATACATACATACATACATACATACATACATACATACATACATACATACATACATACATACATACATACATACATACATACATACATACATACATACATACATACATACATACATACATACATACATACATACATACATACATACATACATACATACATACATACATACATACATACATACATACATACATACATACATACATACATACATACATACATACATACATACATACATACATACATACATACATACATACATACATACATACATACATACATACATACATACATACATACATACATACATACATACATACATACATACATACATACATACATACATACATACATACATACATACATACATACATACATACATACATACATACATACATACATACATACATACATACATACATACATACATACATACATAAATACATACATACATACATACATACATACATGTGCTATAGGGAGCGCAAGTTCACACATATACTTTTCCCCACAACCCATCCCCTCCTTTCTGTCCATTAATATATCCTTGCATCGTACCTTCACACTGAAAATATTATGTTGCTTTGGTCGACCAACTGTATTTATCTGTTATCTTTTAAATGATTAAAAATATTGAAATGTCCAACAAATGTCAGACCATCATTACGAGTGACATAAATGAAAGGAATTCCACCGAAGTTAGCGCAAAAATAAAAGTAGATCTCGTCACCCGGAGAAAATGGAAACATGTGACTTAATTTGGCCGTCAACGCGCACAATCGTAACTTTATACTCGGGAATTTCCGTCACTCCGAAATACGCCTCGTACATAAAATTGTGCAGGGTTATGTAGTTTCCGGTAACTACTTTAAGAACTTTCAAAAATACCATTCCCAGAACGGAGCTTTTAGACGTGTTAATTTGTCGTTGGCGATTTTCAAAATGGGCATCAAGTTCTAACTAAAAGGGAAACAGGTTGCTTCTATAGTTGGATTCCCAGTGTCAACTATGATACAATGTAGACCATGAACAACACCAATAGGCGATCGACCTACCTATTACGTCCGAGGCACATTCTTTAAACAAACACCGAGGAGTTCCGATTGCAACGCTCAGTAACTAATCAAGATTATTTTACGTTATGTGACTACGTGATGGCAATAATGTGGAAGAATATACTTAATGCAGACGTGTATAATTGAATCAAGCTAACTTTGTTCTCTTTATATACATTGATTATCGTAATTAAATACACTTATAATGACATATTATGATATCAAATTCTTAAAATCATTCTCATTGAACTAATTTGTTTCTATGATGCTAGATTAACATCACATCTGCCTCGGTCTGATTCATTGAAGCCTTTAAATCCTACAAAAGAGATCAGACCATTGTTGTTTTAAAACATTGATCGATTTACATCATCTTCATAAAATGATACCCGTTTTCACTTCTTTGAAACGTTTTCTGATACTATTTGTCCAGATTTCCATAGCCGACATTCGCTCGGTGCGCATTAATTTTGATGCGGACCGAAGTACAACGTACGTTATTTTTCATCCGTCAGTTAATTTGTTAAACTGTTGCAGTACAAGGCTGTTTATAAGTTCAGATTCCATGAGTACTTTTAGTTTAGTAGCACCGTATCAAAATTGACTAAATACTGGAATAATCAACAGTAAATAATAGACTGTGCAAAACACATAATAATTATCTTGTTTTATATAAAAATGAATAATATGAATATGAATAATAATCGTATTATATACATGCGGAACATTGACGCTATTTCCCTATGAAAAGACAACTCCTGTCGTTATTGATTTTTTTACCTGTGTGATAAACTAGTTGTTTCCCTTTACGCCAAAAAACCAATAAGTGGTCAGTATTGATTTTAGCAAGTTAACCTAATCGAATATGGATTATTTAGCGTTAAACCGAGATCTATATCTCCTGGTCGTTTTTTGTGCGATCTGAGTTTTAGGGAATGAGAGAGTATTATTTTTCTCACGAGGGTGAAGGATCATGGTCGTCAACACAATAATTAAAAGAAAAAGGTCATAAATTATTATTTTTTTAAAAATACATTATTACATATTTTAATGTTGATCTTTAAATGAATAAATGAATATTGATGTGAATAACATTAACAAACCAGCAGTAAAATGATGTTGTTTGATTCCAATTTAATGACTTTATATAAGGTCAAGGAAAGTACATACTATTAGATAAAATATTACAGCAGTAATATATTTTGATTTTTCGGAATCAAACACCTTAATGAACACAGTTATATATATTAATTTCACACAGGGATATATAGCATCCCTGTTTCACACTACTAAAGGAAATAATTATATAAACAAGATATAGGAAACTCTGAATTTAAAAAAAAAATAATATCAGTATTCAATATAATTTGTTTTATATGCTTATAAATGCAACAAAAGTTTTTCATAAACTAATTAACACCATAAATCTTTTAACCAGACACTAAGCTGACCGTGACCAGACAGGATTAGACAGATAAGGGGCAATAAAACAATTAAAAGAATAGACCTCCTGTTGCTTTTGGGGTCACTTAAATAGGAGCTGTCAAATGTCTTTAAATTTAGCTATTTGATATTTAATGTTTTAAGGGTGTTGGGGTATGAATGTGCGAGTGTGTGCGCGAGAATCAGGGATTGTTTGTTAGTCTTACTCATTCACTGTTTACGTACAATATCATGTATATCTATATATTTATTGTGATGATGTGCCATCGGCATAAATCAAAAATCTATCTTTAAATTTAGATATTTATTGGTTACTCTCCTAGTAGAACTGTTTTAGTAAATCTCTTGGGACTCTGATTAATCAAATATAATGCAATTTTGTGTGAACTGTGTACGTAATGTTAATAAAAGTTGTAATCACATCTGTATAAGATCATGCTCGAACGTAACTTTTCTTGTGACAATAGTTAAAGTTGCTGAGAGTATAAAAATTGTCCTTGCTGTTAACTTTTTACATCATACATTTAAATTGCTTAACAGAAATGACAACTGGAATACTTGTAACGATGATTATAAATGTTTTGTGAGGAAATTGGAAAATATATGAAAATCGTCCGTGTTGCTCATTTTACATACATTTGTATTTCTTTGAATAGGTTGAGTTTCGTACATTAAATGTATTCCTCTAACTCAAAATTGCTTACCCTGAATTATTATCATTATACATACATACAAGGTAATTATTTACATTTGCAATTATTCACGAAACATTATGAAATTATTTCTGTTGTAAAAACAATATACGAGTACAAGACGTGTCTTAGAAATCGTTTCAGTTCATTCGCTTTTAAAAGAACCAGGTTTTGAAATCAGTATATCTTTCTGAACATTGTGTAATTACGATTTTAGATATCTTAAAATAACGATTTTGTATCCATTTCCTATTGCAAGCAAATGATATACGCCATGTAATATGAATATTTTTTTATATTCTGGAATAAATAACAACCATAAAGCAAAGATACTATTACATACCAGACTTGGAGTCATCGAAGCAACCGTTTTATTCCATTTGTATCATGTGACAAATATAATGTCATCTATAAAGAGCTGAACTGAAAATACGATGTCAGTGAGCTTCCTCACGTGTATAGTCTGTTTACAGCGGATGCCTTGGATGTCATTAATGAGTTAAAGTTTGTGTGGCAATTCCCGTCCGTAAAGGTATCCCTGCGGACCCTGATCAAATTAGAATGTATTATACAGATTTTACCGTTATTTTTATAGTTGACATATATGTATATGTTGTTGTTCTAAAATACTGCTGCTACCGATGTTTCCATGGTTTTTAAAAAACATATTTTGTTTATTTCAGTGAGTTCCATCTATGGACTTTAATATCATCAACAACATTGCTGCTCATAGTGATTTTTATAGGAAGTTTTGCGAATATTTTCATATGTTACTGTCTGTACCAAAAGAAAATTGGTACTTCTTATCTGAACCCAGTTCTACTTTTGATTTCAATGAAAAATATACTCGCAATAACGCTATGTATTCCATTAGCGATGATAATGCTTCACTGTCCCTCAGTGATTCAGAGGGTCACGTGTTCCGTACAAGAGGATGTCACGTATATCGTTGTTTTTGCTGGATTTTTATTTCCTGCTCTGTTGAGCCTGATTCAATGTGATCAAATCATTCGGCGTCAAAGATTGTTTTTCAACAATAAAAGAGTGAAGATTATTCTGACTGTTGTTTGCGTTATTGCGGTGATACTTGGTATGCAAGCCCAGATTCAAAATGACGAACACGGCTGCCATCTGTGGTCAATTAGAACTGACGATGTTGTATTGACTTATATATACTGTGTAGCAATTACAGTATGTATTGCTTTGGTTATAATGACAACAAGTTACGTTTTGATATATTATCACGCACGTGCTAGTCAAAGTGCTGTAAATGATAAGCCACAAGCTAACAAAGAAATATCAGCCCAAGACGGTAAGTTAATAAAATCACTAATGATAGTAAAACTTTTTCTGGGTCAACTAAATCGGTTAAAACCATTCATATACGCTAGACATGTCGATTATCAATTTAGGAAACACATAATTATAAGATACATTATTAATTAAGCAACATTTGACGCTTTTACTGATCCACAATTACTTGATGATTTAATCAAGTTTCTATTTGTAGACAATTGGATTTGCGGCTTATGTTTGCTGAAATACAATCAGTTAATTCCATTATTGATTAAGTATAAAATTCACACACATATTTCAATTTAATGTATTGTATTCTAAGAATGTGAGTACTCGGTGAATATTAATGTCCCCTTGATGTATCAGTTTCGCGAACAGTATGGACAGTGAGAAACCAAGCTTAGCATTCAGATCTATCTGGTCTAAGTTTAAAAGAATATTTCTAGAAAAGTAAAAAAATATCATTATAAAAGGTAGTACTATAACTGTTCTCAATAACTACGTACTCATGATGCAGGCCATAAGCCCATAACAAAGTATAACAATACAATCATTAAGTTTTGACAATGTGCATACAAAGGTAATAATTAAATTTGTGACAAATTATTGACATAACTTTAATATCATGTTTTTACGACATGAAGTGTAATATATACACGATGCTACATTTTTTACAGAATTGACTAGTGTTTAAACTACATTTTCCTAGATATACATGTATATACTTATAATGTACAGTACTACCTCTCAAAAGCAACACCCTGTGAGAGTAGCAAACTTATGTTGTTGTTGTTGATATAGGTTGGTGCTCTAGAGAGGTTGAATTAATAGTTAAATCGTGCCGAGGGAATACTCATACTGTTGATGCAGGGAGGTTGTTGCTCAAAAGATGGTCGGTGCCCTGGGGAGATTGTACTGTATTTGTATAGGAAGCAAGATATCTGTTTTTACCATTCAGCAGTCTCTATCATTATGTGGTCTATATAGGACCGGTTTTACTATGCAATTCACCTTCGTCCATATTCAATGATGAGCTGATGGAAATATGAATAGAATATTCTGAACAGTTTTTCTCTCTTAGTTTAGTTGAACTAGCAGTAGTAACCTATTAAGGTTATTTGTATTTGTTTCTCAAGAATACTTCGGCGAATGCAAATAGAGCTATAGTCACACACTCTTTGACACATGATGTATTCATGTAACCGTTCCATATTTGTCCTTTGACTTTCAACAATTGCTTTCATACAATACGTCCTTTGCCAACAAAAGATGTTATAGAATCTAGTTTACAAGAAAAATACTGAAAATAAATCAGGAGTTCTTATGAACGCTAACTCAGTTTCTGAGAAAGGAATGATAACTTTATCAGCTTTTTTTAGCAAGGCAATCATATAGATAAAGCATGGTGCTAGATGTATCATTATCTTATTTCATGGACTATTGATAACTGAATTAACATTAATGACTGTGATAAAAATGTTCATACATTTGATATTTGATTTTAATAACTTCATTTGACTCATGGCTTTATAGGCAACTACACTACGAGTTCCCGAATTCCACCCGTATGTCCCGTATGAGCGAATGCTTTGATTGATAATTTAATAATTCAATATTTTATTGTGCACAGCAAAAAGGATTCTTGCAAATGAAATGAATAATTTATAAACACAGGGATGCTTTTACGACACAATGCCACTATAAGTAAATTTGTTTTTCAACGTGTGATAAAAGGCATCTTTATTTATCTTACTTTGCTGCTCAAAATTTTATTATTTTCAAACAGGCACCAGTAATGCGAGGCCAAATCAGAACAAACGTCCAAATACAGTCTCGAATTACGTCCCTTATCATAGAAAGATGACGACAGCGATATTGAAGCCGATGTTTTGCATTGTGGCCAATAACTTATTGACGTCACTGCCGTGGGTCATTCTTTACACCGCCACTGCCGATGGTGAAGTGGAAGCAACAGCTAAATATGCCGAAATGCGAGTTTTAGCAATGGCTATCATATATATTCCGATAGCTGCGGAGCCTGTTATATTTTTGGCATTTTCTACGAAAGGACGGAAAGCTTTGAAAACATTGTGGAGAAATGCAAAGTGTAAGAACGGCAGTGTGGTACCAGTTACAGGAACAGTAGTTCAACAAGAAACAGGCAGTCGTTTGATATATATCTGATAAAGACAATGTTTCCCGGTGTAACGTTTTCAAGCTCCCCACTTTTCAGGTTACCCCCGGTAACATTAAAAAGTTTTCAAACTCCCTCCCCCGTTTTAATAACCCCTCCCCCCCCCCCCCTCCCTATGTTGATTCTTCATGGCGAAAACGTTTATATTTCAGGTTATAATTCATACTAAATGATTCACAGTCAACATGGTTCATTGACATGTAATTCCTGTATTTCTAAACTGATTATACGCAATAATTAGCTATGTAATCATATAAGGGTTATGGAGAGTACCCGCCTTTATTCAATTAATTAACAAAAATGCAAGACATGACCTGTGCAATTCCACACTTACTTGTGTTCAGAAAACCAACAATATTTAATAAAAATTATTGTTTTTATATTTTTTGTCAAAATGATTCAAGATTGCAATAACGCTCATAGGATTCCATAATGAAGGAATGGACTTGTCAGTATATGACGTCATTTGATTTCGTCGTATGATTTCATCATAAGGACCGCGTGTATAGTCTCATATAACTGTGCATAGAACATTTATGCATTTATGTGTTTGAAATTGTGATCTCCTTATTCGTGTGTAAGCTGTCTCTTATTATGAATTTTCGAATTATTACCCGGGGGTATTCTGAAAACGTTTTCAAAGCGCCCCAGGGGTAATCTGGAAACGTTTTCAAAGCGCCCCCGGTTTTCAGATTACCGGGTAGGGCATTTGAAAACGGAGGGGGTAATTTCAAAACGTTTTAATTGTACCCCTCCCGGTAACTTAAAAACGTTTTCAAATTCCCGGGGGTACTCTGAAAACGTTTTGAAGTTACCGGGGGGTAACTTGAAACGGGGGGAGCTTGAAAACGTTACACCGACTTGCATGATGTTTGTTCCGTGAGAGCAGCTGTATAAAATACACAACTTCTTGATAACTGCATGAGATGCATCAATTTGAAACAATACTAATTGTGAGACGGAACGACACTTTCATCAAGATAATGGAAATGCTAACTGGTAGCCATCCGAGACTTATAGAAAGGGATGTTAATAAAATAGTGTCGCAACAAGTTTATCTTTCAAATATGTTTAATGTATCGATCATTTTCTCGAACGTATGGTTTTCTATTTCCTAATGGATAAAATGGAATGTTGTGTGACTTGTTGTGCGACCCTGTTGACCCAGGTTTCATCAAGTTATTCAACTACATAATCACGTTCGCATTAATTCCTTAGAGACGAAAGGAAAAACTCAAATAATAACATTACGCGTGATTTTGCCATACAAAATGAATTTCTATCTGAAGACGGTAGATCAAAAATACGAGATGAAGACTGAAGAACGAATGACTAGACAGCTATATTCGTTATAACCGTCATTTCTGAAAATGCTCGTACAGATCTCGAAATACAAATATTATCGAATACGATTAACCGAGGAGATTAATTGGCAAAGACGGTTCATTGTGTTTTTTTCGAAATGGCGACGTTAGTTATGTATTTGAAAAATACCAAACAAAAGTCTTGCTCTTAGATCCATTGCATTTAAGGTAATGTCACATGCATGCATGTAGTTTGGAATATGCAATATCCTACGTAGTGATCTCGGATCCCCTAACTTGTATCGGATATATCTGCCATCACAACATTTTTCATCTGGGTTTTAACCTTTTTTTTCATTTTCACTTATTTGAACATATAAATTAGTATAGCCACGTCTGTGTACAAACAGACTTATAGAAAATTCCTTGCAGAAATGTTGAAAAGAAATTTTGCTCGTTATATGACAAACAATTAACAATATTTCCATGGCAGTATTGAGTATTCTACATGTATATACACTCGCTATATACAGTCAAAACTTTGAACAAAGGCCAACCTTTGGAAAGACATAATGTGGCCTTTATTGACAGGTGACCTTTATTTGGATGTCATTTTGGTCTAAAAAGGCTGTGTCTTTTTAAAAGAATGACATTTATTCACAGGATGTACGTCTTTCCTCGGAGGTGGCCGCTTACACAGAATAGTCTGTGTATACAAACATATTGAAATATCTTTTTATTTTTACTTATTTACATTTTACTCTATATTCCTCTACGTTCCTTTTTTCTTATTGAATCAATACTTATATCTTGTGTGAATATTGTACTTTTTATCACATTTTTATTATCTATTTTTAAACTGATGTTTTATTGAACTGGATAATACTGACCCTGACTGTTGGTGCCGCGTTAATCTTTGAAGAGAAAAGGTATTTCAATATCAATGAAACGTAAATTAGTTCATCAAGTCTGATAACCATCAGTGTAATAATGACCATAATTTCCATTACGTATTCTACAACAATTATAAATACATCCTTCACAATTAGGTTAGCCATTCTGAACATAATCGTTACTGAAATGTAATTTTAACGACTTGCCAATATCACGTTGGCATTCGACTTCGGTTCAGAGTGATGGTTACATATGTGAGAGTCTTTAATTAATGTCAGTACATTTTGTATTTAATAATTATGCAGATTTCGACAAATCACAACAATATAGAGTAAATTAAGTATGATCACTTAAATAATTGAATGTCAAGGCGAGGACCATTCAATGCCATACAGAGTTCATTTTCTCTGGACACGTGAACAGTGAAACAATTAATTAAGAATTTAAGTTCAAATTCGAATACTGGGACATTTGATTGCCATTAACAAGGTTAGATGATATTGCTATAACATGTAAAACTTTAAATTTTAATACATAGTTCCCACATCTACAATATTTACCTCCCTTTGCGGCCATTTTGCTAGGCAAATTTCCGTTATGCGCTTAATAGAAAAAATCTGAAAAATGGTTATTAAACAACTCATTTTATAAAAGTTAACTTAATCATGAAATTGTTAATGCCATAAGCACATCAGGTTTAAGAAAATGTAGTTGTCACATATGAATATCCTATATTTAGAATTATCAAAACAAAAATATAGATATCTTCTGTCAATACCTGTTGAATGTGCCATACAAGATGGCCGCCACGGGAGGTAAATATTGTAGATGTGGGAACACGTTTGAGCAGGGATATGTTGTAATATATCATACTTGATAGGAGGGATGTTGTATATTGGTTATTATAATATCTAAAATGGACACATAGACTAAAACATATAATTATGCTTAATAATTATGTTCTCGGTCCTAGTGGCCATTTTATACATACCGTATATATACACCATCCCTTTTATGTGCTAGTCCCATCTGCTTATTATGTTGTCCTCGACGTATATATATTCATACTTTATTTGTGTCTCATTGTATACATACAATGACATACATATGTGATTTCTTTCCAAATAAATAAAACATATATACAACCATTCTGCTTAAGAATTTCAAGAGACATAAACAATATATTATTAAAAATACCAATAATATAAAATCATATAAGAAACTCTACTATCGAGCTAGTCTATACATCATGATATTACAAGAGGTAAGGAGACCATTGTTAATCCAACATAAAAACTTCATAAAAGGGGAAAATGCATTTTTTAAAAAGATCGACTTTCATATAATGAAATTATTTACAAATAAATAAAACCCGGCGTTGCAATATATTAAAACAGGTTTTGGCACAATTACGTATCATATCAGTTTTAGTGAACAAAAATGTAAGTTTTTCAGTTTTAGACATTCGTGCAAATGTACTGTCTATAGCCTTAGCTTTCTCAAATAATGTTTCTCGCAGATCTTCATACATAAAACATTCCAGAATAACATGGCTTTCGTCCTCAATATTGTCACAGAACGGACATTTTCATTCCGATACACTTAAGCCTTCGTAACGACCGCTTTAAATACGTAAAGGAGCAACACCACATCGAAATTTGCTAAATGCAGATCTATGACGTGGAGGCATAATAAGTGTACAATACGTTTCTAGCTGTTTTGTATTTTGTTTTAAATAAACGATAAGTACGCAGCTTATTTCCACCACGGGTAGACGGACCTGCGACACTATTTAAAGACGCTAGCCAATCTAAAACATGCTTTTCCTGCAGTTTGGTTGTAACAATATTTACCAAAGAATGTTTCGGAATAGAAATACTAATATATGAACTACGTACAAGCAGTTAAAAGTCGATCATAACCTCAGATCATTTGTTTGTCTTATCCCAGGCAACGATTAATTTACGAGAGCAAATAAACTTAATAATAAGTGAACATTATTGCTATTTTTTTGCGTTTCTATATGAAGATACTCTGAACTGTTTACTGGTCATGATCATAATGTTAGCATGTCATATATACTGTGTTATTAACAGAAACACAATCTATTTTTTTTCTATAACATAATTAATTATTTAATAATACTAGCTGCTCGCCAGTGGATTAATTGCATAAGCGCCTTTGATTAATTAATCAAGCCCCTTTATACCAGGTCTGAAAAAAACTTCACACGTTAATTATATATCTATATATATACCCAACATGCGGTGACCGATGTCAATGATATGCCATACAAATAAAGTAGCCACAACTTTTCAACTATTATTGACAAAATGCTACTTGCCAGCAACTCGCATCAATATTCTGAAAAATGTGCAAAAAATGAACCAAGCGAACAAGTCGATCACTGTTTCAAGTCGAACCAAGAAGGTGGTGTACAGGCCAATGTCACAGGTCGAGATAGAAGATTGGAGAAGAAACACCATAATAAAGAGGAATGTACGTGTAGATCGAGTGTTAATATTTGGGCGCTAGAATTTATATCTTTATAATTAACTGTGCTATTGATTTTGATACCAGTAAGATGACCGACAGGATATATACAGCCCTGGGGAACACCCATTTCATGTTCGTTTCCTCGGATGTGACAGATTGTTTCCCACTCAAACCCACTCTGAGACCAAACCCATGAAGACTTTTAAATTAACAGTCTCTCTCAGAAAAATATCTCAGTGTACAAGACGATCAACTGTACCACGTTGGCGACGGAAACCACTCGATCTGCTGTACATTGACACTAAGGTTGTTAGATTCCAAGAATCATATATACAAGTCGCGATCTCTTGTTCATTTTTCTTTCCAGTGTTTTACAGATACAACTGGGAAGAGCTATTTGGGCGATAATTACATGTATTAGGATCAGTCCTGAGAACCCTTACCCGGAATATGTACGTGTTACTTGTATCAATACTTCTATCCAGGAAGAAAAATTCACAAGAATCCCATACAATATTAAAACTATCAAGTAAAAGAGAAAGAGTTTGATTGGGTTAATGTTTAACAATTTGATAATGAAATTTGTCTGGACCAAGTAAAGTATCATTTGGTTTGTTACGAGTGCCACGTACGAGGAGGTAAGGTACACTCATGTTTTGCATGCACTACCCAGGTGCGATATATCTGGCACTGTTCATTAATGGTAAGTTTTTTATAAGTCACAATCTCGCCATTTCAAATTCTAAGTATAATTATGCTATAGTTAATTGATAAGTGACTTGAAACTTGAAACTTGAAAATTTGATTAAACGCCTATTTCTACATATAAATACATATTCAATGGCGTTGTACAATGAAAGACAAAAACAAAACAAAAAAACAGATGAAAATACACAAATATACACTTGCCATATATAAACATGCAAGTTGTTCAATTAATGGCCAAATGTTTTGATAAATTTACTGGTACCCCCCAAAAAAATATCTACTTGATACTAACAATTGAAAAAAATATTAATCGGGGAGTATTAGTCATCACCACTAGAGTTGCCAATAACATGTAATGTTTATGCCCATTGTTTACGTTCTGTATATATATATATATAATAATGAAAAATAACTAACATTCCATAGGTATTATTATATAATTCAATTGCCGACCGGTTTCGTCACTGAATTGAATCATATAATAATACCTATGGAATGTTAGTTATTTTTCATTATTAATTTGCTTGACTCGGATATATTTTTTGACATT
The DNA here is from genome assembly GCA_964023205.1 of Lutraria lutraria. NCBI lineage: Eukaryota > Metazoa > Mollusca > Bivalvia > Venerida > Mactridae > Lutraria > Lutraria lutraria. Next base: position 31,401,153 of record OZ026838.1, read on the forward strand.
TTATATATATAATATATATGTACAGAGCAAGGGCCGGTGTAAACTGGTTCCCGTTCCATGTTGCAGTGCACGGCTTTGTACACCCGGTGAATACACTTTGCGTTTTATTTCTCTCTTTGAGGTACTAAGGCTTTCGTTGGGTTAAAAAAAGGACAAAGTTCACGAAATATATCTAAAATAACAAAATATAAACTTTGGTATGCTTTCTTAATCGTTGGTTAACACGTTGTTGCATTTCCATGATTTAATCCTATAAGACCCATATTCTTTTATGCAATGAGTGTGCATCTTGTACTTTACCTCTCCGTGTACTCTTTTTACCTATGTTGTTTTGACTATTTTTCGGACAGGCGAAATTCGGATAATTGTTAAGTACCGTACATGACATGTATGTTAATTAAATCTCTAATGATTTGGAACTATCTAAACAAATTAATTCATATTATTGCCTCATTTTTGTATCATTGTTTTTTTGCATGGTAGCACTTAGAATTTAACCATCATAAACAATCAAACTGATTGACTTGTATAAATTTTACCATATATTCACCCCAAAAAAATGTTCTGAATCTGATCAATCAAGCTTGGATTTGAAATTGTTGTCACAGTGAACTTTGACTGCAAATGTTAATGTGTTTTACAAATAAATGATTTGCAATGTATTTGCTACATATATGATAAATTGTTGATAAAATTATGAAATATTTTCTTCATTTTCATTTCTATTATTAGTATTAATGGACATTATAAAACTGTTTCAGATGTTGATTGTATTGTATTAAGTTGAAATGATACTGCCTTAAACATATACAATGGCTAATCCAGTTGCCGTGGTTACACAGTTACTGAGAAAGACGGTGGTTGCTTGTGCCTCAAGATCATTGCATTTATCTTCCTGTAAATGTAGCCAACGTACAGAACGTAGAACGAAGCCATTTCCTGTCCTTGATGGTGAAGTTGTTACCAACTCAAAGGAGTTTGCAAAAAATGGCGAAGTTTCTAAGCAATATGAATCAAAATATGGGGAAATACTGGCTAAGTCATATGAAGGTGGAGGTGAAAAAGCTATAGCTCGACATGTTAAACAGCATAAGAAATTATTAGTTGAAGAAAGAGCTAGACTACTCTTGGATGATTACAATGATTTTCTGGAGTTGTCTCCCATTGCTGGTCATGCAATGCCGTATGGAAATATATCAAGAGCGGGAATACTAGGAGGTAAGCTTCACATTTATGTACCTACATTGTATAACATCTGTATATGAATTATGATACATGCATTGTATCAAGCTATAAAATAACTTCACACTCTATGTTTGGATTCTGTGCCTACTACCTACATTTAGTTTGCTATTTGATTATTTCAGGAATTGGTAAGATCCATGGAAAGTATTGTATGATTATAGCGAATGATGGTAGCCTTAAGGGTGGAACAGTATTTCCTATAACTTTGAAGAAACAATTAAGACTTCAAGAGATCGCACAACAGAACAGAATACCATGTATATATGCTGTAGACTCTGGTGGAGCATTTCTACCTTTACAGGTAAACACTAGAAGTTTTACTTTGCCTAATACAGCTATGATGAAAAGGGATTATAACTTTAAATATATTGTGCTTGGGATGAGGTAATCACTTGTTAGTTACTTGTTTTATACTAAGTTGCCTCTGAGAAAATGAGCTTCCAGTACCTGGTACCATATTCAATTTCTGACTCGTGAGCTGAAATAACAGGTTTTTCTTTATGCTAATGGAAAAGGATATATTTTCCCTTTATTCAGATGTCATTTTGTCCTAAATAATCCATTATATTTCTTTTTAAAGAATGGCCTTTACTCACAGAGTGGCCTTTATTTGGAACTGGCTGCAAATACAGGTTTTACTGTAGGTACTAGTTGTTGACTAAATACACAATTCATCTACATTGCATATACATCTAGTACATGTACACATACATGTCATTTAACTGTAGTATTCTATGTTTTTAGCTCACCTGATTCATCAGGTGAGCTTTTAGGATCGGTGAATGTCCGGCGTCCATCGTCCGTCCACAATCAGTTTGTTTACACTCTAGCAACCACAGCTCTTAACAAATCGTGATTAAACTTGCTCACAATGTATATGGCCACAATGTCTCGGCTAACTTCGATTATGGGCAAAATCGGACAATAACTTCTAGAGTTATGGGCCCTTGAATTAAAAAATTTGCTATATTTAGCTTGTTTACACTCTAACGCCTTCATTTATTCACCAATCCTAATCATATTTTCAGTAAATGTGTATAACCAAAAGATCTTGGACAAGTTCGATTATGGGCGGAATCGGACCAGAACTTCAAGAGTTATGGGCCCTTGACTTCGGAAATTTGCTATATTTTATCTTGTTTACACTCTAGCACCTTCATTTATTTACCGATCCTAATAATATTTTCAGTAAATGAGTATAACCAAAAGATCTTGGACAAGTTAGATTATGGGTGGAATCGGACCAGAACTTCAAGAGTTATGGGCCCTTGACTTAGAAAATTTGCTATATTTTACACTCTAGCGCCTTCATTTATTCACTGATCCTAATCATATTTACAATGAATGTGTATTACCTTATGGATTTGGACAAGCTTAGTTATGGGTGGAATCAGACCACAACTTCAAGAGTTATGGGCCCTTGGATTAGAAAATTTGCTACATTTTAGCTTGTTTAACAGTATTATACCTTTATTGTTGGTTTTGATCTCAAAATCTACGTAAAAATGAGTTTTACGAGATGGAAACTATATTACCTGGTCATTGATTATTGGCCTTTGTTCTCAGGTGAGCGATATAGGGCCGGCCAATGTGGCCCTCTCGTCTCTTATGTGTTCAATAAATACATACATGTAGATAGATTTGAAGGATTATTTAAATTTTTTATTTCAGTCTGAGATTTTCTTACCAGGTGGAAGAACATTTTACAATGAAGCTGTTATGTCTTCTATGGGTATACCACAGGTATATTTATATAAATGGTATCAAAATAATAATGTCTAATGATTCATCGATGACATTAAAGTGTAACTTACCAAAGTAAACCATTTTGAATAATTGATACAGTTGTTATGCCCATTTATCAATATTGTTTTTGGCCTGTTTGTCTGTTTGTTTGTACCAAACTTGAACCATGCCTATAAAATCAAAATACTTCCACCTACAATCATCAAACTTCATATGTTGGTTCATCATGACAACCCTTACAGGATCTGTGCACTTTTTAGGTCAGTAGGTTCAAGGTCATGGGGTCATTGTCTTGTTTTCGAAATGTAATGCTAAACAAAAGTTTGCTCATTCTTTCAGAAATTGGTTTCTTCCAACTTCTTTTCATTATAATAATAATAATTTGTTTATCTAAAGTTGTTAAACTTATGAAATGTTTATTCCTAGATTGCTGTTGTATGTGGTAGTTGCACTGCCGGTGGTGCTTATGTTCCAACAATGGCGGATGAAGCAGTAATTGTTCATAGAATTGGTACTATATTTCTGGGTGGTCCACCTTTAGTACAGGCTGCTACAGGTGAGATTATATCTGCTGAAGATCTCGGTGGAGCTACTCTTCATTGTAGGTATGTAAAATTCTTTAAGATCAAGGTTTTTTCTCTCTCCCTTAGTCTGTTGAAAATAGCTGGTGTAAGTTAGGATTTTGGGAAAATTACATAACTTTAATAAACTTTTCAATTGGGAATGTGCCTTTAATAGGCGTCTCTTATAGAAGGTGAAAAACCACTGAAGATTGTTTGTTGGTATATTTAAAGCCATTTATCTGCATTACCTCTCATATGTGTAGTCATTTTATCTTGCCAATGAGTATTTAAGTAAGTCCAAGGCTATTAAAAATTCCCAGTCTGACCCTATGGGCAATCATAAATTCTATTTGTAAAATCCATTTATTAAGGTTGTTGAGAAATTTACTTCATCACTAGCCCAATTTATCATGGAAAATTGGTTGTCATAAGAATGCAAAATGGTAAGAGTGGGAGGTTTACTGTAACACCATAATATTACTGAACTAAATAATGTTATTATCTGAGAAAGTCTGTATCCAGTAATAACACATATTATGCTGTTGGGTGATTACGGGTGTCAAAGATGCAATATGTCTGTTTACACTTCAGTGCTTTACACAATTTCTTTGACATTTGCAAGTGAATTGCTTGAACTTGAATCTGTTCACAATTTTCCAATTTAGAAATTGATAATTTAGCCTTAGGGATATGGCAAATAACTTGTCTGTATACAGTGCACCCTCTCCAAAGCAACACCCTTTGGGAGTAGCAAAATCATGTTGTTGTTGTTAAGAGGTTGTTGCTCTAGAGAGGTTAAATTAATAGTTGAATTGTGAATTTGGAAAAGGGAAAATCATGCTGTTGTTTGAAGGGAGATTGTTGCTCAAGAGAGGGCCACTCTAGAGAGGTTGTACTGTATGTGCTTTTCTTATCTATGTTCAGTGTAAGTGGCTGCACAGATTACTATGCTGCAGATGAATATGAGGGGTTTCAGATAGGACGTGATCTTGTGGAATCTCTAAATCTGCCCCAACATCCTGGTCCAAATAGGGAGCCAGAAGATCCCTTATTTGATCCTGAAGAAATCTCTGGCCTTATCCCAGCTGTAGGACAGGAAAATATGGACATAAGAAAGGTATCAAAGATTATATGCTATGCCATACTGTAGATCACTATTTTTCGTTGGGGGTTTAATTTCTAGGATTTCATGGGTCTACTCATCCACAAAATTAAATCCCATGTATGTATTGCTGAAATACTGGTCAACATTCCAAAATTGGCAATGTCTGAAATACTAGTAGTTTCTGGTATTTTCCAGAACTGAGAAAAAATAAGCTCCAACAGTATGTTGTTGTTTGAGTAATACATAGTAGGAAAAATATGCTTATCAGATTCAGGTGAAAATGAAACAAGTCTCTGGTTATGCTTTATTATTAATTTTGATTATTATTTAAACTTCATATCAAATAGACTGGAACATGAGGGCCGTGCTGAGATAGTGCTAAAATAATGTTATTTGCTATTTCCTATCTTCAGGTGATTTCACGTATTGTTGATGGTAGTAGATTTAATGAGTTTAAAGTCCAGTTTGGGACCACACTTGTGACTGGATTTGCTCACATACAGGGGTAAGTAGTATCTATGGACAGTTCCTCTGCTAGATCCTGTCATGAATGATTCATACTGTAATCACTTGTATATAAGAAGCATGGTTTTACATCCAAATGCAAACCCAAAAATTGGATGGAACTCAAACAATAGAACTCAATCCTAATTTATTCCAGGACTCAACATGGACAAATTTGGCCAAATTGAATTCATTTTTTAAGTACTGGAGATTACTATCAAATGATGTATTGAAAAAAATTCAATGTGTTCCTTTAAAATCCCTTATGGCCATACATTTCCCAGATTTCCTAGAGTCTAGACATCTACACAAGTTTGAAAATCAACAATATACGCTGCTAATTATGAGTGTTGAGAGTTTACATTAACATTAACTCTTTAAAAAAATTATGTTGTTAGAGGATCATATTAGAAAGATGTAACATTAAAGCCCCAATAAGGCTTAAAATTGGTAATATTTTCTATGTACAAAGAATCTCGAAAGACTGAGATATCAAAATATGCCCAAAATGGTACAGAATGGATCTGTATCTGATCTCGGGTCGACGTTCCTTCTTTGTGAAATAAGCAACTGAAAACTCTATTTAGTATTTTGTCCTCCGTACAAAATACTAAATATTGTTTACGTTTAAATTTCCCGAACAATTCCGAAAACTCTTCGTCAATGATCAGAAGTATGCACAAAATTCTCTGTAGTCTCCGGAAAGTGACGGAGGTACAGTCGGAATACATTTAGTGCCGTATTTGTAAACAAACCGGGCTTGTTATGTCAATCGTCAAGGAAAGATTATTTAACATATATGACAGTTTGCGTGTGTTTTAATCACACATTGTGTTTATTATTTATCAGTCTTCAAATCAGTATCACAGATTTGTGTTTTCTAAATGAAGAAAATACCTCGTTTGGGAACCTTATTGTGGCTTTAATATGACCTTATTCTTTAAAAAATATCTGTGGGAGGATGATGTAACATCAACTCCCTCCCAGTCTGTAAACAAATAATATTTGTCCGAGGATCGAATAAGAATGATAATAATACAAGATTAACTCCATTTTCTGCTGTAGGTATTTGGTTGGTATAGTTGCTAACAATGGTGAGGTAACGGACAAGGCTGCTGCTAAAGGTGCACATTTTGTACAGATGTGTACTGAACGTCACATTCCACTTGTGTTCCTACATAATACTACATCTAAACAAAATGCCAATAACTATGGTATGTGTTAATTTTTTCTTTTGTCAAGGTGCACTTGCTTATTCTTTTCATTTCTGAATATCATAAGCATGTTTTTATTTTTAATATTTTTTTTTCATTTTTGGTTCTTGCTGCTTACTTCAGAAAAATGGTACATGTATGCTGTATAATTCGTATTCCAATACAACATGAAACAAATTTTCCTATGAAAGCTGCATTTCTTCATACCAAGATAAATGAACTTGATCATCCTAAACTTTTTGCTGACACCTCAAGTTTAACAATATACTTTATACATTATTGAATGCTTTGTGAATGATATTGTTTTATGAAGGAATTTGTATGACTCCTTTTTATGAAGTTTATGCTAAAAAAATGAAGGATAATACAATTATTTACCCATCTCTGAAAAGTATTGAAACAAAAGGATCCGATCTAAAATAAAAATTGAATATCGAGGGTTCAACGCAACAGTGTCGTACCTCATATGGAAATAAGAACAAGTTACGACAGTGTTGCGCTGAGCCTTCGATATGTTCAAGCCCTATTCTTCAAGGATGATACATGTGTAGTACTTTTGAGTAGCTTACTGATTATTCTAGTATATATTGGGAGACTCATGAACTTTACTAAGTGCATTTGGAAGCTGTCACTTCTTGTACAGGGGTAAAAATTTTCAAGTTTTTGAAGGTCTGGAAATCTCGTAAATCTTGTGAGAAATTTTTGGGATTACCCTTTATCTGATAAGATTGACCGATGCTACTAATGTTGGTAACTTTGCTTTTTGTTGTCATAAATTTCAGGTAAAATTTTCAAGTTTTTTAGCTCACCTGATTCATCAGGTGAGCTTTTAGGATCAATGAATGTCCGGCATCCGGCCACAATTAGTTTGTTTACACTCTAGCATCCGTAGCTCTTAACGAATCATGATCAAACTCACAATGTATATGGCCACAATGTCTCGGATAAGTTCAATTATGGGCCCTTGAGTTATAGGCCCTTGAATTACAAAATTTTCTATATTTAGCTTGTTTACCCTCTAGCGGCTTCATTTATTCAGCAATCCTAATAATATTTTCAGTAAATGTGTATAACCAAAAGATCTTTTACAAGTTCGATTATGGGCGGAATCGGACCAGAACTTCAAGAGTTATGGGCCCTTGACTTTGAAAATTTGATATATTTGAGTTTGTTTACACTCTAGCACCTTCATTCACCAATCCTAATCATATTTTCAGTAAATGTGTATAACCCAAAGATCTTGGACAACGTCAATTATGGGCGGAATCGGACCGGAACTTCAAGAGTTATGGGCCCTTGACTTAGAACATTTGCTATATTTGGCTTGTTCTCACTCTAGCGCATTCATTCATTCACCGTTCCTACTCATATTTACAATGAATGTTTATGACCTTACAGTCTTGGACAAGTTCAGTTATGGGTGGAATCGGACCAGAATTCAAGAGTTATTGGCCCTTGGATTAGAAAATTTGCTACATTTTAGCTTGTTTAACAGTATTATGCCTTCATTGTTGGTTTTGATCTAAAAATCCACGTAAAAAAAGGGATATACGAGATGGAAACTATATTATCTGGTCATCAATTATTGTGCCTTGGTTCTCAGGTGAGCGTTAAAGGGCCATCTTGGCCCTCTTGTTTAAAATTTCCATCTTTTCCCCCTGTATTTATTATTTATTCTGTATTACCATACATGTATTTGATTCTGTTCTAGGTTTGGTTGGTGGTGACATGTTGAGAGATCATGCCAAACTGATTGGTGCCATCAGTTGTGCCAAAGTACCAAAGATATCAGTGGTTGTAGGAAATAGTATAGGACATACAAACTTCCTAATGGTGAGAAAATCATCGGCATTTAATATGAAAGGGCTTAGGTAGTGGGTTACATGTTGGCCACTCAACCCAGAGTTTAAACCACACTAAGGTTCATAGTCACATATCTTTTAAAAAGAGAGTAGTACTATTTTACATGGAAACTGGATATTCCAAATAATAACAATTTTCCCCGCGACTGAAGTTGAATTAATGATCAAGATTTTGTTCATGTATACAATTATCTAACAGATGATCACAAAATATAATAAATCTACACTTGTAATTTGATTGACCAATTCATGATTTTTGTCATATACTTCAACAAATGATTTCTTTTGACAAACAGTTCTAGGTAGAATGTGTGATTTTCCTGTAGTGTTTTGTTTCTTAGAATTTATTTGAGTCACTCTGTCAGTCTGTCGTCGGTCCGTTCATGCCCAGCAATTCACTCATTGCAGAGTTATGGCCCCTAGAACTTAGCAGTATGGTGTACTATTGCATTCTTAGTGTCTAAACGGCATCGGGGGTGTTAGTCACCTCTGTGACAGCTCTAGTTTCATATGAAAATGTTATTTATTTTAGAAAAAAAATCCTTTACCGAAACATACAATTAAGATCATCTGTTTTTCGTATTTCAGTGTGGTAGGTCTAGCAGTCCAAACTTTATGTTCTCCTGGCCTAATGCTGTCATAGGAATGATGGACAAAACTGAACTTGTGCAAAATATTATCAACGTAAGTTTGTATATTTAGACATTTTGTGTCTAAAGATTTACATGTGTTATATGCTAACAGTATTAATAAACATTTTTAGGTCTGCCCAGCTAGCTCAATGGTTGGAGTGTTTGTCTACTGATCAAGCGGTTGTGAGTTTGAACCCCGGGTGAGGCTCACACTGTCCGTGACAAATTTAACAGAAAATATAACATCCTATGTTAAATAGTCCTCCACCTCTAAATTAGATGGGGTAGCTTGGCAGAAGCTTATGTATGAAATGTGGTTGGTACTGGTTAAGGCCTAAATGAAGTCCAGGAAAGCTGGTTAGGAAAACAGCCAAATAAAAGAAGAGTTTGAGCAGTGACAGCTACGTAATATTGATTCTCTGGTTGTAAGGGAGACAACTCGTGCATGATTAAAACTTTACTTCACAGGAGTTATTGTTATTGACAAAATTGTTGGGAGGTAATAAAAGCCAAGGTTAACTTATGAACTGTCAGAACATTGATATTGACACTGGAGTGAAGACAGTTATATGTATAACAAATTACCTGAATAACATAGGGATAGTTAATTGCTTCCTGTATTCACGTCTGTTTTAGTCATGACTCATGTTTGTGTTGATAGAACTGGTTTACTTCATGTTGTATATCAGAATCTATGTGTAATACATCTGTGTTTGAGTATAATATATGTACTGGTAAAATGCTCCTGACAAAAAAATGAAGAATTTAACTGAATTGTAACATAATAAACATTTATATACTCTGATGAACAAAAGTGTCAGCATTTGTTTAGCATTCCAGTAAATCGGAGTTATAGACAATTACGGAATTATGCAAACACAATTTCACCTAAGATTGAAACAATTTATTTAAATCATGGCTTCAAAGTAACTTTCTACATCATGTAAGGATCTAATGAATATTTCATCATATCATAACAAACTTGAAATGAATAAATGACATGCATTTTGTGATTGTATATTTTTCAGGAGAAATTTCAAGGTAAAGATGTTAATGATGATGAAAAACAAGAATTTGAGAATAAGATGCTACAAAAGTACTCTCTAGAAATGTCTGCATTTTATAACAGTTCTCATCTCCTTGATGATGGAATCATTTTGCCTCGGAACACGCGACAGGTTTGTTTGACTATTTATCACAAGGGAGACAACTTGGGTTGGGAATTAATTATATCATTTATAATCATTGTTTTAACTTTCTTACAATGAGTTAGCTTTAATTCATAATGTATCAATTAAGCTCGAAATTGGTGAATATGATTTTAAGTAAAGATAGATTTAGACCTTTGCTCTGCAATTCTCAGAAATACTCAGATGGTATTGTTTATCTGTGAATACTCGCATAGTGGCCACTTGATGCCACATCGCTATAATGAAAGCATTTTTCATACTGGTTTTCAATATTTCCTCTTTATTTTGGCTTCATAATGATACAACCTCAATGTTCATCATTTGGTGCCAAAGGGTTTTATTGTACCGGGTTTATAGCCCATTGTGCACTGACATTACTATACTCTTGTATTTGTATTGCAGGTGATTGGACATTGTCTTGACATTACATCAGCATATCTACCTCGTGCAAAAACCGACTATTCTGTGATTAGAATGTAACATAAAGATTGTGCTGGTGTATAAATATAATATGCAAGTGACTATGCAATATTAAGACTGGATTTCTGATAAACAAAATACTGTGATATCACAATATGACATTTCCCGAGATTTGAATTGAGAGTTGTTGTTGATTCATTACTGTCTTTTATATTATATAATACAATTAACAATACATTAGCTCTTTGTTCTCACATGCTTTCTTTATCATTATACCCCCGCAAACAAAGTTTGAGAGGGGGTATATTGGAGTCACTCTGTCAGTCGGTCCATCCGCATACAAGTCTGTGGAGAGAACTACTTCCACATTCTTTAAGCGATTGCAATGAAACTTGAAATATGGTATCACCATGAAGTGTAGAAGTTTGCCGTATAGTGTACTATTGCATTCTTAGTGTCAAAGCGGCGGTGGGGGTATTAGTACCTCTGTGACAGCTCTTGTTTAGTTTAAAAATACTCTTGATGATAACGGGTAGTTTTATTTAGACTACTGGATGATATAAGCCACATTCGTTAGTAGAATAGTCATGAAAGCCAATTTAATTTTCATGTAGCTTTGGGAGTCAATTCAAATTAACTGTGAAAACACCACTGTGAACATGCTCGATTGTACGAAGCAAATGAAGAAAGATTTTGGACAAAAAAAATTATATAAATAAGTTTTACAGTTAGACAATAACAAACAAGAATAATCATTTAAACAAAGCATAAGATCTAAAACTTGAAATCTGCCTAAGAGCTCAAACCTCGGTTTTATTCTCAAGGAATTCTGAATAATAATAAATTACTGTTTATATATATTTATATATTCAGATCAATTACCCTGACAGAAAATGTTTGATTAATATCATTATCATTTTACAATAGTTAAATTTAAGATTTGAGGCCAGAGACTGATTTAAAGTTTTGTAACCTTTGACCCAATTCATCATATTCTGTCTGTCAAAAAATAAATATGTATACACTATAATAATTCATGATTTATATTAAACACACAATTTTTGAAGTACTAAGTACAATTTGACGTTTTATATCTTACAATCCTTTCAACATGAGTACACGTGCACCAGGGATTAACAAACCTGTTCTTATCTAGAATAGACCTCCGAACAAAATATTTGCATCATTGGTTAAGTGGTTCAATAATTTGAAGTGTGTATTACATACGTGACTGTTAAAAAACTATGTAATGTACTATCATTGAGCATACATAATGATTTTTATTTAAATTTGAAAATTCTGATAACTGTAATGTTAAGATAACTTTCAGCAGAATAATTTATGATTTGTATCCATCAGTAATTAAAAGCAATTAAATCTACATTGTAACAATAAATTCTTAGTATTTTAAGCAACGTTTTGGGTTACATTATCCCCAATCAAATAATTTCACTTACAACAGTTTAGAATAATCATGGTTGAACACACGTAATTTTAAACCATGTAGAAATAACCAGTTGTAAGAACTACGTAACTTATATGGTTCGATCTCATTTAATTATTGATCACTAACAATTTCACCTTATGTTTTGGTGCGTTATGATTTTTAACTTGTTTCTATATTCTTTACCTATCATATAATCTAAGTCAGTCCGCTGCACATGCGTTTTTCGTGCATGATCAAGTGTAATTCTTTCATGCTAGGGTGTAAAAAATGTTTTTGTTTCTGGTTTTTAGCTCATAAGTAAATAAATAAATAATGTGGTAGGTAGGTCGGGACATTTTAATTGGTTCTTGAAAACTTAGGGAATTGTAAAAGTCGAGTGGAAGTTGTTCCTCGGGCTAATATAAGTATTTAGGGTACGTCGTGGGGAAAATAGTATAGATCGGGTATCCAGAAACAAACATTTTTTCTGGGCCAAAATAACTGCCTTAATTTATTTTGTGTAATTACACGCACTGGCCCGGTATGAACAGTGATATAAGTATATAGCATGATTCCAGTATGACTTCTAAAATACTTCGAAGGTTAATTTTGTTCTGCAGTGCCACTAGGTAATGTTTATGTAACTTCAGACAGCTTCAAGGCGCGTGTCGCTCGAGTTTTTAACCCCGTAATAAAAATGATAAGATTTTCGTGAAGAAATCAAACAGATATGTCCTCTATTTCATAATCGGTCGTGATTCGCTCCTGTCCAAACACCTGTAATTTCACAGTCACAACGTGCGTTTCATCATCGCTGCATATTGTAACCTCACGCACTACTAGCATGATTTTGCTTTGTTAGTAAACCTATCAGTCACTGATCAGCCCGCCAAACCAATCTCATTGGATGAAAAAGTTTTGCCCTCGAATTTCATTGGCTTACACGAACCAGCCTTTTCGAGGTCATGGTCACATTTATTATGATTTTTTCGCACACACCCACTTGTTCATTTCATCGTCAACTGCGAATTCTTCGCTATTTCTAGTTGTTTTAAGGGATTTTCAGGAATACACAGGATGCTACCACCAACTCCACCAAAAACACCTCCTGCGTTGGATGTTTCCGTGAGTATAGAACTTAGTCTCATTCAATGCATCGTCTGCTCGCACGTTACCTTTGTTGACATAGATTTTGTCTCGTCGTGTGTGTATTGTGTTTAGTCATATCTACTAATCTGCTAAACAAAGAAGTTTGTTATTGAGATCTATCAGTTAGTAAAATCTGAAAGACTGTATCGCATCATCTTGTTTCACTGTAGTCATTTCGACCTTTTAAATAAAGCTTCAATGGGTGTGTGTTTCTAACTTATTAACAAACCGTGTCCGAAAGTGTCGGGACGGATAAATTCTGGCGCAATTTTACCTTGTTTGTTCAAGTTTACGAACTGATAAGCATTTTGTTATAAAAACGTTTATGTCTCATTTACGCCTTAGTCTTAGAACATTAGTAACATAAGCTTGCTTCGAATTGCGAATCACGTTTGGATATCATGACAGTATGTCATGTTACGCAGTTACTTCCCTTGACAAGCACGCCCTAATCACGAGGAAACGCGTGTAGGAGTGTGTACTACGATATTTGCGTAGTAGGTCTATGACCTACTGGTTTACTGGCCAATAAAATCGGGACATATAATGTAGGTTTGTTGTTTCGATTGAAAATAACAATTGCAGTATATATTTTTGACTTGTTTTAGAACTTTATCGAAGCTTATCGGATTTGATGTACTCAACCGACTGCTTTCGTTTACGGTTAAGTAGGTCGGCTGGTCTGCAATCATCTGTGACCGGTTCAGTTTTGTTGAGGTTAATAAGTGTAACGGTTTTATTCAAAACTTTTTCACGGCTGTTTTTTTGTAATAACTGATTTAAGATATATCTCGCGCTGTATTGACAACTGAATACGTAGCCCTGGGAGTGTTTAATTCTTATTAATTCAGTTCACTCACTATAAAATTGTGCACAGGTCTGTCATAAAATTTGATAAATACGAGATTCATAAGTAACAACAATTTAAGTAATCAGCTGATTTTCTCAATGCAGTTTTCCTTTGCATTTCATGGACATAGACTTTTGTCAGCTGCTTTAGCAAAACGAGACTAACCAACCTAACCAGTTTTGCCAGCATATTTCATAATTATATGGATAATAATATCACAAGAACCTGTTATTTAATAAAAAAAACTAAGCTCAATAAAAAAAATACCTACATATAGAAAAAAAACCAGGTTTTTTTCTATATGTAGGTAATTTTTTATTGAGCACATTTTCTGGAGCAGGTTCCTGTGATAATATAATTATTGAAACCAATACAAAAGTATGTGGTACTAACAACTGACAATGGATGTATTTATCTACTTTATTTTATACCAATGTTTAGGGAAGAATAAAATGATATTGATAATTTAGTAGTAACTATAATAAGTCTATCTATGTGTATAATTAGTGTTTACATATTTATGAAAAGCTTAGATGTATAATGCTATAAATGTTAGGAAAGTAATAATTATAAATGTTAATTACTTAATTAATGACCGCTGGCAACAGACTTTTTACCCTTGAACTGAGCTTTTATGGACAATGTCTTATAGAAGTGTTCATCCACTCATGCATCAGCTGGCTTTCATTGTTTCTTTAAATAAGCTATTTTACAAGGGCCATTTTCATTGTTAGTGTTAATTAAAGGCCTTGTATAGATGGTGTGTACCTTTGTGTTGTGTTCCAATGGTAATGTGTACTTTTTCTTCCTTGTGAAATGTAAAACCATTTGTATATTTAAGGTTGACACAAAGTGTAACAACCAAGTTTAGTTCACAGATTTTAAAAAAATGGATAATTTTACTAAATTTCTTTTTTAAAGATAAACAGATTTATTAAATGTATTAAAAGGAAAATAAGGTATAAATATGTGTAAAATTTTATATAAATGAAAGCTATCCTAAGATGTAACAGTGAAAAGAATTGTTTATAAAATGTAGATGTCTAGATCAGATGAACTAATGACATCCAATGAGGTTTAAGGATTGGTCTAAATTGCCGAAAGCGTCATATTAAGAATACCAAACGAGCATTCTTTTCTTTGGTATTTTGAGGATTTGTTGTGTCAAATTACTTAAAAAAACATTGACATTATTTACCGAAAGTGGATTTAAACTCTTACCCATGTACCAGTACCAGTGTAATCATAATGCTTGTGTCTTTGTTATAGGTCTTCGGACTTAAGTTTTCAATTAATTTTGAGTTTACATGAAGTTAGACAAATGGTTATTTTTAAGGGTGCTGTGAAGTTTCAATGTGGAATTATGGATATCATTCATAGGGACATTTTAATTAATTTGTGAGCGTGAATCACATAATTATAGTATATTTTAGGTATGTAAAACAGTAATATGTGTGTTTGATACTGTTTGTACTGCTAATTGGTAAATGTGATTAAGCATTATTCAGCTGATTTTGTTGTTCATGTAAACTTCTGTTACATGTAAAGTAATAATGTTGATGTATTATTTTTTAAGTTTGTTTTGTTCACTATTTTAGACTTTAGAATTAATGCTCAGTGGAGATGGAGGGCAATAAAATTGCTTGTTTAGGCTGTATTTAACTTTTCTTAAGTTTTACATAATAGAGGTCAGAACTGAGAAACTATTTCCTAATAATGATAATATTAAAGCCATGTATTCAACTGCAAGTTTTAACCACCTGTTCTCTCTAAAAAAGAATAATTTATGAGATTGCTGATGGTTCATTCCAATGTTTTTATTATATAAAGACATAAGTAATGTTTGGCTGATAAAAGTAATACATTTTCTTCTTTTTCTCTCTGTTTTATTCTTCAGTCAGAGCATTTTGATTAAACTCTGTATACCTAATACTTTATACTTACAGGGTAGTCCAAGCAGGTCACGAATGGACAGTCCACAGTCTCTGATAGATGAGTCAGTTGAAAGAGAGGCTGTGGAAACATTATTATCCATCTGTAAGGCTCCCAGTCCTGCAAGCAGTGATCACAGTATGGACTCTACGTCATCTAATGACCCATGGAATTTACCAGGCGATCCACCACCCCTCTATGGCCCCTACGCCAGTAAGGATAGAGCACATGTTAGTCTTAATGATGAATTAGCAACATCCACAAATCCTACCGACAAAAATTTAAAGATGGTTAATACCGTATTGAAACGAGATTCCAAATTAGCTAAGGTATGTGAATAATATGTTACGGGAAATTTGAAGTTTCATTGATTTTCTCCTGCTTCTAAAAATCTTACTTGGACTGTAATTTCATTGCTTGTACTTTAATGTCTTATTCATATAGTTGATTATGTACTAGGTCAGCTAGCAGTGGAAGAAAACATTTTGCATTTCTTCTTTCTTTGGTAAATGACAAAGAATCATATCATGTTAAGATTAACCCTTAAGATATACTTATACATGTCACTTATCAGGACTAGAACAATTTATTGAGAAAATTTGTAAACCTGAGGCTGATACCCATTAAATTTGCTGTAATATTACTAATATACCACCCTTTAAATTCATCTTGAATACTGCTATTGCAAATATTCTATTGGCTTGAATTTGTCAATTGTGATTTTTCAATTATTATGTAGTCAATGTCTCATCTATTTCAGCTGTTAATGGAAGGAGACTTAGAATGCTCTTCAGGTACACAAGGACCAGTAAAGGAAGTCACTAGTCACCCTGTGTCAGTTATTGTACCTACCAGTCTAAGTCAGTCATGCCTTCCTGCCAAGAAACGACATCTTGCTTTGGATAGTGTCAACAATAAACAATCTCCATACCATAACAAAAATAATTTTAAGAGTCAAACTGTACAAAATCCAGTACAGATTTCATCTAGTCAAGAAATTCCAAGTGGTACACTAAGTGAACCTGGAAATAACATTAAACAATCAGGTGGCTTTGGAATTAAACCCATTACAGGATACGTTTTGTCTGTATCAGTGGGAACTGATACCCAATCATCCATGACTCAATCTGTCTCTACATGTTCTTCAACTTCAAAAGTGTCAGACTCCAGTGTATTATTACCGACAGGTTCTAAAAGGAAAATGACAGAAAACAATGGACTTCCGGGTGTTCCATTAATGATAACACAAAATGTACATGGTGCTATGTCATCTCCAATTGTTCAGGTCATTATTATGAATAATACCTGCCCGTCATCATCTAATAATGCTAGTAACATGTCTGGACTGTGTCCAATAGCTCCAGCCCCAGTGCAGAAGAACCCTGCCAAGTTAGCTGACATTGATGTTGGATGCAACAGCACAAGGTCAAGGCCACATGTCTGCACATACAAAAATTGTGGTAAAACTTACTTCAAAAGCTCACACCTTAAAGCTCACTACAGAACACATACAGGTAGGTTTATCTTTGTTAATAATAATTTAAACTTTATCAGATTTAGAAGAATTGTATTTGTAATACATGCCCAAACTCAATATAATGACCCATACTTAAATGGACATGATTTTCCATTCAGCTTTTTCAGAAGTAGTGTTCTGATTTCTTTTTTACATTGCTGTTTTTCCCAGTTCCTTTGCATCCAGATTTGTTCATGTGCGTTCCAGTTTTTTTTTAATTTTCAATTATTTGTTTATCAATGTTACACATATTTTATCGGCTAATTAATGCAATCCAAAGAGCACCTGTTTTTCGTTACTAGCTAGGAGTACCTATTTCTCATGGCTTCCATAGAAGTCTTTTATATTCTCAGTATTTTTTTTCCAGCTTTTTCTTTAAATTGTAAAATCTGTTAATAAGCATAAATGTGTTTTTTTGTATGAGGTAAATATTTATGTTGTTGACTTGGTGCAAGTAGGTGCTATCTTTATAGTTTAAAGGAACAGAATACATCCTTGACACATAAAATGAATGAATTATTGTACTTCTTCTTTAGTTATAAATACCTAGATAATACCAAGATAGCACAATAACTGGATGTTGATATTTGATATCTTCTAAGATAAATCTTAAAGGTTGTATTGCTCACTTGAACTACTTTATTTCGGATTGACTTGTGCAGCTTTTGATATTTTACACTGATAAGAACAGATAAATAGAATAATATTTTTACCATTTCAGGAGAGAAACCATTTGTTTGCACATGGATGCAGTGTGACAGAAAATTTGCAAGATCTGATGAATTGTCACGTCATAAAAGAGTTCATACGGGAGAGAAAAACTTTGTGTGTCCTAAATGTGACAAACGTTTTATTCGAAGCGATCACATGGCTAAACATCTCAGTAGACACGCTAACACGCCTAGAATGAGAGCACATGTCAAAAAGGCAGCATCAGCTGAAATGGTTGCGATAAACACAACCAGTGCTACTGCTTTACCTGATAAACCACATGCAGATGTTGCCGAAGACTCAAACATGTCCTGGTCAGCTGAAGCCTTGTGTATGGACTTACCAACTGCTGTTGTTGATTAGTTGTAAATTTTTTGAAATATTTTTATGTTAGGCAGCATTTATATGCTTTAAATATTGTAAATTTATTCAGTGCTTGAAGTCTTAGACATAGTTACTGAAATAAAGAGATAATTTTATTTAGGTTGAGACTATGTATTTGTATTGTTAATGATATAACGGTGCATTTTTTAGTTAATATTTTGTAATATGGATTAACTATCATCTTGCCATCATACTATTGACAACAGGTCTGTTATAAAAGTATTAGTTTTTGAAGATTGTTGAAATAAAGTGATTTAATATTTTTTTACTATCATTACTTAAAATACAGTTAAAATCAAATTTGTTAGAAAATGTGTATAATCTTGTTATTCCGTAATGGCATTTTATCAAAATTAAAAAAACTAATATGATTTAAGTGTATTGGTTTCTATGTATTTTTGTCTTTTTCATTTTTTTGGTAAATTTTGGCTTTCATGACGAGAATGATTTAGCTCAGAATAACAATGCAAAAACAATGCAATTTTTTTTCATACCATTAAAATATTGTCTTCATTTTTTATATCTTAATAGTTTTCTTTTGAGTAAAAGCAGTTGTGTTTTGCATGCTTTTAGCATGTTAATTTATTTAAAATGTATTATTATTATATTTTGTCTTTCTCTACCTGTTACATTTTGTTATTAAATCCAATTTGTACTTTATACAGCCAAGTTGAAGAGAACATGTGTCACTTAATATGGCTCTGAAGTTTATGCTTTCAAGTGGTAACCATTTGTTGTCACAAGCCATCAATTTATATGT
The DNA here is from genome assembly GCA_964023205.1 of Lutraria lutraria. Lineage (NCBI taxonomy): Eukaryota > Metazoa > Mollusca > Bivalvia > Venerida > Mactridae > Lutraria > Lutraria lutraria. The sequence goes on from OZ026838.1 coordinate 31,420,362, forward strand.
CCCTGTTACTGTTATTTCCTTTCTATTATAATAAGCTTTTATCATTGTATAGTTGGGCTGAAAATAAAAATAAGTTTGTTGTTTGTTTGGAGTGTTCCAACCCAGAATTTTAGCACTGAGTAGGTAGATAGGGATTTTTTTACTATACAACAATAGTGAAAAAAATGCCCCCCCCCCAAAAAAAAAATTATTTGCTACTGAGTAAGTTGGAGTACTCTAAACATACTTATATTTATTTTCGGCCTTGTAACTTGATTAAATTATACATCATTCTGTTGGATTATGTCTGTATTTGAACTTTGTCCTGCTGTTGTATAGACTTCAACTTTGAACAGATTTTTAGTAACCTTAGTATAGTATGCATCATTCCAGAATTTAAATATTTTATATTTGGTACTGAAGATATTCACTATTCATTTCCATTCTTTATTTTTGTATTTATTTAAATAGCACATACTTTAATTGTGTTGTGTGAGCCTGTTGTTAGCTGTAAGCAGTCAAGGTGTCATTTTCTTTTATTTAATGATGTGTTTTTGTTTTATGTGCAATATTGTTTCTTGTATGAGCTTGTGAACTCAGTCTATAGTAAGTGTTACTTACCTTGAATGTTTCTTTTTAGTTTTTGATAAAATTGTATTAATGAAAATGTTATTTAAGAGAAATTTGTAGTTTGTTTGTCTCGTATAAGTTAACATTTCACCAGTACAGTAATTATTTTCAAAAAGAGTAATGGCTTGTCTCTTCTTGGATGAAAATTTAAACGTACCAGCATTGTCAACCCTGTGAATAACTGCCATTTTTTAATAACTTTCATGGATTAACTAGAATAAAGTGTCCCCCATATAAGGGCATCCTGTCATTAAGGTCACATGTCTTTCCATAGGGTGGCCTTAGTTCACAGGTTGGACTGTAGTTATGGTATTTTGTAAAATTCTTTACAAAAGTGAACAGAGTTTGAATTTTCTGGAAGTGGATTGTTGCATTCTTGTGTGTCTGTGGAGAAGTTCAGTGAACAGACATTATTTTAAATGTATATTTAGGTATAAAATATATTACATGGTTTAAGTGTGTGCTATTCTAAGCTTAAAAAGCTTAATAAAGCTTCTATTTGTTAAAAGTCATGTTCTCTGCAAGAAAACAGAACTGAATGTTTCTACGGTAATTTCGTTTCTCACTTGTGTTAAATTTGTGCCATATGTTGTCTCGGATACATCACTTTAACTAATTCATGTATCCTCACTGTGATTCTGTTTCTGTCATAGTCCCATTGAAAAAAAAAAAATTATGTCTCAATTCAAACAGTTTGACTTGTAAAGTTACACTCGTTTTCTTAACTATCTTACATTCACAATTTTTATATTCTTGTTTGAAATCCAATATTGACATGTTGATAGACTAAAAAGAATTAACTTCTACTTTTTCTCTCACAACTCTCATACTGTTTCTGTCTTATTCTTGTATTATACTTTTTTACTTATTTTTATTGGAAACAAAAACTTCAAATTTGTTCACTGTTTATATTTAGACTGTCCAGATTTGTATGTGTACTGTAGTATATATGGCCAGTTATGATGCATATCATGTCTTGATCTTTATTCTGTAATAGCATATTTTACACATTTCTTGTAGTATTATGATTAACATGACAATACTGTATTTTTTTGTGATTATATGAACTGATTGCCTTTAATTGTTAAACTGCATATTGAAAATGGAATATATTCATACAGTTGGCTACTTAAAATTTCCTTGCATGCTAAGAATTAGTTTACTAAAACACATTGTTAAAATTCAGAAATCTTGTTATTTTGGTGTAAGCACATAATGGTCATTTTATCAATTATTTATGAATGTAAAATCATGTATATCCACCAATGACTTATAGAATGGTTTTACATATATGTGTTTATTTGTATATAGTTTCTTGTTGATGTTATCTTGTGAACTGTTTGTTACCTGGAGTACAATGTTCCTTAAACTAGTCTTAAGATATTGCTTTCCTCAACAAACAACATGAAGGTTGAATTATAGCATTTATAAGCATATGTAATTTCTCAAGCAAGTTTCTTTCCAATCTCTTGATGTCTTTTTACCAGTGCATCTCAGGACAATGTTTTATCCACAATATTCGGGTAAATTTTAACAACTTTAAAGTATTAATACATGCTTATGTAGTTGTTGAAATAAAATGTTTTTACATTTGTGGCACTTGGTCTTCAGAGGCTTGATGGTAGCGTAAGAGTAATCAATGCTAAGTTGATATCTTAAAATTTGGCCAAATCTTGAGGAAAGCAGTATCATGTTAAAATATGTATAAAATGTTTGTATTTATTTTCCTTTGTTTGTAAAGATAGTGAGTTACATTAAGAAATAAAATTTGTTTGCGTAAATATAACCTTGACTTTGTTATAATTACGATGCATGTGTTTTCTTACTTGATTGATAATTATGTCATACTTCAAGGTTGTAAGTGGTTCTATGATATTTGGCTGCTTATTAATGCCTAGGAGACATGTAATGGATTATGTTATATTTGAAACATTCTCCTCAACTGGCCTAAGTTTCACAAAAAGAGATTTATTTTATGGCTATTAGGTAACTATGTATTGTATATGATAATACTGTCAACATTATATTGGCAGTACTTGAAGTCATGCCAGTGTCTCTGTGTTAAATAGATTAGAATGACTTCAGAATTAGGGTACTATGTCAAATGATAGGAAATTCACGTTAATATTGCATGCTGTATTTGCTAAGGGCAATACATTGCTATGATAAAACATTGATTTTGGAAACAATTTATCATCAATGGACTTTAGACTTGTTAAACTATTCTATCAATTTTTAGTACAAATGAACTGAAAAATGGGACACACAAAGATAGCTTGAAACACTTACTGTTCAGTTCAAATGAGGCTTAATTTTTTTCTTGACAAATTTTAGTCATGGGTATGGTTTTATTGTAGTTGTTTTCGAGTATATAGTATAGTGAATAATACTAGTTTGGGTCAAACTGGCCATTTGATTGGCTAATGATGATGTCGGTTATTTTGATTAGTCAGTCATTAGACTGGCTATTCGTCGCGTAACCTGTCATGTTTGACTGTATATGTCTGCTCTTTTGTTAATAAAGCCATGTAGGCATTGCTCTGTGAAGCTGACCTAAATAAGTTGCTGCATAATATTGGAAATGCTATTTGAAGTAAGTTCAATGTGATTGTATCATAGCAGATAATGGTGAATTTGGTAGTATTTAGGGTATACAACTGTATTTTATATAACATGTAAATATTTTATATACTCTCCGTAATGAAGGATTGAATAAAATATACTGTCAATATCCTTTATGAAAAAAGCAACTTCATATTCACTGCACGATTCATTTATTAAGTTATCCTTTAGGGCAACAACCTCTCAACAACAATATAAGTTGGTACTCCTAAAGGGTGTTGCTTTGGAGAGGTTGTGCTGTAGTTTAATGTTTGGTAGATCACTTCAGTCTGTCATACTATAAGTGTCACTTATATGTGTACATGTATTCATATAAATAATAAACTACTTACTTAGTCATTAGAACCATTCAGTTCATTGACCTTAAAGTCGTAACCATAATAGTGTATATAATAGAACTAACTATCATAAGCTCGCACTTCTGTCACATTAAATCATCAAATTCACTATATTGTGGAGTACCAATACATCTAATTGAAATTTAACATTTCGTTACCTTTTATTTTACATTAGATTCAAATAATCATAGTTTTATGATCATTGTCTGCTTTACTTAAAGTTACCTCTCTAGAATGATCATGTGTTAATATTTCATAGCAATCATGAAGTCAAGTTTCTGTGGTTGTTACTTGTTAGGATTTATAAGACCTGCCTCTGCAGTCGAGTGGTTATGGTCGCTGACTTCAAATTACTGTAACCTTTCACTGATAGAGCGTTGTAGGTTAGAGCCCAGCTATCGACCATGTCTCATTATGTAAGAAAGTTAAGGCAGCTACTTATGGAGGATCGACGTCTAGTACTGGTTCTTCCCAGGAACGATGGTTAGGTGAACTGTCCACCTCGTATGACTCTGACTATTAAAAAGGGGCGTAAAACACAAACAAACAAACAAACAAACGAAACAGTTTATAATGCAAATTGTGATTTAGATATCCTTCAGGTATGTGCACTCCAGTTCTCCTTACGGTTACATAATGATATTATACAAGTAAGCACTTGCACATTTGCTCATAATTAAAGATAAAGGACTATAGTCATTACATTTGATTAGACCTTACTGACTTAATATAAGCATTGTGTATTAATTCAGACAAGACAGGAAATAACTGTGGTCGGCATATCTAAGAAGCATTAAGTCTAGAAAAGAGCCCTCGACCCATTACCTTATGTTAAAACTACGGCACCAGAAATTAGGGTTGGCCTGGTAACGTTAAACATGACTGGTCATATTTCCATTTAGCAAGAAAGGCAATATCCTCAGTGCGAAAATATTAAGGGTAGAACTGCACTTCAAATTATCGCAAAAATAATTTACAAAATCAATTACTAGTAGACAAACAGTTAACACGTAACTACCTATTTTTTAAGTAAGCAACCCTATGAACTTCAAACTTAATTTCTTAAGGTATTAATTAACAACAGAAAAGTTAGTAATATTAAAAAAATTGATAACACATGTACACATTCAATTCAAGACAAATTGTTGAATGTCCGGAGTGTTCTAAAGTGTGTGTTAATAAATATCATGGTAAAATATACTCTCATTTTCTTTGTCAAATGGTTATCAAAGGGAGACTAATACGTAAGTACGGTTAATGCTCAGTACATACACGCTTAACTTCAAGTTCGCTGAACAACAATACTATTTAATAAGTTTATACTACGGAATGTATTTTGAAAAAGAAAATTCTTAAACAATACTTTATGGGTGGTCAGGTAACTATGTGTGAAAAATCAGAAATTCATATATCAGTATTTTTGTGGTCTTTACCGCTTATTATTTCTGCATACTTCAGTTGTATGTTTTTAATTGATGTTCAGGATCCTTGAGATAAAGAAAACATGAATTGTCAAGTTCCCCCTTTTTCAGGTCACCCCCGGTAACTTAAAAACGTTTTCAAAACACCGGCCCCGGTAGCATTAAAACGTTTTCAAACTCCCTCCCCCGTTTTAATAATCCCTCCCCGGTAACTTTAAAACGTTTTCAAACTCCTCCCCACCCTATGTTATTTCTTCATGGAGAAAACGTTTATATTTCAGGTTATAATTCATACTAACTGATTCAAATTTACATTACCGGGGGGTAACTTGAAACGGGGGGAGCTTGAAAACGTTACACCGGTCTGCCAGTTATACAATTGACATTGTTTCTGTTTGTTTTTTAAATCACGTTCAAACCATTTTACTGTATGTTTTACTTCTTTTTTTAACCTGTACTTCAGTGGTACTGAGCCGATTTGTAACAATGCTAATATAACCATGTTATGTTAATGTAACTGTCAATTTCCCCGCTTTAATCACTCGATCAAGTCAGTGGTGGAGGTCGAATGTTTTCAATGAATAAATCGTTAAAAGGAGAACATGCGCCGTGCCCGCGTTCGATCTCAATTAAATACTCTAAATCAGAGGACCTAGCACTTTCTGGAAAAGGGCGGACAAGCTTTATTTCTTTATACATGTGTATAATAAACCAGGGTCTTTCAAATGAATTTCTTTTTGAGTGACCCTGAATTAACGAAGCTATAGAAAAATACCAAACTTCTAACAATCTCCCTTTGTTTTGTATTTAATATATGATAACATGTACAATGTGACGTAGATACAATTGTAGACTTACGAAATATAATCGCTGCGTTTCTGAATCACTTTAAACACTGATTTTTTTTGAGGATTTTTTACCAATATTAATTGTTGTTACTTTTAGTCCTTGTTGTATATTTAAATAAGATGTAACCTGTCCAAATGCAATTCAGCATTACTTACTAGTATATTGAATCGCATTAAGATTTATAAATAAGTAAATAATGATACATTCGACACTGTTTGAAATGTCCAGAATCTGAACTTCTGTCAGTAAATATATATTTGTCCGAAATCTAAATTCTAAGTAAAACAGTTATGAAAGGGTAGGTTATTAACTTATCATTGATCAGTGAGTCATTCAAATATATTAAGTACATGACTCTGGTATAGTTTATAAGCTGTCTTTGTTGTATATATATAAAAAACACAGTGCATTTTATGCATCGTCGAGTTGGTTTGATATTGGAAGTAAAATATACTTTGTTGAAGTTTTCACTTTCTCCAATGTGAACACCTGCTGCAGTTTTATCGCCAACCAGTCAAGTCGCGAACGTCAAAATGAATGGAAGATTCATCGTCGTCTGTATGTCCATCAACCACACCAACTTTGCTAGCTTGATTAACGCTTTTTCCAACTTCAACCTTACCACCTACTTTGAGATCTGATCCACTTTTAGCTGTAGATCCGGGACCGAATCCATCTCCTGCTTTAACGAATCCGCCCCCGTTATCTCCAGGTCCACCCAAACCATCACTGATACCAAGATTCCGTGTACTATCAACACTTCCACCAGCTGAACTTACACGATCATCTGAAACTATGCTGTCAACTCTTCCAATGCGCTGATTACCATTTGATGAGCTAGATCTGAAGTCACCGCTTGAACTGATTCCTTTGTAACTCTTTTCTGGATATAACATGTCCCTGACTGTTGCTTGTATTTTATCGAACTTCACGCTTGTCGCACCACCTGCTTCTCTTCCAAGACCACTACTGACAGAACCTTTATCACTGACTACTCCTACATCACCGGCGTTATTGAACTTCACACTTTTGGCACCAACTGCTTCGCTTCCAAGACCGCTACTGATTGAACCTTTACTATTATCACTAACTACTCCTACGTCACCGACGGAGCCGCTTCCACTAATACTTGCACTTTTACTTGAACCGCTATTTTTTCCACGAGCGAATGTTTGTCTCATTATTTTGGTGCCGTCATCATCATTTGTGAATTTAAAATCATATTTAGATTTGCCACCTGGCATATTTACACCTCCATTACCGTTCCCCAATCCCCCTGTGCCACTACCTCCATTAGAACTGTCTCCACTACGATAGACCTTCACGCTTCCACCAGCTCCTCCTACACCAATGCCTCTACCACTACCAGCAAATCCGATTTCGGCAGAACCTTTACCACCATTGCCAATGACATCGCTACCAACGCCTAAACCACTGGCATTTCCGTCTCTTACTTTGGTTGCAACACCAGAATTACCAGAAACACCATCTCTGACAGCAGCACGGACATTAATTTCACTGCCTACACCTAAGGCAATATCAGAAACTCCAACATCAGTCATTTTCGGACCGACAGCATCCCCAATATTACGACCGATTGTATTACCGTCAGTGTCACCTCTGTTACTAATTGAACTTTCAACGAAGCCGTCCGCTAATACGACTTGATCAACACTATTTCTACGAAAACCATCGTTACCACCATCAAATCCTAGTCTATCTCTATTTCCATTCCTATTTCCACCGTTGTTGTAACCTCGGTCAATACTATTAACATTTGTACTTGTTCTACCGCTACCACCATTATTTTCATAAATGTAGATTTCTCTTATTATTTTACTTTCGTCTTTATTTAAGTCATTTTTAGATATCGATCTTGACTTTCCAAAGCCATTCTCGTAACTTCTTCCTCTTCCTCTGCCACCTCTGCCCCCACTACTTCTTTGAGAGCCGCCAAAGCTATAATAGCCATCCCCATTTCCACCAGCATCTCCGATTCTTCTATCGTTATCACTTCGTGTTATGTCGTTGTCATACCTGTCATATCCACGATAATAACGGTCGTATCTGCGATAGTCTGGTCTGTCGTGACCTCTTCTTCCGTATCTGTCTCGTCGCCCTCTATAAAAATAATTTAAGTTTCATATACATATTATACATGTACCTGCTTTCTACGTCCGAAGTGAAAACTGGCATGATCTGTACAAATGACTTACAATAAAATACTGTATATGTTCGAAACTATTACAGGGAGGGCTTTCCCTCATGCATGTTCGTATTATGATGACTATGATTATAATTATCAAGTGCTGTGTTAATGATCATTCGATAATAAAAACAACACTAATTAGAGCATGTGAGGTGTGAAACAACGACCTCTTTTTAGCGGACATTGCTCATGTACGTGCATATTCTAACTTGTAGAATTATGTTCTTGACCTTACGCCACAAAAGAAAACGACGTCACGGTATTCGGTAATTGATGTTAGACATTCAAGACAGAATTCTTGCTTGATTTAAATACTAGTATCTGATGCAAAATGTTACATGCATAATTATTACTGAGGCCAAACGAGAATAAATGATTTAGTGGGGTTCATTTTTCGGCCTATCTATTAGTAAGATTCCTGTAAATTAATCAAAAAGCCTTTCGTTAGTATGTTGCTATACTATTGTCAAGCTCAGAATATAATCTATTATTAAAAAATAATGGATAAACAAAACTATTTTTCGCATATTATCCGCTTCAAATTAAATCTTACATACCCCCTTCTCCAACTTCCATACCCTAAATAGTCGTATCTATCATCACGGCCATCTAAGCCTGTCATGTACCAAGCATTTCGGGGATAACTGGCTGGTCTACGACCCCCCAATCGACCGAGGAGTACACTTCCGTCATTATTGTAATCGAGGTTACTTCCTAAGCCCCAATCATCTCCAAATCTAGTATCTCTGTTGTTTGTATCACGATTGAAATCCCATGTATATCTATAACGATCGTTATCGCGGCGATCAAGTGGTCCTAGTGGGCTTCTTGAACTTCCCATACCTCTTCCCCTGCCTCCATCTTGTAAAGAGTCGACGTTTTGTCTTCCCATAAAACTGCTAGCTCTATCAAAATCACCGGAAAATCCTTGATCCGATCCCTGTGATAAACCTGGACCAAATCTGCCTTGTCGGCCTAAACCAAATGCACTTCGCATGTTCGACCTCTGTGATAAGCCTGGACCAAATCTGCCTTGTCGGCCTAAACCAAATGCACTTCGCATGTTCGACCTCTGTGATAAACCTGGACCAAATCTACCTTGTCGACCAAAACCAAATGCACTTCGCATGTCTGATCCGGCAGCGAAACCTCCAGGACCTCTTCCCCCGATACTACCTCTGTTGGACATTCCAAACGTTCCGGAGGGTCCGAACGGTCCACTTTTTCCATGACCCGGCCAAAAGCCTCTTGGATTGTAAGCCGACACAGAACCACCAAAACTGAATGCGGGTCCTAATGTTGGACCGAAACGTGGTCTCCACCCTCCATTTAATCGTGGACCGAACACTGCTCCTGATGATGGACCAAATGGACCAAGCAATGGACCTACTGCTCCATTGGGTGGACCAGTGGGTCTAAGGATGTGTCCAAATTTGCCTTGAAAATGACTCAAAGACCCTGGGCGAGGGCCAAATGGTTTTAGATGAGAACCAACAGAACCTGCATGTGGGAGCTTAAATGAAGCCTCGCTGGGCAGCATGTATTGCAAAGCTAGTAGCACTAACACGCGCATTACTGCAACTGAAATAGTAAAACGGCTTATTAGACATTTTCTCCAGCATCGTATAATATAAAAAATGAAGGAAAATTTTACGCTTTATTGTAATAATTTGAGACAGTGCTCACTGAGAGAGCATGTAATAAGTATAATACTGCATACATATAATTTGTATTCCACCAATAAATGAATATTTTTATGGTAAAAGGGTATGGAACACGGTGCCAATGTAACGTCCGAAAAGTAATTCTATAAACACAATTGACCGTATCGCTTAAAGTCGATATAAACACAGGTGATATGAGATGCATTTATACCACTTTAATACGCACCGCTTCAAATAGACATATTAGAAGTGTCACAGCTTGAAATAATCTTGATTCAGTTTTTAAAATATTTTCAGGCGAACTTTTCAAATTCCGGGACAGTAAAAAGGGTTTTAAAATATCACTTCATATTTAAACATTCTATTATAAAATAACATAAAAAACAATAACGTTATTTTACTGTTGTCGTGAGTTAATCCCCGCGAAACAGACATACTAGTCAGTATTTTTCTCCAAGTGGAAATATATTCATACTAAATATAAGTGTACCATGCTTTAATGCTTCACAACTACGTAATATTTACCATGAAACCTTTTTATCATTAATCCATCAGCAACATCGACGAAAAATTAATCCGCGTATACAGTCAATGATTTATTATATAGATTGTGGATGACGAATATTAATGATTGAAAATATTTTAAATATTCCTCAGTTTGCAAAGTAGTAAAGTGCGATACACTGAGGTATGCATTTAAGTATCTCATATGAGATATGTTAGACAATTTTTTAAATAAATTTTCGTATGATTAATTATTTCATTTTTATACATTTTAATAATAATTTTATTGTATATTTAATGGTAAATGTACACCTACCAGGATTTAGTTTTCCTCTCATCCTGTCCGGCTACTGTCGGTCGTCTGCTACTTCTTGGAGCAACACCGTATGCCTACACTACCATAATTAGTCACTCAACAGAGGAAGTAAGCCAATCATGTCTTAATGACCTGGTGTTTCGTGATTTGAATCGACTTGCATTCATAATGATTTGAAAGTGCCAATCAAATACCTGGTATTGACGGGGACGCTGACAGCAAGAACAAAAGAAGAATTGCATTTATATTATATTAGTGAGAGTGACAGGTATGTTAATCACAACTTCCTTTTTAAATGTAAATGGCGTACAAAATACATCAACATTCGAATTATTCGGCGTTTGCGACCCTTCTTAAAAGTACTATACTTGACATATTTAAAAACGCGTCGCACAGCTTGCGTCAATATCTCCCATTAATCAGTATGTATGACGTACATGTGTTTCTGTTGATAAGATATTTCGCGTGTTAACGTTGGACATGTTTTTTTATTAAGTTTAGGGCTGGGGCGAGTATATCCGAATATTCGGACAATCATGTATCAAATTAAAAATCGAATTCTAATAATCGTCATTACTGAGATTCGTGGATTGCGACCTTGTTTGTTTTCAAAAGTATATTCTTGCTCTTTAAAACATTTTCTCTGAATATATATCTATTGTCCTATCAGGGACTACTTTGTTTGCTAAGTGGTTCAACCGAATTCTTTATGAATGGGTCACCGACATTAACCAGAAAATTATGCTGGTAAATTCATTAATTCGAACGGAGTACATATACATTTAGGCCATTGAACCAGTTTATATTCATTCATTACATTATACCCAAAACAAAATTAAATTTAGATTTAGCTGTCTTCAGGACTGCAATGTTTAAGTTTTAGATGGGTTACTTAATAACAAAAGATTTGTGATTCGATTTGCGGATCGTACGTTAGGATCCGATCGCCACTTACCCAACGATACACGGTCCTAATAATTTTGTTTACACAATTCGAGCTATAAATGCAACGTCTTTAATTGTGCTGATTATATATTTGTAATGGTGATGTATTGTAGTTAAATACATTAATCATTATGACTTAACATAGAATCTTGATTAATGACTTATGATAACGATGTTGCTGCAAATTGACAATTGGTGGTGATAACAAACCATGAGTTTACTTAATATAAATTGGCTCTGTATGAAATGTCACGTGAACCTATGTGATACATGTATATAATGACAAGATAGGGGGGGGGGGGGGGGGGGTAATTATCAGCACACCTTTTCTCAGTTTCCCCAGCACCAGTTCATCTTTGTTATATTTGTAATAGACACACACATCATTATTGCAGATAAAGATTTAATAAGACTTGTCTTCGTGGTCGAGTGGCTAAGGTAGCTGACTTCAAATCACTGTTACCTCTCACTGATAGAGGGTCGTGGGTTCGGGCCTAGCTACCGACCATGCCTCTTTATGTGAGAAAGTAGACAGTTGCTTACAGAGGATAGGAGTCTAGTGCTTCCCATGATACGAAGGGAGTATTCTGATTCGATAAGGAGAAAAGGAAGAATTTTTGGCAACGATACTCCAGTCATTCAGAACGGTTTGTTGATCAGATACAAATCTGATAAGAGAACTGTGTAACATAAGGTTCCATCTTAGGGTCTACATGTTCTTTTTAATATTTTTATTAATGATATCTTTGAGTTCATTACCAAGACTCGTACAAGATCTCGTCAGTACTGTAGAAGAACAAGTAGTAAACTAATAAACTGGCTCTCAATCAATCATATAAAAGCAAAACCTGATAATTTTCAAGCGATAGCAATTGGATAGAAAACCTTTGATTCAATTTGATGATGTTACAATAACATGTGATAAAGAGGTTAATTAAGGAGTTGATTTAGAGTTTGTGCTAAATTTTAATGGTTACATTTCAAATAAAAGAAAGCATGGATGCAATTAAATGCAATGAAAAGAATATAGGTAGATATCTGTGTAAACTAGGAAGATGAACATTGATTGGGTGCTTGTTATTGCACCAGATGCTGACTTCTGTTGTGATGCTTAAATGATGCTTATGCTTTGATGTCTAATTAGTAAAATGTTTATTTCTTCCGTGATTTGCTTAATGTTGCTTTGTATTGTTGACTTTTTAAGTCAAATGCAGAATTATGTTGTGTGATAATTATGTTGTGTGATAATTATGTTGCTCTTACATTGCTGTCATACCTAGTCATGCTTTTGGGTCGATTTAGTCATGATTTGCACACATGTACTACTTACTTGCTAGTTATTTGCCTTTTTAATTGATGTTGAAAGTTTCTGTATACAATCAATGCCAATCTGTTCATATCTGATATGAGGTGATACACTGCCTTATTGTGCTTTATCTGTCAGCTTTTGCTCCATGTTTGTAATCGGTTTTAACATACATCCTTTTTACAAAACTTTTTCGGATAATTATCATCTACTCGATTGACACTGGTTGTATGCTTTTAATGTTATTTGTATTATCTATATATGCTTACTTGACTAAACTGTATGCGGATTAGTGAAAGAGGAACACTCCTGGTCCTATCTACCTATTTTAATATTTTTCAACTTCAACAAAATGGCTGAGTTTTTAAATGTTTTCTTTTAGCGACTTATAAGCTTTCGGATACTAGTATCATGTATTAGTTAATAATCAGAAACATAATATTGACCCTAAATACTAGTATATGATATATTACAAACCAAAGGTATAATTTTATGTCCAGTTTGTTCGTCCTATCGAAGTCTATATTTCAACGGATACTGTTGTGTCTTATCGCCTCAACTCACATCCGGAGGGTGGTGGTGGGGGGGGGGGGTAAGAAAAATAAAGAATTAATTAGAACTGATAATAATTAACTGACACCCAATTGTCAGACATAATTTAAAATAGGTTCCTCCGATCTGAAATTGCTTCCTTCGGGCCTGATTGGGGGCGTGAGTAATGTTTATGCAATATGAAACAATTCCGTTCTGTATTGATGAATAATAATGATGCTAATTAATACAATACATTAACTCATGACCTTCATACGATATGTCTGTCAATTTCATTTTAATTAAGTACTTGTTGAATTTATTCTGTTTCAATATAAATTGGTATTTAGTTATAATTATTCCATCCTATAATAGGTTATAAATGATCATTGATTAGTTGAATATATAAATAATTATAATTTAAGCTATATGATTTGAATAGAGTAAAGTAACTTACTTTACATACACAGAAATATTCCAAGTCTAAACTTAATGCAGCAATATGAATATACAGGGTGTTTCATAATATGTGATACCATAAGGATTTCTTATGGAGACCAGAATTTTTACGCACTTAATTGAGTAAAATACCGATGGAATTGTGAGACTCACAAGTTTTTGACGAACGTTAAAATTCGAGAAACTTCAACGTCACGTTTACGTTGTGACGTCACATCCGAGAACATTGTTTTCTAGAATGATGAGAAATTATTCAGTTTTACTTCGAGAGCCTATTCCGCCATTTACTGTTGCGCGAACAATGCAATGAGGTTATCCTAAAGATTGTATATTTACCAAGCTTCAAATGCTTAGGATAATTAATAGATCTATATGACAAAATCGTTTTGTGACAGCAGATACAAAACTAGTTGAAATTTTTAAAACACAGACTCAACGTCATTTTGGAACAAAATGGACGTCACATCGAACATCTGTTGTAAAAATTGAAAGTAGTGTTTTTTTGTATGAAAAAAAGTTGCAAGTTTGTGATTTATTTTCTGTACACAAATTTACATATAACTACTTCAAGTAGAAGTTCAACTTCTACGTGTTTTAAAATAATAATATTGGCTAATACAATACAATATAATACAATACAAATAAACGATAAAAGCTATTGTAATGGTATCATATACAAATGTACATGTATTATTATGGAACACCCTGTATATATGACCTATGTGTTATGATGAATCATTTTACAAAGACATCAATATATAAAAAGTGATTTAAACATCAAGTCTAAGTTATTCTTAAAAACTATAATGTCAACATGACAATCATAGTGATGTATGGTTGCATTTTAAATAGGATGTCTAAATGTAACACTGTTTATTCAATGTCGTGTTTTATGGGACTGCTCAAATGAAAAGTTCAGTGAGCCGAAGTGTGCTAATTACCTAATTATGGAGTAACGTCCTCTGAAGGAAGAGTTACGCTAGCTAGACTTCTTCCCGTGGACTCTGGGACACTGCAACATGGAACGGGAACCAGTTTAGTGTCAGTATCGTGGGATGGGAGACAACTCAACACAACTTAGGTCATTACAACATACAGTGGTCCGACAAGAGCCAGAAATTCCATAAATGAGTGACCATAATTTTGATATTATCTATGGGTAGTAAATCCCCTATGTATACATCTATTTGCTATAGTTCAATTTTCTTATAGTCAAGGTCGAATATTGGACGATACCATTGTAAAGGTAATCACTGTAAATTGATTGCCCAAATCATTTTAAATCCGTAGTAAAGTGTCATTCACTTGAACCAGAGTCATGGTGTATTGGATAAGGTGGCATGTACGTAACAATTTGACAAAATGAAGCAGATGTGAGTGGTTTGAAATCAGTCAATGGCACTTTCTTTTTAAATTATTATATCCATTTATTTTTTTATAAATTATTTATTGAACTATGTTTGTTCTTGTTACATGTATGTATCCATGCTGAATAGCACCTTTTTGTCAATTTTCAAAAGAGAAAAAGGAAAGAAGAAATGCATTTGTTCTCTGGTGTATTCTATATATATATATATATATATATATATCATTTTATTATTAATGCCCTGATGAGTCAGTGACGAAACCGGTCGTCAAATGAAATATATAATAATACCTATGGAATGTTAGTTATTTTTCATTATTAATTTGCTTGACTAGGATATATTTTTTAACATTTTATATATATATATATATATACCTAAGGCTCTATTGATAAACACGCCATACGGTATATATACTAATAGTAACGTTTATATGTAGCATTTCACAAAATTCATATTTTCTGTAGTTGTTTGACATGTATATTACATGTATTTAACTTGGAAATATGAAAATATCCCGTTTACGATTATGTTATCTGTAACTTTAGTACATTATTTTCAGTAAATATCTATACTAATACTTGTTACTGGGTATAGGGTATGTTAAACTGGACCTGCAAGAATAGAACATGAATATTATACAAGAAGTTAGATCTCGCTTTGTTGAATCTGGAATATTAATGTTTTGATTCCATCTACTGGTACACGAATACGGTCAGTATTTCACTGTGCAAGCAATACCAATTCAAACTCTTCCAGTGGATTCTTGAAACTCCAAATTGATGACATAGGTTAGAATGAATGGAAACTTACATATCGTGTCGTGTATCTCATCAAACTCCCCGCAGCGGTTACCTCCCTTGATCAGTTATAGTAGCAAAGCATGACGTAACCGGTGTGAGGAGTTCGGTATCTCATTTGTTCTTATGATATGATGTATCCATCTTAATTGTGTTGTACAGCATGCTTCAGAACTTAACCATGCTGATGCGCTTTTATGGTATCAAACAAATTACATATAACTTCTGGATTTTGTATGAACCTTATTTTCGTCTATTTGTATTAAATAGGTTTTGGGGTTTGGGATATAGTACTTACGGAAGATAGGATTTTGGTGTATTTTTTTCAGGGTTAATTATAAAATGTGAAACTAAAACATCTGTCTCTATAGTATTTTCGGTCAGCATTAAAGGACGGCTTGAATTATTTTTTAAAAGAAATTTTCATTTTTTATATACATGTATTTTTATTAGAACGGAATGGTTATAATAACGTTGGTCCATTAACAAATGTGAAACTACTCCATACAAAAGGTATGTATCTGTGCGCCAAGTGCTGTTGATAAAATGGTCTAAATCTATATATTTAGATGCGATAGTGTATAAACGTATGACGCTTGTTCACTCAAGATAAGAAACTTTGAAACGTATTCTGGTAGGACGTTTGACACAATCGGTATTCCTGGACTAGCACTACAAGTAACGGCCAACTTCCATACATGCTACGTTGGACTACTCCTGTATCCGACAGGGAAGGACGAATACAGACCCATATACAAGCATTCATTCTACCCATCAAACTCCAATGAATATGTGGAATAAATTATAGATAAATCATTCACCACGAGCTTTTTCTGATTTGTATAATTTTGGAATTTGTTTCCACGAAATACAAATATAGAAAAGGGAGTGTATTAGTTAGGAATAGTATCTCCCTTTATGATGCAGAGTCCAACATTTCAAAATGTTTGATATTCAATCAGTTATGTTGGGATGTCATAATTTATAAACACTTAAGATCAGGTACTTCTAAGTCAATAAAGTTTGTATTTAATAGGTTCCTTAAGTATATTAATAATTATCTTAAATGTATTCAACCAAAACGTCACTGAGGAACGTAATATTAAACACAATTGTACTGAACTGATGTTAAGTCCGGATATATCTAATGAGCACATCCATTAGTCAAAGCCCTCTACACATAAATAGCTTCCCGTTCCATGTTGTACAGCACCACAGTCGTTGAGACAAGTCAATGGGAACCAGTTTAAGATACTGTTCGAGTTGTCTCCCTTGGTTCAATGATAATACCTAAAAATTACTTGTTGTCGCAAACACGGGCCAGCTAAAAATAGGGTAGGTAGGTAGGTATGTATAGGCATTAATTTTTTTCTCTCGTTTTTAAACAGGAATAGAAATATTTGGAAAACGTTTTGTCTATCGGGTGTACTACAATAAATTAATAGGGGGTGCTTTCCAAATGTTTCCAATTTTTACTTGCCTGAACTAAAATGATCTATTTGTATAGAAGTGAGACTAATATAAACAATATGTAACAATTAGCAAAGTAAACTGTTCCTCTCATTTATTCCTAGTGCTCTCAAATAGCAAAGGAAAGACATTTTTGCGACGATCTATGGCAGCTTAAATTCGTGCGTCAGCCTGCACATAAGGGAAACTTGAACAAAAGTCCAACAAAACCCATTGCCGGCCAAGTAGACTGGAAAATCAAGGTTGGCCACAACAATATCAATCCATATTCTGAATGTCAACTTAACCTCTGTACTGTATAATCTGATTTGTACGTAATGTAGTCTAGATGTGGTCAAAATGAATTGGTATAAAAACTGTTTTGAATCTATTTAGGCTTGGATTTTGTATAGGAAGCAAATATACACCCAAAACTGCGGCATATTAATATATTACTACATTCGATTATTTTGCTAGATGTGTTGTTTGGCAGAGAAGCAGAACATTCTTAGTCACAAATAAAGATGGTGACTTTTTTGGTCAAATTCATGTTTAAGCCAAGACTGTATCTTATTGCTGAAATATTATCAAAATTTAATGGAAGATGTTTTAACTGAATAATGATTATCATAAAATTTAAATAGAAAAAATGGAGAATTCATCCTGAATATGTGTCACATGATTAAAGAGAAAGATAAGACACCACGATTAGAGAAGATTTTCATAAATGCACACACAATCATGTAATATGATGTATAGTTCACTATGTTATCCGAACTTTGTCGTCCGAAAATATTACAGCACAGTACTATAAATGTAATGTCTACTAATGACTATTCTTGAAAATTCACGAGTCTTCTGTTGGTCATAATGCTTAATGCAATATGATACTGTTGTAAAAATTCAATGAATACTATCAAAAATGTGATTATTCAAGAAAATGTTCGGAAAATGCGGCATAAACTTTTTTCAATACCACGTGCACGTACGGATGCTTCAGAAACGAAGTATACTCACGAAGATGTAACCAAATTGCAATCTGCATTATGAATCTTGGCTTGGGTCAATTAAAATTGCAGACAAGATTAGTTCTCATTAAAATCATTCTGCAAAATCGATATGTACAGTGTTTATTGAGCATTTAAGTGTACCCTTTTCGGACAGTAAAATTCGGATACATAAACAAATGGACGAAAAGGGAGCGATTTTATTTATTTTTTGGCAGGTCCAAAAAAGGTTTAGGATCGGCAGCCAAAAACATGGTCGCTCGGGTTAAGCGGAAACAAGTATTTTTTTAGGCCTAAGATAAATAGGATGTCCGAAGAAAAAAATGTAACTCAATCCACACATATACGTAATTTGTAGATCTATTGCATGGCAATTACTATTTAGACGTTCTCTAATACGTTTCCGACGTATCTGGTAACTAAAGAAGTCATTACATATTCTGCATGCATATACATATTCTAAGTTAAATCAATATGTTTATCATCTCTTGGAGATGTTTCCATTATGTATCAATCTAAATTGTTTCTACTTTATTTTACAGATAGTGTGGTTTAAAACAGAAAAAATCGAAAATGTTCATTTCAGGTGTTTTCTAACTTAGATGATAGATTGTTAATACGTGCCTGTCATATCGAATGGTTGATTATCCTAGTAATTGCGACAATTAGCAAACTAATGATGATTCAGCGGTATTAAAATATATTTGCACATGATTTTATGACGTAACCTCTCCTATATAGCTATATTGTATATAAATAAATTTATGCGTGATAATCATCATGCGTGTATGTAATGCATAGTGCACGTAAGACAATAATAATACACTTAATCGTAAATGACACAGATTGTTTTAATAAGGATACAGCGTGAAAAATCGTTTTGTACGTGTTCCAAAGCAAAACGCTGCTATTTGTTATCTAAACACAACCGTTTTTATTCAAAACGCTTAGTGTTTTCTGACTAAATATAAAACGCGTCTGTTTTAATTCAAAACAGCGGTGTTTTTACTATGACATAATAACTTTTACGAATTGTTATAATTCGTGGGACAGATGATTTGAAACAGCTTCATAAATGAATAAGACTACATACGTGTCGGAAAAAATGAAGTATAAATCTCCTTTTTTTAATAACCAACCAGACATAAACACTACATGTTTCACCGGTGTGCAAATCAAGCATACCTTTTAATCTGTAAACACGCATTAATTAGGTAATATATATCGGTAATTAAATTTAAACAGATAATGGACAAATAAATTGATTTCTATGGACAATTTGCATCAAGTAGATATAAAAGATTACAAAATTCAGTTAATTTGACAACTTTGCATTTCAAGATGTGTCGAGATTATTTATAGTTCGCGGTTGAACGGGCGCACGACGTAAACAGAGGTTACAGACAGACGAAAAGGTATTTTGACAATAATATCGCTTACATTATGTGTTCCTTTTTGTTAGCTTTATTGAAGAATGTCATATCCTTCGTTTTGTTGGAGTAAGTAGTTATTATTTATTGGAAGTTTTAATGTGTGAATGACAGGAACGTACCCACCCACTTTCAGTTGAAACCCCCGCTCTCAAATAGATCGGGGGCATATTTTTTTGGTCTCTCTGTTTGTCTGTTTGTACCAAACTTTAACCTTGCCTATAAAATCAAAACGCCGGCATCTACATTCATCTAACTTCATCTGTAGGTTCCTCATGACAACCTCTACAGGACCTGTGCATTTTCAGGTCAGTAGTTCAAAGGTCAAGGTCACAGGGTCATTTTTGTTAAAAAAATGCCGACATTTCTTTTAGGATACTACTCCTACATTTTTTCATGGGATTTTGACGAACTTTCACAGACTTGTTGCTACCAAAAATCTCCACACAAATATTCCGGGTTTCGCGATTCGATCATTTCTGACGGAATTATGGCCCTATGTTATTTTTGTGTGATTGTAACAGCGAAATACTCTTGTTTCCTTGTTTTCTCAAGGGATTTTGATAAAACTTCCATGGAACTATTGTTATCGAGATACCCAATGCATGTTGTAAAGGTTTTATGATCGATAAATTTTGACGGAATTATGGCCCTTTGTTTATTTTGTGCATATGTAATATATAGATAAATACTCTTCTGTTTGCAACTAATTCTGTATTTCTCAAGGGATTTTTACCAAGCTTTGACAGAACTATTGTCACCAAGTTCCCCAGCACATATTGTCAGTGTTTTGTGATTCGATAATTTTTAGCAGATTTACGGCCCCTTGTTAGCCTGTACCAAACTTTAACCTTGCCTATTAAATCAAAACGCTATCACCTGCAATCATCAAACTTCATATCTTGGTTCATCATGACTAGGATTAGGTTAAGTAAACAGTCACGTGTTTATTGGATTTAACATAATTTTTTTATAAAAATGGGAAAAATAGTACAATAAATTATAATGATAAGTACGAGCTACAATTTTCATTCATGTCGTGAATATCAAAATCTATCTAGTATGTACGCTCCATGTGACAGTATGTTTCTTGATGTTGTGTCTATAAGGAAATTCCGAAAATGCTGGTTTACTTTGAGGTTAAAACCAAGTATATACACATAAAACTGATCCTTAAATAACAGATATATGTATCTATGTTAAAAATAAGTTAATATGATAAAAAAATCAGGTATGATTGATATATGCAGATATTTATCCTGATTTAGTTACACAATGTTGAGACCAGGCTTATGCTTATTGAATAGAAATGATGTGGGATTTCTATGCTTGCTGAATTGACAGCATTTGTACCTCCTGTACTTCGCATGTACATTTTACTTATACATGTATATAAGTAAAATATATGGCAGATGTATCATTATACAAACATGTACATCTAAATACTGGTGAAAGAGTATAATATTGCCATAACTTTCCGAGATAACATAGGCCTAAAAAAAAATTTGAAAGCCATATGTAATGGTTTATTAGCATATTTTTATGAAAACTGATGAGCCTGTGACCTGTCTCAGTTTAAAATAGAAATCATATTATGTTCTTCTTGCATATTTAAAAGAAATCAAGGTAGATGTATTTGCTAATACAGTTTCATATTTTACTTTCAGTTGACAGAACTCTGTTTTCAACAAATGGTTGATTTGGCTATATATTTGCTGATGAGGTTTATATTCTGTTAGAAAGTGTTGGAGAGCAGCAATCGTAATGTTGGTTGTAAATCCAGATTGTAAATGCAATTTCTTAAAAAACAACTTTTTAATTAAAATGTTATAAGACTACAATTATTTCATTTTAACATTAGTAGCAGCTGTTGGCAGACTTTATCCGTCGTGTTCTTTAGAAGTTCTTATTGTTCCAAAAGAAAAGTTTGTGCCTTGTGAACTAATAATTCTATGAGAAAGCAGCATTTATTTGGTGCAGAATGTGACTTAGTGGTGTTGATTTCCAAAAGTTTGTCATTATATTAAATGTGTTAAATAAAAATACAGACATGTACATAATCATGTAGGTATGATACATACATTGTATATAGACCTCTGTGTTATTACTTTATTTGCAGTGATTATAACAGACAGCTTTGAAACAAAACATGTTGTAAATTAAAACATATATTTAGCAAAACGGTTTGGTGTTTTGCCTGATTAACAAAACTACTGGTGTTCTACAATAAAACACTTGTAGTGTTTTAAAAAAGCGTTTCGTGTTTCAAAAGTGTAACAAAAAAGTGTTTTGCTTTTGAACATGTCATGTGTTTTGTAATGAAACATGTGACATGTTTAATAGATAAATCAAGGCTTTTTTGTAATTCATCGACTGTTTTTCCAACAATTACCATGTCATCAGCGAATAGCAAAATCATTATACATATTAAACTGACTGATAATCCACATAAAGAGACTTTTCGCAGGAAAAGTTCAATGTCGTTTAAAAACATACCTAAAAACGTTAATGAATTTGTCTGGCTTTGTAGTAAACCAACAGCTATTTCGAAAATGTCTGATAATTTATTGTTGTGTTTTACGCATGATTTGACAATATCATACATACTCCTAAACATTACAAGTATTCTACCGTCCAATCCCATATTAAATAATTTGTACCATAATGCATTGCGATATATAGAATCGAAAGCCTTTTTCAGGTCAATGAAAGCGAAATACAATCTTTGCTTATTGTTTAAATATTTTTCTATCAGAGAATGTAAAATGAAAATAGCGTCTGTAGTACTGTAATCTTTTTGGAATCCAAACTGCGCATCCGAAAGTAAATTGTATTTCTCATGTCATTTTTTAACCCTTATATTCAATATACTAGAAAACAATTTCCTAAAATTACTTAACAACGTTATCCCGCGATAGTTAGATACATCTTGTTCTGGGAAAACACGAGAGTTAAAAACTTTATTGAATACGTCACAAAGATGCCCAACCAATATATCATTGGTTTAGAACTATGACATATTCATTCATGGGATTACCAGCCGGACATGTAGATTTATTACGTTTCAGTTTCTTGATTGCTAGCTCAACTTCTGAAATACTAATAGGTTCATTTAATTCCAAATATGTTTCATTCTTTACATCGAAATCATTAGAACAGTTGAATTGCTCAACACACTCTAAGTTATTAATGTCGATGTCATCTTTATTCATACATACTAGAAAAATATTGCTTAAAATCCTTCCCGGACCACTTAGTATTATAATCATATCGCTTCTTCTTAAAAAAAACCTGCCAAAATCCCTTGGACATTTATTGCCTAAGTAAGTCATTTTTTTCTATAATTGATAACGAAGTTTACGCTTTTTTATCTTAATCATTTGTTTGTATTTTCTTTTGGCTTCAATGTAAAGACCGACGATTTTCTTCAGATTTAAAATAATTAAACATAGATAAAACGCGTTTCTACTCTTTTTTTTTTAGCATTTTTGCATTCATGGTCGAACCATTCTTTATTATCTCTGACTCGGGACACCCCATTATTTTCATAAACTGTTTTCATAAATAATGGGTCGGCTACGTCACATATGAGCTGTCCGAAATCACACACCAATTCGTTTATATGTCTAGCATCAGTAGAATCACGTGATAATAAATGATTGAATTCAGGCAATTTACCAATAATAGGTGTACGAAATTGTTGTTTAAATCCGCGTTCCATCTAAATAAATTGCGTTTACTGTAATCGCCGTCTGTATTTTGTACGTTTGTTTAACAACGTATTGAGAATGGTCGCTATAAATATTAAAGTCATTCACTGAAAATCACCAATTAAATGAAGGTGTTTTCATGTGCGATTAAGTAATCAATAATAGTACATACTGTAGTATTATAATATGTGTAAGAACCTTTATTAAAATCACCACCTAAACGACCGTTCACGATTTTCATTGAAGTAGGTTTAGACAAATCTAATAAATCCATACCTCTAGTATTACATATTGTATCGTGAGAGGCCCTGAAAGAGGACACATCTGCACAATAATCATCAGGGTCAATATCACATACACAACTTTCCGCTCTATTTTATCAAACTTTGATTTTAGCACACTTCTTCTTCTTCCAATATAGTACAGACACCTTCCGACGTAAACTCGTACTGGCGCAGCGCGGTGTAGTGCAGGTAAAAACCCAGGTACTGTCTATCGGATGTTCACTGGTAGCGCTTCCCTCTTGAAGCTGTCGATAATTGCACAGCTGACTACTGATTGGGGAAGGCTGTTCCAGAGGCGACTGGTGTCTGGGAAGAAGGATCGCTGATAGCACTGAGTTCTTTAAGGTATCAGCTAGTGGAGTCCATGACCTCTTGTGGAGCTGATGGCAGTGAGGTGGGACGTAGGGACTTCAACTAGGCCGTTCACAATGCGGTACATCATGGTCACCTTTGCATGGGCTGTGCGCTCTTGGAGAGTTGGCCACTCTGATTGCTGGAGCATAGTTATTACACTACTGGTTCTTCTGTAGTCTGAGAAGACCACCCTTGCGGCTCGAGGTTGCACCATCTCAAGTTTCCAGATATTTGCATTTGCGAATGGATCCCATATGATAGATGAGTATTCGACGATAGACCTCACCAGGGTAATGTAGCATAGCTCTTTGGTCTCCCTTGGGCACTAATGGATATTTCACCGTAGGAATGATCTGGCATTGTTGGCTTTCTTTGTTATGATGTCAATGTCATGGTTCCAGCTGAATGATTTTTTGGAAGTTGAGGCCTAAATATTTTGCTGTGTCCGCTTCTGGTACTATATGTCCATGTATGTTATAAGGTTGTCTGATAGGTTTTTCTTATTGGTTATGTGAAGTATCTGGCACTTTTGATGATGAAATTCCAGTTTTCCAGTCGTCAGGGATGGTTCTTGGTCCAAAGAGGCCTGGAAGAACATCGTGAAGGCTGGTGTGAGCTCAGTCGCTACTTCATTCAACAGTCTTTCTGGTAGATGATCTGGACCTGTTGCCTTGTGTGGCTTGAGTCCAGCAAGGATCTTGGTTACTCCTTTCTCTATGACAGTTACTAAGTATATGCTCCACAGGGTCGTGTGGGCTTAGTCCCATGTCAGGGATAGTTGTGGTGTCTTCATTCTTGTTGAAGACGGAGGAAGACTGCTCGTTCAGGATGTTAGCCTCTGTGTTGCTGTCAGAGTGCGTTATGCTAGGTATTGCCTTCAGTGGTGCTACTCCTTGACTGTCTGTTTTCCTGCTCTTAATGAAGCTGTAGAACTTTTTGGGTTGGATTCAGAATCTGGGCCGATGTTATCTGTGACATACTGTTTGTAGGCCTCTTTACAGGAAAGCCTGGACTTTTTCTTGAGATCTTCTACACCAATATCACTATCTATCTTTTCAGATATGATAAACATTCTGAATTTGACGATACTTTTTCAGCCATTTCGTTGCTATCTACAGTTTCAAACACAGAATTGTCAGCTTCAGAATATTGAACAGAATTCGAACATTGCAAAATTTAACTTACATAATTATACACCCATCAGCAGGGCCTCTAACCTTACTTGCTTTTGTCTGTTTATCCTATTTATCACTCCAGTTTTTATTTTAGCTTTTACCCATAATAAAAATCCATCATATAAATATCACTTATCATTTTCTAATATATTCAAATTACAATTCATGATGAAAGTTTTTACTTTCTTTACTTTAATCACTTATAAACATGAAAAAAGCCTAAAATATACGTCCACTCATTCCTGATCACGTCCTTTATCAGGAATCTACTTTTACCCGAACACAGAAGTTGATCTCGAATTGCTAATATCTTGACAGTGCTTGTAGCATTAATACAAGCTGCTACACGTCCCAATCGGAACTCATCGGCATTTGAAATTGTCTAAAGAAAATGCCCCGGACATAATAGGCCGGCCGCCATACTTTTGTTGTTGTTGTTCACGGGCTCCTTTCCCTCATGGCTGACCCTGGGAATCCAACGATGGACACAACCTATTTCACTTTCAACGGGAATTTGATGCCCATTTTATCAATCGCGAATGATAAACACGCTTGAAAATCTCCCGTTCTGAAAATGATTCTTGAAATCGAGTACCTAGTGTGGATAGAATAGTGACCAAAAACCACATAGTCAAAATTTGTAACCTAACATTTATGTACGAGGTGTATTTCTCAGTTACGGAAATGCCCGAGTAGTTACTAGTACGTTTGGTATACTAGACGTATTTCTCACTGACGGGGATGCCCGAAGAGTTACGACTGCTGCAAGTCCGTGAACTTTCTTTTGTCAAACGAAATATTTGGTCCAATCATGCTCGGATAATATATTTCACTGTATTGTATCGATCCTTATGCAGGTTTTAAATTGTTCCGTAACCGTGGTCGAGTGGTTAGGGTGTCCGCCTTCGGAGCGGGAGATCGAAGGTTCAAACCCCAGTGGTGACTTGGTTAGAACTGATGCGGTCGGTTGTTGAGCCGCCAGCTAGTTAAAAATGGTTACCGTAGGCCCATCTCAGCCAGGCATCCGGCAAAAGGAGAAGGGATGTAGGGAGGTACTGCGTGAACATAAGATAGGTGTCTCATAAGCCAACTTGGCTGGCCCTTTCAATAGGGGCGACACTATAATAAACACAACCTTTACCTTTTATTAGACTACTTGGTCTAAATATTGGACATTGCTTTTAAACTAATTATTGACATTTTCTTAACTTTCACTCATCTTTGAAATGTCGGCATTTTAAGGTAAGAAAGAAGAAACATAATAATAAATTATGTTTCTTTTAGCTTCAAATTTTACGCATTGACGATTAAATCTATTAACTTCTGCTTAATTAAGATTAATACAACTCGAGGTTGTGATAATAATACATCTTCAAACTGAATGCTAAAAACAAGCAACATGAGCTGTTCAACTTAATGTTCTATATAAAAGTCACTAAAAAGAAATTTAGAAGTTAATTTAGAAACGATCCTGTTAGACATATGGCCCACGTGGATACATGGTATAACACGTTACAGTGGTATAGCAGGATAAATTTGACATATACGAGGGGTGATCAGACACGGCGTTTTATTAAGAACGACCGAGTCCTACTGTTACAAAATCTTCACATGATATTAACTAATATGTTTTGAATCAGGCGGACAAATCTCAGTACAGTAAAGTTGCTATATTTCGATTACTTATGACGTCTTCAAATCATGTAGTATCGAGGTCGCGGCGCAGTCCAAAATTGCACTTAAATGTAAGCATTTATAGCTATTTAAAATTCACGGTACACATTGAAAACATAAAAAATAGCGGGAGACGTTATACAAACGTCGATTGGACGATCGTGACGTCATTATGTTAAATTTAGAAGACATTTGAATGAGAAGTTCTTTTAAAATTGTACTTGAAAAGTTTAACGGCAAAAATCACTGATTTCAAAATGGACGTCACAAATCAGGCAAAACTTCGGACAGTTATGACATTCTGTGTGAATCTTAGGAAGAACCTTCCAAAACAAACAAAAATGATCGAAAACGTGTATACATACAAGACCGGGACAAAATGAAACATTTTTTTACAAAACTTAGTAGTTCTCATTCGTACGTTATCTGTTCGGGAAACATTTTGCATGCGTATATCGTACATTTACCACACGTCATATGTATACTTGTTAAGTATGCATATTACTTTTAATTGGACCCATATAAAGGGACAAGTTAGTTGTAGTAAAAAAGTTCGAGATGGGACGTCTTAGAAGCAGGTGCTACGTGTTGACCCCTACTGTATCCTACATAAAACCTATTATCAGTCATTCACCAGGCTTTTTATGCTAGACTTGTTGGTCAGTAAGAGTTCATCTGTACTAGGGAAAATTAGATGCTGCATGTACTTGTAAATGCTTACATTTGTTAGAATGTTATTCTTGCCCTCCATAAGAGTCACTGTCCCTGGAAGTTTTATTTAAGATATACATAATATTTTATTGACATAAAAACAACAACTGAGTACCGAATCATCTAAGGACACATTGACATCCCTGCCTCCAACTACCTCCGCATCGCTACATCAGCAAGCAGACGCCACGGGCAACGATATATGGTACCATACTGCCGAACAGACACTCTCTGCCACTCTTTTCCCTCAGCAACACGCCTGCGGAAAAGCATCCCGGAATACCTGGCAACTGCAGCCACCCTGGATGTATTCAAGGAGAGGATGGCACAATACAACGCCTAGAGATCAACCACCTGTACATAGTTTTAGAGTTCTTAATCAGCACTTGTTTGCGCCTCACACCGACCATGTACGACAATGCTCCAGAGTGCGCCATGTGCATTAATGAAAGCAGTAGAGTATTGGTCTATATTTTTAATATAGTTTAGTATATAAATCTATATTTGACAAGAAATGTACATGAATTTTCAAAAAGTGTAAAATCACACGATAACCATAGTGTTTTCTCAAAACAGATTTAACAAACACTGTCTCTGTTATTTATCAAACTTGTTACAAGTTATAAGAATAAAGTGTTCCCTAACATTTTATCCCACTGTTTACTGATTCAAATACGCCCTGCTCGGTTTCACAGAAATATAAACCGCAATTTATTTTATGTAGGAAAAGAGAAAAACTATTCATGATTTTAATATCCTTTTCATTTCTATTTATAGCTATAGATAGATAGATAGATAGGTATATTCTTTATTTTCCTCCATAATTGAAGAGTATAACATATTTACAATAACAATATGACATCATATAACAAGACCTAAATTAAACAATTACATGCATATATAATATATTACAAGGAAAACGTATTACTGTACCTAACGTCTGTTGCAGACTGACCTTGTCGAAACGAAAAACAAGATACAGAGAACAGACTTAGAATTTTGACATACACGTTTACTAGTTACATAAACTTTATCTTGTCTGATAAAATAATTATGTAATTAGTAGTATCAAGAGTGAATTTAAATTAACAAACAGACATGTATACACACTGCTATAATACAATTATCTATCATATTATCATTACCAACATAACATACGATTCAGTACATGTACACATATAAGGGAAATAATTACATATCTGCACACTTGAAACAACGAGAGAAACAATGCTTACTGAATACTGACCAATACAGGTCAAACGATTATTTTAGAGCACTAGGTACGTAAAACATTGAATAGCGCGTATGTAAGTGACAGAGAGTACGGCTGTCCTATGTTATACTGCGTTCCGAGTCCCAGTAAGTTGGAACACTGCCTTTCAATAGGAGACGTGATAAATTCTCCAAACCAGTCATATCCATTAACATCGATAAGTGCGTCCCATAACTTTCCGATACGCATAATCAATGTCATCAATGTCCATATTTGTACCACAAACACCACTAAGCTTATCATCATTGAGTAAACGCACACAGAAATTATCATAATCATGCTGACAAGCCTTCCTCCAATTTATCGCCTTACACTCATCATAAGTATCTACTTTGTTCAACATATCAATACATACATTAAAACAACATAATAATGGTCTATGTCTAGATACATTTAAACAGTGATCATCAGCAACTTCACAATGTATAATGAAATCTAAAGTTTCAATAGGTAATAAGATATAATCAATCGTTGACATGTAGACATTATCATATGAAACATATGTATCTGTGACTCCATAGCAATCAGGTAACAAGTTGATAGGACACATATTACAATCAATCAAAAATTGCAATAATAATCTATCACGGTTTTGCATATTTGCCTTCACTACATTAGCATTAAAATCACCCATGAAAACAGTAGTACCTTTATCATTGTATGTAGAATATAGATCATATAGTTTATCAATATAGTCTGTATATACATTGTAACTATGATTCACACATGGTAAATATACTTGAAACATATAAATGTACTCTGTTGGTGAAACCTGCAATTGAATACCAACAATTCGGTCATCTTCAGTGTCTATTGGTACAATATAAGGTCATAATTGTTTTTTCCATAGAAAAGCCACACCCCCTTTTCTACAATTATTTTCATCACACACACCAAAATAATCATATTCATTACATATAGAATCAAGAAAGAACATGTTATTTGATGTCAGCCAATGTTCAGATATTCCACACACGTCGATGCTTCCCTCAGTCAATATATCATATAAATAGGCAGCACTTGACATTACGCCAGTAACATTCCAGGTAACAATATTCAGTTCATTATGAAACATACTATATATATATTACGATGTTATAACGACAAATAATAAGTCAGACACAAATTGCAAATATCTAAACAGTCACAAACTAATCGACATCGTCATATCGTCTACGCACAGGCACATAACCAGTATATGACGTCTGGAATCGTGGCGGCAACTCGCGTGTTCCGGTGCGCCTTACTGGTGGTCCATTCAAAGGCGCGATTCCTTCAGTATTACGATTGCGTTGATGTTCTGTCGATCGTTCCCGTGGAAACTGGGCACGCTGTCCACGAGACATCCACTTCCTACACGACACGTATATATACATGTCATTTCCAATATTCATTATTTGAATAAAGTTACTGGGGTATAATTCTCATCACAATGTTATACAAACAAATATTCTGCCCAAAGGGGTTTGTCACGAAAAAAAATTGCTTCTCATGTAACCCGTTTATTTAAAAAAGGAAAAGAACTTCGACAATTGTCAAATTTTACAAAAAGGAACACAGTCGTAAAATCGCAGCGTGTATACCGGTGTAACGTTTTCAAGCTCCCCCTTTTCACTTTACAACCCGGTAACTTAAAAACGTTTTCAGATTACCCCCGGAAATTTTAAAACGTTT
Source organism: Lutraria lutraria (assembly GCA_964023205.1). Classification (NCBI taxonomy): domain Eukaryota; kingdom Metazoa; phylum Mollusca; class Bivalvia; order Venerida; family Mactridae; genus Lutraria; species Lutraria lutraria. Next base: position 31,451,040 of record OZ026838.1, read on the forward strand.
TTAAATTACCGGGTTGGGTACAATTAAAACGTTTTGATATTACCCCCTCCATTTTCAAATGCCCTACCCGGTAATCTGAAAACGTTTTGAGATTACCCCTGGGGGCGCTTTGAAAACGTTTTCAGATTACACCCGGGTAATAATTTGAAAATTCATAATAAGAGAGAACTTGCACACGAATAAGGAGATTACAATTTCAAACACATAAATGCATACATGTACTGCAGTTATATTAGACTAAACACGCGGTCCTAATGATGAAATCATACGACGAAATCAAATGACGTCATATACTGACAAGTCCATTCCTTCATTATGGAATCCTATGAGCGTTATCGCGCAAATACCAATGCAATCTTGAATCATTTTGACCAAAAAAAAATAGAAAAAAAATTAGCCATTGTTGGTTTTCTGAACACAAGTAAGTGTGAGATTGCACAGGTCATGTCTTGCATTTTTGTTAATTAATTGAATAAAGGCGCGTACTCTCCATGACCCTAATAGGATTCCATAGCTTCATATAATTATTGCGTATATTCAGTTTAGAAATACAGAAATTGTATGTCAATAAACGATGTTGACTGTGAATCTTTTAGTATGAATTATAACCTGAAATATAAACGTTTTCGCCAGGAAGAATCAACATAGGGAGGGGAGGGGATTATTAAAACGGGGGAGGGAGTTTGAAAACGTTTTAATGTTACCGGGGCCGGCACTTTGAAAACGTTTTTAAGTTACCGGGGGGTAACCTGAAAAAGGGGGAGCTTGAAAACGTTACACCGGTATACATGTACAGAGTGGAACTGTTAAATTACTCACACAACTTCTTTGAATGGGCCTTAATTCATTATAAAACACTACAATATACTAACTGCCAATGATTTCGTATCTCGGAAAGCTCCTTTATCGAAATGTTTTTTCTGTTCAATTCAAAGGGGTTTGTCAAGAAATTTTTTTTTTTTCCATGTAACCAATATATATATAATAGAAGGGAAAGAACTTCGACAATTCGAATTTTCCAACGCGTGTTATAAGCTTCCATGTTACTGCAATGCAGTACAAAACATTTAACTCATATTTAGTGCAACGTATGGGCAACTCAACACGCTAACAGAAAATGTATGCTTTTACTCCCTTTAAAGATATTCTAAACTCGCTATTGAAGATTTTTCACTCGAAAAATGGTCAAATTTTACAAAACGACACACTGCCTAATCTGATTGTATGAGCGATGCTTTGTGGCATTTGTTTACAATTTACTTGTACCCTGTGCACTCTATCCTTTTCGAACCATACCTCAAAATATCACACAGTATCGCTCATCCTATCAGAATTAAGCTTTCATCACGAGTTAGGCGATTGTCACGTGACCTATCAAGGATGCAAAATAAAGAAACTGAACAAAAAACGTAAATTATTCATTAAAAGTACATCCCAAGATGTGAAAGCATTCGCAGTTAGTAAATTATACCATATACGATAAAACATACTGTTTGGTTATGAATTATGACTCATTCCATGAAGTTTTACCTGTAATTTATCAGTTTCTCTATAGATCTGCACACGCTGCGATCACTGACCGTATAATTATGCAGCTTTGACTGTTTAATAAAATCGCACTATACAAATGCGGAATCTTGTATATGCACGAGGGATTCGAACTCGATACATTGTAAGCATAAGTACGTGGTCTTTCTGTGTAGGAAAAACTAAAATCACGGGATTCACGTGAAAATCGAAAGTTTGTAGCGCTCGCGATATCGATTTTTCGAGATTCCCATGATCAGGTAATTCCTACACAGGCTATCCGATGTATAAGGTCGACTACTGATTTACACCGTAGCTCGACCGTGTTTTTTACAGGGACGGGATATTATTCTGAATAGATTCGCCACGGCTCAAAACACATGGTCGAATTGTACCAACATGCCAGATTACTATTCGGACAACATATTTTGTACATGGCCCTGGACATTATTAGTAAAGACAACATGACAAGACCAGGTAAGTTTAAAGATTCATACCGGATCAATTTTTTTCTGCCATATATCATAAGCAATTAATTATGTCCAATGAAAATTTACCAAGTATACCCGTAGGAGGTTAAAGTCGGGAATTGCTTTTTTCCGGCAATTTTGCCCTTTTCACTTTTGTATATTACTTAAAATTTGTCGGGTCTTCTCTTTTTCAGATTACCCGACCCATTTTCGAGTAATATACAAATGTCAATATTTGGACAAAATACGATCCAGTTATAAAACTTTGGGTAACATAAAACGCGAAAAGGGCAAAATTACCCGAAGAAAAAATCCCGACTTTATGCTCCTATGAGTATACCCGCTTTTTAGTGGAATACACACCGTGTGATAATTGACTTATACATACACAGTACCGTTACTCAGTTCGCTCGATCTTCTCATTAAAACAGTTAATTCTCAGAGTATCATACAACGCACGGGTTGCACGAATTTGTATTAATCATCAGCGTAGAGAATATATGAGCCATGCCTAAAAGGGATGTGTTTTGACGACCAATCATGTTACATGTTTTATGAATGAATATTTTGATTGACTTGATTTAGTTTAATACTTAGACAGGCATTGTAGTGTTGTTTTGAGATGGCCTGATAGGTCACTATGGCCGTCGTGTCATCTATAGTTTAACCTGTGTATCGCTCCTAAATGTTGGGTTCAGAACAAGTAAGCATAAAGAAGAGGATTTGAACTTGGTGTGCTATTCTTCTTGCAGGCCTGTCACTGATGTTATATTCTTGGAACTTTTAGATTTAAGCCTATGGACCACAATTTTGCATGGATCAGTGAGGCAGATATGGATGTACGTGAAAATGCAAATATGCATAAGAGAACGTGATAGTGTATTATTGTACTTTTATGGACAACTTGAATTCATAATGGATTACACTCATGTACACGATACAGTTTTATATAGGCTATGCCAGGTAAGTTTCCTTACAATACCATCACTTTTAAAAATCCTATTGTTTCAAGAGTTTACTTTTTAGATTGTCAAAGTCTTTGCAGGCAATTGTGTATCTTCCATAGTAGACACTGTCACGTGGTTTGGAACTACATTTCGGTGCGACTTTTTTCTATAGTCCACAGTGTGGCTATAGTCCAAGGCATACACCACTAAACCCTAACCCTGAAATCACTCTCAGTGTTTCTGTGAGCCAGGATTTTTTGGGGGTCATCTGTGACCCCCTGGTCCAAAATCAGGGGGTCATCATCAGTTTTGATGGGGCCATACGTAATGTTATAAAACAAAGGCATAAAGATAATAAAGGTTGAGACTATTTATTTATTAGTCTTGTTTTCTATCAACCAAATTACCAATACCTAACACATTTAGGAATGAAGTTTTAGACATGAATGTTCAGCCTAAACATCTTCATTAAAATCGCTACTTGTTCCACACTGTGGCGTTTTGACAGGCTTGGAAGAATGCAGTCTCCTTTTTTTTTTTTTTTCATGTACTAGCCACAGGTAACTGTATCATGAATAGATAATAAAAATTAAAAAAAAAAATTTTAAAAAAATATTTAGTAATATATTAACAAGGTATATTACAACAAAAATCCCAAGATTTTTAAAGCATCAAAAAAAATTTTTGGCTAAAGATATTTCCAGTGATCGATTATATTCATAAAATATATCGTTAAAACAACATTCATGCAAAATCCCAGAGAAATCCGTCGCCTAGTTTACGAGTTATGCCACAAAATGTAAATCAATGCTTCGGGACGATCACTGAGGTGATTTTGACATCCACTAAATTTACATAAAATAGACGATATTTAGTCTTAACCGTTGTGTACAAACATAATGAACAGCTACACTTAGAAAACACAAATGTTGGAACACATTTACCCCCATGACAATTTGTAAATTCGTTACATGTGAATGTTTAAGCAATAAACAAACTTTCGGCTTTAATTTTTATCCCCGATAGACTCCATTTTGGTTCATATGACGCGCGTGCTATCCAGTTTGTGACAACGATTTTCATTGGCCGATTTCAAAGGGGTTTTCCCAGGTGAAATGACGTATTTGGTTCCCGGCCAATGAAAACGAACGTTACAAAATACACTGGGATTTCTCTAGAGTCATCGACAGAATGAAGTTTTTACGTTGATATTTAGATAAAATCGGAATTTAAACGTTGAATTACATGTTATGAAGGTAAAATAATGTAAATAAATAAAGCTTTCAGTGCAGGAAGATGTTTTTGTTCAATTACGGCCGTAAGAAGTATATTCATTTGCATGAATTCACCGGAATCCTTGATGAAATTGAAAAACAAAAGTCACCTCAGTGATCGTCCAGAGGATTTTCGTTGAAGTATACCTTGTTAATATATTAATAAATATTTTTTTTTGATTTTTTTTTTTTAATTTTTATTATCTATTCATGATACAGTTACCTGTGGTACTAGCTGCACTGTATACACTAAATACAGTCATATTCTGCCACAGGTGGACCAAGTGACATGCATAAAAAAATGTTAGAGCAAGTGCTACAGTTATGACACTTTCAGTTCCAATCGCAAAAAATTGCAAGTGGTCATAAAATGAACTAGCAAAGTCTACTGTTTTCACTTGCATTTTCCTAGTGTTAAATTCGAGCCCTGGTACTTACCTGTTTCGTTTTTATTCGTACGCAACTGCAGACATTTTTCCTGTGCGTCCACGTTACTAAGACTTAAGTTTAAAGTGCGGCGTATCGAAATTTTATACTTAGCCAAGCGTACGGACTAGTACGGAATCCGAACTTTTAACACAACTATTAAAACGGAAGTGATAAATTCGTAAACATTTCGCATTTCGACGGATTGTAAATCCGTCGATATGCATGAATTTGGACATTTATTTACCGTTTTTTTCTCTCTGAAACATAATTCTCACAATAAGAATTTAGTTGCGTCACGGCAGACGCATGGTTGGCTTTTAGTTGCGTCATATGTTAATAAAATGCGTCAAAAACGCAAGAAACGCACTCTCGCGGAAACACTGCACTCTCAAACTAAAATAAATTTAGTGGTGTAGGCCTGGACTATAGCCGCCAGAACTATAGAAAAGAGTGTTTTCCCTATATTTCAGGCGTTTGAATGATAAGGAACGGCAACTCTGGATAGATATTATTTCTAATATATAAATAAAATTGTCGTAAGCGGATGATTAAAATTATACTGATTCTCTACACTTCTTTGTTAATGTCAAGCCTAGTATATAAAAAATGTGCGAAAAATCAATTAGAAATTCCATATGATATTGAACAATGCTGTCTAGTGATTCTAGGAATATTGGCCACATTCAATAGTCTTGCTAATGGCTCAACTCTTTAGCAATGTGGTAGAGCGTCTACCTAGAGTACTAGGGGTCCTAGGTTCAATCCATGGTCCACACCTATAGAGTGTCTCATGATTTCTTTAGATAACTTATAAATAATGTATAGACTCTACAGTACACTTCATATTTCGAGTTAGTAATGTTTTACATTGTGTTATATAACCTTTACATGTATATGGTCTAGATGACGTTTGTTTACTTGAGCTTAAGCCCCTTTTCAACATTCAGAGTCATATGAGTCGGACAGTTCAATCAACCATCGTGCCTGGGAAGAATCAGTACTACACTCCTATCCTCCGTGAGCAACTGCCTTCTTTCTTACATAAAGAGACATGGTCGTTAGCTGGGCTCGAACCCACGTCCTCTATCAGTGAGAGGTTACAGTGATTTGATGTCAGTGACCTTAACCACTCGACCACGGAGGCAGGTCCTGTCTAAATAAATCTTTATTCATACAAACGTACCTACTAATATTGAAATGCATGTATTCTGTATTGAGTAACAAACTTATATGACTTTGTATGGTTAAAGGGTATTCAATGTTTAAGGTAATTTTGAATTCCTATGTGGTAAACGAAGGGGTCGTGGTAGAGTGGCTGTGATCTATGGTTATCCCCTTGGGGAAAAAGCTTGTAAACGAAAGTTCGCTGGTTCTATCCACTCTACGCCTTGGGCTTTGACTCACCGTTTAAGCTGGAATTTAGTTGCCGATCGACCCTTTCCAATGGTGCGACGTTAACAGAAAAACAATTGATGTCTTTGAATAGATGAGCTAAAGATGGAATGATAATAGTTCCCATCATTTTTTATACGTGTATCCGAATCGCCAAAAAAAATGCATTTTCTTTGTGTAGTTTTGCGCTGTGAGAAATAATTCTGAGGGGCTATGCTACGTCGTATAGTTCTAAGCTATATACACATGTACGTTGTTAAACGACGTATAGAGCTTACCGTAAGCATATATTCTTCTTTTTTTTTAAAAGGAAATTTGACAGACGTATATAGAGCTTACATGCCGAATGATCAAAATTAAAAGCCAGTTTTCTTTTTTTATGCATGCAGTTTTATTTCACACAAAAATGTAAATCTTACGCAACCATCAACGAATCTCCACAGAAGGATAATACATTTAAGTAACATTATTCGTAACATGTTTGCCGAGATTTTGCCCTTTGCTCAATTAAAATGTTTATGCTCCTGCAATTTTTTCATGTGATTTACACCAAATCTTCCCTGAATGTTTATGACCAAATGATACTGCGCATATTATAACCATTTTGTCATTCGACCAAGTTTGTCAGAGTAAATTGTTGCCCTTTACATAATACACCGTATACATTTGTATATGCTTGTATGAGCTTACCTTTTTCATGTATATTTCTACAAACCTTGATAAAATAATAATTGCTTTCAAGTATCTTGCACAAACGGGCTAGCTTTTGGAGTGCATTGATATATGAAGGAGTTATTGCCCTTTTTCCTTTTACACTTTTATGTATCATTAAAATATTTCTAAACATTTTTTATAGAATATTTTGCACCAATTTCACAAAACCTCACAGACTGATTATTGTAACAAGTTGTTGCAGCTCATATTGTCAGCTTGTAAAATCCAACCTTTTTGACGGAGTTGTTGCCCTTTGCTCAGGTTTACTAATCAATGGTTCTGTGTGCAGCCCGTCTTACATTGTTATGTGGTTTTCACCAAACTATTACAGAATGATAAGTACCAAGTGATGCAACGCATGATTATAACATTTTATAAAGTTCATCATTGTCCCTTTAACACTTTTCAGCAGATGAGCTCTATGTGGCGTCATCTTTAACGTAAAGAGCTTACATCCAGCCCTATACGGTGTAAGCTCTATACGACGCTCGAGGACTATGTTGTATAAAGCTTTCAAACATGTTTATATGTGCGTATACAAATACTTTCAGTTTCAACATGTAATATGGTTAACTAATCACAAGTTTATGTACAGTTAAACGTGAATCCAGTCCACAATGATACAGACACTCTTCAACACCCATTTATTTATATTTTGTACCAAAACACCTTTGTGTGAAAGCTAATTTGGCCGCGGCCGTAGTCCGGTGGTTAATGCGCTGGACTTAAAACCAGGCGTATGTAATAACTGTTTGAAAATAAATAAATCTGGAATGTTTTCTACGTACAAACATGTCTCTAAAATTTTAAAGTTCATTGTCGTGAGAAGAAAACAAATTAATGGCGCGTCGTATTTAAATTACCATTGTTGAATCATTAATAAAGAAAAAGAAAAGTGATGTATGTTGAATGTAATGCATTATCCTAAACATGTATGGCATACATGTAAGAGTTATTTGTAATACACATTTGTATACGAGTATGCATTGTAGCTACAAAACTGCAGTGATCAAGTCGTACAAAAATGTACGAATGCTCAACATCGCCCATGGGCCATTGCATGATTATACATTGGACACAATTGATAAATCAATAATGCTAATATTTAGAAATATACAACTAATTATGATATTCCTATTAATTTCAAATTCAATCAAAACCGAAATCAGTTTTGCGAACCAAAAGGTATGCATGGTTATCTAACAGCAAGTATCGTTTTTGACCAATCAGTATATCTATAAAAGCTCGATATTTTAGTTAAAATACATATATTCTAACCACTTTACAACGTTTATAATGTTCACGAATTGATAAAATACGAGGTATCGTTTAAATTAATGTTGACTTCAAAGATTTATTTGAAGTTTGTACAAGTATGATGAATCGAGTTCGGTTTTCAATAAATCGACAGTACAGAGAACAGACGCTTGATTTATTGTTTATCTCCAAAACATCAATACACTGCGGCATGTAAAACAATGTTCGCAAAACGGTTACAATTAGTCAAGACAGGGGACATGATATACTAATTTGAAGAGTAATCACTCACAGTATCAAACAGAGACATACATCCTATTGTTTATATCGAAATAACATCATTCGTCAAGTTGACATTCACGTTTTTTAAACAGAAATACACTGCATCTCATTTTGAAAATAATTATTTGTAGGGTTTGGACTAATGTTAATTATTGGATTCTTTACATCTAACTTCAAGTAGAGACGGAATAGACACAACAATATACTAGATGTACATCAGTAACTTTCAAATCCGAACCTCCTTTCCCGATCCCTTCCTATCTGATACCTCCTTACATGAACTCTTCATTTCTGAATCTTTCTCATACGAGCAGGTTTTATCTGAAACATCCTTATCCAAACCCGTTCTCATCCGACCCCCCTCAAGTGCAATAACCTTTCTGAATTTTTAGCACGGCAGTCATGTCGACCCTGAATGATGTTCCAGTAACTCAACTGCAGAACTATTTGAGAATTTGTGCGCCACAAAACAGATGCTGCTGGTCTTTTATATTTACAAAAAAAATCGTACCCCATATTTCTAATTAAATTGTCGCCACAAAATAGAAAACGTAACTAAGACGCTATTGTGCCATAAATAGTTTTTAATGAAGCATTATGCATTCTTGTTGCACACATGAAACCAAATGACAAATAGTTATAAAGTTTAAATCAACGCCCATTTTCCCTGGCCTTTTTAACGCCCATTTTCCCTGGCATTTTTAACGCCCATTTTCATTGGCCTTTTCCGTGCGTAAAATGGACTCCACTCCAGGTCATCATATAATTAAAACTTACAAAACTTTATTTTAATTATTTAGAGTCACCCTTCTAGATACTATAATAAAATAAATGAAGTAAAAACTTATATATTCAGACTTCATTACATGAGTGTCAATGGTTTCACTAGATCATGACATAATGAGTTGCAGTACTAAATACGCACAATCATTCTTACATACCTTCAAAACATATTTTAGTCGTGCTTTTTATCAAGAATGAGTTTTTCATATTTTGATAAGTAAATGGGTGAGAAGAATAATGTCAATTTCTGTTACCTGATCGACTCTAATTTTTGATACCGATGCTGTAGTTTTTTTATACAGCAAAATCCAAAGTAAGAATACAATTAAGGATGAATCGTTCCTTAAAGTCTCAGAAAATACTTACTTGGAGTATAGCCCCTTTAAACACTGCACTTATTGCATCTGATTAGAATACAGATGATTCCCACAACACGGAATTTGAATTGTCGACATAAAGGTCGAGCACACAGTTCATTGTTTGTATCAAACTGAATATTTAAAACAATCAATTGAACTTCCAACTATAAATCTAATTCTGTTGTTAATATATTAATACATGCCAATAGAATGTGATATTAAAACAAAACAGAACAAAAAATTGCCTTCAGCTGCCAAACATTTCACTGCTAAATTTAATTGATGATATAATATTTTTTTTCATTGCTGGCCTACATTATTTTGTAACACAGTCTTAGGAAATCCAGTTAATTTAGTTAATGACCGGTAACCTAATCTAGAGGTGGACAAAAGTGCCTTACACAAGCAGGGAAAACTGGATATTCCAAAACCACTACCAGACGTTGATGAATATAAGAATAACTGGGTTATCAAAAATGAAATGATGATCTGGAGCGACTTGGTGTTCGAAAACTAGAACCAGATGCTGGCCGAAATGTGGACGACAATCTAGGATGGCTGAATGATTGTACACCTAATCCAGAAGCCGATGGAAGTGCCGACGACGATCTGTGGTGACTGGGTAATCGAGAATCAGACCCAGACTGAAATCTTGACGACGACAGAGGGTGGCTAAATGGTCGAAAAGCATGGCCAGATGCTAATGGAAGTGCTGACGAAGAGCTGTGGTGACTGGGTGATCGAACACTTGATCCAGATGGTGACAAAAGCGTGGAAGACGATATAGGGTATCCAAATGATCGAAAACCTGATCTAGAAGTTGCTGGATATATGAAAGATGATAAAGGATAATAAGATGGTCCGGGTAAAGATGAATGGACAGAAGAAGGCAACATCGTAGGGAAACTTGATGATCGAACTGCTGATTCAGACGTTGAAGAAAATGTGGGATGGAACGATCTAGAAAATGTGGATGGTCGGAAATCTAATGAAGATGTTGACGAATACCTAGGAAAACTAGATTCTGACGAATGCCGTCCAACCAAACTACCAGATGGCCTTTGACTTCTATTCAGAGAATTAGAACGGCCCTGTCTCCGACGAATGCCTGCGAAATTGCTTAGTTCTTGTAAATCGCCTGTCAAAGGACTTACCCGCCCTCCAATATCCCCAGTTGAAAATTGATGCGAACTGCTTCGAGGACTTATGTGTCCTGGAATCGAGCTATCGGTAAAGGAGCTTGATCCGAACGGATTAGTTCTGAAGCCTGATGAACTAGTTGGCATCATACTTCTGCCCATGAATGAACGTGATGGTGCCATCGGTGAAAAGTCCGACGTGCCATATAATTCACTCGAGGGTGAATCGAAAGGTAAGTGTCCTGACTGAGAAAAATCAGGATTAAAACTATTGGTTGTGTGAAATTGGGGTATATCAGAAGAAAACCCCCCATTACTAAGGATTTGTGAAAATCCACTTTCCGGTTGAAATAAGGATGCTGCCTGTCTAGACAATGGTCTACCATATTCACTACTGTCGATTGAACCCCTGTCCGCACTTCCAAACATATAGTGCGGATTGTTCCCAGATAATACTGAAGGCCGTGGACGACCAAAACCTGAAATTTGATGTGACCTTGTGAAAGGTTGGTCACGAGGGTCGTATCTTGGATGTGAACTATCTTGTCTCTGTCTTATCTGCATCCTATTTTGATTTCTGCCAAAAGGCCTCTCATGTGTAATGACTCGTGGAAGAGGTCCTCTTCTGGCTAATCTATCATTAGGACCACGAGAATTTCGCTGACCTACAGTTCCTCTGTCTCTTGACCTATGTCTTATTGACATTGTCGAACCTCCTGAACGGTTGTTTATACCAGTTACTGGTGAGCCAAGTTCTAAGGATTGTGCATTATTGTTAGGAATACTATGTTCTACAATCGTGGGTTTGCTCTGTCCTTGAATGTTTTTCTCCGCAACAGGTAAAGGCGTAGAATCTACTATAAATCCATCACCAGAATCAGCTGATGTACTATGTTCCACCGCACTTGGTTCTTTGGTATTGCTATTAGGAGACGTCTCAGATTTTGTGCTAGTACGGGAGAATCCGTTTGTGAGTGCACGAATTGTTTCAAGAAATCCGCCAGCAAATAATGGATCGGAAGAAGCAACGGATGTTTCAGTGTTGATTGTTCCAACACCATCAGTTCCAGAGTCCATTGCTACGTGTCCATCGGAACTAAATGCATCGAATGAATTCTTTGTGTTGGTGTTTGTCACAGAAACTCCATCGAGTTGATTATTTGTATCACTGCTAGCTTTTCCAAAACCATCGGAACCAAAACCATCTGTGGGAGGAAAAACTTGTATACTGGATATTCTTGTTCCATCAGCTGCATGTCCCGAGGAGGGTTTTATTTTACTTCCGTTTGCTACCTTCGATGTGGTATGTCCACTTTCGTGAGAAGGTGAATCATGACTACCAGAGCTATGCTTGAAACTATCCGAGCCAACCCCTTCATTTGCACTACCACTGAATCCACTTATAAGATTGTCGAAAAATGATGTTGCTTTTGTCTTAGGTGTTTTCTGTCCTTTAATAACACAAACAAATCCAATATATACAGCGATCACGAAAATTAACGTCTTCATTTTTATCTGAAATAAAGAATACATAATTCAGTTTTAATTAATAATTCGATTTTAATTAATTAAATTACATAATGTTTCCATAACATCATAACAACAAGACACTACATGTGTGTTTAAAACCGTCCTTAAAGGAAGGAATTTGTTTATGTCAGTAATATAAAGGCAATTGTACGTACATGTTTCGCCCTTGGTAATCACAAATAAGTATCAAAATGGAAATCCAGATTCAACATAAGTATACGGTGCTTTGAACAAGAAGATTCGCCTTTCATTAAATGTACTAAGACGGCGATCAACCATAGCATTACTGACGTTTCATGATACGCTATGGTTGCGGTTACCCATTGATGGATTAATAATACAGGTCACGTGACGAGTGATGTAGTCTGTTTTTCTTTCAATTTTCCGGGTTATACGCTTACATGTGACTTGTCTATCGCTAAATATTGAATGTTTATTTGTTTGACCAAACACTGCCAACGGCTCATGCTTGACACGAAACTTGCGTACTTCAAACTAAATCTTATGTTTATATATAGACATGAATAACACAACAGACTTATAAAAGTTCGGATCCTCATCAATTAAGTAAAGTATCAAAGGATTAGATATTAGTACATTTTCCTCCAGTTCCATATATTAAATTTGTTGTCAGTTTGTAAACTTAGTTTGGTGTAATTTTAAGATGCATGGTCATATGCGCGCACATGCGCTCTCATTGTGTCCAGGATCATACGAAACATAACAATGTTAAAGTTTAGACCATACATACAATGCTTTGTATCAGTAAATTAGTAAATCAACTGACAAAAGATTTGTGATGACATTCTACACGACAAGCAATGACTACTAAATGGTTATTCGTGTTTAATGGTTGCCAATGATTGATATTCTATTAAAACACACAGATCGTGTACGACCAATAATCGTATATAACAACTGTTTTTACTCAGTATTGTCGTGATCAATGCCTTACCTGTATGCTTACAAACAGATAAAATTTCAGTTATAAATGCCGTTATACACCGCTTAATGCGAGTAATGATATATCTTTTGAAGGTAACTATTTTCACAATATTCTTTGATCTGCATTCAAAGTGATCCCTTCTCAAATTTTAAAAGAAACGCAATACATTTAAAACAACAACAACACGTGTTAAAAATTTCTTTATGTTTCTTAACGTTTCGGCATTGCGCCTTCGTCAGAATAATACATAATAAAAGAAACGCATAAATACTGAACAAATTGATGATTTCAAACAAACATAAATTAGACATTTTACGGCGACAAACTAAACTATTATTGTTAAGTGAATATCATAAGATTGAGTGTCATTATGTATCTTTATCTCGCTGATTTACGTTCGTTTCCTTGCATAGTTTCACATAGTTTTGTGATTATTATAATTTGTTGAACTAACAATAACCAGTTCTTGTACTTCCACAGACTAACTAACCGTGATAGTAATGGTAGTTGCGGTGCTGATTGTGTTCAAGAAAGACTATGAGGGTATGCTATGCATGCCCTTTCTCAATTTCTTCGAAAGAACACATATCAGTGTTGCCACAAATACTTATCTTAGCTAACATATCATTCTCTAACGTACATTCATGCCTTTGTGGATTTGTGGACAATTACTTGGACATTTTTCTTTATAATCTTAAAGTGTCTTATGATTGCTAGAAGGTGCTAGCTTAGCTGATAAAAGTCTATGTGGTATAGATTCTCTATCAGAAGAAGGAGAAGGCACCAGACACATACCTGGATAGAGTTACCGACCTTTTAGCTATCTGGACAGCTGCTTCCTAACATGTGCAATTTGTCGGTTCTTGGGTTAAATTTGCTCTCACAGGGCTGAAGGGCCAGTGACAACTATCTTTTGATACTGCTTGACTCCCCTTCGGGTATTACTGGCAGCTTACTAGTAAGGGACCACAATCATCAAAATAGGCCTCTACCTTGATAATACTGTCTTATAATGTTAACAGTGGTCAAAAACAAAAGTAAACAAGTAATCCACCAAAGTTAAAGTTGAATGTATGTACTGTTCCCTGGGACGGATGGTGAATACATTTTGATCTTTAAAGTCAGAAGCTTTTTTTTTGTTTTATTTAACTGAACGTAAATACGTCTAACAAGCAAGTTAATTATGATTATGAACATCCCATCTTAGTTTCGTTTGATTTTTATTCGCGAATGACGAAAATGCAATGGTTACATAGTAGATTAATCAACATACGATTCGGGTTATTAATTTCTAAACATTTGTATCAATCATGCAAAGTAAGGTTGATGTATCTTACGTAAGCGAAAATGAAGGGTGCAGTTTGATATATTTTTTCATAATATTTCTCAAAATTTATCACATCCTCGTGATACGGTATGTTGACTGATTAGGAGCAGAATGAAATATTTGGCTGAATTTATGCAATCAAAACTGAATATAATATACGAGTATCATTGTTCGTCAAAGGATTTAAAATACTCATAAGATAAGTTCGTGGGGAGTTTAACATAGTAAAAATAACTTGAGGGAGTCACATTCTAACTCTCAAAGTCAAATTTAATTTAGAAAAACATAAGTCGACGTGCAAAATTGATTTTTTTCTATTTTTTTCACCAAGGGCAACTACTTTTACATAAGTTTATAAATGTTTTGTAACAAAAACTGAAGTGTCAAAGAAATAATAATATTTATGTGTAACATTTAGTTGATACGTCAGGTAAATATATAGTGTTAAAATTTTAATACCTTTGTTTAATTGCATTTATCTTAAAGTAGTTGGTGATTTTAATGCCTGTTAATCACTACTGTTGTCTGTATTGAAGAGACAATGTGGCGCAACTAAGTGTTTACAATAAAAGATAATGTTCCCATAAATAATATATTGGAAACATCAGTATAAAAATTATAAGAATTAAACAAAACATCTGCGGTTTGTATAGACCCGTCTTAATTACTAGTAGTCCCAGTGGTCGACTGAATAGTAATCACTAGCTCTTAACCACGGTGAGTTCAAATCACACATTGAACCGAATTTCACATGTGTGTTAAAAGTTCAGCCATCTTACGGAAGGTCGCTGTTCTACTCAGGAGTGTGTCTGAATGAACAATTACAATGCCCGTAGGCCCATGAAAAAAACAATCTGTCTCCGTTCTGTGTTGCAGTGAACAGCGGCGGTCACATTTTCGGTCACGTACGTAGTTTACCGTAGTTACTTTTGTACGTAGTTAACAGTAGTGTCACTACGAGTAAGAACGGCCAACTACGTTTAACAACGTACAAAATGTCCAAGGCTAACTAGAGAGAGCTATACCTGTAACTACTATGAACTACGGATATCTACGTGTTAACATATTTAACTCTACTTGACCCTAGTTTACCGTACCCTAGTTGACCGTAGTATTAGACGTAGTGTAAATGGTTGCGTCATATCAATTTAATGTCTAATTTATCTTTTGGCAAAAATGTTGTGAGGAACTTCTTTTCCTCGTTGTGAGCACCCATTTTGTATGTCAACAAGGTTATTTTTTTCCAAAATTATGAAGAATGCAAGCCGTGGTGTAAAAATATTGATATGCAGTAAGCTAGCTTAGAGTTTTCCTAGCGATATCGCCTGTTGGTGGACAATTTGATGGTAAAACCATACGACGCAGTCACCCGGGTGGCTTGAAAACGAGAAGGAACTTCTCGCCTGACCAAATATAACATCCAAAACGTCAATCGTTGTCTTTACATGTGCGTACTCGGACAACCCATAGCTAGCTAATTGCATTTCGATATTTTTACACCAAGGCATGTATTTGTCAGTTTGTCTGTTTACTCATTTGAATCGTCGAGGTGGTCGCCTAGCGCTTGGTACATTTTTGTACAGCAAAGCCAGTCAACTTGTTTTTGGTTAACGTTTGGTTATCTTAACCTTACATAAAGTTTAACCCAGATGTTTGTTCATTTGGGTGCTGGTGTACATCTGGTTAGAACTACCAGCCTTCTGAATTGCTTACTTTCTTTTCCTGGATAATATTCGCAATTATGGAGATAAGGGCCTAGTTATTCTTTTAAAAAACAATATCTACCGCAATTGCTGAATTGAACATGAACGTGAAATTTGGAAATGCATCCTGATATAAAACTGGCAAACAATGAAACAATATCTACAGACATCAATTAAATACTACGTTTTGGTTTAATAAATATTTTGTCCGTCAGGTATACAGATAAATATTCCTGGTTTTGAATTCGTTTAGTGTCTAATTAAATGCAGTTTCTATTCAAATTAAGACATAAAATGCCCTTACTGAATTTTTACCTTTCACTTTGTGTGTCGTCTTTCAACTGTCTTACGAAGTCGAATTAAATTCCAGCCAATTTATCTTGAATCATCTTAGTCCTTGAAAGAAATGAATTCGTAAACTAGCTTCTTAATAACTCCGTTATTGTTTGGGTTTAAATTTGTTATGTGAATAAAGCTTCTAGATTGATATACATGTATATACTTATATGTTTGGCTGTGGCTCATACATTAGTTATAACGATCTTATAGATCAAATATTCGTGATATAATTTCACAATAGGCTATCTTGTATATGTTATTTATAGAACAGAACATATTTTTATTAAATCTTCTGCAACAAGGACACATCGATATGTTATTTATAATGCAGAAACGAATGCAGTATAGTTTACGTACATTAGTGTGACATTTTGTTGTGATATCTTTAATTTTATACATGACTCTAGATACAACGAATTAGACCGAAAGCTCAGTACTTACATGTACTTTCGATGAATTAAATATATTCAGTGCATATATATTCTATATGAATACGTGTTACCAGAAATAACGTATATTCCGTTTGTTCTCTGTAGTAATTAATACTGTATGACTTTTGTTTTATGGATGGTCAATCATGTATGAAAACACTGTTTCACGGGATTCACGTGAACACCGAGAGGGCGTAGCGCTCGAGGTGTTTCGAGAATCCCGTGATCAGGTCTTTTCTACACAGATTGGCCGATGTACAAGATTGGTAACGGTCGACAGTCGTCAGATGGCTTCATATTTACCGACATGTCCAACAGCAATACGGACGATATATTCAGGCTCTCTGGCTCCGGGCATGTGCAGCGACATTGACATCGCAACACCCGATACGATGAACAGGTATATTATAATGCCTTACATATAACCTGAATTTGACTGTAAAATTATCCTTGAACTGTAGAACTGGCAACCAATTACACCACCCTATGACGATGAGGTCATTGAATGTTTGTTGAGAGCTTGCCTATCTATACTTGTTGTAACGTTACAGTGTTTGGTTTGAAAGAAATGTTTTCAGATACGTTTTGAGATAATAAACGCAAAACGTCGATTTCTAGTATCTTATTGGTAAATAACAATCTGCTGCCATGAGTTCTTGTCATGCCCAATCATTCTAAATGGCGGAAGGGTCAACTTTTAATATTCGAGCGATAACTATGGATTGGTTTCATATTAGCCCGCCCAGTTATCACATAGGCACTCGATTCCGTGACCTCGACCTCACAACTTTTTGATCAGTAGACCAACGCTCTAACCATTGTGATAACCAATAGGCACTCGATTCCGTGATTTTTACACTCGGGTTCGTGGTAGGTCATACCATTCAATGGAAAGCTGACAAATTATAATGGCGATTTTCCTCCATATGTGGAAAAGTCTGATTTTATTAACTTTTTCTTTTGTTAAATGCTTCTCTCAGTATTGAAAAGTGTAATTGAGGTAGCTAAAAAAGCACAGTATGTCGGTCAGGATCGACATGTTCAAAGGGAGACTACCACAAGTGGAATATCACAATTTACGATGTTAGTCAAAACATGATTAATATTAATAATACCAAATATTTCAATAGAATCGTTTGCAAATGGAACTTTTCGAGTGAAATATAATTTTAGTTTCTCAAACCTTTGTGGCTTGCAGTTGTTTTGATATCGTTAAGAATTAGGGACAAACTGATAGCAATATGTCCTAAAATAAACGACTACATATAGTCTTCTGTCTGTTATTGATATATGTATTTTATATTGCGTTGATTAGTGTGTGCAAATGTATAATGAAGAGCCATTTATAAATCAATATACTTGTGAATATGCAATCAAGGCCAGAGCTAACGCATTACTTACTATATGCAGGGTCACTCAAATAGAAGACCATTCAATTGAAAGACCCTGCTATATGTGATATAATTTGAGTATTCGTTGACGGATTTCGCTCAAATTTAGCATAAGAATAATTAAAACGTAATGACATCAATTCTAAACCGAATGATTTCAAAAGTTACCATCACATTCATAATTATAACAATCCAGTCTAGTCTGGTAATCACGGCCTTTATGCATTAAAGAGACGACACATTTGTACGTGCAGTTCAACCTCTCTATAGAGTGGCTCTCTCTCTTTTCACCAACAACCTCCCACCAACAACAGCATAATGTTCCCACTGCATGATTTAATTTTTAATTTAGCCTCTCTAGAGCAACAACCTATGAACAACAATACAATTTTGCTACTCCCTGGTGTTGCTTTGGAGTGGTTGTACTGTAGTTAAAATTTACATGTTCTGACATTTTAAGGGGACTGACATGTAATACTTTTACATGCGCTGATCTCGTGGTCAGAATTATCATCAGTATTGTGATTATTTTTAGATGATAAAATTTATAGACCTTTATAGTTTATACTATTCAGTACATCGGGATGATGATGATGGTGATAAAATTGCACTTTCATTTCATCAGTATTTTTAGTACTTCCAGTTAAAACGTGATGACAATACACTCCCGATAATGTATGGATTTTCCTTATTTGTGACCGAATGTATTAACATTCGTTTGACAGGACGATCGAATATTTGACTATTAAAAATGGTATTTGCTGCCATCTGAGTAAATCTTAACAAAATCTCACTAAAACTTGACCAAAGTACATCATAGTGATAAGGAAATAATAATCGGCTTTTAGTACATGCATATTGTCGAATACCATTACACCAAACGTCGTTTAGCCGTATAGTTCTAGCTCCGTTAGTTCGAAGTATTTTTTCGTGTTTTGTTATATTTCCACAGCACTCTATTTCTTGATAATCAACAAAATGGTGTTTCGGTTCATTATAGTTTGGAGTATTTTTTCGTGTGTCCTGTTTCTACATGTCTGTATAAAAGAAGTTTTGATCGAATATATCTCTAATATATCTGCTGATTCTGGTAAAAGCGTGGACACTAGGGTATAACATGGTACCAATAGCAAGGAACACTGGCGACCTTTCGGGATTTATTGATGAACATGTGTCGAACCCTATAGGGATCCTTTCGAATATAGCTGCTCGGGAAACTTTGTTGCAGAGCTGTATTCGTAAACGTTATCGTATACAGCTCCCGTTCTAAATAATTCTATTCGGAGTAGTTGTTGCTTTTCCGTCTGCAGCTTTCTATCATGTACAAGCCCAAATGATACGACATTTCGAGGTCGTTCCAGTTCATTTACTAGTATTCATTATGGGGTGGTTAATAATTGTATTCTTGGGTAGGTTAAAATTAACAAAATGATCAAAGAGATAACCGTCCAGAATTAGCCTTCTGAGAGCTTCTGTTCGCTTGTTTGTTTGTCTGTCAGTTGCCCGTCCTGGCTTAATCTTAAGAAAAGTGTGATTATGTAAAATTATGTAATTTCAAACCTATCAAAGGCCTACACGAATAGATAACATAATTGACACCATTTACTCATCAGTTTCATCGAAGTGTATGCGAGCTGTATTCGACTTTGTACATGCTTTTCCCCGTATACAACTCCTTAGTTTAACGAGTGCCATTCACCAAATGCCGCTACCAAGGGGAGTTTTATTCAAAAGGAACCCTATAGGATGTGACAGAGAAGGGTACCAGGCGTTTATCTCACACATTTACTTTGTCGGTGATTCGATCTGACAGCATTGTGGGGCTAGTAGTTACAAGTCAAAGGTTGTAATCTCTATACCACGATGGCCTCTCGTTAACCGCAAGTTTCTTAAAGAACCTGTGAGTTTCCCATACAAAATAATTTTACGCGAAATCTATCTCAAAGTCATCCAAATCATGACAATGTAAGTTTACAAAATTACTTCATTTTGTTGATATTTGTGAAAATGGTGTACATTAAAGGGGCATGCCCAGGAACTGCTGTGTTGTTTTTTTCGTACACCAAAAATGTGTTTGTCACTTGTAAAACCAATTATTACCGAAAAGTCAAAGAAGAATGTCCGCTCAAAAATGGCCCTATAACGCACGCGTGGGTATTTATATGCCGGTTTAAATAAAAGGCTTACAAGCCTTTTATTGACGACAACGATATTTCCGATTCGTCTGAGAATTTAACTTAGCGTGCGTACATTATGTATGACAGTAAAACAAAGGAAAACACTATTTTTAATTTTATTTATTCGGTAAAACGAAACCGAGGCCCAAAGTGTAATGGCGTATCTTTTTGGCGCTCTGTGAAAAAAATCGAAAATTTGCTAATCTAAATTCAAAAGACGGATATAAACTGAGAAATACTGCAGTAATCAAAAGACATATTATCATTTGATCTGGAGGTAACTTTTTAGTTGAATTGTACATGAATATGGCTGAAAAATGTGGAAAAAACAACGGTGGAGGCGGTAACAAAGGAAGCAAGGGTGGGGTAAGTGGCTCCCATAACTCGAATTGTAATCGTCAACAACCAGCTGAACAAAAGCCAATATCACCTACAGTGTTGATTCCTCCTTATCATGGCGTACCACCCTATTTTGTTCACCCAGAAATGAGCTTTCGACAGTTTGTAGACCCAAACATGGCGGCCACACATGATGCAAATATTATTGAATTAGTCCAAGAGATGAACACACGGCTTAAAACGATAGAATCAAACGTATCAAAATTACTGCCTATTGAAAAAGATATATCGAAATTAAAGCTGAGGGTAGAAGAACTTGAACTTACCAATAAATCAATGGCCAAAAGGGTAACGGAAGTTGAAAATTTCTGCCAAACATTTAGTGATATAGCTGACGACTTTATTACTACAAAACATAATATCCAAGAAGAATTATCCCAAGTTAAATCCAGCAACCAATCCTATGAATCAGATATGTCAACAATTCGTAAACAAAACGATGAGTTACACGAATGTTTACTGAATACACAAGCACGTGCTATGGAGAATAATCTAATTTTCTTCGGTATTAGTGAGGCCCGACCAGATTCCCAACATCAAACCAACGTCGATACTAGTGTCAATGATAGTAACAGGATGAAAGCACCAGTGCGCGAAAATACAGAGTCAGTGTTACGCAACATGCTGAAAACAGAGTTGCAAGGCAATGATATTATACATGCCGAATACCAAATTAACCCTGATGAAATTCAGTTTAACAAAGTGTTCCGGTTGGGAAACCCAAATAGGATTTCTGAAACAAGCAGACCACGACCTATAGTTGCAGTGTTCGAACGTTACACACAAAGAGAAACTGTTCGTCGAGCTGGAATAATCCTGAATAAATCACAAACAAGATACAAAATATATGAACATTTCCCCCGTGAAATAGAGGAACGACGAAAACAACTCTACCCCATTGCTCGTAAATTCAGCGAGCAGAACAACAAAGTGGTGATTGTCAAAGACAAGCTTTATGTAAATCACATGTTATACGACCCTGAGTCGGGGACTCTGATCCAACGACAACCACGTTACCAAGGTAACCGTCAACATCCTACGGTTGGTAATAATTTTAATGAGAGACGACCTTACGACAACAATCGGAAGCCATCACATCTTAACAGATTTGTTGAGCCCACACGAAATACCCGGAATCACAATAGATCTGCTCAGAACTCAACTCCTGATTTTGAAACCCCAAACCGATTTGTTGCACTAAATCCAAGGGATGTTACACCTAAACGTAAAGCTCGCTCACCATTAGAAATGGAGATAGCTGCCAAACGCACCGGAAATTCTGTGCAAAGTTATGTTCATGAAAATTGTGCTGAAATGAGTGTTTCTCAACAACCGTGTTCAAATACATCACAGTGTATCAACCAGCAAGACGCTGAAGAAGGACCTACTGTCCCACATTCAGCCACAATCGACAACTAGGCCAGGCATGGAGAGTCATGTGATTCACGGAATTCGGACATTAGTGAACAAAAGGTCTATAGGCATAAATGTTCATTGAATTTTACCGTGTCTAGTCGTCATGGTGGTAACAATGGGTTAAGGAGTGTTAGTTCTGTTTTAGAACAAGACCATAGTAGTTCTATAGTTACCAAAACCAATTCGGATGTATATGTTAATGATTTGTATAAATCATTATCATTGTCATGTGATATACTACATCAATATCTTAGTTTGTTTATACTCTTGATTTATTGTACAAGGTCCGCATTGTGTAATTATTGCAAATTCGTAAATTTTGTGCCGTACTATATTCAGTATTCTATTGATGATGTTTTGACAAGAAATCTTATTGACGATAGCTTACCAAGACCATGGTTGTATAATAACTCGTTTCCGATGCGTCAAGCAAAAGCGCAAAATTCAGACAACAGTCATCCTTGTCGAAACATCACCAATACTACTATTAATAATATTTGTCATGATTGTAATGTTGATACCAGCATAAATGTGCCTATTATAAATTCTGATCAAATAACGCTTCCACCTGATGCGAAACATATAACAATTATAGATAAAACGGTGCATAATACCGACAATGGCAAATTTAAGATCCTAACATTAAATGTGTGTGGCCTTAAATCCAAAGTAAACTGTCCTGACTTTTTACATTTGATCAATCAATATAGTATCATTGGTATACAAGAAACTAAACTTGATGATTTAGATTCTATCATAATAGATAATTACGATCTGTATTGTATTAACCGTAAGAGAACTGTATTGAATGCGCGTAAATCAGGTGGGATAGCGTTATTAATAAGTAAGACCATATCTAACTATGTGACTGTTTTAGACTCCAATAGCAAAACAATCATGTGGTTTACTTTGTCAAAACAATTAACAAAAACTGATAGTGATGTATTGTACGGTGTGGTTTATATACCGCCAGAGAACTCTAAATATTCAATGGAGGATCCATTTATGGATATACAAGTTTTCATGAACTCGTGTTTAGATAAATACCCGCATGTGTGTTTACTTGGTGACTTTAATTGTAGAACTGCAAGTTTACTAGATTACATTCCAGCGGACAAAGACATTTTAGATAATCAAAATTTAGGTGACATGTATGAAGAGTATTCAAATGAAATGCTTATGTTCGAAAACGCCATGAATGTCCAATTGAATCGAAATAACAGGGACAATTCTACTAATAATTATGGGCATAGATTAATTGAATTTTTAAAAATGAATAACTTGTACATATTGAATGGTAGGGTTACCGGTAACAATCATGGTTTTACCACATGTAAAGGCGTCAGTAGTGTAGACTATTTTATATGTTCCTCAAATTTGTTTAAGTGGATACAATCCATGTATGTTCATGATTTTAGTGAGTTATTCTCTGACGTACATAATCCAGTTAGCTTAGAATTCAATTTCATAAAACCTTTTCATGGAACCGTGACTGAATCTAATGAACCGAAAATAAAACTTTGGGATAAAAATAAAACAAATGAGTATGTAGAAAATATTGATCGTCATGCTGTTGACTCAATTTTTGATTCTTTATGTTCTTTCGAACAAAATAAAAATTTTACTCAACAAAATGCAGACGACGCTGTAAAATTGATATCTAATCTATTTAAAGTTACTTCTATAAATACATTTGGCTATCGTAATATGAAGGGAAAATGTACAAATAAAGGCACCAATGGTGCCGATGGAAGTAATCTGTCGCCGTGGTTTGGAGCGCAGTGCAGAAAAGCACGTCGTAACTTTCACAGAGCGAAATATTTATATAAAATAAGAAAAAATACCACAAACAAGGATAATTTGAAATATAAAAGTAAAGTATACAAAAATACTATGAACAAGTTTTACAATAAAAATAAATATAAAAATGTAAAAAAACTGAAAAATTTACAACATCGTGACCCGAGTAAATATTGGAAAATCTTACGGGGAGATAACTCCAATAAAATAGAAGCTAATTTAAATGACCTTCACGATTTTTTTAAAAATGTAAATACTAAAACTATCGATACCGAGTCAGAAACCGGCCAACTTGACGAAGGCATTATTAATGAGCATATTAATGATATTATTACCGAAAATGAAATTAAATTTGCTGTTAAATCTTTGAATAATAACAAAGCATGCGGTCACGATAACATTGTCAATGAACATATTAAACATACTTATCCTTTAATGAAAAATGTTTATCTGAAATTATTTAATTTAGTATTTGATAATGGAATTATACCTGAATCTTGGACGATAGGAATTATAAACCCCATTTATAAAAATAAGGGAGATAAATCCAAACCAGAAAATTATAGACCAATAACCCTATTAAGTTGCCTAGGAAAACTATTTACTTGTGTTCTAAATAATAGGCTAACAGAATATGTCGAGTCAAATGAAATAATAAATAATACTCAAGCAGGCTTCAGGAAAGGATTCTCAACCTCAGACAATATGTTTATTCTACAACAACTTGTTCAAATCCTTAATAATCAAAAGAAAAAAATATTTTGTGCCTTTATAGATCTAAAGCAAGCCTTTGACACAGTATGGAGAAACGGGTTGTGGCAGAAATTAATTAAATTAAATATAAATGGAAAGTGTCTGAATGTTATCAAGAGTATGTATCAAAATATCAAATCTTGTGTGTCAGTTAACTCAGAATTGTCTAACTTTTTCCACTCAAATATTGGGGTCCGGCAGGGAGAAAATCTTTCCCCCTTGTTATTCTCGTTATTCTTAAATGACATTGAAGAGTTTTTTAACCTTCATAATTTTGACCACAGTATTCGTATTCCTGATCAGAGGTACGAAATGCAATTATTTCAATACTTAAAAATATTTATTTTACTTTACGCTGATGATACAGTAATTTTGTCGGAAACAGAGCTAGGCCTACAAACAGCATTAGATATATATGCTAAATATTGTGACCAGTGGAGATTAACTGTCAATGTCTCAAAATCTAAAATTATTGTCTTTTCAAAATGTAAACAGTCAGATTACCGATTTAAATACAAGAATGATTGCTTAGAAATTGTAAATGAGTATAAATACTTAGGTGTATATTTTAGTAAAAATGGTTCTTTTACATTTTGTAAAACCCACATCGCAAATCAAGCCACCAGAGCTATGTACAGCCTAATTCGAAATTCAAATCGCTTACACTTACCTCCTGATTTACAATTAGATCTTTTCGATAAAACAATAAAACCTATCCTTTTATACGGAGCTGAAATCTGGGGATTTAGTAATAATAAAGTAATTGAAAATGTCCAACTTAAATTTCTGAAATACGTACTTAAACTAAAACGATCTACCCCAAACTATATGGTTTACGGTGAAACTGGCATTACACCATTGTCACTCGATATTGAAGAAAAAATGATCTCATTCTGGATACGAATATTAAACGGTTACAATTCAGTCCCATCAAAATTATCTTCCATTTTATATTTTATCCTGCAAAAATCATTCAATGACACAGGCGATAATACTAACAAAAAACATTTTCCATGGTTTCATAAGATTAAATCAATATTGATTAAATGTGGTTTCCCTGATATTTGGCAAAATCAGAACGTGCTGAATCCAAAATGGCTTAAACTTAGTATTAAACAAAAACTTAAAGATCTATATATCAATGACTGGTTTTCTGCCATGGAAAAATCTAAAAATAATACATTTTACAAAATTGTCAAAACTTCATTTGGCTATGAAAATTACTTATCAAACACCCCAATAAATCTACTATCCTTTATTATAAAATTTAGAACAAGAAATCATAAACTCCCAGTTGAAACAGGTAACTGGAATAAAACACCATTAAACGAACGTCTCTGCGTAAACTGTTCGAAATTAGGTGATGAATATCATTATTTATTTGATTGTAATCTTTTTATTGATCAAAGAAATCAGCTTTTAAAATCTTATTATTATAGAAACCCAAGTACATTTAAACTATCTCAACTCTTCAACAACGCGTCTAAAGCTGAATATGTGAAGTTATGTAAGTTCATTAAAATAATTTTGAAAACTGTCCACTGATTTAAATAAACCTCTTTTCGTTTGTTTTCTCTTTTTTGTGACTCTCCGGTGTCCATTTTGGACATCATCTTTTTCTCTCTTTTCGTGTAAAGAATCTCAATCCAATGCACTCTACTATCGTATTATGTTTTATACTTGTTTATCTGTTTATGTTCATTTTCTGCATGTTAATATGACTATTTTCTAACAATGTCAAAGAGCCTCAACTAAAATGTTAATTGTGTACCTCATTTATTCATGTATCATGAAATGAGCGAATAAAAGTATTTTGACTTGACTTGACTTGACTTGACTTGCGCGCTGCCTTTCAAGTAGCAAAACAATGATATTTACCTATAATTGATCGATAGATAAGCTTTATGTCGCAAACAATGAACATGACATGAGCAATACTTACCATTTCACAGTTTGTTGACATTTTTTCCGCTTTTGACAGATCCCGAAAGGGTCGAGTTATGAAAATGACGAATATTTTCTAAGGCGTAATCGGCAGGTTTGGTAAATCTTGAAATGTGTATTTTGAGTCAAATAGCGGGACATTTCGTAAATATTTTACAGGACTTTCATTAATTGATTTAGGCATTCAAATGATACCAATTTGATTTATATTCGAGACGCTTCAGTTCCAGGGCATGCCCCTTTAAGGTATCTGGCTTGGATGTGAGGTAAAATCAAGGTTCGCCAATTTATAGATTTAAAAACTAAACCATAATTATATACTTAAATAAACTTACTGTATAAAGTGCATTGCAAGTGATTTGAAACAAATATCACATTTGATTGGTTCTCTATAAACCAATATTGCATGTAATATTTTGGATTTTTTAAACAACGAACGGATATCTGTATTTAGGAATATATTGTAAAAATAGCCTTAAAATCACTATAAATGTATAATGCAGGGAACCGTGCCTCAGTTTTTTGATAATGTCCTCGGTTCGTTAGATACTTGACTTTAAAGAAATTCCGTACCAATAAGCAACCTGGAACGTGGTGCCTTCCTTTGGAAGAGTGGAACACCATGACACAAGTGCTGATTTAAACACTTTACAATTGTTAAAACATTTGTCAATAATGTTTTACAAATCACTAAGCAGGTGCATACAAGGAAACAAAACTAATAACCGGCATACAAAAATATTCTTGGTTCTTAGCTTTGCCTCGGTTCTCAGTATTTCCTCAAGTTGACAATTTTACTCTCATCCAGTCAGACATGTACTATTTATATACTGTAAGGAAGCAAACTATTGCCTCGTTTCTTATCAGAATTTCAGAAAAAAAACACTTACGGAAGAACACTACGCACTCTCCTATATCATCTACATACGTGTACATTACCATAAAATTTGCAATCGATAAGAATAACAACAGATTTGAATTAAAGAATATTCGTTCAATTACGATTGAAAAAAATAAATTCGGCAAAAGAATATAACAAATGTAATTGAAATTTATTTTACTATTACTACCGATTAAAGGTATTTCGAAAACGAAACATTGTCTGATTAAAAACGCATGTTAATAATGTCACTGTCAATTTGTTAGTCTGACTTAAAAGCGTATTCAAATCCTACGTTAACCCATTGCATGTCCCGTCATTCCACCACGTCCATGACTTGCACCATATGGATGAATTCCAAAGCCCCCAGTGTGACCAATCCGTCCACTCATATGAGCACTACCTGGCATTCTACCACTACTCACACCCGGCATTCCTCTATGTATACCACCAGGCATACGCCCAAACATACCACCGGGCATTCTACCTGGCATACTACCGGACATTCTACCTGGCATACTACCTGGCATACTACCTGGCATACTTCCGGGCATTCTACCAGGCATGCCACCATGCATACCACTGGGCATACCACCAGGCGTACCGCCACTAGGTCCTTGTGCGCCTCGGCTACTAGCCATTGCTTCAAACATCCTGACATCTTCATTTGTGCCTGTTCTTATTCTTTCGTCCATAGCTCTTTCGGTTCCATAGCCGTAGCCACGTCCGAGACCGACAGATTGACCACCGTCACTACATGGTTCACCGGCACAAAACCCACCATGATAAGGAAATGCATTGTGACCACCACGTGCAGCTAACCAATCCCCCGTCGGTGGTCCACCTGGAGGACCCCTTCCCCGACCCCTAGAAGATCCTCGGCCACTTGCTGATCCATGACGACTTGATGATCCATGGCCACTTGGCGAATCATGACCATTTGGCGATCCGTGGCCACCTGATGATCCTAGGTCATTAGGAGATCCATGACCACTTGGTGATCCATGGCCACCAGATGATCCATGGCCGCTTGTAGATCCATGACCGCTTGATAATCCATGACCACTGGATGATCCATGGCCACTTGTAGATCCATGACCACTTGATAACGCATGACGACTTGATGATCCATGGCCAATTGGCGATCCATGGCCACTTGATGATCGATAACCACTTGGCGATCCATGACCGCTTAGTGAGCCATGGCCACTTGATGAGCCCTGACCACTTGGAGATAAACCATGCTCCCCTGTATAACCGCCTGGTGGACTATTGCTTCCTGGTGTTCCATGACTCCGTGGTACACCGTGACCCGTTGTTGATGATCCGTGACTCCCAAAAGATCCTTGACCCATGGCATGACTACCCATTCCGCTGCCATGGCCAGTAAAACCGCCAGCACCGCTACTTCCCGCCGTACCACCGTGTCCAAGACTAAAACCTCCGCTTGGAAGATGTCCTCCGGTCGTAGCGCCGAAACCAATCCCCGTTGGAGCAGGACCTCCTCCTGTGCCACCGAAATCACTTGAACCTAATCCTCCTGCACCAGGCATATAACCTCCTGTGCCAGGACTATAACCCCCAGCACCTGGAACATAGCCTCCTGCCCTAGGCATATGACCTCCTGCCCCAGGCATATATCCTCCTGCCCCAGGCATATAACCTCCCGCCCCAGGCATATGGCCTCCAGCCCCTGGCATATATCCTCCGGTAGCTTGGCCGTAACCACCTGCTCTAGCGCCGAAACCTCCAATGTGAGCACTATGTCCACCCGTTACTCCTCCACCAGGTGTGTACGGTGGCCCTGAGCCTCCACTGCCATGAGAGGTTGAACCACCATGACGATTCGGATATCCTGATCCGCCATGACTTCCATGACTTTGTCCATTGCACAGGGCTATGATCGCCAAAAAGAGAACAATCGACAACATGCTGCTTTCTGAAAGAAAGTATCGATATTTTGTAATGTTGATCATTGTAGATAGTTATTACGATGAATTAAGCAGACTATGGACAGAACTGCTGTATTTACGATTCCCGTGTCTATTTTAGAAAAAGGTATGCTTATGGTATCTATTATATTGAATATTGATTCATAGTAATCGTGATTATATTACGAGCACAAGGCTTATCTCGAGGAAATCATGAATTCCCGACACTTTCTTACTTGTATATGAATGTCCATGTTTATTACAAGCACCGTTATCTCGATATCTCGAGCACATATCACGGTCCCTTGACTTAATTGTAAGCGTTAATTACCATAATTATCTCGAGGAGTGTCATGTTGGATATCGTTCACACCTGGATGCTGACCAGCGAAAACCGATTTTGTACACGTTGGTTAAATTGGTCAATCACACCTCATTAAAATAGGACAATGCACTCGTGACTTTAAAAGACAATGAAGTTTGCAGTCCAGTTTTTACTATCAAAGTTTTAGAAGTTGATTTATTGTGAGAATTTGATTACGAGATCTTAATTTTGGGCACTTAATTACAAGATAGAAAATCAGATACTAAACAACAATACATACGCAGATAAATCTATGATTCACTTTCTGCTATAAATAAAGAGAAAAAATAGCGAAAAAAAAAACACGTCGAGTGAAAGGATCATTTTCTTTTAATTTAGACGTGCATGACATTGTCATAAGTAACTTTCACGTTGTGTCACTATTACGTGTCACCCATTTCAATAACACGATTTTCGGACATGGTATTGCAGAGTTTAAAACACTCGAACATATATTCATGGATAAGAACTTTATTCAAATAATCAATGCATATTTTATAAATTCAACGAACATATTTTTTTCAACTTATGCATCATGGTGTAAATTTTAGGTAAGCATTTCCTATTATTACTGTAAGTGCGCCCATTAACGCACATGATACATAGTCTTTTTTTTATTCAATGAACAAAACCCGTTTAATACGAGCACCAGGTTTATCTCGAGCAAAAAGTCTGGTCCAATGACTCCTCGATATAAAGAGGTTTTACTGTAGTTCATTTTTATAATATTTTGGTGTTGTCAACGAATTTATTGTACATCTCTCGAGTACATTTGTTAACATACATGTTAAATTGGTTTTCTGCGTTTGTGTTGAGCAATCACTTACCGACAACATCATTTTGCTTATTTTGAGCAGTAATGATAATTTATGTCATCTGATTCTATTCCGTACTCTCTATACAAAAACCGTTCATGAAAATTGTAGCTAGAAAAGGGAGAAATAACAATAACATTAAGCTATATCTTTTCTATATAGATTTATATTCGTTTCGGCGAATGAATGATTATTTTAAGCTAAGCGCTGGAACAATATCTTTTCAATACAGATTTATATTCGTTTCGGTGATGAATGATTATTTTAAGCTGGGCACTAGAACAATATCTTTTCTATATAGATTTATATTCGTTTCGGTGAATGAATGATTATTTTAAGCTGGGCACTAGAACAATATCTTTTCTATATAGATTTATATTCGTTTCGGTGAATGAATGATTATTTTAAGCTAAGCACTGGAACAATGTCTTTTCTATATAGATTTATATTCGTTTCGGTGAATGAATGATTATTTTAAGCTAAGCGCTGGAACAATATCTTTTCTATATAGATTTATATTCGTTTCGGTGAATGAATGATTATTTTAAGCTGGGCACTAGAACAATATCTTTTCTATATAGATTTATATTCGTTTCGGTGATGAATGATTATTTTAAGCTGGGCACTAGAACAATATCTTTTCTATATAGATTTATATTCGTTTCGGTGAATGAATGATTATTTTAAGCTGGGCACTAGAACAATATCTTTTCTATATAGATTTATATTCGTTTCGGTGAATGAATGATTATTTTAAGCTGGGCACTAGAACAATATCTTTTCTATATAGATTTATATTCGTTTCGGTGAATGAATGATTATTTTAAGCTAAGCACTGGAACAATGTCTTTTCAATATCAGATTCATATTCGTTTCGGTGAATGAATGATTATTTTTCAGGAGATTAACGTCGCGACAACAGCCCTAGGTCCCCATTTTCTAGGTGGGATTCTATTTTAATGCGGTGTGGCGCTAGTGGTTACTAATCAGTGACCATTCTGTCTCAACCAAGAAGGTCCCTACAGACGATTTATATGGATATATTATCTTTCTCCTTGTGAAGATGTCAGGCAATAATTGCAAAAGTTTTGGATTAATCCTTTTTAAAAATTGTGAACATAATTATGTCAATGAATCAACGTGTTACCATTATTATTTTCAATATCTTTTATATAGTTTCGGTATTTCGTCTTGCTCACATTTTACAAGCAATCTAATGAACTACCGTAATTGTAATAACAATGTTCTGTTCTGTAAACCAGGTTATTTCACAATAGGACTGATTGATATAGATCGGTAATGTGTGTAATTGATTGACTGATCGATATGCTGCGCTGATAATTTAACACTTTTGACCCAGTAACCCACGAAACATTTCATCCTAGGTGAAAATGAAAGTAACCCGATTTTATTGGAATAATCATCAATACATTGTAATTAACGATTCGAAATAATCCTTTAAGATTGTAGCAACGTTAAATGTCGCTTCGTCGCTAAATGTCGCATTTGACGTTATATGTCGCAAGGCTGACGCTAAATGTCGCAACCAACGTTAAATGTCACAAAACCTCCTGACGCTATTTGTAACGCTAGTTATCGCAACATATAGTACTGACGCTATATGTCGCAACATCAAAGCTAAATGTCGCACTTCTTTATCAACCTCTATAATGCAGAGCTATCGTTCCCTCTACACCCCGCACACTCGTATGTGTGTAATAGATAATTGTCGACACTGTATGTCGCATCTGTAACGCTAAATATCGCAACATATAGCACTGACGCTATATG
The DNA here is from genome assembly GCA_964023205.1 of Lutraria lutraria. Lineage (NCBI taxonomy): Eukaryota > Metazoa > Mollusca > Bivalvia > Venerida > Mactridae > Lutraria > Lutraria lutraria. The sequence continues at coordinate 31,483,550 of OZ026838.1, forward strand.
TCGCAACATCAACGCTAAATGTCACACTTCTTTATCAACCTCTATAATGCAGAGCTATCGTTCCCGCTACACCCCACGCACTCGTATATGTGTAATAGATAATTGTTAATTCGTTCATGATAATGTTTAGTTTATCCCTTTCTAAGTTTTTTTTATTTGCTCGTTTAAATTGGGGATTTTATTTTTTTGTCTTGGCATTTATTATATATCTCCGTGTGTGCATGTATCTATTGCTAGAATGAGGAGTGATGGCCAAGGGTAGAGTTACTAGGAGTGACTGCCCGGTGGTAGACTATTCACCTTTAGAAAGGAAGGTACAAGGGTCAAATCCTACCAGTTTATCAACGAACATTATTGTTCAAAGATTGAAAGAAATCCTATAGATCTATATTATGTTATATATGTTATATTTGCTACAAAGATCTTTAAAACACTGTTTGAACCCTGTTTACTTTTTATATATTCTTATCTTCACTCCTTTATAAGTGATATACATTATTGCTTTTCAGATTAAAATTAACCATTAATCGGTATATAACACGTCGTGATTATTTGTTTTATATCAACAGGGTCAACTATTCACCTAAATTAGGTTTACTCCTCTTTGTAGTCCTTAACGTTAGAGAATTACTTCAACTAGGTTTGACTATGTCTACCATAAGATTAATCATCTACTAGCAGAGACCATTTGTGAACGATCGATCTTGATTTTGAAATTCGTTATTTTTGCTCAGTGAGTAATTTTGTTGTTTTCAAATTATTTCTACCTTTGATGAATTTCAAAGCCTCAAAACGTTTATTACATGAAGTACAAACTGAGCTTATGTGCTCAAGATATTAACAAGATATTAACAGGACATTAACAAGAGTTTAACAAGACATTAACAAGACATCAACAAGATGTTAACTTGACATTAACTAGACATTAACTGGATTTTAACAAGATATTAACAAGAAATTAACAAGAGTTTAACAAGACATTAACAAGAGTTTAACAAAATGTTAACTAGACATTAATAAGATTTTAACTCGACCATTAATTAGACATTATCAGGACGCGTATTTCTTCCTTACAATGGTTCCGTAACTATACAGAATCGCATCTTAACAAAGTTAACGGCTACAAGCAGAGAAACGGGTTTATGGTGATTTGTAACCATCAGAAATGTTAGACGAGGTAGCTATCGAACATGACTGAGTTATTGTTTAAGCGATGCCATAATGGTCAATATAAACTATGCTCATCAAATTCTTAACTACATTTTTAATTTGACAATAGCATTGAGCCAGAGTCGTAACGGTCGTAAGAGTCGTAACACGAGAGTGAACGAACACATTATGAAAATATGGCATTATCGTGTACATGATCAGCAAAATACGAGCCGTCTTGGAATGTAGACCGTGAGTTTTTCAGTTTTGAGTATTTTTTATTAAGTTTTACTGTCATGGATGTTTCACTTGTAAATGGTTTCATGTAATCTTGTTCGCATTATACCAAATGTTTATAAATACAAATAAGTGCTTAAAAACTTTAGTGCGTCAAACAAAAAAAGTGTATTTTGAGAATCAAGTCAAAATTATATGTCTGATAACTCGAACAATCTCTAGACGTTAGTTGTCTGATCTAAGCTATGGTTACGATCAGTGTTGTGGTTTCCTTCTCAGTCAGAACACCAACATTTGTAGACACGTGTCCGGGCAAGATAACATAGTTTTAGAATAAAATCGGAGAGAGAATTAGACATGTTAAGGATTTTATTCATGTAGTTTGTATCTTACGTTAAAAATAGCTGCACTCGTAATTCTAGCACAGTAATGTGTTCCATTAAACCAATAGCGTTCTAAGTAAATTAAAATAACGCCCGATTTTCAAAACTAATACACATTTAAAAACCTGATGAAGGATAACCATCGCAAACATCAAAACCAACGAAATGCGTTCAGTCTTCAAACATCATATCATTCGTAAACCCCAGAGGAAGAACCTTTCGCATTCACCAAACGTGTCCATTTTTTGGATACATCAACACAGGCATTAGAATATAAATAACTCGTCATCTTTATTGTTACTTGTACATACATCTTTACAAATGCCCAGCCAATAGTGAAATTATACTATTTTTCATTCCCATATTTTATCCAAATTAACCTGAGTGTAATCATTTAGTTCATTTATAAAATACGCACTGTGCTCCTATATCACATGTAACAAGAAGGTAAATTCATATAAAGATTCACACAAAATAATTAGAATGATAATTTGTAAATAAGTACCAATTAGTCTTCTTACCTCGTTAAGCAAGTTCCGTTGTTTAAACTAGTAAAGCAGAAAGAGAAACGTTAAAGTTAAGTAAAATCTAAACGTTGATGTTCAACGAAGCATATATAAGATCGATGATCCTTCTTGATATATTCACTTCATTGTATGATAATTAATAAAAAACTGTAAGTTGTTTTAAGTACGATGAGACAATGAATGGTTTAGAGATTATTTTAATGTACAAATGTGGACAGTCTTGGAGACGTGGCCGATTTTGGTCTATATTGCACGTGGCTTTCATGTTTTACAGCAAATGTGAGAACACAAAAAGGAAATTGATCGATAATTAAACAAAATGTATTACTCCTAACATTCTATATTGACTTATTACGTTGTCTGACAATATAAGTCTTTGTTACAATAGGTAATACCATAATGTATGTATTGTAATGTAGTATCATTGTAAGTAATGTCACTTTGTTTCGCTTTCATGTAATAGATATGTATTAATTGAAACAGATTAACAGACAAATGTGCATAGTACTAGGTAACTGATAAACGACTGTTACGACGTCCTAGCCGACCCTAAGACTAGATGACTTATTTTATACGCCCTGGGAATGACCGGTGGTCGAGTTGTAACGCGCTAAACGAAAGGTCATCGGTTTGGTTCTCGGCTCCGCCTTTTAAATTTCTTAGGGACACCTATTCAGTGTTCCCATCTCAATTAGCGAGCTAAGTACTGTGTCAGGAAAAACAGCCAGGCGTGTATTGGTGCTTTACACCGAGCACAATAAAGAATCAGGAAAAAAAAACTATTCGAAAAGAGTAGGGATCTTAATGCCAAGTTCTCCTGTATCTAATCTCCCCTCTCTCTGTAGTGACTCTGAAATGACCATATAGCTGTCGAAAGGGCCGGTAAACTTCAGATACAGAACAGCCTCTGTAGAGCAACACCCTCTGGGAGCTGCAAATATTGACAGTTGTTTAGAGGTTGTTGATCTACAGAGGTTTAATTTGTATATCAACTTAGGGAAATGTTTAATGTGTTGTTATAAAAAGGTTGCTGCTGTACAAAGGGCCGCTCTGGAGAAGTTGTACCGTAAATAAATTTTATACGAAAGGTATTCAACCTATCTTAGTTAATTGTGATGAAGACATTTAATAACTCTGAAATTAGTGTCTGGATTAACATGACTGTACTGCTTAAAATAATGCCTATGTTGTATACATTTGATTTTAAACGTCATTATGTTTTCTACAATACTCGTTTGTCCGGACTTGCACTGATTAGGGAAACGTTCGAATAAACAAGCTTTGAAAAGATTTATCTTTAGACAGAATATATATTTTTTTCAATGTGATATTTTAATTAAACAAGTAGCGTGGCCGGTGTATTTGTTTAATTTGTTCATTTAAGTTTTACGCTCCAGCGAGAGTCATATGAGGCGGACAGTTCAACTAATCGTCTTTCCTTGGAAAAACCAGTACTCGTAGACTCACATCCTATGAAAGCAACTTCCTACTTTCTCACATAAGGAGACATAGTTGGTAGCGGGGCTCGAACCCACGACCCTCTAATCAGTGAGAGGTTACAGTGATTTGAAGTCAGCGACATTGACCACACGACCACGTAGGCGGGTTTTTTATTTGTTTTTTTTTTGCATTGTGGGATTTGCAGATACCAGGAATATAGAATAGACAGTTTCCTTTACTTGTCTTATTATGTTCTTATTTTGTTCTGTTGTGACGATGAGCTCAACGCTTTAGTCAATTAATAAATATTCTGTTCTGTTCTGGGATTGTATTTATGATATCTATTTTAAACAGATGGCAGAAAAACGCAACGGTTTACAACACATGTGTAGTTATACATAACATAGATCGAAACATAATTGTAATAAATTTTGTATTAGTAAAACATGATAAGATGAAGCTTTAATGGCGGATCTTAATTGATAGCATTTGTAAGAAAAAAATAACCATATTCCATTTAAATGAAGAGAACTTTGCTAAAATGTTTTAGATCAGAGATACAGATAATCGACACGTAATTTAAAACATTTATGAGTATATACCGAACGTTGTTTAATTAATACATGTATTACATTATCAGACGAGATCAGTCGGATATATTATATGACAGTGTATTTGATCTTCTCCATTAATATTTGCTGATATATTTTTTCGAATATTTGAGTATAACTGACATTCTAAAACAAAGTGAACTTCATCTTCAAAGTTTTACAAAATTTACATGTCCTTTTATTTCTAAGTGTTTTAATAGATAAATTCCATCTTCCACTTTCGATTTCTAAATGATGACTAGTCATTATATTTTTCGTAAAAGCTTGTCTGTATTTCAGACTATCAATTATTTTTCTGGTCGTAGGTTACGTAGATGTAATCCGTTCTAGGACTACTCCCTAATTTACAGATACCAATAATATGGTTATATTGCGTGACATATGTACGTTTAATTCTTCCGTCTTGAAAGTTATATTGATGAGATACGTGTTTACACTCGTACTGCGGGCAATTGTTTATAATTGTCGAATTAATTAATTTCATTTTACCACAATATTAATTTTATCGTGACTTTCGTCGTATTGAATATTGTTATGATCAATTATACGAATAAAGTTTAAAGTTGCGATCGTCAACACCAGCCTTTGATTGGATGTTAATTGACACATACGAAATAACTTCAATTGACTTAACTGAACACATTTGATAGGGTTTTAGTAAAATTTTGATCAAAACTGAGTCAATTAGTATGATCGTGCCAATGTATATCATCTCGAATCTGAATTATATAATTGGTTTAGTGTGTATCGTCTTAAACTGCGGCGACGCCTTTTTGTAGTGGCCGCCATTTGCTCAAAGACACACTTGAGCTTCCATTTCCATTAGTACTAAAACACTTACATCACAATACAAATTACCTGTACGTAAACACGTATGCATACGATATGAATAATGAATGGGATATGATAACCTGGCATCGGCAGAATAGAATTGAAAACCAGTGTTATCACAAAGCAAAATATCGTCTACAGCAAAAATTACAATATAAACGTTCCAACAACTCATATCTATTGATAATGTAATTAAAAAGACATGTTTGTCAATCACATGTACATGTGCCCCTTAAACGCAAACTCGATAGCAAGATCTTGACCTTTAACCTATTGACCTTATCATCAATACGGTTCATCTAAATTTGATGACCAATCAAATCATGAGACCGTACAGCAAATCATCATCTAACTAGGTTGGACAAGTTTTTTTTGTGTTGAAGGTCACTGTGACCTGGGCCTTTGACTTAATGATGTCAAAATCAATAAGGTTTTTTACATGTCAAAACCAACCTCCAAAGCAAGTCTATGCACTGTATGATAAATCGTTCTCCTCTTATTGGTCAGACACGGTTTGGTAACGGACAGATTGACGGACTGACCGGCAAACTGATTTATATCCGCATCTCCGAAGAGAGGCATAACAATTCCCAGCATCATTTGTTTTGTATACTCCTTCGAAGATAAAAATGTACATCATTTTTTTAGTACGAGATCCATCTAGGACCAGATAAAACACATACTGTATGTGGAAGCTGTTCAGCTAGCTTAAGGAAGTCCGGTGGTTCTACCAAACTGTAGAGGTTCGTTAAAGCTGGGAAGTCGCCAAATGTCCACTAGCTGTCGAATATATACTTGAAAAAAAATGGATATATTCAGGTGCCAACTGACTCAATACAACAGAATATTTACTCCGACTGTCTGTTTTCAAGTTTGTTGTTTAAGGATCTTTACGCATCTAATCCAGTCGGGTTCATTGCCATTAACTACATTTCAGAATACTGAATACTGATACCCAATTCTGATAGTTTTAACCATGGCATGTGTTGAATACTCTTTCTATTATTCAAGCTACATACTCCTCGTGTCCCTCGGATGATGTATTCACAATAAGGTATCGATATGGCTAATATGCGTTTTTGTACTTAATTTGCAGTTGTATCTCCTTCTAAAAAGTGTATCATTTACTCCTTATGCGGTGTCTACTTGAACATATATCCACTTAGTTCTTTAATCTATCAGCTATCTCGTAAAATAAAGTCTATATTATTATATTATTATTATTATTTGGGTATTGTGTCAACATACATCCACTTAGTACTTTAATCTATCAGCTATCTCGTAAAATAAAGTCTTTATTATTATTATATTATTATTTGGGTATCGTGTCAGCATACATCCACTTAGTACCTTAATCTATTAGCTATTTGGGTATTATGTCAGATGTAGCGTGTAACACAAACATTTAGAACCTATGGACTGTTAAGGAGTAAAAGTCAAATTGTTTAAGGTATATGATTGTGTCGCTTTATTTGGGGGATTAAATTTTGATCATATACTTCAAAAATTGATGATCATTCTATGTGACTTGAATAAATAATTATAGTCGTGTCGATGAGTCAGACATCGGCACGTGACAGTCACATTGTACTACACTTTTTTTGTGCAATCGTCATCTCGTGTAAACTCATGATGATCACAGCGCCCTCTGGTGAAACGTTCCTTAAATTGCTTACGGATAAAATGTTAAATTTGATTTAAATGCCACTTATGAATGCCATTGACCCTTTATCACTAATTCATATTAACAATTGATCAATAAAAGGCTGTGGGTCGCGGTTGTGAACCAAAGATGAATGTGCTGGACTTGTAACCTGGTGACCCGGGTTTCAAGCCAGTTCGTGACAAGTCATAATATACCTTTCTATGAGAATTTTACAAAAATGTTGATATTCCTCAACATATTGAGAACTTGCCGGCTTATTTTGGAATGTTAAGTAAGCAGTCTAACAAATCAGGCTAGGTGAACCTGTCGCCGTATGTAACTAAAATATCACTTAAACCTTCTGAGACAAAAAAAAAAAAAAAAAAATGTGATAAAAGATGAGGTATCGTGAAATATGTTTGCCTATCATAAATTTTGTAAACACACAAACTAATACTGAATACACTTGTTTCTCATGAACTAAATCGTAATCGTAGCGTACGGCATTCGAATTGCTATTTTGGCATACTTAATTAATTATATAGATAGATGTGATCATACTAAATGTAGCATGTAACTAAATGAGACCTTAATTGTTTCCCTGATTATCTGTATACCCTCATAGTGCTTGTTGTTTTTGTGTTGTGTTATATTTGTGTATGTAAGATCACATTAATTTGTTCTAATTTTGATTTGCGTATCAAATTAACTCTGATTAAAAATGATCAATATAAAGAATTATTTTAGGAAAAAAGGAAAAAAGACTCAATTTCAACGTGGGCTCATAATCTATGTTGAAACGAAAAAAGTAATAGAATGCAAGATATACTATAAAAACGATCGCGAGTCTATTGTTTTGGCCGGGACGCTAAAGTTTATAACAGCAAAATCTAAAGTACGACAATATTTAGGTACGAATCATTCATACAAAGTACAGAGAGGCATTTTTATTTAAAAACAACATTTTTTGCGACCTACTAATTATAATATTTACAAAATCTATATATATATATTTCTTTTTTTGGGGGGGGGGGGCACACGAAAACAATCTAGTATTCCTGTGATACAGAGTACTAGTAGTATATAAAACATATACATTTGTATTACAAAAAGTAAAATACATCCTCTCCAGAGCGACCCTCTTATTAGCAACAATTGTCCACCCTTCAATAATAGTATGATCCCACAGCACTATAAATTTAACCTCTCTACAGCAATAATCTCTCAAAATAGCATTATTTTGCTTCTCCCAAAGTGTGTTGCTTTAGAGAGGTTGCACTATACTAAAAGTATAAGAATATAATAAAATATAAGTTATTATCGTATAATTCCCATTTCGAGTCGGATATTATGTCTAGAATCAATGTTTTATTATAATAAAGGAAACAATTAACATCTAGAATTCATCAATCATTGTTTATTATCTAAACTATAGAGTCAAACAAGCAGACACCATATCATCTCAATCATCTGGTCACGTGACTGTTTTATTTGTCTTAAATAACGACAAAAACATGTTTTAAATCATTAAGTATCATAGTATCTTATGTTTACCGTCTTTATGTCAATAAAAGTCCTGTGAAGACAACCGAATGTAAAGAAACAAAATAGTATCGATATAAATAAGCCGTATTCTTTCGTAAAGATTCCGTTTCTTGAAAATATGTACGTGTATACCTATTTTACACTTATATCGATAATCACGCAGTTAGAAAAAAAATGACGATGGTAATCCCTTTATCCAGAGCCACTACCGTTCCCCGCCCCACCATGAAGGCCGCCATCATTACATGCCTCCCCGACACAGTATCCACTATCGATGGGAGACTCATCAACACCACCTCGAGCCACGATATATCCATCTTCAAGGGGACCTACAGTGTTGGTTTGATTGTTTAAGCTTCTGGAAATACGTCTAAATGGTCTACGTACAACTTGCCGGACGTTTGGCCAAATCCACCCACCGATTCTTATTTGATCTGTCGCCCTTACCCGCCGCCTTGACAATGATGTTATTCTCGTGTTGATATTTGTATTCCTGGACATCCATCCCTCGAACACCACCTTGGCGACTTGGTAGTGGTCCTGATCTCACGTTGTCTTCATGTATATTTACATTGATCCAAAATTGCTGACTATTGTCAAGTATTTGGCGACTCCCATCGGGCATAACTACGTGATAACCTTAAATACAAAAGTTATTGTCGAGAAAACACTATTACAGATAATTGTAAATTATCTAGTTAAAATGTTTAAAAGCAGTCTATACCTGTCTCTTTTAATCAGGCAAACGCGATGATAAATTTAATAATACATAGACACACTGTTGATCTCGATTTCGCTTGACTTAGACCTAAGTGTTGATCACATCTTTAGTCACATTTCTTTATGGTGTGTATGAGATGTTGTACATTATGCCAATGATGTCATTGCCTTCTTCATCTTATTTCCACATTCTATTAGAAATTACATGGCATGATGGCGGTATGTGACTGTTTACAGGCAATCTAAGACCACAGCCTAAACAGCTGCAAAACTGGGTCGAACCATCATTAAAAATATGATTTATTACATACCTGTGTCTTTGACGAAAACATTATCACCGTTTTCTAAAGTCAAAGTTAACATACAATCGGGTGTAATTTATAGATAATGCCTTTTAATGCTACTGACCAATGTCAAAGTTTGGATGCCGGGTAAACGTTGTCTGGAATGAACTGCCACTAAAACGATTATGAATCTGTTCTCCACTTATAGACAGGAATGTAGCTAATGTCATCAATGTAATCATATTTTTTCTCTGTAATAAACAAAGTATGCAGATCAAGCACAAATGTTGTTTGTAAGAAGGAGTTTCGTATACAGGTTATCGTTGATTGTAGATATTACAATTTGTCCCTTTTCTGCCTTGTAAAGCACTGACCGGATAAGCCTTGCTATATCCTCTGAGTAGGACACGTGGTTTGCTATATTGCGTCACTTTGTTTTCCTACGCGCCCGTTAAAACCAGGGATGCTATATTACATGTCGATGGTCTCGCTTGAAAATGCCGAACATACATCTTTTACAATTTTGATGTTTTTGCCGAACTTGATTCAGATCTATATCCTGCGCAATTTCTGAAAATACCGAACACTATAGCCAATGTGAAAGGATTAAAATGTCATGTGACAAAATGCTGTATTTCAATTGGCCAGAATAAGGAGGTAAAAATGTCCTAATCTATACGCTTTGTAGCTTCGGCATTTCATTGTGTTGTTTACCGAATAGAAAAATGATGGAACCTAAGAAATTCTATGTTTCTTTGTTTTATTATTTATACAGAACTTATGTATATAGATTAATATTAGAGTTATTAGAACGGGAAACAGAGTGCCAAGGTGAGCTTTTAGGATCGTAGGATCGAGCTATGCCCGTCGTCGTCCGTCCGTCCGTCCGTCGTCAACAATCTCTTTAAACAACTTATCCTGTTAAACCACTTGGTCAATTTCAACCAAACTTCACAGGTGTGTTCCTTGCAAAGTTTTTCAAAGAATTCCGTTCAATGCAGAACTCTGGTTGCTATGGCAACCAAAAGGATTTTTTGAAAATTTTCAAAAATCTTCTACTCAAATACCAGAGGACATAGAGCTTAGATATTTGATATTTAGTGTGTAGCATTGTCTAGTGGACCTCTACCATTTTTTTTTCAAATTATTTCCCAAGGATTTGTATAGGCTTAAAAAGGAAAATTTAAAAAATCTTCTTCTCAAAAACCACAAGGCATAGAGTCTTGTGAACCTCTACCAAGTTTGTTCAAATTATGGCATCGGGGTCAAAATTGGCCCCGCCCCGGCGTTTAATCTATTTTACGTTGGAAAACATATTTTTGTCCAAAACCACTTGGCATAGAGCTAATACATTTGTTATGTAGCTGTGTCTAGTGGATCTCTACCAAGTTTGTTCAAATTATGGCATTATGGCATACGGTTTACGGAAAATTAAATAATCTTCTTGGTCAACACCACGAGGCCTAGAGGTAAGATATTTAGTATATAGAATTTTCTAGTAGATCTCTACTGAGATCGTTCAAATTTTGGCCCCGGGGTCAAAATTGGCCCCGCCCCGGGGGTCACTTGATTTATTTAGGCCTATATAGGAAGATTAAAGAAATATTTCTTCTCGTTCAAAACCACAATGCCTAGAGCTTAGATATTTTGTATGTAGCATTGTCTTGTAGACTTCTACCAAGTTCGTGCAAATCATGGCCCCAGGGTCAATATTGGCCCTGCCTAGCGGGTCAGTTGATAACAACTACATGACAGTTAGGGTAGATAACTTTTTACCATGACAAATAACTTCCCTTGATTAAATGAACCCTAATGTTACGATACTCAGGTGAGCGATATCATATATTGTGAGATGGTACAACAATAATCATGAATGATGTAGACGTGCTAGGTATGGTTTCTATTCTTTGGTAAACTGACCAAGCTCTGCATTATGTGATTCAAAGTGATTCATCGGTGTTTAATTGTGCTCACCAGCCTTGCATGGTTTATCAAATTGTCACTACGTCTTATTTTGATTTATTTAAACAAATATCTTCTTGATTTAATACTTGATTCTTGATGTTTTGTTATATGTCTGACATTGTTGTCAACTCACGTCTACTTTTTGTTGAGAAATGATCTTTACATCAGAAAACATTCATTTTAAAAGATACATGTTTAAATTGCATTAAATACGACAACAGGTAAAAGTACAGCACTAAAATGATAACCTTAAGATACATTCTCCCAGAAAATTTGAATGATATCATTGCAAAGATAAATACCATGACAGTAAGATGTTTAAACATCTCTTGTATACATCTTTTTTTTATTGCAAAACACATTCTGTGAGCACTCGAGGTACGATCCATCCCCAATTTTGCCAATCAAAATATGGCATTTCGGGTAATATTCTGGTCTTGCTTAACCGATGCCCTTAGCTGTGACAAATGTTAGAACAGTTGAATGACGGTAATTATCTAACACAACCAATGATTCATCCCCAGCATATTGAATAGATCCATTTACATTGAATGATATCAAAGGGATGTTAATGACGTGTGAAATGTGAATGCGTGAAATGGATAATTTCGAGAAGAAGGATAGTAACATTTTCATTTCGAAGATACGATGAAGTTGTGGTCTTAAATTGCTTTTTAAGTCATCGGCAGGATAACACAAGATGAACTAGTGCAGTGAGACGGCAACATTATTGATATACATCAAGTCGAATGAAATGACGCATTTCGAGGAGTGAGCTTTGAAAATGATCACATTGTGAACACGTGCACTGCGTTGAATTATCCAATCTAATCTCGGCTCCGCCTTCCAAATCTCTTTGGAACTCTTTTCAATGTCTCCTGCCCCACTACCGAGTCAAGTACCGAGTCTAACAAATCACGGGCTTGATGATCGAGGCTTGTATTAGTTTTTTTACACAAGGTACGATAAAGAATCAGGATTAGATTTCAATATTATTCGAAAGAGTAGGGATGCGAATGTCCTTTTATCCTGTATCTTCTCCCTCCCTGTTGGGCGGCTCTGAAATGACCATAGCTGTCGATTGGGCCGTTAAACAACAAATAAGTAAATCCCTTTCCTCCGTTACAAAGTTTGATGGTAAGAACTCTTCATGCGTGCTTCATTTCATTTATTCTACTTCATCAATCGAGATTTTAGTAGATGTTTGAATGTAAATTGTGATAACTGTACCGATATTATATAACATGACTTGAGTCATGGCTCGTCGTCCATTTGTATACAAATATACATACAAAGTATAACAAACAAGCCAATTTTACGGTCAATGATTGCATTTATGTTTAGCTTCGGTGAGGTTCGATTACTTTCGTAAGTTATACGATAATTTTCGTTTTACCGTTATATAAACACGTTGATTGGAACATTCCATAACGGTAAAATAAACGAAAACTATCGACTATGGTACGAAGCTAAAATTAATCGCATCCAACAACTGTGTAATTATTCAGCTTTGACAGGTTAATAAAATCGCACTATACACAATGTATGTATATAAATATAAGGATTTAAAAGTTCAACGACATGATACAGTGAAGGCTTGACACAGAAATATCCTTTCATTTTTTACGTAATGATGGATAGATTACAATGTATACGTACGTGGGTGTTCCTTGAAAATGATCAACGTCGTATAAATGTAATCTTATAACAATTACTATAAAATAATATATATTTTCTGTGTGTTAATTGATTTTAACTTATCCACATATAATTATTATAGCTGATTGGTGGATATGGAAATATCGAAATGATGCATTTTTCTAATCACTTGTCATTGTTAATTCGCCCTGGCTTCCGTTGGCCCTTTTTGAGATGAGGTTCGCATTAGCATACTTATAGGTTTGTTTCCAGCTTAGAAGGTAGCGGCATACGTCTGGATAGAACACCAACATTCTGGAAACTGGCTTGTCAGCTTCCTCTCATGTGAAATTTGTTTGGTCCCTGCTTGGATTCAAACCCACAGCAGTGAGGGACTAGAATTACATGTCAGAGATCACAACCACTCGACCGTTCTGTGGTATTATCACATCGACACTTACTGACTTAACGGTCATAATGTTGCATTTTAATGCATTACACATATGCTTTTGTATAGTCGTCGAATTTTTTATAATACGAATCATCTCCGGGTATACTTTATGTTCTTTTATGTTCGTTTTTTTGCTATGTTTGTATGCGTTTTTTATCTTCATTAATATTATTTTTAATTCCTCCATTTCTTGTCACATTCCATGATGTGATTATATTATTCCAGGAAATGTTCTATAAATGAGGTCTTTATAATTAATTGGTTCTGATGTCATTAATATTTAAGCTTTTGTAAATATGTTCAAACTTAAAACGTTTTTAAAAACTGATCTGTTTGACATTTCGTGCTTTAACACCCATTTAATGTTGTAAATATACACATACATGTATAAGCATGTTTGAACACTTCGTTAACTTGTATAATTTTACGTTTACATTTTACTACATAAAAAACGTATCATTTGTTATTGTTCGGTGTTCCGTGTGGTATTAAAACATGACATGTCGATATGTTACAAGCCAAGAAAAGTATCTTCTGAAATAGACTGTTCTATTTATTCTCAAACATGTGTTTCTGTCTAGTATTTCAAACAATTACACAGCAGTGATTTTATTTTCAAAGTATTCGGAGAAGTTTGTTGGCAGAAAACAAACAAACGCATCACGAAGAACACAATATTGCAGACTACTGTTGTCTATTTCTCAGTACAAAACCCTGTCATCAATGTATTAACTGTATCGTAAAATAGGTTCGTCATTCGGCAACAGAATAAAAATAAAGCAAATAAAAGCAGTTTGTGATATTGAAACAACTTATGTTTTATCATAATTGTTAAGTCATGCTGCAGTGGTTTGTCATATGTAAGAAGCTCATGTGATGTTGATCTTGTTTTTAACCAGAATATTTGCGTCTGTAATGTGAACACGATCTCCGTAAATCAGCGAACAAGCTCTTAATTACATGCTTGAATAACTGATTGAGTTCTGCGTATATATATTATATTTTAATATAATTATATTTGTCTAAAATGTAATACTTTGGTCGACCATATCGTCAAATATTTATCTAGGTCAATTACACTCATATTTATAAACAGTTAATTGTCAATGTCAAATTGTCAATACTCTAGCTGATTAAAACTTTACCTATCTAAGTGTTCAATTTATGATACCGGACTTTTCATTTTACGTACAAGAAGACAGGTGGTTAATTAGTATGCATATCAAGGTTTTGTTAAAATAAATGGCAACAATTCATCTTAATTACGAACTACACGTACAGATTTACTGATTTCAAAATGATCTTTACTTTTTGTATTGTGTGTAATGTGACTTTATAATAAGATAGTAACCGATAAGTTTTTGATGGTAAGTCCGAAATTATAACACAGAAAAAACATCACCACATTTTGTCATTAATTAACTTTAAATAAAATGATCAACATTGTATGTTATGTAAAATAATGTACTCATGTTTTCATACTTGTATGAACTGAGGTATTGAAAATAAACTTGTAAACAAAACCAAACCACATTTATAATAACCTTATTTAAATTTAATTGTTTTGGGTGTTTCGACGTTGCAGCGATAGTCATTGTCATTTGGCGGCTTTCAAACTTAACGGTAGATGAAGTTATCAGACGCACACAAGATTAGAATCACCGCCTTCTGTTAATTGTGAGATTTGTCTATTCCTGAGGCTGGGATTAGAACTGACAGCGGCGGTAAGGGTTCAGTGATTATTAGTCAAGGACCATCCATGGCCACTCGACCACGGTGGCACGTATTATAGTGATCAAGTATTATCATTATGACCATACAAGATAACTGATGCTACTAAGCGCGTGGCTTCAAAATCCTTATATAAAATAACGGTAAAATAATGCAATGTGAACAGGAACTCTATTTCAGAGACTGTTTCAGTCGGAACTTTCCTAAACTTTCTTATACATGTAGAACTCTTGTCAGTTATGTTTCGATATGATTTTAATCGCATACAAATTTTTAGCGTCACGGGGCCCCATGTTAACTGCCCGCGCTGCTTTTCTTGTTCTCAAACGTTAAAAATTATATTTGTCTTGAATATCAGTTATTCGTCAATGGTAAAAAGTCATATTTTGAAGTAAGGCACGTATTCGCTTGAAGTTTACAAAAAAGAAAATTTGCACAAAGAAGATGGAGTTATTTCCCTTAAAATAGTATCTAGAAACAGTTCGGTTGTTCATAACTTAACTTTACGGAAGGAACTGTATCCACTATAACCAGTATAGATCTGATATTAAAAACAAAGGTGTACGAAATACGTTTTTATTGCTTGCTTTGAAACCATGCTCC
This sequence comes from Lutraria lutraria, assembly GCA_964023205.1. Taxonomy (NCBI): domain Eukaryota; kingdom Metazoa; phylum Mollusca; class Bivalvia; order Venerida; family Mactridae; genus Lutraria; species Lutraria lutraria. Next base: position 31,499,310 of record OZ026838.1, read on the forward strand.
AGTTCAACGATACAAGTAAATCAAGATCAAAAGTCACATTTATAGTCTACTATGAGTTTTGTGTCCATCAAATTTGTTGATGTTCTAGGTCTAGTAATCGAATGAAATGCAAATGTTTGACCGATGATCGAATCTTCTACTTCATATTATTTTCGTCATGATAGTTGGCCAAATGATTGCTAGCCCTATCGTAATCGAATCTTTCCCCGCCTCCTGCGGATTCCGGACGTTTGTTACCTTCGTCCCCACTCGAGAACCGTACCATCCTGAAGTTCTGGGATGAAACTTGTGTCAAAAACAGAACGAGCAAACCAGTTATTATAATCGCCTTCATCCTATAAATAAAATCGGTATAGAGATATATAGATATCTTGTTACATTAGTATTGACCAATATTATACCGTACATCGTGTGCCCATCTGTAAAATGTATGAAGAAATTATAATGGCTCGATGGCATACCAAATGTAATAACACTGCAATCGATTAATAGAAATCAGGTACCACTTTTATATTCGTTTTGTCAGAGCCTAAACATTATTCATTCATTAGTAAAATAATATACAACGAAAATGTAAAAGTACGTTTGTTAAGGACTTAATGTTGCGTGTACAAGATGGTTATTAAAATATAATGAAGGATCGAAGCACAGAGCGTAAGTCAAGCAGTAGGTGAAAAAGTACTTTTTGCAATTGATTTGAATATATCTGCACAATTTTCATACCGATATACTATCAACCAAATTAACATCAATGAATATTACTTATCCGCTGATAGTTGGTAAGTAATCAATATGATGTTTTTGAAGTCAGTTTGAAAATCGCTATAAGCAATCATGTATTACTTTTATCAGTTAGAATAATAATTTATTAATGTATTAATTCTATGGGTAAGGTTTTGCTTTAATTGAAATAAAACTATAAAATGAGCATAATTACATACCCTCTGTTTTACTTAAAATCTAATTTATTTTGAATTTAATAAATATAAATCCATTAAACAAAATATCACCTTTGCTTCTAAGACCGACCAATGTTGATTCCGTGGATACTAAAGTATATTATTGCTTTAACACCTTCGCATTAAACAATATTCGCTTGTTAAGTTAACACGAGCGCCCCCTGACGAGACATGATACGAAACAAGAATGCAAAAATAACAAGTTGGACACTGCCTGTGCATGTTTGATGCTTAAACATGCTTGTATGTAAAACAAAATGTCATTGTCTTTGGTCTATTGCATATTAACATAATGGAACTGTTTGTCTCGACATTGGAAGCTTCAAATACGTATTTACCTTCACATCAATATAACTAAAATATAAACAATCATGACTATCATCCCAAAGGATTCACATGTTCAATACGATCTCTTAGTTTTAAATAAAGCATGAAACACGTTAGTCTGTTACTATACGAATGACTAAGATAAGAGGATTTACAACTTTACATGTACATGTGAGTCATTTAGTCCCCCGCCACTTAATCATTATTACCTACTTTCAGTTCACTATATACTTAATGAACATGATATTTTTTTAGGGATAGCAACGATTTAAGTTCCAGGTACACGGTGTTTCTGCAGTAAGCCACCCACCTTTCTGTACGTTTTGACATTGTCGTCCCATGCAACATGTTTGGTTTATTTGTTTGTCTGTTGTTTAATGGCCCAATCGTCAGCTATGAACATAACAGAGTCGCACCAGAGAGAAGGGAGATAAAACATGGAGAACCTGACATGGACCTGGCATTTATATCCCAACTATTTTCGAATATTTTCCCTGAGTATTTATCGTGCCCGGTGTATAGCACCTATACATGCCTTATCCTTTTATCTTGTAATTTTCTAGACACTGTGCTTGACATGGTAGTTGTGTTGGGGACACTGAAAAAGCGTCTTTGAGAAATTCGAAAGGGGCAACCGAGAATCGAATCCACGACATTTCGTTTAGTGGTGAAAGGCGTTACCATACATACACAAGAGAATGTGACTAAACATGTCTCACATTTCATTACAGGTTATATCATGCGAATTGATACAAATAGTGAATATTGTCTTCATCACTGTTCTTATGTAAGCAAACGCAACTAGAATGTTTTTATTACGAAACTGTGTTTTTCATGCTTGATGTCATTCTTCAGCTTTACCTAAACGAATAACATCAAATCTTGGTTGTTAATGATAATTACAATTTCAAAAATGTACGTACCATAAAATCTTATGTTCCTGAAGACAATATTGTTTGTTTGTAAAATTACTAAATTAGTAACAGTTTGTCTTTCTCAAGCAGTTTTCGGAAGAAACTTAAAGTTTTGCCAAGTTGTTGTTGTTGTTGTTGATAGACTAAGTACTAAAATCGTATATTGTATTACGTTATCGTGAACAGAGCCTAATTGTTAAATAATCATGAGGTGTACATTTACTTCTCGGATCAAAGAAACAATCCATTTAGTATGTGTGTTAGTATTGCATTTTTTCAAACGTTGAACATTAAAATAATTTCAGTGAAATCCCAATACTGGTGGCCCTATTGTATGATACGTTCTGAGATGCTTACAAAGAAATTTAAAGAACCTGTTTTACTAATGATAAACATTGAAGCTTATTTTGTGCCGCCCTTTTTCAACAATATTTTTTTTGTGAAAACGTTATGTACACATGACATATGTAGGATGGACAAGTTTTGTGTGATCGATCAGAGTTGATTGATGATAGAGATCCACGTAGAAACAAATGTACGTAAGTCATGGTGACTGTATTTGATTAAACCTGGACAAATTACCGGTATTTCTCCACATGGTTCAAATGACAATTCTCTTAAATACACGTTCGTCATTGTTTAAAGTTTAAAAAATAATCATGCTTGTCACTTTGTGTGGGTTTATCCAGATACTCTTCGAATACGGAAAACGTAAAGAGAAATAATTTATATCGATAAATTATACAAGCACGGCCCAATGCTTGCTCGCTGTAACGTGATTAACATTTTGACATATGTTTCAAGGGAGACAACCACTTAAAATACAATGCAGTAATTGTCCATTTGTTATGTTCTCTTGAGCACATTCAAGTTTCAACATGATTAGTTGTAAGATGTTCAATATGACGTACTGTCGCTGATTGGTCATAATTTCATGTACAGCGTGTCATTTCAAATAGTTATTAATAAGTTACTCAAAAATCGTCAATGACTTGCGGTCTCATGTTTTCGTAAGTTGCCGCAAAATCTCGAGGTATATATAGTACGGTGTTTGAAACAATATCTTGTAATGAATAAAACGAGAACACTTAAATATTCAATGGTCTAGTCACCGCCCAAACAACCATTTTTTCTCTTATTGCATCACCAGTCGTTGATACAACGTGTGTCATTTATAGTTGTCAACCCATAGTGCTTGCTTGCCAATGCTTGCTGTATGTTCTTGAGTAACATTTTGTAATTTCATGCTAAAAGACTGCTGACGAGAAACAGACGATCATCGGGCCAAAGTATCGAAGATTGAAACTTGCTCTGAGACATCCCTTAACGACAAAACTTGAAGAGTTGACAGCAAAATTTCCTGCACATTGTACAATATTACATTTTTATCATAATGCACCGAAGAGTGACAAATTTTTTCTAAACAGTGGCAATAATTCTTTTTTGTTTCATCCAGACAGCCTGTCTAAGCCGAACGTGTGTTTAGCATTCGAAATAAAGAATTTTGAATGAAAATTGGAACTGACATTGAAATATAAGTTGCTAAGCCACATCAAATAGAAAATTGAAGTGCGAGTCTGGTCTCGCCGATCACAATTTCGTTTCTTTACACTTCTTAACGATAAATCGATGATGACAAAGCTTTCTTGCTGATAGATGCCAGGCTAATTTAATTATCTTTTCAATGGTCAAAATTAATCTTGATGCATTTTAACGAACACGAACTAATTAATTTAGGGCAATAAATAAAATAAAACCGAAATGCAAATGATATTGAATTTCCTTTATTTGTGATTACATCGATATAAAAAAGTTAACGTATGAGCTGAAAGAGCAATGTGCAATGCAATTTTTGTTTCCACTATTAGGAATGTTTTCGTGGGAATTCGAGCCTTGATCTATGTACAAAATATGAAGGCTCTCTGTGAACAAATGTCACAGAACAAATGCTTCTAAACACTTGGTCACGTTGGATTGCTTTTGTCGTAATGCAATGGCCAGGTATGGCACCTAGGTTCTTTGTGAAGCTATGTTGATGTTGTCTGTGGCTGGCGAGTTGTATCTTTTTGGGTTTAGGATGTGATGTACATCAGTTGTTACTGTGAACATCTTTGAATCTAAATATAACATAGTTCTGTTTGTATTAATCTATGCATCTAAATTTGATATTCAGTCGAGTTATTTTTAGAGTACTGTTATCTTGTGTTGATGTCAAGTGTGTTTTGTATTGTCACACATCTCGTTTGGATTGTTATCCAAGATATTGTTGATAGTCTTAAAACAAGCAGATTGGTTAACACAGTGATGCTTGTGGGCCACACTAGAACTAAGTTACATCTTGTCCAGCATGATATGCACTAGTTATTGATAAAAATAAAAAGTAACTCAAATGTTCCTAATACATTCAACTCCCTGAATTATAAAATGTTGCAATGAGAATTACGTAAATATAGCGTAATTTACTCAATCAATCTGAATTTTGATACAACACATGTACACGTTTTTAAGTTTCATAAGTATTAATGTTCAGACATATATATATAAATACATGTATAGTGATATAATATGCCAAAAGTAGTGAACCAATTCTATGTTATCATTTCAGACTGTTTTTGTTGGAAATTGATTGGACTTGAAGATCACGTGAATGAGACAATATATAGACTTCCAATTTCGTAATTTGATGTCGAAGTCACCTGGGTTGTTGTTGATCAAAACCATACCATACAGATTTCTTGAAGTCAACTTCTATTGTATACATGCAACATTTTGGTTGGAGTCAGAAAGGACCGGGAACCAGTCTCTGGGGAATGTCTGGATATTACAGTGTTAATGAATGTATTTGTGTTATATTAAAAGTCCAGTGACACTACTCTGCTGGTGGCTGATGTGAACTTGTCAACAACAGAATGTGAGTACACTTTAGAAATAAAATATCAGTTATAAACAAGTGCCTCGGGACAATTCTTGGTCTGTTTGGGGGCGTAAGAAAATTGTCCATGCCAAAGGTTACTACAGCTATTGTTATCAAAGCAGATTCTTAAAAATATTATGTAAAGAAGTTTCAATGATCTCGCAGCAATTATCTCCCCTGGTGGCACGCCAATCCGTCACTACCACAAAATACGACGGCTACACGGGTCTTCATGTTTCTTGTGTATGCAATTTTTGGGGGGCGTGTCCTGATTTTGTACGATTTGAGAAGATTATGAAGTTTGAGCCGAAATCTTACAATAGCCATAATAGAAACTTATTTGTATTATTATGTAAATCTTACTATACGGATTTGAATCGCCTGAGCATTGTGTATAAACTAGCTGAATAATATATATCACTGAACAGACGTACGTTTCATTCACGTTTTCGAATGACCACAATGTATTCATATATTCAGACAAGTGTGTGATATGAATAGTTCCCATTTTATCAAATTGGACGTATTTGATCAATGGTACACTGTTCGGAACCTATAAAATGTATAAATTCATGCCGATTTTCTAATCCGTTTATTTTGACTTTTTGTTTTTATACTTTACTTACACCAACCTTTATGTTAAAAATATAACCATCTTCGTTTGTATAAATCAAGCACTTCTCTCTGATATTCATACTCGTGGTTAAACCTATTGTCTGACATTGTGTACAGTATACTAGTATACTCGTGCATATTCATACTGGTGTGACAACTGAATACAAAAAAAAAACTTTCTAAGATTTCAAACAACAGACCACATTCTTTTTTCTTTTCTATAGTGTGGTTGTGAAAATGTGAGAAAAAAACTTTGATTCTTTGAATATCATGAATGAAAAAAGAACATACTGAACATCAATGAAAAGAATACTGATAAAACTGTGTGGGTTGTGTAGGCAGGTATGATCTGTGCCCCTGTACAAAACCACGACTTCTTGTGTCAGCTTTATTGTAAAAGCAAAATATGTTACTGTGTAACAAGCAAAAACTTCAAAGTGTAATATTGCGACGATATACGTTCGAATATAATCGTTAACTCAAGCGGTTAATGGCCTTTGATGACTCTCGTGTAATTAATGTATAATTTGATATTACACGTGCATCTAATTAAATTTATCACCTAGGTCTGTTTAACGCGTCATATAAAAATCTCACCAATGACTTGTCGAGAGGCAGTTTATTACTTAATTGCTTCGGACACTCATTACGTCAACTGACATTATGTTTATATACATGATTGAATGTGGACAAACCAGGAAATATAAATTATAATATAATTCTATTCATTGAGTCATCCAGATATGTTGAATCATCTTTCTTCTTAATGTTTTCTATGTGAGGAGTGACTGTGGTAGATACGTATATCAAAATAAAAACAAGACCTGGCTCCGAGGTTATAAAACTTGAGTTCGGTCTCCAAGCTCAAAGCTCAAGTTCATTCTCTAAGTATTATGGTTAAAGAAATAGAGCTGATTAATGTTTAGATACATATACAGACCAATTATGGCGTCAAACAAATGTATTATAATTGTCTAATCATAATTAACTTAGAAACATTAGAAGACAAAATATGAGATTTGAGCTCGGAGACCGAACTCTAGTTTTATAACCTCGGGGCCAGGTACATTAGAATAAATAAGATGATCAAATGTATAAATAAAAGTCATATTTCTACCTAACATCTTTGAATTGAATATCACCTTATAATGTACTTACTTGATTTACCTTACAACTGAACATCTTGATAAATGAACACTCATTCATAACATCAATCAAATACCAACATTACCGGATATGTAACTGTACTAAAATTCTATATTTCTACACGAATGTTGCTTTTTAAGCGTCACATACATAAAGAAAGAAAAACTATACTTATATTACAAGGGAGATAACCTACTTAAACTCGATGAATATGTGTTCCATTGTTAATTGTTCTTCAATACGCAGGATTATTGATACTGCCTTCAGTTTAGTATTGAGTTACAAATGAATATAAAGATTAAAGACGTTGCGTGTTTACGAGGTGAAGCTTGGTGTTGTTCAAATAAGGCTATTTATTTCCATGGAGACTCCATTTTGTATAGAAAACACGTGGTTAAAACATTTATAAAAACAAACTGATCCACTCTTTCACCAGAGACGTGTATAGAGTCACATTGTTTGGGAACCGAGTTATCGTCAATATCTACTCTAAATTGTTGAAACTATCAACAGTACTGTATAATTATATAGACATTTTAATTCGTAAATTTGTGCAAAACGAAACAGAAATAACGATGATTATTGAAGTTAAAATTTGGCAAATTAAACATGAATCGAAAAATCAATAAATGAAGCTTATAATGAATAGAAAAATACAATACAAGTCACGTCTTCTTATCCGGGTGGATACGTCGTTTACCATCTTAGAATCTATATGCCATTATTGGTGGAGACAGGGATATGGAGAGGATCAATTCCGCTTAACTCGTGCTAAGAATATTTTAGAAGACAAGGATTATTATAATAATTATGTAAATACATGCACTGTGTTCGATTCAATGTATGAAAAATGAGATTGGCATGAATGGTCATGCGATGTTGTTATTTAAAGCGATAAACGGTCCAAGAAACAAGAGTATGTTCTGTGTACTGTTACAATAAATAACAATCGTTATAGACAGACCACCAAGACAACTTATCTTTAAACCGACCGTAACCCACATAATTACGATATTGTCCAATTTTTCAGTGGCTTCCTAGACTTTGTTGTTAAGACATACGTACAAATGTCTAAAATCGGACATCTAGACAATAATAGAACACAAATACTGTCTGAAACCCTAACAATCAACAAAATCACCGTCGCTTTATTTAATAAGGGAATACTTTTCATATTATTGGTTGATTCTTGTTGTGGCGACGCCAACAACCGTTCTGTCTCCATGGAGACCCCTGGGAATGTCTCTCCATTAACGTGTATGATACAATGTACATACATTCGAGATTATTTGAAACATCTAGTTGGTACATAATTGATAAATGTAATACGGAATCATCTGATATATAGTCTTGTAGTGAAGCTCAACAGGGGTTATCTTAATGGATTACCCGAACATAACACGCAGAAAAGACTTCAACACGTGGAGAGGTTTCACAATTTTCCCTTGGCACATAAACTTAATATCCTTGTTTTGAAAACATCCACAATTTCATAGTGCGAACTTGCTACCTCTAAATGTTCATGTGTATTAATAATAAATCACAAACGCTATACATGTACCATGTCCTCACCATTTAAAGATGTCAACTCTCCTGTCTTATTTTTGTCTGTCTGACAGGACTCTGCTGATCAATTCTAAAAAAAATCTACACTGGCAATTCTTAGTCAAGTAATTCAAATCTCGTCCATTCGGAATGATCTAATAACGGATGTTCAACTGTACGCGTAATACAAAACGGTTCAATGGCCTAAATAAGAACACAGAGCTAAATAAGTCACTATAGTATAATATGATATAAACTGTATATACTATGATGAAGTCAACGTTGTTGTCAATTTGTGGCATCGCATGTCTCGTAACATATCGCATAATTATGGTATATTTCCATCATCTGGCGCCGGCGTTTAGATCAATTTATATAGAATGAGTTGTTTACCATCTATTGTATATGATATAACTTTACACAGTGAACTAAATTTTGCAGTTGTGACAATTTTTTTACCGTTGTATACATACTTTAATGCGTATGGGATTATAATACAGTCATGTAATTCAATTTGATGAAATATCAGCTAAATGTTGGGATGAGCATACATTCCTATTTATTGGCCAACAAGCGCTCGCATACCACAACCATAAAGTATTAGATACAGTACTGCTCATCTAATGTTTGTATTGTATATTGTAGGTCGAGCAATCTTTCTTTTCAACTTTCATCTTCGTAAGAACAATGGCATTGTGAATATAGTTTCCGACAATACACTTATGGAATTGATATTGCTTAGCAGTGTTAAAGTGTTGAATGTGACACGTTCATTGATTTTATTTACGGTCGCCGTAATAGCATTAGTTGCGTTCATTGGGATTAACGATTGGCAATCTGATTGGGACGCCAAATGTCTGCATGTAGAATATCCTGGGAATTAGATGCAGAAAGCACACTGCATACATGCGTACGACAATAAGGGCTTGCTTCATCATTGTGGTGCTTTTTAATTGCTTTTAACTTCGTTGTGTTTACGTATCTGAATAAGTATATCCTACAAGAAAAATATATCAGCGAACCTGCACACTACAACTCGATACACTTGGGTTTTAACAGAGCTTGTCTAGACATTTAATTAGATTCGTTTGTTCGAAGGTGATGACTTTTAAAACAAAGTGAAAACTTGCATGATGGACAAACACACCAAGGGGATACATCATCACATCATTAGAACAATAACGATGAAAAATTAGATTCCAGACTCATTACTTTTGTCCTTGTTTTCTAAGTAACTTCTGTAAACAAAACTGCGGAAACGATATTGCAGTACTTTAAGCAAGCTATACATTATTCTAAACGATAGCAAACAGACGACCTTATACCATTAAGTGTTTATCAATCATAATACCGCGTGATACTTCTATGCACTATGTCACGAGAGCTGACAATAGTTTGCAGAATCAGTGTAGATCTGGTATGACACACAAAACTGATACACATAAAAGGCCAGTGCAAAATATTCTTCTTTGTTTAAATGGACATGTCGCTTTTCTTGCACTAACATATTATATTCCAATAAATACGTTTGTGGACACCTTTTTAGACTGTATTGATGCGATGGTTTTAAAAAGATTGTCATGGAAATAACTGATATCTATTGACATGATTCCTATTTTACATTATTCATGAATATACATTCGAATTGCAGCTGTCATCGTTATTATTATGACACAGAATTTGACACGTTTGCTACAGTTTTCACATAAATATAGGAGGCAAAACGAAAACTGTTCAATAGAAGTTATGTAAGTTTACGTTGCCGGGGCATAGCATATGATAACTGAATCATTTCAAGCAAAAATGAGGATTTCAGATCTCTGTTTAGTTATTTGAGTTATCTGCCCTTGAATTTGATTTTGTGCTTATTTAAACAAACTGTAGTAATCGACTTCAAGAGATCTAGAGTGTTTTTGTTAGTTTGCTTAGCAACAGATTGCTTTAAGATTAGAATGTGAATTAAACTTTTTAAAACACGCTGAGTAATGATTGTTATAATCAGCCCCAATAAATGCTCTAAGACAGGAGATTAACAACATGAAATCATGAAATACGAAACACAACACAGAAGAAGATCCAAGCATTGATTTATTAAAGTACTTCACTGTTGGACTATACATCTTCACGCTCGAGCCCAGAAGATAAATCTTTCGGAGCTGAGATTTTCGTGCTAGATATTGGTTAAAATTTCGTGCGTTTCGTGACAAACATGTTCTCTCTAAAGCGTTGATTTCACTGATTAAACTGATGATAATTGTCTCAAAGGGGGAATTACGCCATTAATGCGGTCTATTTAAGTGATTTAAACGATCCTTAGCTTTTTCTGTACTCTTCAAGACTAAATTAGAAATGATAAAGTAGGTTAAAATATCTGGCATGAGTCCTGTAAAATGTTTGTACCATATAGCAATGTCATCAAAATAATGTATTGTCGTTTGTTCATTTGTGTTGTTGTGTACGCCATGTAACTAGTTTTAACTGTTGAACATGACCAGACCTAAATAAGTGAAGTAATCCAATTTTTGATGTATACTACTCTTTTGTTATATTGATTGTACTGGAGTTTTTGTCAGTTGATCAAAGCAAAATTAATGTCTGAAATGTATATCACCAACAATAATGTGCCTTTAAGCTTAAGATACACCACTTGGTCTTTAGATTGTGTACGTTGTCACATTGGTGTGGATATCACTTTTAGAAAGTCTATTTCTGGTTATTAATTATGTTTTGTGTATAACATTATTTATTTCCATTTCGTATTTTAGTCGTTTTTCACTTCTTTGAAGAATGAAGGAAAAAACATGTTTACCGATATAACATTTTTTTGCATAAGATCTTCCCATGCATATAAATTCCTAATCTTTTTTTCTTTATGGACCAACTTGAAGCTGAGATGTCATATATTTTCATGAATATTGACATTAACCACGTTATCAGTAACATTTTCGTGGCAAAGTTGTAAAATTATGTAAATGAAGCAGAATTTCTTTAAGCAGTAGAACAGTTGTGTATTTGAATGAACAGACTTATGGATGAGATTGATAATTCGCATTTGACATTTAGCTATTTCATCAAAATATTCTTTACAATTTCGAGTTCGCGGATCTTTGGCTACTTCTTAAGTTTTTTTCTCTTTGCTTTAGGTTGACGTATCGATTGCGAGTCAATCTGTTAAAATAAATGTAAACATTTTGCACGACATTTTGGAATTATGAATTCCATTTTATCAAATTAAATTTTGCTACTGGTGTGTTGTCAAGATCTGAAGTCAACATGCAGCGTACTTTAGGCATGTGCAACGGTGTCAAGTCAAATCGCTATTGGCTTGTGGATTGATTTATTTACATATAAAACAAACTTTCGTACAAGAGATTCTATGTACTTTCGACGACGTATACCATTAAATTAATCATTGTTGTGTCAGTGTTTGTATTTATCGCGTTATTCAGTTGTAAAGCATTCCTCTCATATGTGGTTCTCTGTCTCGTTCTTTTTTTATTTTTATGTTGCACTTTAGTTCATCCATTTATACAAGGACAGAGATACATAACAAAAATGTACACCCATCACTCCGCATTGAAGAATAACCCACAATCACCGATAGACCATTGGCGACAGCGTTTAAGTAGTTCATAATTATATTTCGCCTGAATGAATGAATACATGTACAATGATTTTGACAGCAACACTCACCATGTCACCATGATAACCACTATGACGTTTTATCAATAAAATGCACGATATATCAGTGTAGTAATTTGTGCATTTATTCTCCTCTTCTACAGTTTCTTTTTCACATTTCTAACGTGGATACTCTTCTACGCTCGCCTAGACCCCGCCATATTATGAATTAGAATATTTCTGGGTTGAGCAACTGATACTTTCCTGCTCCCTTGTACGTATTTATCAGCAATATCTCCTAATAAGATATTAATCAAAGGTTGGAAATTTAATACCCATGCGTTTAATATCTTCAGTCAGTTGAGCACGAGGAAGCTCGTGTCTCGAACATGGGTCGCATTGGTCAAATATATCGTGTCACACCATACAGACAAGAGCTACAGTAGTCTGATGAATTTAGTTTTGAGTTAACGTAATCAATATACATAATGCGAATAAACGATGTAAATAAATAATCATAGTTCAGGCTGATGAACCTACATGTGTGATGTGAGACATTAACCTCTATTTAATGTGCATGCCCTGCGCCAACCTAAAACAGATTAAATGATCGATCATTGTCATTTACTTAATTTCATCGTGAAAATTACGCTAAATTTCTATGTCTGCTTCTTACTTGCAGTGAAACCCCACGGAATACATTAATCATGGTATTTGGGCTAAATACACCTGTTGTATGGTTTGTATATGTTTAATGTATAATTTACGGCAATAAAGTGTGATAAATATTATTCAGGAGGACAGGTAACTCGTGCTTTAATGTCATTTATAAAGAACTATGTTTCCTACTCATTTGCAGTCAAGTGCGGGACTCACTCTTAAGCTTTGTCGCATCACTAACTGTAACAAATAATCATGTATACGGATATGAATCATTTGAATATCCTTTTTATACGCCCGTCTGAAAAAAAAACAGGTCGTATTATGGGAACACCCACGGCGGGCAGGCGGCGTCCACAACGGTGTCCGCTCTCTAATTCAAACAGTTTTATTCTTTATTCGGATCCTCACCTAACTTGATGTAAATGTTTATGGTCATGAGATCTCGGTCAAGTTCGATAACCAGCCCAATCGGCCCAGGCACTACTGAGTTATTCCCATTGACGCTTTGAAAAAATAATTTTGACGGGCGTATTTTGTGACATGGCACTCGTGTATCTGTAAATAAAGTGTGATTATCATAATGTATGATTACTGCAAAACCTCGATGTCAATACCTTATTTGGAACCCAATGTAACCGTCTCATTGTCGGGTTAAAAAATGGAAGAAAATTTGAAAACCTGTCAGAAAATATGTGGTTGTTGTAATGGAGTGGTCGTGATATAGAGATGGTCGCGTTGTGGGGGTTGACTGTATAAAACTGAGGTAATACATAGTTTCCACATCTATAATAGTTACCTCCCTTGGCAGCCATCTTGCTTGGCAAATTCAACAGGCATTGATAGAAGATATTTATGTTTTGGTTTGATAATTCTAAGTATAGGATTTTCATATGTGACAACTACATTTTCTTAAACCTGGTGTGCTTATGGCATTAAAGCCCCATTAGCTTTTTGCTATAGAAAAATATATGCAAAAAACATATAATTGCTGATATTATCCCAAGATAATTATTACCGACGAAACAAGCCCTTTTTCGTCTTAAAACACTCATTTTACTGTGATTTTTGCTTTTGTAAACATGAAATATGTAGAGCGCGTGACGTCACTTTACTACGTGTGCCTAGCATGACTGCGGAAAAACACAGGTGTTCTATAAATAGTATTTATTTCAATGATATTGAAAAAAATACGATAGTGGTTTCGGAAACATTTTTTCTTGCTACAAAGTATGCAGGGAGGAAAACACACCGGATTCCTCTGTTATAGAACAAACAGAAACTATTAGGACCAATGCATTTATAAGCTTATGGGACTTTAACTTGTTCATGATTAATTTAACTTTTCTAAAATATGTTGTTTAATAACCAATTTTCTGATCCTTTCAATTAAGCGCATAAGAAATTTGCCTTGCAAGATGGCTGCCAAGGGAGGTAAATATTGTAGATGTGAGAACTATGTTTTTTTCTAATGTAACCATATTCTTCACTATGTCTCGACTTGCGTAATGATAAAAATGTGCTTGGTCATCCAATAGCACCAGTGGGTTATGACAATTGCAATGAAGAATAAGATTTCTGACTCGTTATCACCGTCTGCTTTGTTGTAGATCTTCCACAAACAATGCAGACAAACAGTTACTGAAGTGTTTATGCGATGAAATATTACATAAATTCTAATCAGTATTTAGCGGAGAGTAACAGACGACTTGAGATCAAACGTAATTATGAATCATAATACATTATAAGGTGCCTCTGAGACTTTTCTTGAGGGTTTGACAGAAGCTGACAGCGTGTGATGATGTAAGTGTTCGCCAACATGGTACCGTCTACTTTACTTGTCTGCGATGTGTTACATTTCTATGAAATGATTGCTTACAATATCACCCACCTCTTTGTGGAGATAAAGGTTTATAACATCTTGTTTATTTTTCCATGATATTTGTACTACGATCGAACGCTCATATTAAATTATTGTGAACAAAAATGTTGAGTGCTTTTCCGAGAAATTCTGAACATATAATCACTTAAGATTAAAGTGTTAGTGTTGTATTTTATCTTAACCAAATTACATCGTTTGCGATTATGTTACGATTGTTACTTTTACAGATTTTTGCTAATATTTCCAGAATACAGTAGATTCAGTCAAAATGTTTATAAGACTTAGTGTAAAACTATTGTTTTTGTGTGCTTGAAGTTTTTCCAGCTGCTTTATCAATTACAAACTTAAAACTTACACCATTGTTACACCTTTATCAAGCTATCATGTACTTTTATTTATCTATTAATATTGCAACTATTTCAAAGAAGTCTTTAAACAAAGAAATACTTAAAAGATAACTCAAAGGTTATATGAGTAGTTTGACTTATCTTAAAATGATTTATTAATTGAATAATAAATCATTTTATATCAAATAATCTAATTCTTATTGCAAAATTTAATGCATTCCTTATGCATTTACTGAATGTAACGGCTGAGTATTGGAATGAGTCGCACTCTAAAATACAGCATCTTGCATTTGTTTTGGCTTGAACTTGTGATGCATTGATATGCATACTTATTATACCGACTGATATCCAGCAATTGTCAAATACCGCCTTAGAAACAACCTTAGATTGTTTAATGTTAATTTTCAGCTTCCGAAGTCGAAAGAAAAAAAATGTCATGAATTATGTACGTTGATCTTCAACTGAGTAATGAAATCTGCAATTATTTTACAAATGTTATCATTATCATTCTCTTAATATTCATCGACAAAGAATTAGTTGACATGAACAGACATCTTGATAAACACCGTGTGTTGTTTGGTTGATAGTTTCCATCTTGATGTTTGGACTCCATCAAACATCATGAGATAAAACAAAAACGAAAATTAAAATCCTTACAACCTCGACTTTACATCATGAAACTGCTATTTTAATAGCTTGTAGCTTTGTTAAACATGGATTCTACAGAGACAACAAAAGATGGTTAATATATGTTTATATTTTATTACGTGTTACGCTCTCTTGTTTCGTAACACGTTTGAGAAGAATCTATAAAATCGTGTGTCAATGTAATTGCCGTATCTATATACAGTTAATACATGTCTGTCTCATTAATAAAACAACTTTCTATTCAGAGTCATTCACGTAAGTAATTATATAAAGTTAACATAATATTAAATACCATATCCATTAATAATTTTCATTTTCCGCCCGTGCCGTTAGTTTATTGGAAGTGGATAAAATCCTCTACCTCGACGGTCCAGACCGTTGGAATGTCTTGGGCCTATACCTGCACCTCCCCATACCGGAAGACCGTTGCTGCCACCTTGTCCACCAAAATAATCTCGTATTCCTGACCCACCAGTCATTGAACCACCGGAAGTGAAGCCAGAGTTCATTGATGTCAATGGAACAAACGACTCCTGCACAGTTGATCCGCCTTGCCTGAAGCTAGTCGATCTTGTTGGAAACGAAGAAAACCCATGAGATCCCCACGACTGAGACGATACTTGTGTCAGACAAAGGGCCAGTATGCCAGCCGCAATAATTACATTCATCCTGTAATATAGTACCATACAATGTATAAAAGATGTATTCTAATACATAATTGATACTACATGTACATGATTTTATAAGGTGTTTGACTTGATTGAGAACGGCCGAGGTAAATACATTTTACGCACTAAATAATCATTCAAAATATTTTTATTTTTTTATTTCGTTGTCACTTAGAATTAGCCGACTTGATAAATGAAGAATGTTTAGTATAATTGTAAATTTAAAAGAATATGCCTTATTGACTCAAATTTCAAATTGTACAAGTTTGCTTCGTGTTTCTGCTATTTCGGAGAATCCTAATAAATCTACTTGCGTATACTAATGTAACGTGATAATCATACTCATACAGTAAATTTACAAGAGCGTTTGTTCATACTAATTTCGTATATATTTAAAGAGAAACATACTGTTTTTCATATATTTTTTACGTTGAGTAACAAATAATAATACATTTAGATATTTCAGGTATTTCAAAGATATTTTCAGTCAATAATTATAGATAACGGTAAATCAATTCTCACCTTTGTTTGTGTGTCGTTCAATACGCTAAAAGTGGACACGTGTTTCTATATCCTTACACCTACTAGGTATGGCACACACTGAATATGATTCTAACAAGCGGTGTAAGAAACTGAAGTAAAGCATTTATACGGGGCGCATAAAAGGATTGTGTTTATAAGTTATTTCAGTATCTAATTGACCATTTATGACAATGTTTGACATTATTAGTACGACTATAGCGACAACTGTCACAGTACAGAAATACACGCGTACATGTATCATAATGTGTCATTGTATGAATATACATTGTTTAGCGTAGTACAAATTAATTATTTTTCATTAATTATTAATCATTTAGAACTGCACACATGACTACTGGAAGATCATTTTGTGCCCTCTAGCAATATAACTGATATTATTGTACTAATACGTAGTTCTTGATTGTTTAATGAATGTCTTTATCTGATGTTTAACAGCATATTCGACAGCTATGGTCATTTCAGTGCCGCCCTATATAGGTAGGGGAGAGATAATATGGAAGACCGGGAATTTGTGTCCCTACTCATATTTCGAACACTTTTCCTGGTTCTATATCGTACCCGGTATAAAGCAACCAAACACGCACTCCCCCTTTTCCTGCGATTTTCTGGACACAGTACGTGGCTCGGTCGGGATTGGGACACTGAATAGGCGTCCCAGAGAAATTCGGAAGGTGAATCCGAGATTTGAACCCCCGACCTTTCGCTCAGTAGTCCAGCACGTTACCAATAGACTACCGATCATCCCACTATAGACCTACTAATGAATGTCAAGAAAGAGTTCAATGTAATTCAATTACTTATATGTAACTGATGTATACTGTACTTGAAGTCTTGTATATCATAATGATTATTTTCATGCCTTTATAAATATCAAATAATTACCTAGATAGATCTCTAAATTAACACACGTATTGCAATATACAGTTTGTACAATATCACGTGATTCAGATGTTCTCTATTTGCTTATCACAAACATATATTGGGGCGATATACATGTACAATGATAAATAAATACAGCTTTTTCTTTTTTATTCAATTTTGGGCACACACAAACTGGAATAATCGACACACACTAGCCTTTATGTTGATGGCGCCATAATTGTTTTACTGATGTTTCTGTAAAATGTCCCTTCGTTCTGAAAAAAGCAAAAATCAATTCATAGTGACACGTGTTTGTTTTCTTTCAAAATCACAATTTTAAGTAGTTATTATTTGGGAGATTAAACATTCATAGTCTATACCCAGATCGACCAAAGTTCGTATATCAATCACTGATAGAGGGTCGTGGGTTCGAGCCCAGCTACCGACCATATATTTTTATGCGAGGAAGTAGGCAGTTGCTTACGAAGGATGGGAGTCTAGTACTTGTTCATCCCAGGAACGATGGCTAGGTGAATCGTCCGCCTCATATGACTCTGACTGTTGAAAAGCGGTGTTAAACTCAAACAAACAAAGCACAAACCAATTGCTAAGGTGGGGACATTTCAACTTCAAGATTTCATAAATTCAAAACATGAAATAATGAAGTTGAAATCGAAGAAAAATGATTTCACGATTTTTCGTCAAAATTTCACGATTTGTCTTCGATTTCAACTTAATTATTTCATATTTTGAAATTGTGAAATCATGAAGTTGACATATCACCACCGGTCTTTCGTACTAAGTCAATCACTTTTGACGCATATAGAACTTCTCCCGGATTATTTTCAATTGTTATTAAATACTTAAATCATTCTTGTGATGTCATCCTTTTGTTCTCACTGTCCAATATCTTTTACGAATGGATCGCCCTCAATGGGCATCTGTCCGTTATTTTTGTAATTCTGTAACTCAAATTTGGACACTGACAACGATGCGTTAATAATTTGAAAATAAATACAGCTAATGAGTCTTGTCAAGGACGTATAGAAGTCCTTGGTCTCGTTTACGATTTAAATACAAATGTAGAAGTATTGTATTTAGTACACACATATATAAATTGGCTGTACTCGTGATTAACATTCCGATTATCTCAGTTTACATAACATCTGACTTGCAAGGAGGTTGCGGGTTCGAATCCGCATCATGTACATTGATTTCTTCCTCCTATTTTATTGGTATCATTAATGTGAGATTAGCCTTAGAATCAAAAAGTTAGGGTGAAGCAAAGACTGGATTAGTCAAAAGAGTCTGTGGTTGTCGCCATAGATTAATTTTAATAAAGAAATCTAGGAAAAATGTAGCAGTACTGTATATTGTACTTGCATTTATGAATTGGCTGTAATATTAATAGCCCGATTAGCTCAGTGGATAGAACATCTGACTTTCAAGCAGGAGGTCTATATTGATATGAACTAGTCAATGCATCGCACTTGCGCGATAGTTCTATTTAATAATTTTCTAGTTATAAAATTCGATGTAATGAAAAATAGTGAACATAAGCATAACGAAATCATAGTGATAATTATCGTTCATAGGTCATTCGCATGAGTATGGAAGTTAAATATCTTTATTTGAGAATAACTACTTCTATAACGTCAGTAACTGCCGCCGTAATGGGAGCTCGCGGTGTTAAAAGGCCTTTTTTGACGCGTAACGTGTCACTTTTGGAAATTTGATTTGACAACTTAAAAGATCACTTGATACATCATTTGTTGTGATTGCTTCATACTTTTAATACTATTTTTTATTAGATTTGGCTTCGGTCATTGTATCTTTCCGCAAAAGCTATATGTCATTTGGGAGTGGGGGGGGGGGGGGGGGCGAAAATTGTTAATGACTGAAATAAAAAATCAACTGCTGCTACTTTGATTTATTTCACCTGTTGCAATATCCTGAATTATTACACGATGGGATATAATATAGGGCAAAGAAATGATCTACGTCTGGTATTAATCAGTTCTTCGTTTGAACAAAAAACTTCTAATTATACCAAATGTATGAAAAAACTGTTAAAACCTTATGTACTATATACATGTACTACAAAGAACAACAATCAATCATCATTATTTATCTAAACATTGCATCAGAATATTTCCGTCAATCGGATGGACCGCGTGTCCTATCTGATGTATAAGTAATAGATCATTATACAGACTACAATGACACTTTAACAATTATAATGCACTTACAATTCTCGTCATAAACCTTTGAACGATTTGACCATTAATATATCGACATAAAAATGATACATTACGTGGCAAACGAACTTGTGTTTTAACGATTTTTTTTTCATTACAAAAAAACTAGATGCTTTTAGTTCTAATGAGGGACAAAGTACGAAAAACTTATCAAAAAAGAGATACCTCAGTTCTACAAGCCATTCAAATTCTCCTTGACAACTGCAACTTTTTAGCCGTTTCAATTTTGATCTTCCATTCTATCCTAGTTGTTACAAAACTTGCACTAGTTTGAGGTAGTTAATTAACCCAGCACGCATGGTAACACCTGGCCTGAGTTCCTAATTACACACATTTGCTAAATACAGAGGGATAATCCTTTCTTTCCAGCTAAAGAGAGCTCATAGTGTTTTATAATGACACTGCATCCTTGCAATTTAAAACAATTGTACTGATTAGTACTGGCACCACTCATTTGGACCTTAATTATGGTACTTTGATAATTTAGGGTTTAAAAATAAAGTTTACAAAAGTGTTTTCTTGAACGCTTTGTGTTTAAATGTCATTTGAGTATAATTGAATTGAACTATTGGCAAACATTGTCAGTAGAAGATGGATTCGTTTTACTAGTATTTAAAAGATCAAACCGTCCATTGAACATTTTCAGGAGAACTGAAGGGACAATTTGATGTTCCTTTTATCATTTCTTGCAGTTATTTCTATTACTGAAAAACATCAGGGGAAATCTCATCCGAGGACCACCATACCCCTGTACAATTAAGTCCGAATTTAACTATACTTTATACCACCATGATAGAGAAGTCATAGTGCTTTATTGATAACAATGCTAATGTCAAACGGGGTTTGATTAATATGATATTATTGATATTCGTCTGGTGTTATGTACCCAATCTAATAAGATCTGATACGCTAAATAAGTACATGGGTGTTGTTAACAGAACTATAATAAAGACAGTTACGTCACTTCGATGCTTTAACTTACTTGACAGTTAATATAATTGTTTCTATGACTCAGTGTCCGTGAAAGTGTCCGTGCGATGCATGGTAAGCTCTAGTGCCTGGCGGCCCCTCACCATCGGCGTACAGTTCACCAGCTCCGGCACCCCCGAACTTCATAACCCAGCGACCAATATAGCCAGGATGACCTCCAATATTGTACATCCGTGGTATTGGAGGAATAAAAGGGCGGGGCTTATAACCAAACATACGTCTTTGAGCATTGACTGTAACCAGCAGCATTAGACCTAAGACAATGGCGGCTGTGTTCATGTTGATGGCTGAAATGCAATAAACACTGTTTAATGTAAGGCTCACTCCATATCGGTACCAGACGTAATAGTCCATTTCATACAGGGAATCATAATATTGTTACCATGTGTTGATGATAATTATGTCAAAGTTTATATGTAAACAGTATACACGTAACTGGCGGATTTTACGTGAAATAATTCCATTACCATATTCATTTTATGACCGCACATTTTACGATGGACGCAATTATTCTATTCACAATTTGCGGTCTAGTTTGTCCTCGTGTTTCAATTAATTATCCTATGGTAACGTCCCATATTATTTGAACCCGTACAATGATAAGTGTCTGTCGTTATGATGCAGTGATACACATATGTGCGGGTGTTTGACAAGTAATTTGCTAATTGGAAATGATTGTCACAAATGGACAAAATGGAGAATCTTTCATATTATTAATTGTTCGCGATCAGATGACTTCAAAAGCCCCAGTGTTCTAATTTCTAAATCCACGAAGAAGGGTTACTTATTCATGATTTTGTTTCTTCATGACTATATAATGCGCCACTTAACACATCGACAATTGTTCATTTGTGTTTGACCTTCCTCTCGCTTAGTTTACTTAAGTCCGAACAATTTTCGCTCACCTATAGATAAATTACTGCAAAGAGCATAAAACGGTTTATAAAACATTCCTATGGAAAATCAAAGCGCTGAAGGTTCTGTTATTTCTTTGGGGGGTGAGGTATTGGGCTCAGTTTGGAAACAAACTGAATGATAGTTCATTTTCCATAGCCTTCACTATCTCGGCGCGTATGAATCTTGATGTACTACGCTTTTCTACAACTGTTAAACTTCCATGTGTTTTCAGTACTATGATTTATGTTTTCCCATCTCATCACCAAGAGTAGTTCAGCAATTAGCGTATACAGCACGTGAATTATGACGTCATTATTCCTCTTGCGTACTGATTTATCATCAGTACGCATGGGGAATGGTGACGTCATAATTCACGTATTCAGTAGGGGAAACTTCCCGATCGGGAAATCACTAAGTGGGGTTTCCCCTATTTCCCGAACAGGAAATCTGTTACTAAATATAGTAACAGATTTCCCGTTCAGGTAATAAAATCACTACTTTTGTGCTAGTTTTACTCAAAACACCCGGTGCATAAGAATAACGCACCCGATCTTTAAAACGAATAAACCATATGAAACTTAAGAGATATACCTAACTTTCTACCGTTCGGATTTCTTTTAAATGTTCTAGTTATTTTTTAATTGAACACTGAAATTGTTAAACAGCAATGTTACTTAATTTCCCGATCGGGATATATATTCTACAATGGCCTCAGGTAGATCAAGCATGTCATACCATTGCTGCTGAAGACACTAGTATTGAAGGTGAGTGACGTTTAATAATGTGATATTAACCACAGTTATGCTTATTTATTTTAACACTTACATATGATACAGACGCTGTATAATACTGGAAAAGAGACAAAACTAAAGAATAAGTTCGCAAACTTATCAGGTTACTTTACCTTACATTAATTCAAAATAAACATTTATTAATAATTTTGATATTGCATTTATGTTTCCTTAAAATTGTAGGTTTGGCACAAGATGAAAGACCATCACTTGTTTATGCACTTGGATCATCAGAAGAGAAAACATATTAACAGATAGCAATACAATACTTTGTATAAATAGTTATATAAAATCTCTGAATGACATGAATTTAGAATGGTATATACAAATGGAAGTACTAAAAATGTACTTTCATGTCATTTATTGAAGGCATTGCATCTGATAACATGCAAAATATAGTGAGAACATGTATTGCAATCGAACAGATTTACAATCTTACTGCATCTAGTGAAGCATGTCTCCTTTATGGTTAATCTGCTACAATTAAGCAGCACAAAGTTAATTGTCTGTTAATATTGGTGTAACTTTTTATTCATCTGCTAGCTAGCCTACATTATTTCTTTTCTTGATGAACTGGCTTACTTTTGTCTCATATGTGTTAGAATAAGTTAGCATAACTTTTGTTTATAATGTATTAACGGTCACTAATCTATGCAGTATGACACTGTAGTTATCTGATACATTTAAACTTCGCTCATGACAGTACTCTCAATGCTTTGATTGTATATGTTCCTTTGGGATGTTCTGTAACGTTTTTATTAATTTGCCATTTGGAATGGCTGAAATACGTCCTTACAAATTTCCCACCTAAGGCCATTGTAGAATATATATCCTGATCGGGAAATTAAGTTTCCAAATCGGGAAATATTGCTTTTTCGCAATTTCGGTGTTCAATTTAAAAATAACTAGAACATTAAAAAAATCTGAACGGTAGAAAGTTGGATATATTTTTTAAGTTTAATATGGTATATTCATTTTAAAGATCGGCTGCGTATTCTTATGCACCGGGTGTTTTGAGTAAAACTAGTTCAAAAAGTAGAGATTTTATTTCCTGAACGGGAAATCTGTTACTATATTTAGGAACAGTTTTTTACAGATTTTCCGATCGGGAAATAGGGGAAAACCCACTTAGTGATTTCCCGATCGGGAAGTTTCCCCTACTGGTATTGCAGTATTCCGAGTCAGAGGATTGTTAAGAATTTTTACGACTGTTTTGTTTTGCTAGATTTCGACTTTTCACAGCTATCTGATTATGACTACACGTAATATTTGAATCTGTATTTATGCCACTGAATTAAAAGTTGGAACTATTTTCGTAGGCGGAAGGCTAATGGAAGTATGTAGGAACAATTTCCCGATTGACTGTCGAGAAATGGTCTTAACTCGTACCGAAGAACAAAAATGTGCTGCATCCGCATTGACACGCAAATTGAATTTCGTAACAGTAATATTACGCAAATACATGTAATTTAGTAATATACTCCCTAAAGTTTTTATCAAAACGTTCAAATTAGACCAATTTGCTGATATTTTTTGAGAGATGTATTTTTCTGTTATAATCATTTTTTGACATTTTTTAAATAATATATAAAAAATATTTCTTGATTCCCTCATTACTACAAGAGTAATATACGGTATTTTTTCTTTGTCAACGTTGAGTTCATAGATTGTTACTGAAATATTTGATAGAAGTGACAACACTCTTCTATTATAAATATATGTCTATTTATATATTATTGTCTTACATGCTTTAATAATTATAAGAAATTGAACTCGACTGAAATGCACATTAAATCATATTTATGCAAAAAGATTTTATTTTAAAACTAAAGCTGTATTAAACTATTATGATTGTATATATATATACTATGCTTAGAAAATGAAGTATTAAAAAAATTATTATATTTCAATAACCGTTTTATAACATTCGGTAACTTTAATACTGATTAACTGTATGATAAAACGTTACCTTATTGGTCAGGCTAACGTATCCTCGCTATGGTGCTGAATCAAAAACTGAACTTGAATATTGTCATGATGAAGATTTTGATATATCTGTACTCATCACCGAATATACCATGTGTTTAATTTGTTATAGCTTGTTCGACATGACATATACATTTATGATATGATTTATAAAATTGATATGTCATCACCTTAATTAATGTATTGCTGATATTGCTGATAAATTGATAAGCATTTTTGTTTGTGTGTATATATAGCGATATCGACGGGAGTGTACCATGCGTTTTTGTTGACATAAAACAAGTGCATTATGACATTGCTGATTGCACGCTTTTAGCGTAAAAGCAATACCTATTCCAATTTCAATTTAGGGAATAGACAATCTAGCGAAAGATATAAATTTTATTGATTATCTCAACATGCTGAAAGTCTGTGTTACGATGTTTGCCACATATACATACAAAACATAGTTACAAACACAGGTAAAAAGTAAAGCATGCAAAACGTGGTAACAGACATTTAATAATTTAAGCAGCAAATTATACAAAACAAGCATGAAAGAAAACACTCCATACAAATTATGTATACATGCAAAAGGAAAATATGAAAATATATTGCCTTGTGTATAAACTAATCGTTTTAGAGAAATGATTAATAAAAACCAAAATTACAGCTCGTGACCTTTCTTGTTAATCTTTAAAGGGTCGGCAGAATGTGTCTGGAATTTTTCTACCATGCTTGTTTTTGTATATTTGGCTGCTTAAATTGGAACATTTAGATACAAACACTTTTAGCAAAAATTAATATATCAACGTTACTACTTTTACCGGAATGTTCTTTGAATAACTGATTCCGATGCTTCTGTTCAATGTCTAAAATAGTAACTGTTTTAACGAAAACATTACTACTGGATATCATATTAAGACATGGATTTTATTTCTGGTTGTATAAAATGATATTTTTGACATCAACAAAGGGAAATATATCATCTTAAGTTATAGCTTTGTATTATAAACCACACCAGGACATAGCGTTCCATTCAGTCTTAATTGATATAAACATCCGCGCTGCACCGTTTACTTCACTTTGAAAAATATGTGTTTTCTATTTCTGGTGGGAAATAAATTCCGAAAACGTGGGCGTACTTCCTGACGTTTTATAATCGTAACATTTAATGTAATTTTGAAAAGAGATTGTTTTTAAAATTTGTGAGAACGTGATATTTATAAACACATTAAATTTACGTCCCTTATGTCTTGGATAGTTTCGTTTTACCGTTGGCGTTAATGTTTCAGCATTGTTTTCTATCAGGTTACCAATCGAAAAGAACTTCTGCATTACTATAAAATTTCCAGATAAGTTAAAGAGCCATTGTACTTTGTTCTTTTATGTATCTCGATTAAAACCAAATTGTGATATAAACATATAAATGTATTTTATTGTATACTGTAACACCGAACACATGAAGAAGACCTTAGAGAATAGGTTGACCTTGAAGATAAGAATGTAAGTTCAATATTATGTAACCATAGAACATAACTGAAATGAGAGGAACAGAACGGGTACGAGACAAAAACAAGGACATTTCGATTCACAACATTGCAAAAGACTGAATAGATGTATCATAAATTCATAAATAATTATGTTAAAATTTTAGTATGAATAAAGACAGTGTGGGGAATCCACTTGACCTAGTGACGTCACAATGTTGTCGCAACAAGCGCGTTTTCTGTCAACTGAACTAGAAAAACATCATGTAATTGTATTATTTTTAGTTTTCTTCTAAAGCCACATAACTGTTGCAACTCCTTGCATAAAGGTCTACCTTCGGTTCTGATTTTTGTCACTGTAGGCCCTGTACTTTTTTACTTTTCTTGTCCAAACCGTTTGACAGTATTGTGAAAATAAACGTTATCTTTACAAGAACATTTTAGAAATTGACTTAACTACTTAATTAAACCACGCATAAAAGCAATTTTGCATATATTTCGATTCTCCACACTGAAAGATTCCTGTATTGAAATATGGCCGCGTTAACTAGTATATAAAATATAAAGGTGTGTGTGTGTGGGGGGGGGGGTTTGTATTACTATCTGGATGAGGTAGATTTTTGGTCATGAAATTATGTGACAATTTTAAGGGTACCATTTACAAGGTTTTACAAGGGTTTTTTGGATAGGGTTAGATCTCAATTAGTTGTCTATAAGTCATTACCAGTCAATTCCCCCCTAAAAAAGGGGGTTTTTAGGGGACCTGAGGTACATACCGATATACGATTACCTTTGTGGGTGATTCAATAACTTGTTGTAACAAGGTCGCGCTAAACCTCAAGCATGTAGGAAACCAATAATGTCATGTGTTTTTTCTGATATTTACCCTCTTTCTATTTTCTTTAGATTAACTGTATTAAAGCACGTTTCCTAGAACGCATAGAACTAAAGCAAATCTAAGATGCAGTAGTATTGCATTCCATTCTATAAATGAAAAGTGCAGCTGATCCATCTTTTTGTAATCTGAAGCTCTTAAGATCTAAGTAGAGTAGAGGTGGTGCAACATTGGGAGCCAACAGGGAGAGAGCTTAGTTTGTATATATGTTATTGTTCAATTTGAACTTCAAGGTTTCATAACAGTTTCTTCCAAAAAAGTCACAAGACAGTATAGTTTATTAGAATATGAGCCAAGAAACACCATAGTAGCAAAATCACATACGAAATAATGACTTCTCCATGTTTTCCATAAACATGGTTAGCCATGTTCTCACTAGGCAAATACTATCACGTTCGTTTTTTGTGAATATTGTTTTAGTATCCAGTCTTCCATATAGATTGCATTTACAAAGCTGTTTTCACCGTATTGTGCTTCTTTTGTGCAAACATGATAACCGCAACGGTTTGTTGTTATACCCCCTTTGGAAGACAATGGGGTACATTGCTTTGTACTTGTCGGTCGATCGGGCGGTCCGTCCGTCCGTCCTTCCGTGACCAAACCTTGTCCGACCAATAACCAGAGAATGATTTAGTCTAAGTTCTTCAGATTTGGTTGAAAGGTTGGTCATCACATGTAAATGAACCCTATTGATTTTGATGTCAGAACGTCAAAGGTCAAGGACAAAAATCTTTTCCGACCAGTAACTAGAGATCGATTTGGCCTAAGGTCCTCAGACTTGGTTTTTATGTAGGTCATTGCATGTATATGACCTATATTGCTTTTGTGTTCAATATGTAAAAGGTCAAGGTCATACTGTCCAGTTGGTTGTTACGGAGCATCTGTGTTTTACAAACGCTTCTTGTTTAATGCATGATTGAGGTTAATTAATACATGTAAAAATATGATGCAACTGATTAATGTTAACTTTTTATATAATGGTAAACATTGATAACGTGTCTGTGTAAGATTACTCCAATTGATTTTGTCCATGGTGTCTTTTTGTAGACTGCATTTTAATATTATCTGGTTACGTTTGTTTAGAGAGCTCACTGACGCTAAAAGATAGCTTGCCTTTCGCGATCAGTATTTTCCTTCACGGAACTATTGTATAATGTTATGCGAACTGTGGGTTAGATTGTCTGCTTCTGCGTTTCATATTTTCCATCGTAATCTGAGATAAATGTGATCATTGTGATAGCACGCACTAACGATGATCAATGTCAATTAAGAAGATAAGAACAACATATGTCTTTCAGCATTATTGTGTCTTTTTTACGCTACATGCTGTACGTCCCAGAGCGGAACACACGTTTGATGATAGTAATTATATATGTTGATCTTTTAACGTCTGCATCGGTACATAACTAGTCAAAACGTATTACGAAATATATATATTAACTGTCATATTAAATTTTATGATAATACATCACATTTACGGTTTCACTGGTGAGGATTTTTACTCAAACCCGGTTGCCTTGAAATAACCGTGCGTTATTATTTCAAAGGGTTTAAGGCCGCCTCACTTCCGCTTCAAGAGTTCAGGTAAAAAAGACCACCGCACGAATCCACAACAATATGTGACCACGAAGCCACTGAAGTCCCTAAATGAAATATCTAAAACCTCCCACTTATCCCTGACATTATCTAGACACAGTGCTTGGCTCGGTTGTTGGGATGGGGACACAGAAAAGAAGTGTCTCTGAGGAATTCGAAAGACGGAACCGAGGATGGAACTCACCACCTATCGTTTCGTAGTCCTTGGAGTGAAAGAGAAACTGGACATCAATTGTATAACAATGCTTTATGACGCGACTTATTCTACTTCCATCGGTTTTCCGTTGAATACATTTCGCGCATTTACATTTCCCTAAGTACCTATTCTAAGATATATTTAGCATGTTTAACTGTAAAACGAAGAAAAGGCCGCCGCCACATGACAGTCTTTATTCACAAATATCTTACACATTAATTCCATAAAATTAAATTATTCCATTTCAATATCGATTGTAGCTCGTGTACGTTGTACTGCACCTGAGAATGTTGAATATTAGAATAACTTTTATTGCCCACTTAAATATATCGCCCAGAGAGATGTGATCTCCATAATTATTATACACCACATTAAGCGATAGATTAGTCTTAAATAAGTAGATGCATTTATCTGCATAAAGTTAGAAATATCAACTCCTTGGAAAGCTTAGCATGACGAATTAATTGCATCAAATCTGCATAATTTACACGCAATGATAGTTACACTCCATCCATAATGGTAGGCAATAGGATTACGAACAAAGCGGCCAAATAACCTCTTAATATAGCAATTTATTTCCAGAATGTATATTAAGCTAGACTGTTGTTAAATTAAGAATGCAATTTCCTGGGTAACTGAATGCGGGTCCATTTAAAATTAATTACTGCAATATACCTAATTAGCTTTTGGTTTAAAAATACTCGAAGTCTAATTAATCCCATTGTATGTTCTTAATATGTTCTCGTTGTGTCTAGTTAAGCAATCATGAAGAGGCATGGCTTAATGTCGTTACCTAAAACACCGAGTTAGGGAAACTATTTTACACTCGAACACAATTTGGATACTTTGATAACCAAATGCCGACTTCGACATACTTGTGTTTTAAAGTTAATGCTTAATGTAGAAAGACAAATCAAATAGTTTTCTGTGGCCAGATATTTTACAGACTAGTATCTGGATTTATTTTTTATGCAGTTGAAATTTCTGAATTTATTCTGGTGTATGTTACTAGTCCAAATAACTGTACTCTACAGATGAATATCGAGACACTTTAGACTTGGCGATATCCATACTGAGTATAGATGCAAAAAATGTGTACGTGCTAAAAACATAATATGGTGTGAAAGCCTTCAATTGATGTATATTGCATATTTATAAATCCTTCTTCAATGCATATGCACAACGGCAGTTGAATAAAATTCTAATTTAACATTGCTTCCTTTATTATTACAGGTATATACCACTGTCACTGTCCAACAGTATGTAAAATGTTGCGGTTAATCTCGTCTAATAAACTCCACCTTGAACCTCTAATATGGTTTATTATTGTTTTGCCGCGTACTGCTTGCTGTAAGGTAGATACAGTCTATTGACCAACCAGTTATTGATGCTAGGTCACGTACTCAGTGTGGGGAATCCACGTGACCTAGTGACGTCACAATGTTATCGTTACAAGCGCGTTTTCTGTCATTCGAACTAAGAAAACATCACGTAAGTAAACGCGCTTGTAACGATAATATTGTGATGTCACTAGGTCACGTGGATTCCCCACACTGGTACTCCTCCACAGTTAAAACAGGTCACGTGCTCCTCCAATGCGGAACAACTTACAATAAAGAAAGTTCTCACAAACTATGGCTTTTTCCTTTTAGTTCTTATCATCGATTACAACATAACTATCTGTTGCTATAACAACCTTTACAACAATCTAGTCTACGGAAGAATATTAATAGAAAATATCAAAATCGCCAAAAATACTAAAATTATCACACATGAAATTGTGAGGCAATTAGATACTGTAGTACTTAAACATAATTATATACAGAAATGAATTACGAATTATAAACTTAACAGCTTTAAAACGTATTTTTTTAATGTGGTGCATTTGAGTCACACTTGAACACTTATATTTATGTTCTACATTTCTATGTTTATAATGGTTTGAAAGAGAATGATTGGTTTTCCATTGAATTTATTGGGATATGATATTAAATAAAAACTGCTTTAAAAGGTTGTGTACTAAAAATTAACCGCAATTCTCATTTGATGTCGAAGTTGCGTTTTTAAGACGGTAAGAAATATTGTGCATTAAATCAAAATAATAAACCTTCATATTTTCGAATAATCACCATTAGCCTCATGATAGGGGCCATATTACTGTTGGATAACTTCCTAATAATTCACGGTATGCGTATATTAGATATTTTTTGCGCTTGTTCTTAGAATCAAAGTTTACTGATTATCTACTGTCGTGTTACCCATCCTCCAATCTATTTTAATTTCTCCTGTGCATTCTTTGTTTAAACTTCACAGCCTCAAATAGTTTTTTTTCTTCGTCTATATACTCCTCCCGATATTAAAAACTCACGATTTCCAAAAACGGACGTTTCTTAAATTAAATTCAACATTTAAATTGTGCGTGACATCGTACGATGTACCTAGTGGTACGAAACGTGTCTGTTTATTGAGTGCAATAGTTATTTTTAATTTACCAGGATTTGTATTTTGTAATTATACACAAAAACATCTACCATAACTCGGTGTAATTAATCACCGGTGAATGAGTTTGAAAAGTAATTATAACCAACTATATCACCAACATTAATAATTCAAGTCCAGAATGCATATATGGACACATTTCAAGACTAAAATGCCACACAGGATCCAAAATTAGCTAACCATTTCACTATATGAACGATCAGACATTAAAATGAGAAAAGGTACAGGTCGACGACACTATCGAGTGTATTGCTTTTTTTGATATTCTAGTTTAAATTCATGACAATTTCAGTATCCGTTTAACCAAAGCCTAAATTAAACATAGCAAGGTTAAAATTTATTTGACGAAACTTTGGACATCACTAGATACGTGTCACGTACACAACTAAAATTATTAACCATGGATCAAACCTTAATATCACACTAAAACGAATGACGCCAATTTTGGGTGGTATATAAACTTAAAGATACAACACGAAACACCTACACATGACAAGCACATTACAAACATGCTCCTAAATAAATGACTTGCTCGTTACAAATCAAGTAAAAACGAGGTTTAGTAAACTGCAAACTACTTTGAATAACGCAATTTACATGTACAGTCATTCACGTAGACGTAAAACATGTCTAATATCTTGCCTCGGTCAATACATAAAAACTTGACAAAAACAGTATCTAATTCAAATGTATACAATTAAACTAAACCACTTATATATACGAGTACACATAGGTCTTTGGACCGCTTCGTCGTCTTTTGAAACAACTGAATACACATGGATTTAAGGACATATCTGACAGTTCGATAGGTTTACTAAATGACCTAAATAAGCCAAAAAGTCACATTCAAGGGCAGATAACTAAAAAACGAGCACTGCGATCCCATTTTCTTCGCTTAAAATGTTTCTATTATCATATGCTATGATCATGCAAACTTTAAAAAATTCTTTCTATGCGTTTTTATTTTGCCTTTATGCCTTTGTGTAAAATTGTGGAAACCGTGAGATATGTCCTTAAACTATCGGTTTACATGCGGATTTGAAGCGAAGCAAATATAATTATGTTATGCCGTAATACTGTCCCGATATGCCGTGATGATAATGTCCCAACAATGAGGTTGTTCCTTTCAAAATGATTGACAGATTACTATCATTATAACTTTCTAAAGGCTGTACATGTTTCCGAGAATTATGTACAAGAGAAACGGACTCAATGAGCACCTCTTTACATGTTGGCAAAAAAGAAAAGACAATTTACTATTCGTGTGAATACATGCAGTCTGACAGACCGTTTAGTTGTGTTGTTCCATGTTCTGGACATGGATATAACCCGAAGGATTTACGGATTGTCGCTTCACATTACAAAGTGCGGGTGAAATACGTTAAGTTCATTACAATTTAATCACGGTTGTTACATGACCATTTGGTTTGATGTGTTATGTCCATTATTGTAACCAGCATGAACGATAATGAGTTGCTCGCCTTTGTCAAAGTCACTTTCTGTTGAGTGCCAACACTTCTATGACACGTGTCTGTGTTAATAATGTCTTTTATACAGCTCTGAGACAGTGAATGAAGATATGCTAATTTCCGTAAAGTTGCCGTAAGGATCAAGCTGCGTTTCAACTTGGGAAACTTCCTCGTCCTTTCGCAGTTGATTTGAATGTCTTCATCACTGAAAACGTAAATATCCGTTTGTCTTTAACTGGATCACGAACCTGATAACGATTAAAATGCAATTGATAATTATCCTTAGATATCTTTCGTACCTTAATCTGAACCTATAGCTGTAAGCTACTGTTACTAAAGTCTGGTTCCCGGACGTGCTCTACAATTACTTCAGGCAAAGCTCAATAATGGCTGCCTTCAGTGGTAATGCACAGGCAACGGAATATTCTTATTTTGACTGATCATTCGTGATGTTATGCCTAATTTTAATTAATTGTTTATGTAACACTATTGTAACAGCGGCGAGATATTAAATTATCATTCTTGTTTGTTGATAATTATATTATACTTTCATGAAGTAGTTATAATTTCGGACGTGATTCTTTATAGTTTCCAAAAAATATTTTGTGATCATCTAAAAAATGGACATCTATGATATAATTATATATTGTATAAATATGATTTATTACCAACCCTCACAAGCACTTGATCACTTGATATAAGAAAATACCCTTACCTTAGAATGTACAGAGGACGCCGTCATTATTGCGCTTTGCCCGACCCGATAACATAGTGTAAGGGTAAGGAACTCCAGACTACTGTTACTACAAAAATGTAATTAATGGATCATCCGATATAAAACATCTCTGTTTGTTTTGTTTCGAATGTTGTTATTATATAGCAACTTGATTTGATTTACAATAAGCCCGATGTTCAAATGGTGAAATAAGTTTTGCATGCAAGTAACTATCATGTACGTATCTCCGTAACCACTTACGACATTGCCTTGAGACTTCATTTATTTACCCAAGTGTATTGAACAGACGGTTAAGATAACTCTTGATTGGATTTTGGATTTTAAATATGAATAATTGGTTAAAGTGTTGTATGCAAGTTACTGTTGTACATATCTCAGTTTGATAACTCGTGATCCGAGTTATTTAGACATAGAAAGTTTGGTTAAAGTTTGCGTGCAAGGTACCATCATATTGAACACCTAATTAAGCATGTTTGCTCATGTTGTACAAAACATATGAACTGCTATGAAATTATGATATCGGCCCGTCATAGGTCCGATATAACATTCATCAATGGAAATAAAAATTCATTGATTTACATGTTTAGGCAGTTTGTTGAGTATTGATATAATTTTTATCAATCTTTCATGAAAACTGCATATAATTATGATTTAGACTTTTCATGAAGATTTATTTCATTAAAATACATTTCTTTTAACACAACTTTACTTTCTCTTTGATATCTTGGTTAATTATATGAGAAAGAGATGTTCATATCAATAATAAATGTGCTCCAACCGGGTTTTAATCCAAGGACCTCACCACCAACCTCCTTGCTAACTCGCAGTTCATTTTTATTTATATACACATAGACATAACAATTCGTATTATTGGACCAGTTTTTATCTGGAACTTAACGAATAACGTGGCCCAAAAGAGTAACATGACGTGTCATATATCAAAATGTTCTGTAAGGATTGTAGTTTTATCAAATCTCGACAGGCTTTGGAAATTTTGGCGGCGAGCCAAGAAATCCAAAATGGCGTCCAATATTTACTGAAACGCATTTTCCTTCAGTCACAATGAAAACAAACACGACCACTTAACATCGTAATTGCACGAACAATGAATGGTTGTGATTGTGTGTGTCAAGGAGGTTTATTATTAACTGATTAAATAAAGTTATTTTTTTCTCTTTCTAGATAGTAGGCTAATACTTTTGTTTCTACTCACTGTCAAAGCATTGTAATTCTATTTGAAGTAGTGTTTGCGTTTGTGCATGCAGAATTGGTTGATTTATGTCTTCTTTATTTTTCATATGACGTTGAATTTACTAGGCATCAGTTTTTACTTGCTTACTTATTTTAATTACCGAACAAGACTTCTTCATGGATGGAAACTTTTCCGTAGTATACATAAGATGGCACGATATTAAAGACACTGGTTGTATCTTTCTTACTTTAGATTAATCAAATTCTTTATGACCATAAACATGATAGACATAGTTACGCATATCATCCGTTTTTAACTTTGTCTAAGCAAAATTTTGCTTTAAGGTATCTGGCTTGGATGTCAGGTCAAATCAAGCTTCACCAATTTATAGATTTAAAAGCTAAACCACAATTATATACTAAAATAAAACCACTGTATAAAGTGCATTGCAAGTAATTTGAATTAAATACATGTATAAGATTCGATTGGTCTTCTAAAACCAATATCGCACGTAATTTACAATTTTTTGGAAAAAAAACTACTCTGTATATAAGAATATACTGCAAAAAATAGCCTTAAAATCACTATAAATATATAATGTAGGGAATCATGTCTCATTTGTTTTGATAACGTCCTCGGTTCGTTAGATACTTGACTTTAAAGAAATTCGTTACCCAAAACCCCGATGTTTATTACGTAATACGCCATAGATAGATTAACATTTCCGCTACAAAATACCGAAAACCACTTTGAAATCCGTTATCAAATAAGACGGCAATGTTAATTCGAAAATGAAACCTACTGTGTTTTTAAGCTGAACAATTAACAATTAAAGTGTTGGATCATTGTCCTCTCACGAAATCAATGAATTTGACGCACCCCATTCAATTTTGATAGCCAGTCATAATCGCTAATGTTTACGGTTCAATAATTTAAACCACGCCCAGTTTTGATGTCTAGTAAGAGATTTCATAACAAACTTTTGTCATTAATGAATTAGTAGTATCATATCGTACCAATACAATGCACATTACGTTAGAGATGTTAAACGCTGATAAGGAAAAGTCGATTAAGGGGTTCAGTATTTATTGCAATAAAACACCATTTTTGAGCGTTCTGGTTGAATTGTTTGTTGCTTGGTATTAAAGTATGATATTTAATCTTTGTAAATAACGTAAAATATGTATCCAATGCCGATACGTTAAACATCTAAAATTTGGAAACATGATGTTTCCACATTCAGCATTTAGTGTTTACCAAGCGATTTTAACCAAGCCAGATACGTTAATTAATATGTCGGCGTTTTTGACATGCAGCCAACCAGAATTAACCGTTATTATAAGGAGTTAACTTTGACTTTGTTTTAAAGAAATACAATGAGCAAGGTAAAATGAGCTTATCGAATTATTGTCATTTAAGGCTTTACTTTACATGAACGTATATCTTTACTGCATTTTGTCTCATGAGTCAACCAAGAGATAACGTATAATGGAGACGCGATGCACAAAAAATTACATTCCTGTACTTCATCATATCAAACATAAGTCATGATTTGTTCATTCAATCAGCTTGCCAACAAAATCTGGTTTTGTAATTGAATCCGCAAAAAGACTCGCCTTAGAACAGATACATAGAATGATAACACGATCATGATACCATTCCCTTAGGATAAAGAGATGATCAAAACGAATCTGTTCTCGAGTGACATTTGCTTGATGGTCATATCCTTTGGAAACATAGTCAGAATGATTTCTTACGACATCTGTTTATCTTTACTACACACAAACTAGTATAAAACAAACCAAGAACATGTGCAAATGTCGTAGTCAACATCTAATTCTTTTCTGTTAGATATTTATTGAGGATTGCAAATGTACACTATGTAATTTATATACAGTCTGAAATTTGTTTGTACTTTTTTATTCAGTACCAAACACAAACAATAAATTACTTGAACATTGTGATTGCCAGATCGAGGAAATTTGCAAACGTTGATTTATAGTAGCTTATGTGCTTTATTACGTAAAAACGTAAAATAGTTTCAGTTATGTATAAAGATTAAATTTTATGCTCTCATATCATGCAACAAAAAGTCTAACCAAATCTGCAAAACAACGTTTTATTGCTAGAAATATCGACTGGATACTGTAATTTAGAAGTGATTATTCAGGCACATGTTATAATGTCATTCTAGTGTTTGTAAATTCAGTGGTTAATGCGATAAAAGTAACATAGGAAGATAGAGATCTTACAATATTACTTGAAAATGCTGAATTCAAATATTGCTAATAATTGTTTGAATGATCACTTCAATCTCTTTCAGTCTGGCGTTTGTTGGACTATTAAAACGAAAACGAACGTTTCAAATGTAAAAAGGTAGCAATAATAAAAGAAACAACAAATGAATGAATAAAGATATAATACAATATTTGACACAATACATGTAGCTGATAATACCTTTACAGGTTTCTGATAAAATATGGTTAAATATAGCTAAATTACTAGCTTGCCATTAGCGTATATTACAATTTGCTTGTGATTTTGTGATATCTTTAAACATAAGGATATTCTAGTTTCTTGTATTTAAGATCATTAATGAATTGTATAACTAGTTTGTTTATATCAAACACACTTCAGATTAATAAAATGTTTGCTCACAAGCGATTACCATAGTAATGTTCTCCTTCTGGATGTCAATTACTTTTTTTGACATTTTTCTATTAGGTAAATCTTTCAAATCGTCAATGATTACGGAGGTATCGAATAAAACAATACATACAATTAAACCAATTATGTCTTAATATCAATGAACTCTTTTTGTGTATTGTTACGATTTTGCTCAAAATTTCTGTAAAATAACCTATTGCTGTTTATCGGCTTTGATAGATTTGATTTTTCTAAACATAAAGTACTACAGTATTAACATTATTCTAAAAAATAATGTTTCTTTTCATTTTTACATTCGTTGTTTTTGGATTTTATTATTTTAAGTAATGATTGCAGTAAATATCTTCCTACAGATTCGTGAGTTAACTGAATGATTGTGTTATCGGGCTTCTGAAACTTTTAGATAAGACTTTTCATTTTAATGGAAAACGTTCAGTATCCAATCATTATTATGTCTAACAGGAGTTGTAATATATATTTCAAAAAACATTACGCACGTGTACAAGGGAGTGCTTGAAGTGCCTCCGTCTGCTGCAGGTAAGGTCTAACATTCTTAGCGTTCGACTTAGATATAATTGTTGGCCGTCTTTATGTTTTCACCTTTGAAATCGATGTTACGCGCTTGCTATGCTCCTGAGATTAAGTGAAAACTGTTGCGGGAATGGACATCATTCGTTTGAAAACTAAACATACTAAAATAAGAATATTTACATCTCTCTGCAACAATTTAGTCAGAGATAGAACATTGTTTTGACATGCATACATGGCATTCAGTTGATTTTCCATCGCTGAGTTAAATTCCCATACTAGTATATAAAGTTATTAACATAATGCTTATTCAACACATTCGACCTCATGGAAACTTATAGAAACTTACCTGTCACTTTTCCCTGAAACAATGTTAGTACTGCAACAAATTACATTCACCAGATGTCATTTGTGTCCCATCAAAGGCAATATGTTTCTCTTTCTTTGACAAATGCATTACGCTTCTGTTTCAGATCGACATAAATTGTTTTATGGTTTTCTGACATAGGTGTTAAACAATTATTGTAATTTAATGTCTCGTGAAAACACGAACAAAGATGTTTTATTTTTATATTGTCGCAAAATCTGTTGGAACAGTAATAAAACAATCGCGTTTCTACATGCTTCCTCTAATAAAGCTCATCTTTAGAGTGTTACAAAGAAGAGCCTCTTAAGATGTCGCTGTTTTACGATATGCCAGTTGATATGTCTACATGAGCAAGTAGTGTAAGAACGCGTCCTGTTATTGCCATCAAACGTACTACTTTACATGTAACTACTGTTTCAGATCGTTGATTATTGATTACTGTTGAATATAAGTTTTTCGGCGCAGCTGTATTAAAATTGATTTTGACCTACATTTGAACCAATGAAATTGTTAGATACAAACTTTCAGCTGAATAAGGTTGTTTGTCATTGGTTAAAAGAGTTGTCATTATGAAATTTTAGGGCAGAATTCGTAATAATTAGGTTTCCGTAATTGTCTGAAGATAATTCAGTAATCGAAATCTACAACAGTATAACATTAAATATCAAAACATTTAAACCATGCAAAATAAACTCAAGAGTATTGTTTATGGCCGGAACTGTTCACATGGTTTAAAATAGTTAAAATGTCAAATCAGTCTGATCATGCTGCAGGCACTGGCGAAACCAACTTAGACAAATAAACACACAAAGCTTACAAACACGTGAATCGAGTTACTATTACATACAGATGAGTTATGCTAATAACAGATCTAGTGTTCTTGTATGGTAAACAAAAACAAATATGACAGTATAAGCAACATCTGCCTGAATGTAGATACATAACTACTAATTAGAATCAAACTATTAGTTATTTTTTGCTA
This sequence comes from Lutraria lutraria, assembly GCA_964023205.1. Lineage (NCBI taxonomy): Eukaryota > Metazoa > Mollusca > Bivalvia > Venerida > Mactridae > Lutraria > Lutraria lutraria. Next base: position 31,538,478 of record OZ026838.1, read on the forward strand.
ACATGGGCATTTTGCTGGTGAAAAAAGAAAAAAATATAATTTTGACCCATGACTGAGTACATTTACCTCAAAATCAATACAATCAAATATTTCCAGTAACAACGTGTCGTCATGCTTGACTTTGCCAATGTCCGAAAACTGTACATCTATATGGCATTAAGTTTGTACTGTATCTGCGCCGATTATTTTTTTAAAGACATTTCCTTTTTTTAAAATAACCATCTTAGCTTCTTTTCAACACTTATTTTTGCGGTAGCCAGTTGATTTTGCATATATTTATTTATCAGTATATGGATCTAGAAGTTGATTTTATTGATGAAAAATGGGAAATGCTTTTGTTAAAGACGCTTACTCAAAACTGAATTAACATTTTGTGACGTAAGCTTAGCACTTTGAGAGAGAATGTACATTACTTTCAATTTAATGGTATAAAGTGCTGTATGCATCATCTTCTAACGTTTTGTTGAAATTGAAACCTTCTGAGACAAATATGCATTATAGTGGATCTTTTTATGTATCGTCGCTCTTGGTGATGTATGGAACAGCATTCAAACGAATGCGAAATACATCAGTATGAACTCTAGCATTAGATTGTGTATTTGTTCAAATGTGACAAAATAGTTTTCTTATTTACTCACCGCGCTAACACATACGCAATAATATCGATGATGGTGAGGCAGAATGGTATATTTCTGTAAGAACAGACACCCGAGCTTGCAGATGTTTATTTTTCACATAAGCAACAGGAGTCTTAACGCATCGCTTTTGAATCTGACAAGGCCACCGGCTTGATTCTGATTGAGTGTTATTATATTTGCTGTTTGTAATGAATAATTGAAATAGCCAAAGGATCTTTGTATGTTGTACAATGTTCATGAAAGCAGAAATTACAATAAATCATAGGATTTGTCTTTTGAATCCAAACGAATTACGTGCCGTACATATAAAACAATGTATACAAATACACTTTGAATTGACCACATAGAAAATTCATTATTAATCATTACACTTCATCTTAATTGTTGAAGTACATTTCGGCAAGGATCACATTGATAAGCTTAATGTAACGTAACGTATAGTTTGATGGATGGTACGATAAACGTCCCGCTCCTCATACAGTAATATCAAACATGAACAAACCTGTTCGGATTGCTCTGTAATTAGAGCATGGGACTTAATAGTTAGAAAGTGCATTCCAATGTATCATTAATACTAAATATCCGAAATCTCGGATGATTCGACCGACGACGAACACACCAAGTGTACAGTCAGCAAACGCGTTACACACCAATCACGGATTGATGCCAATAATAGAAACACGCCGCCAACGGACCAAGAAACACGCGCTGACCGCACGCATAAACCGAGGCAAAGGAACCCCCCATCAGAGACGAAGGAAATACTAAGTCAACCGAGTATAACAAATTATGTGAAATCTTCACAGTGTAGTGATACCAAAACTTCAAACAAACAAAGGTCAAAATCTCTTGTGCGTTCCCCGCCCACACCATCCGAGCAGCTACAAGACAATACAAAGAAACAGAAGCAATCTAGTGCTAAGTGGAAGTAACTATTAGCATCAAAATTACTTCGAAATGATAACGAAATACATCGGACTTCCATTACGGACTTACATGATGTGTGCATAATATCACTGCGGGAAAACACAGCTGTTCTATAAATAGTATTTTTTCAATGATATTGAAAGAAAATACGATAGTTGTTTCGGAAACAATATTTTCTTGCTTTAAAGTACGCACGGGAGGAAAACACAACGGATTTCTCTGTTATAGGACAAACAGAAACTACTACGACCAATAATATTAATGAAATTCAATTGCATTTTGGAATTATATTAATTGCAAACTTTCGTGATGTTGTTGCAAACCTCAAAACATTCCTCATTGTCAATGTTATTTCGTTGAAAATTAGATTTTTGAAGGTGTCTCCAGCACTTCACATAAAAAAATGAGTTTAACGTTTTCATTTTAGAAACGGATATCTATACTGTGAAATATAAAAAAGAACTCCTTAAAAACGGAGAACACTTAGGTATACTATAACTTGTATTACTTTTGGTTTGGTAAACACTAAATGCTGAATGTGGTAACATCATGTTTCCAAATTCTAGATGTTTAACGTATCGGCATTGGATACACTCGCTAAAATAACGTTAAATAATAGTTATCGTTATTTACAAAGATAAAATATCATACTATAATACCAAGCAATAAACAATTCAAACCGAACGCTCAAAAATGGTATTTTATTGCGATAAATACTGGACCGCTTTATCGACTTTTCCTTATCAGCGTTAAACATCTCTAACGTAATGTGCATTGCATTAGTACGATATGATACTAATAATTAATTCATGACAAAAAAATGTTATAAAATCTTTTACTAGGCATCTAACCTAGGCGTGATTTCAATTATTGAACCGTAAACATAAGCGATTTTGATTGGCTATCAAAATTGAAAGGGGTGCGTTGATTTCATGAGACGATAATGATCCGACACTTCAATTGTTAATTGCTCAGCTTAAAAAACACAGTAGATGTCATTTTCAAATTAACATTGCCGTCTTATTTGATGATGGATTTCAAAATGGTTTTCGGTATTTTGTAGCGGAAATGTCGATCTAGGGAACTCTGCCTCAGAATTTTGATACTAGTTTTCATTTTCTATCTATGGCGTATTACGTAATAAACAGCGGGGTTTTGTGTGCGGAAATTCTTTAAAGTCAAGTATCTAACGAACCGAGGACGCTATCAAAATAAACTGAGACACGGATCCCTGGATTACACATTTATAGTGATTTTAAGGCTATTTGTTGTAATACATTCCTATATACAGAGTAGTTATCGTTGTTCAAAAATTTGTAAATTACGTGCGATATTGGTTTATAGAATACCAATCATAAGTAATATTTATTTCAAATCACCTGCAATGCACTTTATACAGTGGGTTTATTTTAGTATATAATTATGGTTTAGTTTTTTAATCTATAAATTGGCGAAACTTGATTAGACCTTACATCCCAGCCCATTACCTTAACACTGTACTTATTTTGACAAAACACTTCAATATCATTATGCATTGAGTTCTTGTGTATGATTATTGTCTGTTGTCCATGATTAGCTCATACCTATTTTATTAAAATCATTACCTGGAATTCCCATATAATAATATTATGTACCTGAACATAATGAATTAAGCAACTCAGTATGCTCGACGAGAAAAACGCTTTACAAATACCATAATCGTGATTACAAATAAACCTAATTTCCATTCTTCGGTATCAGAAGCTATCTCATATATAACACTTTCTCCTATCAAATTTTAAGTTTTTTTTTAGATTGCTTTCCATGTTCAATTCCGTGTTTTATATTTCTTCATAAGGTAGTTGTATAATTCATTTATCTAATTGTTATTGTCCCGCAATATTACTACGATCTTATGCTCCATATGTATCAGTGATGTATCATTAGAAACCCAATAGCATTGATTACATTGATAACTTTACTTATTCAATGGTCTAATATAAAACACTTCCCACATGCGAAATTCAAATGATTGTTTCGTGTTAGTTTGACGTTCAAATCAGGATATATGCTTCTATCGGCAAACAATGTGCATCTAATACCATAGCTATGTTTGTGTTACTTAGGACGCTATTGCGATTGGCACGTAGTCAAATATTCTATTGATTTGTGTCATACTGTATTAGAACGGGTGTAAGGTGTTGACAGGACGGTATATACTTCATGTGATTATGTATTCAGACAATGTCAGCTGCACCTCACACCATTTACATATTTTTTTGGACATCAGCTAGAATAGAACGTATCTCATTTTGTTCGGTTATATAGACAGGCTACACGAATCAGATGTTGTCCCATGTAAAATAAATACCGGGCATGTTTATATATCTAGCGATATCTATAAAACAATGTTAGAGCGCCCTTTACGTTCGTAAGCTGATTGCTAATGGCAAGATAGATTGCAATGTTTCAGTACTGAGTAAACCTCCTATATTTAAATTGATTATCATGGCGCTAATCTAACATCTTTGAATTTACAGATTTATATAGGAAATGATGGGGTCACAATGAATTGAAACACTTAAAGCGATTCCGACAAAGTTTATTGATGCTATTCATTCTCATTCGTGTCTAGGATAGATTGAAAACATTGCAGAATGCATCTCTTTCCAAGATATGTGGGTTATATTTTTTTTGCCGGTTTGATAGTAGTGCTTCGGCCTGAGATATTTATGTCAAACATTTAATTCGAGTAAATTTGTGGTACGCGTCAAATGTGTATTTCACTTAATCGATTTACTAAATAAATGTACATAAGTCTATTTTACAGTTTTAGGTACGGCTATGCCTTCTGGAATTTTAATTTTTGACTTTTTTGTCTAATAATCCTCATTTTCTAAGCAGACAAAGCGAGTAATTGATTTTATTTCAGAATTGAAGGTTAAATAGTCATGCAAAATCGATTATTCATTGAAAATTACTTGTAAAAATATATTGGCGTGAAATGAGAGAAACTTATTCTGGGGCAGATCAGTTTCATATTCTTGAACATACAAGACGGTACATACATGGATTGACGAATAGTAAATGCTGTGATTGTTTTTCAGAAAGGATGTATTGGCCTTTGATGAGTCAATACTGATACATTTGTACACTTCATTTATTGCAAAGTCTTTAAACGTGTGCTCAGATATCAAATTATTATCATCGCTAAGGGATATTTATCGCTATATTACAATATTTAATGTATAGTTATACCTGTTAAACGCCTAGGCCCGATTTCTGCTTTGGACCCTGTCATATTTTTTAAATGTTTTTGTTAGAACAAGTTAACATTGAGAGGGCCTATTTTGAGACTATAAGTATACGTTGCATAAGTTAGAATAAAACAAGTGATAGCAATGTTTTTAAATTTAAAAAGTGTAATCCTGCCTTATCCTGGTTAAGATTAAGTTAACATTTAGTTTGAAACAGGCACTTGAAATGTAGACTATAGTTAATTAACCATCTGATATCAGCAGCATCACAATTGCTTATTCGATAAGCATGTTTAGGCAATTGATCTGGCATCAATAAAAGGGAGGAAGTGTATTTTATTCATTAAACATAATATCAATCAAATACTTCGTGGAAACACATGGTTCAATCATTGTAATTTAAAGGAATAAAACTAAACACTTTTTAAACTATTTAACGTTTGATTATGTATGTATTTTAATGTGAATTATCCATTTATCGAATAGTCAAAATTTTTAAGAATATGCACAGCTCATCGACCAAATTCCTACTCTAATCCACGTTATCTCCACTTCACCATGATGGATTAAACCAATTCAAACATCACAAAATTAAGATAAAATGAAGTGTGGGCACCATTGTCTGCAGCAAAAACTTTCACTTACACAACAATTTTCAGTTTACAGGACACAATATCCGTAATTCTTTCAGCGAAATCGGTACACCACTTACGACGATTAACATGCTTAGTCCTGCGATTATTTATACTGATTTTTTTTAACATTACACTAATAATTTCTGAAGTTTTACAGTTTAAGAATTCATCCTATCATTTGCTTCGCATGTTTTAGTGATAACGTATTCTTGAAGCATAAAATGTGCCATTTTCCAAATAAATTATGCTTGATGTACATGAAAGGTTAGTTTGATTCCCTTTAAACATGCAATATTTCAAAGTTGAGATGAGTTTTACACAAAACAAGCTTTAAATCCAACAATGTGCTGCTTTTGGTGGATTACAGAGAATTTTTATACATTTAAAAGTGCATAAGTGATTAATATGTTAAAGAGGAATTGTAACGTATCTGAATGAATGATCGAGTCGTCTCGGGATGGGGGCAAACTTGTATTGTTTCAGTGATCACATATCATACAATAAAAGCCAATATCCAAAGTAATACTTTTTCAGTTTTTCCTTATACACAATTGGAACAATATCACTTTGAAAATGCAGGAAATAGAAACATAACCTTAACGATGATGTTAATGGTTTACCTTTGTTAAGAAAAACGCAACAGACAAATTACTCTCGATATTGCATCAAATTAGCCGTGCTAATTCCTACTATCTTTTAGTCTTCCTCTGATTTGTGCCGTGATGGTTCATAAAAGAAACTAGATTATACACGATAATATATTTATTCAAGTAATGAAAGTGCTTCTCCTATCAACATTCGTATCTACATGTACATAGTATATTGTTACAGGCCTTGTGTTACTTATTTTATGTTGAACATTCGTTTCTTTCTGACCTACAGACGCAGTTTTAATGTTTTCCCACATGGATGTTAGGTCAATCAACATTTTAATGTATGGTGAAGGTGTACAACTATGTTATGGTCTTACCGCGTCACCCGATTGCAGAAATAAACATGTTCGTCTGAATAATAAATCTTGATCGGGTAAACAGATTTTAGGATGATTGTAAGATATTCGAAAAAGGTAATGCTGTTTTATGGTTGCCAGTAATTACTCCATAATTCAGTACTTAGTTTTGTCTGATGACTTGTTATGCTTTTAGATAATTATGTCTCTTTGCTATGATAAATGCGGATCCAAGGAGCTGAATGAAAGGGTTTATTTAGTGATTATCTTTTTTTATTTCCCCGTATATTTATTCTGTTTGTGATTTGGAAGCTAAAGAATGTTTTTAACTGCAATGTAAACAGTTTGTTATCCGATTTTGTATAATTCTCATTTCATTTTATTTATTTACAGACAAATTAAATATCCTTTAGATGAACTTTAGTCGAACTATGGGCCTTTTTGGAAATTTGTTAATTTGCATGCCAGGTACCATCATGCACATATTATATGAGTATTCATTTATGTGATTTACTTAGAACTTCATTCTAGTGTTCAGGGGTAGCTCTTTTTAACTCTTAAATGCTACATTGATATTGGTATTATCTTATAGACAAGAGTTTGTTTATTGTGAATCACTAAGAATAGTCGAGCATGTTGTCTTACGGACAGCTCCTGTATCAGTATGGAGATACTGTGTCCAGTTTATCTGAGTTACTACTAGTATGTAAATTGACTACGGGCTATGGGATGAAGGGTTAAACTCTTAATGTAAAATTTACATACGTTCTTTATTTACAGAATACCTATTTCGTAGCAAAGGTCTGTTCATTTTCAAATCTGCAAATACTGAAACAATGACGGCCTTAAGCATGTACGCTAGTGTAATCTACATTCTGCGACAATTAACACAAAATCTAATATACGACTTGCACATAAAAGCGACTTTTGTTTGTTTTTCACTTTATAATCACACCTCCGGTAAAACTATGTACGAAGTAATTTCGTGTTTTTGCCATTTGAAATGAATAATTGATATCGCCACGAGCGCCTTATGTTTTGAAATAGACTCGCACGTCGGAAGGGAATGTATTAGATGTCAGAATACTGATATAACTTTATCAATTGATTCATTAGGGTCGAAGAAATCGTGTATCCAAATTTAGGTCGCCCAGTAATTCAAGTCAGTTACGTGCAGGGCTGTTGATCAAGAGCTAGTAGGATTTAATCCAAGACGAGGTATGTTGGCGATTAAATGTAGGGTATAACATCCGTAAACATGTAATTTTGTTTTATTCTTACCTTTGACCCATCTGTCATATTGATACATATGTAGATGTTTATTCAATAAAGGACTTGTTAAGCTCGTGCTGATGCACACATATGTTACAATTGTCCATCGCATTTACTTGTAACTGAAATGCTGTTGACATAGTCAAGCACAATACAAATAAAAATACAATATAGGACTAACTTTACTTTACTGATTATGGTTCAAAACTGGTCAATATAATTATGATGTTGTAATCATAGTCAACATAATTGACCATTATATCCTCTGCTATTATGATGAGTGATCGGAACGGATATATGTACATATATGTTCGAATATTCGATGGAAATTTAGTCTAATAGAGTCTATGTATATTTGGCAAACAATTTTTGAGGATGAATTTCATTTGTACCAATATGTCTATTGTATGCTTGTATTCGCTCTAAGCACATAAAAGAAAACTTTACCAACCCATTTAAGAGATTGTTTAACTTACGTCATTGACTGACGCGGAAGATATCAGAAATTTTGCTATGTATTTATTTCATTCGTTAAAGAAAAGAAACGCTTGACGTCGAGGCAAAGCTCGTTTATAATTCTTGTAAAATATCATAATCATTCAAATGTATGTTTCTTTATTCTATCATTCGATATATCTGTTTTTTTTAGCTGATCGAATTCTTTCTATTTACAGGCTTTACTTTACATGAACGTATATCTTACTGCATATCTCTCATGAGTCAATCAAGAGATAACGTATAATGGAGACGCGATGCACAAAAAATTACATTCCTGTACTCCATCTTATCAAACATAAGTCATGGTTTGTTCATTCAGTCAGCTTGCCAACAAAATTTGGTTTTGTAATTGAATCCGCAAAAAGACTCGCCTTAGGACATATCAATAGAATGATAACACGATCATGATACCATTCACTTACGATTAAGAGATAATCGAAACGAATCCGTTCTCATGTGACATTTGCTTGATGGTCATATCCTGTGGAAACATAATCAGAATGATTTCTTATGACATATGTTTATCTTTACTACACACTTACTGGCATAAAACACACGAAGAACATGTGCAAATGTCGTAGTCAACATCTAAAATTTACTTGTACGTCTTTTCAGTACCAAACAAACAATAAATTACTTGAACGTTGTGATTGCTTAATCGAAAACTTTGTAAACGTTGCTTTATAGTAGATTATGTGCTTTATTACGTAAAAAAGTAAACATAGTTTAAGCTATTTACAAAGACTAAATTTTATGCTCTTATATCATGCAACAAAAAGTCTAACCAAATCTGCAAAACAACGTTTTATTGCTAGAAATATCGACTGGATACTGTAATTTAGAAGTGATTATTCAGGAGCATGTCATTATAATGTATGTAAATTCAGTGGTTAATGTCATAAAAGTAACATAGGAAGATCAAGATCTAACAATATGAAATAACATATGAAAATGCCGAATTCAAATATTGCTAATAGTTGTTAGAATGGCCACTTCACAATCTCTTTCAGTCTGGCGTTTGTTTGACTATTAAAATAAAAACGAACGTTTCAAATGTAAAAATGTAGCTGAGAAAGAAAAAGAAACAACAAATAAATGAATAAAGATATAATACAATATTTGAAAGATATTGGTGCAATACGTGTAGCTGATAATACCTCTAAATGTTTATGATAAAATATGGGTTGATATTGTTCAATTACTAGAATGTCATTAGAGTATACAATTTACTTGCAATTTTTGTGATCTCCTTTCGTACATTCTATTTGCATTCGGACATTCGGACATTCCTAGTTTATTGTATTTAAGATCATTAATAAATTGTATAACTAGTTTGTTTATATCAAACACCCTTACATTTTTTACATTTTGAATTGACGAAATACTTGCTTACAAGCGATTACCATAGTAATGTTCTCTTCTTCTGGGTGTCAATTACTCTTTTCCTATTTGGTAAATCTTTCAAATCGTCAATGAATACGGAGGCATCGAATAAAATATCACATACCATTTAAACAAATATTTCTTAGTATCAATGAACTCTTTTTGTTTATCGTTACGATTTTGTTCAAAAGTTTTGTAAAATAACCGATTGTTGTTTATCGGGTATGGTAGATTTGATTTTTCCAAACATGTACTAAGTATTGACATTATTCTCAAAAATATATTTTTCTTTTCATTTTTTTACTTTCGTTTTGGATATATTAGTTTAAGTAATGATTGCAGTAAGGAACACTTGCTATGGTGAAAACCGTTGCAGGAATGGACATCATACGTTTGAAAACTAAACATACTTAAACGAGACTATTTACATCTCTCTGCAACAATCAAGTCAGAGATAGTACATTTTCATTTGCATACATATGATCCAGTTTACAGTGTATTTAATATGTTCCATCGCTGAGTTAAATTCCTATACAAAAAGTTATTACCATGATGCTTATTAAACACATTTGACTTCATTTAAACTGACCTGTCACTTTCTCTGAATCAATGGTAGTACCGCAACAAACTAACTATATTCACCAGATGTCATTTGTGTCCCATCAGAGGCAATTTTGATCTGTCACTGTCTTTGACAAATGCATTATACTTTTAGATCGACATAAATTATTTTACGTACATTATATTTCAATTTAATGGTATAAAGTGCTGTTTGCAACAACTTCTAAAGTTTTCTTAAAAGTGAAACCTTCTGAGACAAATATGCATTATAGTGGATCTTTTATGTATCGTCGCTCTTGGTGATGTATGGAATAGCATTCAAACGAATGCGAAATACATCAGTAATGAACTCTAGCATTAGATTGTGTATTTGTTCAAATGTGACAAAATAGTTTTCTTATTTACTCACCGCGCTAACACATACGCAATAATACCGACGATGATGAGGCAGAATGGTATATTTCTGTAAGAACAGACACCCGATCTTGCTGATGTTTATTTTTCACATAAGCAACAGGAGTCTTAACGCATCGCTTTTAAATCTGACAAGGCCACCGGCTTGATTCTGATTGCTTGTTATGGTATTTTGCTGTTTGTAATGCATAATTGAAATAGCCAAAGGATCTTTGTATGTTGTACAAGGTTCAGGAAAGTAGAAATTACAATCAATCATAGGATTTGTCTTTTGAATCCAAACGAATTACGTGCCGTACATATAAAACAATGTATATAAATACACTTTGAATTGACCACATGGAAAATTTATTATTAATGATTACACTTCATCTTAATTGTTGAAGTACATTTCGGCAAGGTTCATATTGATAAGCTTAAGGTAACGTATACTTTGATGGATTGTACGATAAACGTCCCGCTCCTCTCACAGTAATATCAAACATGAACAAAACCTGTTCTGATTGCTCTGTAGTTAGAGCATGGGACTTTATAGTTAGCAAGTTCATTCCAATTCATTATTGAATTGCCATTGCGGTAATTTGTAAAACTAAAATTGTATTTCAACATGAAAAACGGTAAGCATATGCAAAGGAGTCTTCCATTAACGTCTATAAGTATGAACTCGGTAAACACCAATATGTTCATGGTCTGTTTAATAAAATACAATTGCATTGTGGAATTATTTCAATTGTAAACTTTCGTGATGTTGTTGCAAACCTCAAACCTTTCCCCATTGTCAGTGTTCTTTCGTTGAAAATTAGATTTGTTAAAGCTGTATTGTCTGCTGCACTTGAATGAATAAGTTCAACGTATTCATTTTAGAAAAGGATATTTATACTGCTAATTATAAACAGGAACTCCTTAAAAACGGAGTACACTTTGGTATAATATAACTTGTATTAATTTAAGAAATACTTTACCTATTGGTTCGGTTAACACTTGATAACAGTTCGTAATACTAGTACAATTGTTCATGTTTTAAATCATCATATACTTATGTTTACAAAGAGGCTAGTCAGTGTTATGTTGTTATACGGTATAATTAACCATAAATACATTTCAGTTGTTATAGAGATATTTTATAAGAAACATTCATTTCTCATGGGGGCTCTATTGTAGACCTAAGATGAATGTTTGTTATGATTGGTAGCATTTATGGAATAAATGCTTAATGTGGTAACATCATGTTTCCAATGTTATATATGTTTAACAATGGACTTATTTTGTCAAAACACTTCAATATCATTATGCATTAAGTTCTGTGTATGATTATTGTCTGTTGTCCATGAATAGCTCAAACCTATATTATCAAAACTATTACCTTGAATTCCCATAAGTGACGGAAATGATAGTGCATAATAATAGTATGTACCTGAATGAATTAAGCAACTCAGTATGACCAACAAGAACAAAACTTTACCATAATTGTGATTATTTCCATTCTTCGGTGTCAGGAGCTATCTCATATGTAACACTTTCTCTTATCAAAGTTTAGGTTTTTTAGATTGCTTTCCATGTTTAATTCCGTGTTTTATATTTCTTCATAAGGTAGTTGTATAATTTGTTTATCTGAGCAATATAACTACGATCTTATGTTCCATATGCGTACTACATTTGTGATGTATTGTTAGAAACCCAATAACATTGATCACATTGATACATTTACTTATTCGATGGTCTAATATAAAACACTTCCCACATGCGAAATTCAAATGATTGTTTCGTGTTAGTTTGTCTTAATCGTTTGATTATGTATTCAGACAATGTCAGCTGCACTTCACATCATTTACATATTTTCTTGGATACAAGCTAGAATAGAACGTATCTAATTTGGTTCGGTTACATAGACAGGCTACACGAATCAGATGTTGTCCCATGTAAATAAATACCGGGCATGTTTATATCTCTAGCGATGTCTATCAAACAATGTTAGAGCGCCCTTTAGGTTCTTAAGCTGATTGTTAATGGTGAAATAGATTGCGTTGTTTAATTACTGTGTCACCTACTACATTTAAATTGATTATTATGGCGCTAATTTAACATCTTTGATTTTACAGATTTATACAGACATTATGGGGTCACAAAGAATTGAAAGCGATTCCAATAAACTTTATTGATGTTATTCATTCTCATTTGTGCCTAGGATAGATAGCAATAAATGCAGAATGCATCACTTTCCAAGATATGTGGATATTTTTTTCCAGATTGATAGCAGTGTTTTAGTCTAAAATATTTATGTTAAACACTCAATTCGAGTAAATGTATGGTTCGCGTCAAATGAGTATTTCACTTTTTCGATTCGCTAATGCACATAAGTCTATTTTACAGTGTTATGTACGACAATGCTGTTCGGATTTTCATTTTTGCCTTTTCCTTGTCTAATGATTGAATTTTGCCCTCCTTTTTCAAGCAGACAAGCATGTAATTAACATTGTTTCATAATTAAATGTCATATACTAAGCAAATGAGATTATTCATTGAAAATGACTTGTATAAGATATATTGGCGTTGTGAAATCAATGACAATTATTTTGGGCATGATGGATTTCATATTCCTGAATATACAAGGCGGTACATAGATGGATTGACGCGTAACATGTCATTGCTGATACGTTTGTACTCTTCTTTGCATTCACTGCAGTCTTTAAATGTGTGCTCAGATATCAAATAATTATTAACAGCAATATTCAATGTATTATTATGCCTGTCATTTGATTACGTTTCCGAAAACTAATCTTTGAAGTTTGATGAATCTATGTTACTACTAAAATTGTGGTCTGCATTTATTTGAAGTAAGCAGTTGACTGACTGTCATATCAAATCTGGATTCCTTATGTAAGTTGCATAGTTTTGAAAATTTTGTAAAACAAGTGATAACAATGTTTTAAGCTTACAAAGTGAAATCTGGCTGAGGTGTGCGTTTGCAACGGGCACCTGAAATGTAGACATATAGGTAAGTAACCTTATAATGTCATCATCACCATTAATCATTCGGCTAGACAATTGATCTGACATCAATAAAAGGAAGTTTCGTTTATTCATTGAACATAGCATCATTCTAATACTTTGTAACAATCGAAAAATTTGAAAAGGTTTGAACCTTTGTAATTTAAAGGCAACACTGGTAAATAAGCACTTTTTGGACTATCTGACGAGTGATTATGAATGTTTGTTGCATTACTTTGGTGTAAATTATCCATTTATCGAATAGTTCAAATATCAAATATTATACAACGTTCTCAAAACAAGTCCCTACTTAGAATAATGTTATAACAGCATGGTATGAATGAAGACTCTCTGACCTTGTTTAAAGTTCAGTTATGTGAACAGTATTTGATAACAATCCAGCAACCCCTCATGGTTTTGTAAGATTGTGATAAAAATGTTTACGTGGCAGAAAGTTTACACAGAAGCTTTTCAAATCACATTGTTGTAAGACTGGTAGTGAATAGAAGCATTAGCAGCATGCAGGACAGACTCAAACATTCTTTCGAAAATTATCACACGTAATGTCTTGAAGTCCAAATGTAAATACACATTATTTCATTAATAACTTATTATCTATAATTATCATGATTAAATGGAAACGGCATCAATGCACGACAAATTGTATTAATGAAATACGACATAAATCACATAATTATAATTTTTACGCATTCTCAATAATATTGTAACTTTGGTTTAGAGTTGAAGGAAGGCAGTTATAACTTTTATCACTCAATTAATTAAATGTTTCCTCTTTCAGTAAATTATTTCTTACGTTCTGGAAGAGTAACTACTCGTATTTTATGTTGGTTTTATTGTACTCATACTTAAATCATATTTTGTTGTTGTCTTCAATTAGTTGTCTCGGTTAAAAGCACGCATAATTGATATTGAATTAGTGGTATTGTGTATATCAATATGGTGTGAAGCGTTATTTTTCTGTGAATTAAAAAGTATATTTACTATTGCATTTTCACAGCAAGTCAATTATCATTCATTTGAAGATCATTATGGAATTGTATTTTGCTACGTTCAAATAATTTCAGTAGTAGTAACGACTTTCTTGAGAATATCGTGTGAAGACATTTGCGGACAAAAGAGGTAGTAGTGGCTCGGTTACTTAACGGAAACCAGGGGTCGTAGCACAAACGTAGGTTCATTCAGGCAATCGAAAACACGACTTTTTTCTAACATGATCTTCAAAAAGACTTCAAAAGCCGCATATCATGATATTACCATATGTTGAAATCAGTTACCTAACGTTATATTATATTGTAAGAAAATACCGTATATGTCCAACAATACAGAGATAGTAGAAAATTAACAATCTTCAACATATACTATATGTTTTGATGGTAATGGCAACAGGATAAAATATTAAGTACATTCGACGGTTACCTTTGTACCAAAATCTTCGAAATCTGAAATGAAATTAAACTAACTGAACTTAGCGATTTTTTTTTCAAACGAAGTACAAACAGTTCTGATATACTAACTAATTAACAACGTTCACAAGACATTTCTATTTTAACTGTACCAGTATCTAATAATTTACCTGAAACATAAACTCAATCATGTACACATTTTATCACATCTTTTATGTAAAAATGGTAACGTAGATTATATCATTTGATAACGTAGATAACAATTCCCAGAACTCAAGAGGGAATCTTCCAGTTATCCAAAGAATGCGTTTGTAAACACTTGTACATCAAATGTAATCGACACTGACATAAATTATCTCCGATTTTACTACAATCCAACCATAAATCGTCCGTTTTCAAATGAAATGTACAATTTTGAACATTATGTCCTCCACAATCATATATTTTAACTTTTAATCTGTAAAATAGGCTTTCGTTATCTAAAGCAAGCTAATTATTGTGTGTGTCACTTCAGAAGTACATTTATTTAAACAAAATGGATTTAAAATGGAATGCAAATTCATGAAATTAACTAATTAAGAGCTACTGCACTGGTAACTTAAATTGTATTTTTTTAATTAACGTCAACTGCTTTAGAAACAAGGCTTTAACAAAGCTACTAATGTCACAGCGACGCCGTTGTGATATTGCATATTTCAGATTAGCCACAGTCTCACGTTTTGCCACAGCTGAAACGGCCATTTGAATTTTGCTGCTGCCGTTCTTCGAGCATTTGTTTTGCACATGACATTTACCAAACAATCTCCATCTGACTCATCTACTTGATTCACTTAGCCTTCATGTCACTCATCATCATACCATATAACAATCGAGTCATTTTCAACAACTTTGACACCTTAATGTGTTTCTTCACCTTCTACAGTCTGCTTCAATGCTTGTGATCTGCAGATTTATTTGATATCTTGAGATCCAACATTGTTTTGCAAAATTTCTCTTTCTGTTTCAATACTTTCTTCATTTCTTTTAGAACACCCCTTTCAAGTGTATGTGTGTGTCATGAAGTCATGTGGACTGTTGGATAACCAAGAAGCACAATAACAAGATGCCTTCCGTGTATATACCATACCTTTCCTATCACTAAACACCTGATGCACCTTCATCGTGCCTTTTCTTTTCTCTGTGTGCATTTATGAATTTTAGCACGACTTTTCCCCATGATGAGCCCGAAAGAGGTCAAGAAATATTGTGTAAGCTTCGTTACAGTGAATGTAATCTACGTTAGTTAAGCATATACATGTACAGTAAAATATCAGTATTATCTCAAATCACATTCTAATAATTATGTTGCCAAAATTTATATTAGGTATTTCTGGACAATCCAGTGTTGCATAATTCCAATTGTAACAAAACTAAATACTAGTATTAAAACTTACTGCTACCGAAACCTACCGCCGAAGTCTATATAAATGTCGATGTTTCTCTATGTCAAATATAGTAGACGATGTTAAAATGGCTATTAAAAATAGTGAATATGGCAAAATGGGAAATCACTCATACAACCACTCAAATATCTACGAGTAACATCGTTTTAATAAAGCTTAATTGAAACGTGTGTTCACGTAGCTTACATCACGTAGCTTACACTATACGTATATTGTGATCAGAACTAAGGTGTTTACATACCACGCTTAAACCAATACTTACTGTACAACCATTGTTAATGTACTATTAGTACGCAATAAACGAATTGGGATTTCTCTACGCATACATGACTTTTCAGATTAACGCAATATGTTCCTGCTGTCACTAAGGCCAAACTTACAAGGCTTTTCACTTCTACAGAATATTGAAGCTTTAAAAACCAAACATTAATATGTTTATACGTTGAAGTGCAACATGGTCGCAATCCCGTAAAAATGATCACGAAGCTCATTTACAGCTCATGAACGAAACCCGACAATATGGCAGATTAACTTTGGAGAATGTGACTGCTGTACTTAATTTTTATACAAGTCGTATAAATTTAACACAAACAATGTATATAAATGCTTTTCTTATGTAAAAATGGTATCTTCATATAAAACACTACGTAAGAAAACAACGAATTTGTGTAGTTTTCGGCTTGTTCGGAGGGTATATATCCTGTTTTACACGCATAATATGAAGTCTTGATAGGCTATTTATCTCTGATTTAGTATATATATTCGTAAATAACTTAAAAATATAACAAAATAGTGCTTCGCATTTATGCGATATATGGTGCCGACAGGTGTTTAAAAAACAAGAACTTTTTATTTTTTAAATTCATATGAGGTAATATTCCTAATTCTTTCATCGAAATTGGTAAACCCACTTACGATTATTAACATACTTCGTCCTAAATTGTTTATAACGAATTGTTTTTATTTGAATTTTATATACAAATGATTTCAAAAGTTTTTAGGAGTTCATCACAATATTCGCTTTGCATATTTTAATGATAATGCATTCTTGAAGCATAAAAGTGCCATCTTCCAAATCGTTTATGTTTGATGTACATGAATTTAATTTGATTCCCTTTAAACATGCAATATTTGAAAGTTAAGCAAAAACTATTGTGATGCGTTTTACACAAAAAAAACTTTACATCCAATCATGCGCTGTTTTTGGTGGACTACAGAGCATTTTCATACACTTTAAAGTAATATAAGTGATCATATGTCAAAGAGAAATTGCAATGTATCTGAATGATCTTTATGTTAAGATTTCAAAATCATGACTGCAAAACTAGTCGTAGTCGTTTTGTCGGGATTGTGGCAAACTTGTGTTGTTTCAGTGATCACATTTCATATATTAAAAGCCAATATCCAACTTGACAATTTTTTAATTTTACAGTCTACATAATTAGAATAATATCTCTTTGAGAGTATTCATATTTAGTATTTACGAAGTGTGGAAAATACGTTACGTGCATCCTATTTTTGAATTATTTCCATAACCCCATAGTTTAAAAGCAGCGATCCTTATTCCTACTATCTTTTAGTCTTCGACTGATAACGGTGTATGTCGTGATGTTTCATAAAAGGTTCTAGATTATAAACGATATATATTCAATCAAATAATCAGTGTTTCCTATAAAAAGATACATTCATTATGATCGTATGAGCAGAATAATTGTGTAAACATTTGTCTCTACAAAGTATAACGTTACAGGCCTTGCGTCACTTATTTTTATGTAGAAGATCCAGTCCTATCTGAGTTACAGACAAAATTTCGAATGTTATCTCATATGGTTCTTAGGCCATCCAACACTTTAATGCAAGATACTGTCTGTTGAAGGCGTACAATTATGTTAAGGTCTTAACGCGTCACCATATAGCAGAAAGAAGCATGGTCGTCTGCACAATAAATCTTGATCGGGTAAACAGGTTTTAAGATAATTGTGTTGTAAGATATTCGAAAGGGTAATGTCGTTTTATGGTTGCCAGTCATTACTCAATAATTCAGTATTAACATTTGTCTGATGACTTGACATGCTTTTAGGTAGTGTCTTTTTTAAGGATAATTTAGGACCCAAGGAGCTGAGTGAATATCTTTTTCATTTTCCCATATATTCACTCTATTTGTATTTTGGAGACTAAGGAATGATTTTTAACTACGGTTGTCTGAAGTTTTATCATTTTCATTTCCTTTTGTGTGTTGTTATTTTGTCATTGATCAAACATGGTCTGTACATGTATATCAAATTGAACTATTAATTATACAGGTTCAAGATGATATATCATACAACTTTGAAGGAATAAATAACGTGTTTTCATGGTTTTCCTTACTTTCTAGTTGGGCCTCTGCAAAAATTGTAATGTTGTGTAATGGAGTTTGATTGCTCGTATGAATTCAAAAGAAAATAAGCTGTGTTTAGGCATTGTCACGTTGAAAAGGGATTAATGTTTTTTTAATCTATATACTTCTAAAATCAAAGCCAAACGTGCTACTCTGATTCAATTAATGTTGTACTACAAACCTTGCAAAATCTATTTTGATGACAATCATTATTATATGTACCAGTCTTAAGTTTTACAAAATGATATCTTAATCTAAATTATGTGAGTTGAATTATATTATTATCACAAAAAAAACAAAGAAAGGTTACATTCATTATCAAACTTGTCTTGACTTTATCATGACCGTTCGCACTGAATGAATTGAAGCATACCAGTCTTAAAGACATTTGCTACAGTTTCCAGTTCTTTCACATCATAGACGTATAGGGAAAATGAAAACTCTTTCATGATGTGTTATGTTGTTCGGTACGAACGCAAAGTTAGTACCATTTCTCTACAGTCGTTCGGTTTTAATTTTCCTGCATACCGAAGAGCTTCCATTAACCTTCCACCTACGAACATATTTACACTTTTATTTTCAATTCAATGGCATAAATACAAATTCAATTATTACGTGCATTCAAGAAGTCAGATGGCTATGTGAAATCGTAAACCAGCAATATCAAGAAGAACTATAACGGAACGTTATGGGCAGACGAATAACAAGAAGCATTGATTTAGGTTTTTTGCATGAAGTGACTTTTTCACGATGGATATACAGTATATTTTATTCAATCCTCCATTATGGAGAGTATAACTTATTTACAAGTTATAAATGATACACATAATAATAATTATATTGACAATCATGAGTATTTGACAAATGAATAAATTCATGTAGTTCACAAGCACACTGGCCCGCTCGAATTCCCGACCTAAATCCCATCGAACACGTCTGGGATGTGCTGCAGAGAATGATATCTGGGCGTCCTGTCCAGCCACCATCCACCAGATAGCACAGAGAAGCACTTCCGGAAGAATGGGCTCGAACCCCACAATTTAATATTCGAAGCATGAGGAGTCGATGTCAGGCTGTTTTAGACGCACGAGGACATTAGTATTGATGTTGCACTCATGACATGCATGTATCTTTGAAGATACTAAACATTCATTTCTTATGTATGCAATCCAAAATCGACGATAACGCCATACAGAACAAAAAGTGATTCTTATCAAATTTAAGTTGTATATGCTAATTGCTGAATAACATTTGGTGATCAGATGGGGAAACATAAATCAAAGTACTGAAAACACATGAAACGGGGACAACTCTAACAATTGCATGGCGGGTGTAGAAAAGCGTAGTACTTTGGTCTACTTCAAAATTCATGCACGAACTATCGTTCGGTTTCCAAAACTCAGCACAATACCCCATCCTTCAAAGAAATTCAAGTTTATAGTTCTGAACAACAGCAGAACATTCAGAGCTTTGATTTAAACTTTGCATGATCATTGCATATAGTAACAGAAACATCTAAAGCGAAAACATGTTTTTGTAGTTATCTGCCCTTGAATTTGAATTTTTGGCTGATTTTATGTCAAATAAAGTGCAGATAATTCACTGTGAAGATAAGCAAGGCCTTATTTATTGTCCTTTTTATGTACCCTACTTCTTATCATGTCATTGTCCAGAATTTCAAGAATTGGTAATCAATGTATTTATTTAATTTGTATCTATTTTTCCTTAACCAATGCCAGTTTTCTTAAATTTTGAAGACTTAGTATCTTTACTTCATCTGAAAAAATATTATAAAAATATTTAATGGAATTGCATGAAATATTGCATTTTGACCAAGAATAAATTAAAAACGTAAACCAAACAGTAAAAATATGGTATTTGAGATTTATGTATAAGTTATCTGCCCTTGAAATAACCTAAAATTGGCCAGACATTCAAATTCAAGGGCTGATAACCCAGCTCCCAATTTGTTTTTCGCTTAAAATGTTTCTGTTATTATTTGCTATGATCATGTAAAGTTTAATAAAAATAATTTTAAGTCTATGTGATATATAACTGGCAACTGTAGCAAATGTTTTTAAATGCATGGATCACATAATCAGATTGGAGTTACAGGAAATCTAAATCTGTACTGATATATGTTCGTATGTACTCAGAGCCTTAGTGGTCTATAGAAGAGTCTACACGAGGAGTTCAAAGGTTGCAACTGAAATTATGTATTGAATGTTTGATATTCAGCGATAATCTCTTTGAAATATGCACTGTACTATGTTGTATATTATTTATAACATTAGATTCCGGATGCAGCCCTGCATATTTGAAAATAACATTTTAAAGACGACTACTATTTCATTAATATCAGTGACTGTATTTAAGGTGTTTTCTATTTATGTCTTGCATTTGAAAGATGTCGAATTTGTTTGTATTGTGTATAGGTGCTCCTATGTTATCTTACAATTGTATCACTACACGCACTGTTAAATCACCTTTATTTAAGTTAATTTTCTTAAGCGCGTTTCTTGTCCAACGAACCACAGCCTTATACATATATTTTACCAACTTCACTAACACGGAAAGCTATGAAAAACAAAAGACATCGATATCTTTATATTATCCACCCATGAATAATCTTTAAGTTTCAACTGCTATATGCTTCCCTGATGGAAATTGATCCCGACAAAAACAGACATGCAGATGCGTCTAACACAATACTATGTTTTTTTGTGAATTGTACAGTAAGGCGGTTAAGACATGAAAACTTAAACCATACTATGTCATAGAAGTGACTATTAAATGTATGCTTAACAAATGTAATATCATTTTAATTACCGCGATTACGTGATGTCTCATTAATATTATATTCAACTTGGATGTGGAAAAGTTTATTTTTTGCTAATATCCCCATCATGTCCGCAATAACAAAGACACGTTGAAACCATTTCAATATTGTTTGTTTTTAATCAAATATCATACAATAAAACATTTAAGTCGATGTTTAGTTTTAAAATGTAATCATCTTGTTTAATCTTTCATTCTGACATACAAATACAGTAACTCTTGACACGGAAAAACACGGAATTTGAATGAAATATATAACTCTCATTCAGGCTCTGCTTAGACTTACGATTTCTAACGTAATTTGTATAACATCAAATACAACCAAATAAAATAATACATTTTCCAGTATTAACTGATATAAAGAAATCACGGAAAAAGCTGACTAATCTGCTTTCATTTGGAACTGACAGGAAATCTTGAATATGAAATATGCTTAAAACCGACTTTGGCTTGATCGTTCACATACCATATCGACCAACAGCAAGATTGTGTACACAGCAATTTGGTGTTTTGCCATTTAAAATGTATTATTTATACAACTATTTGTGCTTTGGGGAAGATTTAACCATTAACAAAGAATAAATATACTTACGCCAAACCATAGAAATAATCACTATGTCTACTGCAATAATAATTTTCATAAGATTAGAATTTCGAGTGATAGTTAATGTACAACCACTCTATTCGGTAAACATGACAACTGTGAAGACTAATCCAGTTTTGTGCAATTACTTCGGTATTTCGGTATTTTAAACATTAGTTTATATAACTATTTATGTGAACATTTATCCTGACCAATGTAAAACACTTAATTCATGACATACTGTTCTGCTACGACCGCATTTACTATAAGAGAAATTAATCGAATGTGAGTTGTTTTAGTTCAGAACGTGTTTGCTTCATGTCGTTTCACTATTCCGATTTAATGCTCGTGGTCGGTTTCTTAAGAATTTTACATAGAAATGGGTTCCTAGGAAAATGTATGAAATATGCAACCTTCCCAAAAAACTTTTGTCAATTGGAACGAAACGTCCCATCTTCCTAAAAAACATCCAACACAATGGACAGTAGAAATCAAGGAGACCAAACTACAG
This sequence comes from Lutraria lutraria, assembly GCA_964023205.1. Classification (NCBI taxonomy): domain Eukaryota; kingdom Metazoa; phylum Mollusca; class Bivalvia; order Venerida; family Mactridae; genus Lutraria; species Lutraria lutraria. The sequence goes on from OZ026838.1 coordinate 31,561,154, forward strand.
TCTCCCGGAATAAGTCACGTCACAATATCAGCTAGTGTTATGAATTGCTAAAATGAATTGATCTTGATGATGAATGGAAAGCATCAACAAGAGGGCCATGATGGCCCTATAAATGCTCACCAGGAGAAAAGGTCATTTGGAGATTAACATTGTTGAAGTTTTCTATACGAGTCCAAGTAAGATCAAGTGACCCGCCTGGGCCGTTTTTTATCCCATGGCCATTATATGAACAAATTTAAAAGAGGTCTATTAGACAAAGCTAAATACCAAATATCTTAGCTCTAGGCCTTGTGGTTTCGGAGAAGAAGATTTTTTAAAATTTTCCCCCAGGGCAGGGCTAATTTTGACCCCGGGGCCATAATTTGAACAAACTTGGTAGAGGTCCACTAGACAATGCCACATACAAAATATCTAAGCTCTAGGCCTTGCAGTTTCGGAGAAGATTTTTTAATTGTTCCTATATAAGTCTATATAAATCAAGTGACCCCCGGGGCGGGGCCAATTTTGACCCTAGGGCAATAATTTGAACAAACTTGGTAGAGGTCCACTAGACAATGCTACATACCAAATATCTTAGCTCTAGGCCTTGTGGTTTCGGAGAAGAAGATTTTTTAAATTTTCCTATATAAGTCTATATAAATCAAGTGACCCCCGGGGCGGGGCCAATTTTGACCCTAGGGCAATAATTTGAACAAACTTGGTAGAGGTCCACTAGACAATGCTACATACCAAATATCTTAGCTCTAGGCCTTGTGGTTTCGGAGAAGAAGATTTTTTAAATTTTCCTATATAAAATAGAATAAATCACAGGGCAGGGCCAATTTTGACCCTAGGGCAATAATTTGAACAAACTTGGTAGGGATCCACTAGATAACGCTACATACCAAATATCTTAGCTCTAGGCCTTGTGGTTTCGGAGAAGAAGATTTTTAAAACTTTCCTATATAAGTCTATATAAATCAAGTGACCCCCGGGGCGGGGCCAATTTTGACCCTAGGGCAATAATTTGAACAAACTTGGTAGAGGTCCACTAGACAATGCTACATACCAAATATCTTAGCTCTAGGCCTTGTGGTTTCGGAGAAGAAGATTTTTTAAATTGTCCTTTATAAAATAGAATAAACCCCAGGGCAGGGCCAATTTTGAACCTAGGACAATAATTTGAACAAACTTGGTAGGGGTCCACTAGATAATGCTACATACCAAATATCTTAGCTCTAGGCCTTGTGGTTTCGGAGAAGATTTTTTAAATTTTCCTATATAAGTCTATATAAATCAAGTGACCCCCGGGGCGGGGCCAATTTTGACCCTAGGGCAATAATTTGAACAAACTTGGTAGAGGTCCACTAGACAATGCTACATACCAAATATCTTAGCTCTAGGCCTTGTGGTTTTGGAGAAGAAGATTTTTTAAATTTTCCTATATAAGTCTATATAAATCAAGTGACCCCCGGGGCGGGGCCAATTTTGACCCTAGGGCAATAATTTGAACAAACTTGGTAGAGGTCCACTAGACAATGCTACATACCAAATATCTTAGCTCTAGGCCTTGTGGTTTCGGAGAAGAAGATTTTTTAAATTTTCCTATATAAAATAGAATAAATCCCAGGGCAGGGCCAATTTTGACCCTAGGGCAATAATTTGAACAAACTTGGTAGGGATCCACTAGATAATGCTACATACCAAATATCTTAGCTCTAGGCCTTGTGGTTTCGGAGAAGAAGATTTTTAAAACGTTCCTATATAAGTCTATATAAATCAAGTGACCCCCGGGGCGGGGCCAATTTTGACCCTAGGGCAATAATTTGAACAAACTTGGTAGAGGTCTACTAGACAATGCTACATACCAAATATCTTAGCTCTAGGCCTTGTGGTTTCGGAGAAGAAGATTTTTTAAATTGTCCTATATAAAATAGAATAAACCCCAGGGCAGGGCCAATTTTGAACCTAGGGCAATAATTTGAACAAACTTGGTAGAGGTCCACTAGACAATGCTACATACCAAATATCTTAGCTCTAGGCCTTGTGGTTTCTAAGAAGAAGATTTTTTAAATTTTCCTATATAAGTCTATATAAATCAAGTGACCCCCGGGGCGGGGCCAATTTTGACCCTAGGGCAATAATTTGAACAAACTTGGTAGAGGTCCACTAGACAATGCTACATACCAAATATCTTAGCTCTAGGCCTGTTGGTTTCGGAGAAGAAGATTTTTTAAATTTTCCTATATAAAATAGAATAAATCCCAGGGCAGGGCCAATTTTGACCCTAGGGCAATAATTTGAACAAACTTGGTAGGGATCCACTAGATAATGCTACATACCAAATATCTTAGCTCTAGGCCTTGTGGTTTCGGAGAAGAAGATTTTTAAAACGTTCCTATATAAGTCTATATAAATCAAGTGACCCCCGGGGCGGGGCCAATTTTGACCCTAGGGCAATAATTTGAACAAACTTGGTAGAGGTCTACTAGACAATGCTACATACCAAATATCTTAGCTCTAGGCCTTGTGGTTTCGGAGAAGAAGATTTTTTAAATTGTCCTATATAAAATAGAATAAACCCCAGGGCAGGGCCAATTTTGAACCTAGGGCAATAATTTGAACAAACTTGGTAGAGGTCCACTAGACAATGCTACATACCAAATATCTTAGCTCTAGGCCTTGTGGTTTCTAAGAAGAAGATTTTTTAAATTTTCCTATATAAGTCTATATAAATCAAGTGACCCCCGGGGCGGGGCCAATTTTGACCCTAGGGCAATAATTTGAACAAACTTGGTAGAGGTCCACTAGACAATGCTACATACCAAATATCTTAGCTCTAGGCCTGTTGGTTTCGGAGAAGAAGATTTTTTAAATTTTCATATATAAAATAGAATAAACCCCAGGGCAGGGCCAATTTTGACCCTAGGGCAATAATTTGAACAAACTTGGTAGAGGTCCACTAGATAATGCTACACACCAAATATCAAGGCTCTAGGCATTGTAGTTTTTGACAAGAAGATTTTTTAAATTTCCTCTATAAGTCTATGTAAAATCAAGTTACCCCCGGGGCGGAGCCAATTTTGACCCAAGGGCAATAATTTGAACAAACTTTGTAGAGTTCCATTAGACAATGCTACATACCAAATATCTCAGCCCTAGGCCCTGTGGTTTCGGAAAAGAAGATTTTTTTAAGTTTTTTCTATTTGTTGCCATAGCAACCAGAGTTTTCAATGAAATTTAATTTTTTGTTCAACTTTGAAAGGGGACCACCCAAGGATCATTCCAGCAAAGTTTGGTTGCAATCGGCATAGCGGTGTAGGAGGAGATGTTGTTTTAAGTAAACATGGACGCCACGTAAGACGCACGATGGACGCAGGGCGATCACAAAAGCTCACCCTGAGCACATTCGTCCTCTGGTGAGCTAAAAAGGAATACAAGCATAGATTATCTTCAGCGCACAAACATCATACGATTAAGAATACAAAGCTTTTCTGATACATTTGTAATTTACTTTATTGTATCAGGTTCACACCTTCGAAGTTCGTGTTTTTATTGATACAATTAATCTAGTTCTGTTATTCTACCATAAAAGCCACGAAATGCATCTTTAGAAATAATATTAGAGATGATTACAAAGTAATAACAGTTTTATTACAATAGAGCATGCAATGTACTGTTTTGAACTCAGATCGAGCATAAATGCTACGATATGCATCCCAAACACTTCCAGAGAATACACAGCACTGTGTTTAAATTTTGTTCTCAGAGTCTTAAAATTTTATCATAATTCCAATGATGATCTTAATTGTATATGATCGAAATAGTTTGACTAATTCATATTCTGGTACAAAAAAAACACACTGTGACTGAATGTAATGCATAACATACATATTACTTGAGACGGGGGTTAATGTCGCACCCACAACCTGGATCTTTCGGTGTCTTTTCACGCTTTCCCAATGTAGGAAGACCAGGCCTCAGCTGTACACCTATTGACATTTCGTTTGCCAGTTGAACAGTTTCCCCATGTGCAATTATCAGGTCCTGTGTAGGTTTCGAACTCACATCGATGTCCGTGTATAGTTGTGTTTACGACACACAGATTTAAAGCCAAAAACAGAGCTTTGGTGAAAGATTCAGTTATTGCAAGTTCAACTTGTTTGAATCTGCATTTACAAATATTTTGATCTCGAATATTCGACCTATAATTTGAGTAATTTTAAATTTCACAATTAACCTAACACGTTAAACTTGAAATTAATTGAGTGCAGAATATGAAAACCTCATTAAACTAAAGAACGTTTGCTACATTTATATGTTTTTCTTCCACGCAATAGAATTTGATTAAACTTTGTGTATCAGAAGAACATGGTGTTGCATGCTGGAAATTGAAATAAAGCGATTTTCGTTTTCATTACTTTTAACTTAAATAAGTGATATAATTTCACAATTTTCAAAATTCCTATGTATACACCAAATTCCAATAAAGAAATGAAAGCAAGGTTTCGAAATTATAAAATATGCATAATTTATGTTGAAAATAATGCATGTATTAGAAAATTCAGCCAGTTTCGGTAATGGGGATGTCCCACATTTTTACCATTTAGTATAATATTTGTTCTGCATAACTACATAAAGAAGTTGTTAAAACGTCATACGTAGATAGTCAGATATAATCTTGTGCAATGAGGAAATTTCTATGTCACAATATATTTTACATTTTTATCGTAAGTGTTTTCTCTGGTATAGGAAAGACCGTGACTTTGGAATTACAGTAAAATCGGTTAGGCCTTTGATTACAGCTTAGGAAGAATCGTCTACTTTCTGTTGAATTTACAAACTGAAACGAATCTGCCCTGGGTGTTTTGCCAAATAAAGGATTTCCATGGGGAAGTCCTCTGTCTTTGTATGTGTCAGAATTTTACTAAAACCACACCAGTTTCTTAAAAACAACCTGATTAAGCGTTGCTACAATACTTTCTTAGCAGCCTTTATTTTGACCAAGGCATATATGAAGCATTATTGATTGTATCTGATAACTATTGTAGAGTTATTTGTGGTTCTTTTGAAGAGCATAAAAACTACATTTGTAGGCTTAACTCTCTAATATTAGTCACTCCATTTTCTATTGTTTGCGATAGCTCTTATCTTAAACGGGACATGGTAGTGCAACCATCGTCTGTTATAATAGTGTCTACTTGTATTTTCTCCCGTTCGATTTCTTTAGCTAGCTCTTCATCCACATCTGGTTCCATTACCTTGGAACTTCCGCACCAATTGTTACAGCACTGATTTGTCCTTAGAACAATAGTATTCACAAATCCTGCAATACTTAGACCTAACACCATATACACACGCCTATCTGCTAAAGTTTCAAATTATTATCACCACGTCTGACTGACTGTCATAACATCGACCTGATCCTCTTCTCTGCCAACCCATGTCATACTTAAATTGCGCTGAGACGTAATGAGGTTTTTGCACATGATTGGTTATCGACTATAACTTCGTGTAATTTAGAACCAAAGCTAGGTTAAATAGTATCATGATATTAAAGAAGTTTAATGTTTAGTGAATATAGTTTATTTTTAAATGTCATTATCAGTGCATGTACTTGGTTTAGAAAAAAATATACATATATGCGTATTAATCTATACCTCTGAGCTGGAGATTGTCGATTTGCTGAAATTTTACGCTGACCTGGAATGTCTGTATCTGATTGGGGAAGGATTTTTTAACTTTACTAGATCTCTCTTTACTTGTAGAAGGTGTTTTTTACAGGTTAGATGACTTGTATGCAATATATGAACTTGAATACTGAAAGTGACAAACAGGGTTGATAAAATCACCCAAAATGGAGAAAAATATGTACGTATCTACTATCGCTGAAACATTTTTTGGGTTCACAAGGCAAACTATCAAACAAATAAAAAATAATAAATAATATAGGTTATCTATTGACTTTTGAAATGTAATCTTTTCAATATAATGCTAATATTCTAAAATGTTAAATCTACACATCCTGGTAGAGGTGGCTATCGGATACCGAAACACTTAGAACTGTATCTTTGGACAGCTAATTCTGGTAAAAGAATAATAATAAGTAGAATGCCTTTAACTTTGGAAGCATTCTATATTGACATAAATCTATTTCTCTATTGATTCTCTCATACGGATTGGTTCTTCTTTTGATGATACAGGCCCATGAGTAGAGCTTAAACAAAAATCTTTGGTCTCTTTTTGCCGCTTCCATAATTAAAATGTATTTCGTTTTTAATGATTTTCTTCCTTCAGGCAGTTAGAAGGGAAATTATTGGCTTATTACTAGCCTGGCACAGTTATGTGTGATACCTGTGGCTTTTCTTCATTCCTTTTGTTAATTTGGTCCTTCTCAGTCGTTCTCTTCTTCCATTAATATTTTGCTCGTATACATATTACCAGTAAAATTTGAATATAACATTTTCTTTGTTAGCATATTGCTGTTGTTATTTACACCCCGGCAGAATACTTCACAAAATACTGAACAAAGTATACTTTCTTTTTTCTTTCAGATTTCCATTTCTCGTTGTTAGATTGCTCTCTTGTCTCTAATTCTTTTGTAGCTTAGACTCAGTAGCCAGAGTTTCAAAATGTGATGCCTTAACATTATTGTTGTGTAATTCATCATACAAATGTTTCCATTCTTCAGGTGTTAAATCCGAATTATCTAGTAATACTTCAGGACCAAATGATTGCTTGGCCTTCTTGTTTTTATTCTTTTTACTAACTTTCATTTATATCTAATTAATTTTACTTCTGTTTTCCTATGCCGTTTGACTGTCCTTACGTAATGATTTGCTCTTTGTCTGTCTTTTTAAGATATAAGTTATCAGCCCTTAATCCAGTAACTTTTGAAAAAAACATGGCTGACCATGCCGGCCCTCTTGATGACATTTAAGCTTCATCCATAACATCGGGCATAGAACGAACCACGGAAACATCTGTTTTTCATTTTCTCTCCATTTAACATTTTAACACTTTTTTATATAAATATGTAAATATGTCAGCAACATTAATTACATATTGCAAACATTTGCAACAATAAATATATCACTGACAAAGTTACAATTATTATATATTACCAACGTATAATACCAACTCACTATTTTTCAGAGCACTTATATGGTTCTGTCATATTAATGACATTTATGTTAATATCCTAGTGATGCTTTTATATAAAAGAAAAAAATAATTGAAAAAGAGAAAGAAAGGTTTCAGGTGGATGCTTTTGTTTGACGTTAAAAGTGAACTATTTTAATCATAGTAAGAAGATATTCTAAAGAGCAAATCTTGTACATAAGATAGGTATAACACTGTACAATCGATGTTAAATAAATACTGTGTGTTTACCTATCTGTTCCATATCTGTGTTACTGCTGCTAAAGGAGCCCAGGCTTTTGTGAAATTCCTCATACTGGATGTTTTTAATGCGTTAAGTTTTTCTGCCTTGTAACATGATACTAGTTGTCTTCCATATGTCTCAATACTGGGAAAAGTATTATTTATTTTACATTTATAGATGTAGTATTTGGCAGAAAGTATTACTTTATTAAGAACAATTTGTATGGTTCTACCTCCTAGTAGTAAATCTTATTTGTCCACTCTACAAACAAATTAGAACAATTTGTATTTATCCAACCCTGTATTTTCCTAAAAAAGACTTGTGTTGTATAACAATTAAATAATATAATTATGTGATTTGTGTCTGAGGAAGAGTTGCAGAATGAACATAGATCATTGTCTCTCAATCCCAATTTAAACTAGAGAGAGTTAGTACCAAGAATTCTATGGTTAATGTTTTTACTGAAACCACTGAAGTTTTGATTCTTGAGTTATTTTAAAAGGAAGGTTATAAATAATTATGTTTCCTATCAATGTTATCCCTTTGCCATTTGGCTTCTGTTTTTATCACAGTTATTCAGATGTACGAGTAAGTATATCATAAAATGTCTTGCAACCCTTCTCTGATTGATTGAATATTCCTATTATTACAGGTAGAGTTGAGATGGATTCATTTGTTCCATTATGTACTATATCTAATGAGTCAAAGTACCTTTTAAAAGAAAAGAATTATATAAGAGCACTGAAGGAAGTTAGTTAAAACAAAATATTAATGTTGGAATTCTTCGAAGGAGTAAAAATTACCATTATATTTCATAAAGTCGTTAGTCAAAAATATTCTTTTGTCTAACACGTTTCTGTCACAATATGAGTTGCCTCCAATTTTGAAATTATTGCTATGCCAAACAGGCAAATCTAGGAATTTATCCCATGATTTTACCACATAATTATTTACCAAAGAGATGTAACTTTTCCAAATGTCTTTCCAGAATTCATTTTGGATGTTGTTGAGTTAGTGTTTTACATAATTAACTACAAATTTACAAAACAATGTCGTAAAAAGGACAAATAGACCTAATTAATGTAGGTATTTCCCATTACTTTTGTAACAACGTCTTAACCATGTTAGTTTTAAAGCTTGCGTAAAATGCTGTGAACTAACAACTTTTATGCCACCCTTTTCATAGTTTTGGGCAATTACTTTTCTTTTTTACTTTTATCTGGTGCATTATTCCAGATAAATTTGTAAAACAAATTCTGAATTATTTTCGTTATCCTTTTGTTTGGAATTGGTAGTCCTACAAACAAATGGTTTAACTTTGGTAAGGCTAATGTTTTGATGATTGTATTTTTTCCAATCAGGGTTAATAATCTGTTTGACCAACAATTGAGTAGCTTTTTTATATTTTCAATTTTCTTTTTATAATTATTTTTAGAGATTACTCTTAAGTTCAATGTAAATGTAACCCCAAGTAGGTTTTTTCCTTTGCCAGGTTAGTCCTGTGATAACAATATAATCGTCAAAGTTGATGGCCTTCTTTTCTGGTGGTGATGTGGTTTCTTCACCGAAGAGTTGTTTTAGATGTTTATGTATACTTTCTTTGGTGCTTTGTATCAATGTCTTCTTCGGTATTGGGTGATGCTCTTGTTGTGGAATTGTCTGGTTTGATGGTGTTATGTCTTCATACATTGTGATATCAGCCGGGCTTATGTCTTCTACTATTGGTTGGTATGTTTCTTCTGCTGGGCTGATATCTTCATATTGTGTAATGTCCATTGGTTGACTAACGGTATATATTTTCACAGTCGATTCAGGTGTTGGAATTCTAGTCGCTGACATTATGTCAGGTGACTGGGTCTGTGCTTAATTCAAGACAGCCTCATATTCCCATGTGGTTGACCTGTGATGGGTGGTCTACCTGACATCCGTAGCATGTTGTAGTTTGGCATTCTCTGTCGCATACTTCGGTATTTGTTTGTATCTCTTCATCTTTCTTGGTTTGTTCTGGTGTTGTTTGTGTAGAACTATCAGTAGTCATTCTAATCGGGGATGTGCTGGAGCTTGTTGTCATTCTTCTAATCTGTTGTTGTGGTTCTACCAAAATCATAGATTCAAATTTTCCTTCTTCCAGTAGTTTGAAGCAGTCTTTAAGAAATTCAGGGTTTGGGGTTCCATGTTTTGAGTAATCTTGTGCCACTTTACTTGGGATAAGGTCTTTATACACGTAACATCTGTTTTCAAACATTTTCCTGTCGTTGGTTACATACTTTTAGATGTTAGTGTTGGTTGTCACAATTACGGGTATTTTCGTCATCATCACTGATGGTTTGGTCTTTACATTTACTTGTGTGATTTCGCCGCCGAGGATATTCTTGTAGAGGTCACTCTTTACTTTGTTTTCTATGGTCAGTTCATTGATTACAATTATGGGACTGTAGACACACTCTCCAAACGGAAATTCTCTTGATGTTGTCACATACCCAGCGATGGTGTCAATTGGAATAATTAATTTCGTGAAGAATGTTTTCCCGGCATTTGAAGCGCCATGAAGGTATAGGCAGTTCTTCTTGTTGTCTTCCATTTTGAGGAGTTTGTATATGTCTAGTATGAGTTGGTTAGGGTTTATTCGCTGTTCACAACACCAGTAGTACACGTATCTTTGAGTTTCTTGCAAGGTCATATATCGGGATTTTCTGTTATAGTCCTCGGTCGGGAAGTTCATAAAGCACTCGTAGTAGGTCTGGTTGTTGAGCTGGTTTTGTAGGGTATACTCTTCTCTAGCAGTTGGATATATCTTGTTCCACGCGTGGGATCTGTAGATGTCTATGTACGTGGCTTCGTCCGTTGTATGGGATGTTAGTCTATATAGGTCGTCTTTTTCGTTGGTCTTATATTTATGCATCAGTTGGATGAGTTGTCTTATCTGGTTGTATGTCTTGTTGTTCTTTGTGTAGTTTGTTGTTTTCTGTTTCTTAGATGGTGGTACACCAAAGTACTGTATTTCAATGAACATATCCAAACTGCCATTGTTTTATCTATATTCATATGTAGCCAGAGATTTTGTCATAGAAATTTAACGTTTTAATGGAATTCAAAAGGCGGCTTTCAGAACCATCTGAAATCAAAGAAGTATCATCGACATATTGTGAAATAAGAAATTCGTGTCCATTTATTTTAACCTCTTGTATATTCTTATTTTGCTTTATTAATAATGAAAGAATGTGTGCACAAATGATAAAAAGATATGGTGATAAAGGATCTCCCTGTCTGCATCCATGAAAAACATAGAACTAATCTGACATATGTCCATTAACAATTACACACGATTGTATATTTTTGTAAAACAGTTTTATCCTTGCAATAAGACCTTCTCCAAAGTTAAGGCATTTTTCCATAAAATTCCTAAATAAAGAATTAAATGCTGTGGCAAAGTCTACTGGAAGTTACATTGATGGGATCTGTAATTGTTCAGTATAGTACATTATATCATAAATTGTTCTAAATTTTTCTCCCATGAAACAACCATGCATAAATCCAGTTTGGTCCTCATTGATAATATTTTTAAGTATTCCTTTTATGCGGTTTACTATTGATGCCAAAGCAATTTTGTAAGAAAACAATATTAAAGAAATTGGCCTTAGATATAATTTATCTTCATTTCCTTTCGGAATGTTTAATATTTGATTTTGTGACGCGTATTGATTTCTTATAATTCTTATTAGTTTATTTATTTCAGTGATATATTGTAAATCCTTCAATAGTTAATTATTAAATTTCCAGTAAGATTTTCCTTTCTTAAATTTAAATAGGTCAATTTCTTGAACTATCAAAGAATGGTCAGTTCTATACCCAGGGAGGATTTTTGCGTCAACAACATCAGTGAAGAGAAAGTTAGAAATTAAAGAAAAGTCAAGTCAAGCTCTTAGGACTGGATTGGATTTAAACAAAGTATATTGCAATGTTTCTAAATGTTGTTCTCCCCAACAGCCTATAAGCTCTAGTTCAAAAAAGCAATATGTAGATGTATTTAAAATCAAATTGAAGGCCCCTCCTAAAATACAGAAGTTATCAATAGTTGTAAGTTTAATCTTTATATTTTGATAAAATTGTGGGTCATCTTTGTTTGGCCCATAAATGCATATCAAAGAGATTTTTTAAATAGATTTCACAGTTCGCAATAAGAAGGTTACCATTATCATCAGTTTCTGATGAAATATACTTGAAATCAAAATAATATTGTTATTTATAAGGATAGCTACCCCTCCCGACTGACTATCACTCATATAGCATTCAAATCCCCACTGGCTTCTGATTATTTTATAGTCACAATCTTTAAAATGTATGTCTTGGATAAAATAAATATTTAATTTTCTTTCTCTTAAATATCATAAAACATATTTTCTTTTAAGAGAGTCCCCTATACCTAGTACATTCATGGATGCAAAAGTTGTATTATTTGTCATAATAATACGAAAAAAACTTAATATTCATATGTCCCAGCAGCAACAAAAACATCGCATAGACAACTTCATACATCTTTAAATGCATGCTCTTTATAAAACACCTGAACTATACTTCAAAAGAGAGAACATTGCAAAACGTAATAGTTTATGCTCTGTCGTTATAAGAAAAATACACATTTTGAGATGACAAAATATTAAGGAATTTGAAATCGGTTACTATTTGGAGGAGCAGTTTTGATAATTTATGAAAATAAACAGTAAAATTTAACTTTAAAGTGTAACATTTTTATATCTTATACTAGTATTTATCCAGCTCAGTGCTAAATTGCTCGTCAATTTGTAAATCAATCTACCTGATTTCATTGACATTTTGTTCAGAATAAAAAAGGTATTTTAAAAGATTAGGATTGATTGACTCTTTGGATGTCCTACTTTCTTATATTTTTATTTCATCTTCAATCGACATTTCCATCATTGTATCCATCCACATGTCGTATGCATCTCTTACTGCATATCCATTATCATCATCCTATAAGGCTTCTTTATCTATTACAACATCAGTTCTATTGTTTCATGGTTCTGGAAGAGGCTTTACAGAGTCCGTTGATAACTGATTATGGAGGCGAAGGACATATCTGGCACGATTTTTTATATCTTATGTAAGTTTTCTTTAGGCTGCATTCAAATATTCATCCTTCCTTCTCATCCTTACCGCATATCTAACACCTTGCAGAATGTTTTCCTATTTTACGTTTACTTTAGGCCACCCTTTCATCGATTCATCCCAATATTGTGGGCCCTTGGTGATTCATTCCTTGATTGTGCCGCACTACAGATGTAGCATAACTTGTTTCTTTTGCCAATATGTAGAAGTTTTTTTGTAATGTAATCCAAAAATTACACCCACACCAGCAATGACATTATATGTATGCTTGTTGGACCTTTTGCACCCCTTCTATCACAAGCTACTTATTCAGCTGGGATGCCTTGATGGAAGCTTTCAACCTACAAATATATTTTATACTCATGAAAAATATCACGAACTTTAGCAATGAACATATACTTTATGTTTGAAGTACATTTTAATGAAATTCTGAAGTAGTTGCAAAATAAAACTTGTATACTAATATTATTTTAGATCTAATAGCTTGAAGCTAATGACTTCATTGCAAAAAAAATCCATGTCCAGTCTTTAATCCGAAAAAGACATTAAACTAAAGAACTGTCAGTTTTTGTATTCAAAAGCTTTAATTTATGAGAGCATTTTTGAGAGTTTATGTGTTTCAAATTAAATTACTATGACTGTATTGATAAGTCCATTGTAGCAATATTTCGCGGGACAATTCTTAATAATTAAATATTGTCTCCACGTTATATAAGCTTTGTTAAAATAATTTCTTATTACTGAGACAGTTAAAATATTTTATTAAATATCGAGTCAGTTTCATTGAAACACATCATGCAATATTGTGTAACATTTGTATTGAAATCATCTTTAAAGCTTTAGTATTTGACTTAATTATATTACGTTGTATACATGTACAAACATGTATTTGTAATCAATTATCATGGGCTTAACGCCTTAACTTTCAATAAAGTTTTCTACAGTTGTATATATATTTGAACCAAAATAGGAACTGTTTGTGTCCTTTTCCATCACATGCAAAGATGTAAAAGCATTAATGCACACATGTTTTGCTATATGAAGCTTCTGTCTATTGATGAATATACTCATCAAGCAGTAAAATTCACTCTGAACTGATAACATCGATGATACAAATACTTGACAGACACAATAATTATATTCAAACTACGAAGAAACCAATACATACCGCCTGAACTTGGCGTTCTATGCGATTTCTAAACACACTTATCACATTTTGGATACATAAGGACGTCCTTAACAGATTTAAGGAAGCCACGACCTTCCTTAAAATTTAAGGAAAAAATCGCGAGTTTAAAGGAAAATCTTAAGTTAAAATGTTTTGTGAATACCGCTTAAGATTTATTTTAGATTGAAGAAAAATCTCTTCAAACTTAAGGATAAACTTCAACCTTAAGGAAAATTTATCCTTAAGGTCTTTCGTGAATACCACCCCCTCTGAACTTAATCTGCCGCGAACGTCCTAAATATGTTACAATAGTATATTTTGTGTTTCACGGCCACCGATACCAAAATACTGCATTTTAGAGGTACGCGGATGGATGTTTTATCAAGCCTTTTGTTCGCAAATTCTTTTCTCAAGTCAAACGTATTTTTGTTTACGATATATTTCGCGATGGCCTATTGGTTGAGCAAAAACACCCACAAGAATTCCCTCGGTCTAGGTCAATGCTTTAACAATTTATATCATGCTTATCAGTTGTATAACGACCTATTCTACAGTTATGGTCATTTTAGAGCCGCACTAGAGTGAGAGGAGGGGGTACAAGAATCAGGAGAACCGAGCGTTTATATCCCTTCTCTTATTTCGAATATTTTATCCTGGTTCGTCATCGTGCCCGGTGTTAAGTAACGATACATGCATCCTCCGTTTCCTGTGAATTTCTAGACAGAGTATTTGGTTCAGTTGTTGTGATGAAAATATAAATTATGTCTCCAAACTTCATGAAAGTATATTTGACAGAAAACAATGCAAGCATACTGACTGTAATGGAAGCATGATTTTGTTTTATTCATAAGATCCCAAAATATAGTATCTAATGGCAAACACGATAGACGAAGCACTACTTATTATAAACATGAATATCGTATATGACTCATAACCGTATGATCTTCCTTGTTACTTTTCCGTTGTTTATGCTTACAATAATGTTTTATGTTGTATCAACGCCCATTAATAAGCATTATTGAAAGAAGAACTTTGTAAGACGTCATATTAATGGTTTCTTACATACAAGCATTTTCTCAGTACTTAAATAATGTGATTCTGTTTTGGGAGTTAACCAGTCGTTTGGAAGTAGTTTTTATCTCCGACTGTTCTGTAGCCATGTGTAAAACAGCACTTCGTGAACAAATGCAACTGTCAATAAGATATACCATACAAAACATCATACAAGGATTGCATTGGTTATGAAAACATCCGTACATTATCTGTTCCCAATCAAACTTGTACGTTGGATAATCACTAAACTAGTCATATATAAAGTAACATACTTTTATGAGATTACGAGGTTTGATTGATCTTATTTTGATATTTAGCATGTCTTGTCGGAAACTTTTATGTCGGCGCTATTTATCGACACAAAGATTGTTGGGAACTTCCTCTGATACCATGTGAAACAAAAACAAAATTATGGGCTTGTTTTCCGGGGGCTTTCGTGGTCGAGTGGTTATGATCCTTGGCTAGAAATTGTTAGCTCCTGACCTTTGTGGGTACGAATCTCACCTGAGACCAGGAAAAACCTTAATAAGGGTCTACCCATCTAACTACCTGTAGGTCACTGGTTCAAAGAGTACACTTTCCCGACAATAAAAACTTGATAAGTGTCCAAATGACCCTGGCTATTAGATCCCAAGAGAAAAAAATGGGTTATCAGTATCAACTAAACCGCTATGAGATATCCCTGCCATAAATATTACAGAGTATTGGGATGTTAACACTTCTGTTAAACTAGCAGCCATGAAGTGGACAGCTATCCTGAATATAAACCTAATTACAAGTAACATTTCTTGCGATGTTTTTTCAATGATTGATAAGTGTCTGTAGTAGTTAATCTATACCCGTCCGCGGTAACACTGTCTCTATAACTCATTAATGTGAACAATACTTAATGCTTTTCAGCTGATACAACACATGTACTTTTGTTCAAACAACATTAATATGTACTCGTATGTTAGATGTGTACTGGTGTTTATAAAGGTACGCGGAGCAATTTTTTTAACAATCATGATTTGCTGTGTCTTCCGGGAATATCAACGGGACCACTGCACTACACACGAACTGCACATCTTTCTTATATTTCAGATATTCATGTTTACTTCCGTTCGATTTATTATTCTCTCAGTTGAATCCTAAGAAGGACGAACGCATTTGCCTGTATTTCAACTTGTTATCAAAATATCCACGCTCAAACAAGATGGCAGTGTTTATGGTTCCATTTTTTATACGTAATCGTGATGATAAAGTTGTTCTGTATTTACACTTGCAATGTTTGTTTGTCTGTTTGAATTATTTCTATAGGCGACATGTTGTTCTCTTATGTTCGCGCCCGGATCTTCCTTTACCATGAAAGGTGACCTGGTCGTTTTTGGCTTTGCACAAAAATTAAATGACCATTCATATTTATCACGTATTATAATATCTTGTTTATTATGGCGACTGTTTTATTTCGAAAGGTAACACTTCAAATATTTCCTGTTGTATCTATTTGGTGTATATTTGTGTAATTTTTTTCCACGTTTTGTTTGTGGTTTTATAAAATGTTCTGCTAGGTTGTGTGTGGGCATCTTTGTGGATAAGCAGAATTTATGGCATGTAACATTCCATGGGAACTTACAGAATCTTTTTTACTGGCGGGACGAGATCGCTGTGGCCCTGTCCGGATAACGTAGACACCCGATTGCTTTCTCCATAATATAATTATTGTTATTATTGCTTACCGTTAATTCATTTTATGGTGCTTTATGCTTAAAAAAGAAATAACAAAGTTTTAACATGCCACAATACATAATTACATATACTCGTATATACACTTATTCAACATTCATTAAAAGTACATTTAACCAAACTATTTATATTTCTTCCTTAACAACAGATATAATATATACATAGTACGACAATACAATTTCAAGTGAATTTCTATATTATATTTCTTATTATTATATTCTTCTCATTTCTAAGAAGTTGTTTTTTGGTGTAGATTACTAAACTGTCTAAAGTCCTGAAATATCGATAAATATACTAAATAATATATGTTGTTATAAGTTTGACTGAGTGGGCAAATAACATCTAGTATAAAAACAGTTAGCACGATTTAGAAAATAAGGTCATGTATATTTCTTCTGTTGTATGAAACCATCAAAATGTTAAGTAGTGCAAAAAGGTTTGGAAGCCAGCAAAGTAAAACAAACAAAAACTCCCAAAAGATAATAATTTACAAGGTTGTGTGTCTGATCGGTGTGTATTCCAGAAGACGGAAAAGCTGCGTCAGATTCGTGGCTTTATGAAAGGCATACTATTTTTCACTAAAGATATGTGTTTTACCTGCATTTTAAACACTTCTAGATTAGGTATAGACTTTTTTGTGTTACAC
Source organism: Lutraria lutraria (assembly GCA_964023205.1). Classification (NCBI taxonomy): domain Eukaryota; kingdom Metazoa; phylum Mollusca; class Bivalvia; order Venerida; family Mactridae; genus Lutraria; species Lutraria lutraria. The sequence continues at coordinate 31,578,236 of OZ026838.1, forward strand.
CTAAACAAATAGTGCTTAGCTAATAGAACAATATCATTTGTAGGAATACACTTATTTATACTACCAAACAAAATATCATATTTGACCAAGATGTATTATTATATGAAAATGTTTTAGAAAGCAAAGTTTTAAGTTGATTCCAAAATTGATTATCAACTGTATGTAACAGTCGTAAAATAAATGTGAAATTGTCTTTGAACTTTGATGACAGCATCACAGTTTCTATTATCTATTGTACCCATTTTGAATAAGAGCTGGTTTGTGCCTACTGTATTTTTGTTGATAAGGTATTCGATATAGAAGGTGCAATATATATTCAAATTGTTGCACATTATTGACTATTAACTGCAGTACTTCCGGCGTTTAAACATGCATTTTGATTTTAAAATTTATAGATATTATAATAATCTCCAGTTTCTGTTTTAGGAATAAGTTCATTTAATACATTCAAAACCAGACGTACAATGTTCTTGAAAAGTGTGATAGAATCATTTTAGCTATATCATATTCTAATCATTCAGCCGTTGATATTCGATTGAATATTTTAATTGAATAGTCTATGTGTATTTTAAATTAATGAATATAGATTTCGGTAATCACTAATCAAACATTTAATATTTCCACCGAATCATCCAATGAATGTTTCAGTTGAACCTTCCCTAAACGCATTGTTGGATAATTAGGCAAATTACATCCCAAGCATTGTTCAGTAGTGAATCTAACATTCCATGTTGATGTTATTTCGATTATTATTCATGTACAATCATGATCATGTTATTTGACAAGGAATTCCCGTGGGAATAATACGCTGCATCCTTGTAAGTCCAGTTCAAATGGTTTTGGAAGCATGCTTAAAACATTATATGCTTGTCCATATCAGCATTTGTACTCGCGATCAATGCAGACGTTAATTTCGAAATTCCTATCACCAGTTGCATTTATCCTTAAATCAGGTGCACCTCAAATCAAGAGATAAAATTAACAGGCGCAGCCCCATTTATACTATACTCCCCATCCATCAAAATTTCCAAATCTTTGATTTTGATAGCCTTTGATCAATATTATTTATTTCAAATTTGGCGACAGCTTGTAGATAATGATCTTAATTCATATAATTACATTTGTTTGCACAAGAAATAGGAAAAACAGCTAAATTCGGGAAGAAAACAAATTATTGTTATAAATAATACGTGTAACTGGTTCTCGAATGTCTAGTCAGTGTCTACATTTTCTTGTTTAAATTCGATAACTAGTGCTGTCGAGAGCAGGTGCGATGTCAACGCAAACTTATATAAGGGACAAAAACTTAATTAATGTTTCCCTTTTAATTGAAAAATCTAGATTGAGTCGCTTGACTTATTGCTAGTGGATCCTATTATATATCTTTCAAATCAAATCAACAATTTGCTTATAGTACGTACACATAGTTCACTTCATATGACGGTGTGTACTCGGCAAAGCAAAGAGCACTTAATGTTTACCAGACGCGAACATATTTGGGAACATCTTCTCTTATATAATGTACTTCTCCCAGATGTCAGATAATATAATTATAACCAATTATAGCTGCTGAAGACTTTCTCCAGACTCGAGAAAGTTACAGGAGTACCTTTAAAGATGATATCTATACCCAGTGTTGTTATGTATACAATTATCCTCATAATTAAGTGACATGTATTTATAGGTAATAAAAATCGATAAATGATAATTTTATATAGTATAATTTTGACTAACTTACATCAGCTCCGTTTTGTTTCTGTTCAAAATCCTTCCACCACTCTCACTTTGTTATATTCAATAGACTCATCTTCCATGTCATCTCAATAGTCCGTTTTATTTTCTTACATAATCGAGTTTTGAAGATTACTTGATTCATTCATGTTATTCTGTTCTTCACTAGATAAAGAATTTCAGTTGAATTCAGAGAGTGACATTACATCAATACCATGAAATAATGTAAAATTGGGTCATTACTTCAGAAACAATTCGCTTTATAAAATAGGTTGTATGTTATTGTTATTGTTATGCGAGATTTTCTTTTAAGATTCTCATCACAAAATGAAAGCAAAGTTAACACTTGAATTGACTTATCATTTAAAAGATATCCTTCTGAAATGTTTCTATTGTCTAGAGAAATATATACATTATATAAGTCGAACATACAAATTGCGGTATCGATATATTCGCCAGGAACTTTAAATTGATATAGCTGTAAGAATATTAATCAAACTTTTTTCAATATAGATACTATTCGTATCGACTTGTACCAAGAGATTCACATTAACTAGCATAATTAGTTTTCTTACATCGTTTCAAGAGGTGTTTATTTATTTGGATTTAACACCATTTGTTTTCAACAATTATTCAGTTATACACGGCGGCCAACTCACCTAACCAGTGTTCCAGGACTGTATTGTAACCAGTACCAACTTACCATTCCAGAAGGAACCGACAACTTCTCCACAGTCATGTGGAGGAAAATCGAAATGTTTGTCAAAATTATATGGATGGATATCACATGGTGCGATAGGGAACTGACCCGGATCTCCGAGTAACAAATCCAGCGCACAAACCATGACATATGCTTCTAGATGTGTACATCAGTTCTAAACCTATATTTAATTATTGAAATTTATATTATCTGTTGTTTCACGGCCAATTCGACAGCCATGGTTATTTTAAAGCCGCCTCTGAGGGAGGGAGAACGTGCATTTATATCCATACTCTTATTTCTAATACATTTCCAATGCTCTTTATAATGGGGTAAAGCACGTTTACTGTTATTTTCTAAACACAGTATTTGGCTGGATGTTTGGGAGTCTTAGGGATTCTAGCCATGCGTAATATAATGCAGTATAACTACAGAACCAATTATTATATTACGTGAAAATAAAGTTTCCATCAAGTTTTCACATGCAACATAAACCAGAATTACATGTTACTGTGAAATCCTATGACACAGGCTTCTTACGCAGTTCTTAAGGAGACAAGTAATGAAACACTGACCTTAAATGCTGATGTTGCGTTTTATTGTATGACTTGTAATTGCAATTTCGGATTTTATTAATCTTATTTGTGTGGTTTTATAACTCTAGTCTCTTGCTATAAGTAATTGCATCAGAAAATTAAATTTAACGTTTTGACTTCAGTTGATTAGATCCGGTGGAGAAGTGTTGCTTTTTGCGACATAATTTAAATTATCTCTTTTTATCAACGTCCGATTTGTGTTTATAAAATCAACGTAATCTATCTCTGTTTTTATGGTTTAAATGGAAACCAAAGCTCGTAATACTTGATTCCTAGGAAAGCTTGAAACGTATGCCAAAGTTTAGACAATGAGTAAACTACAGTTTCATCAAAATATCTATTAACATCGACTGCTTGAATTAACCAATGGCTGACAGGGAGGAAAAATACATGTTTCGTTCGTAAACATTGATAATTATTAAGTTTATTTAATTCATACATGATACATTTCCACAAATAGTTCCCTCACATTTGATGGATGATCATGAAATGGAGCCAACAGGAACACTTACGACTTAAATCGCACTGACTTCAATGAATATACGTGGGGTAAATGTTTTGAAATATAATCTGTAATTTGTCTGTAAAATTTGTATTTTTCCTTTCGTATGACTACATTGAACGTACGAAGACAAACTAGAATGAAATAAGATGGTGTCAAATTTAACAGATTTTTATTCGTAAGGAACTAATTTATTCATTAACATCAAATCAATGTGAACATTTAAGCATTTAATTGCAGAATGCTTTTCAATGACTACGACCTCATTTATCTTGTATAGTTTCAATTTTAGAATTCTTACTAAGTAAGTATTAAGCATGTTTTATTAATAGTTACTAGTTTCTACATAATTGATATTTGTTTAAATAATTAATGTGTCTCAGTGAAATAAAAACATGATGACAAACAATGGGCATACTGAATTTACATTAAATTTTTCATGCAAGGTATTGTCATAGAAGCTACGTGATACTTCATGTTACATAGGACACATATTGTTTTTACTGCGATGCAGACGCAGTTGTATGGTTTTCTTGTGCAGTTGTTAAGCATTTAAACATTTAATGCAACATAATGTATTATGAAGACATACAGCTATGTGAAAGTCTTACATTATCACAAAAATGAGCAAAGTCGTCAGTATAATAACATATATTGTACTGTTAAACATGCTTAAAGATGAGAGTGTTTTAAGATCCTCGGATAGGAAGACTTGTTACACTAAGTCTTGTAAATCGTTGTGTTACTGTAACAAGGATAGTTGCGGACGCCGGTAAATGTGTGATAGGTTTGTTTAGTGGTTGTTTGTATATTTCCCCTACAAATACATTTCGTTTGTAATTTGAAAACTTTAACTGTTCGTAATATTTTTTATATAAATGTCTGTATTGGTATTTAACGATAAAATTGTTATTGCTTTCATATTGTATTAAAGATATCTGTAACGCTTGCATTCTTTGATCAGAATTAAAACACAGTGAACAACTCAATACACAGGTTCATAAATGTATTATTGCTAATTGATAACATTGACAATTAATTAAACAATGAGTTTTCAACAACTAGACCCTAAGATATAACTCCTCACTGATAGTACCGTAACAACTGCACAAATTAATGAAGTCAAGCACTCGTATACTCAACAAAGATGCTACTATTTCTTTAAATCCCTTAGTCCATATAATCCAATACATCCGGAAACTCCACTGAGTACAAATTCTTTACGTATCCGTATATTATATTCCTGACGAAACCAGGGATCTAAGCAAAATAAGATTTATTCCAGTATGTTAGTTTACTCATTCAATTGTACACAGGAATTTTATGGATAGAGTGATAAGAACATTTGAAGACGTTTCAATTTTAATAATATTGCTAAATTAAATAAAACCAAACAAATCATATATTTCTCAATATTAATCAATATGAACAAAAACAAAACAACAACACATAATCACGCTAATATAATCTGCTTTCAGTATGAAATGAAATAAAACTGTGAATAGGGAATGACCATAAAACCGACTTAATTAAGCAGTTAATCTAGTGAGGAACGGTAATATTGTGTACACAGTAGCTTTGTGCTGTGTCATTTGAAATTAATTATCTATACAATGATTTATGCTTTGAAGAAGATTTGAATATTACCAAAACAATGAATGTACTTGCAGGAAATCAATTTGCCTACAGAAATAAAATACATAAAAGATGTTCGTGTGGTATTTTCTTTTATTCACTATGCATGTACATTTTGTATTTTGAAAATATGGCAGCTTTAAAGACTACTCTTGTTTATGCATTGTCTGACATCTATTTATCATTTGCGTCAAAGAATTTATGTGGACATTTGTCATGACAAGTACATAGGTAACTGTATCATGAATAGATTATAAAAATATGAAAAAGTAAATAAAAAAACATTATTTATTATATGTTAACAGGGTATATTTCAACGAAATTCTCTGGACGATCACTGAGATGACATTTGTTTTTCAATTTCATCAAGGAATCCGGTTAATTCATACAAATGAATATACTTCTTACGGCCGTAACTGAACAAAAACATATTCCTGCATTGAAAGCTTACATTATTTTACCTTCATAACATGTAATTCAACGTTTAAATTTCGATTTTATCATTATCAAGGTAAAAACTTCATTCTGTCATTGTGACCTCGATGACTCTAGAGAAATCCCAATGTATTTTGTAACGTTCGTTTTCATTGGTCGGGAACCAAATTATTCTACATACGTCATTTCGCCTGGGAAAACCCTTTTGAAATCGGCCAATGAAAATTGTTGTCACAAACTGGATAGCACGCGCGTCATATGAACACGGTGCGAATACCACGTGACTTTTTGCTAAGGATGGGTGCTCCAACAATGGCGGATTCCGTCGATTCAGGTAAGATTTTTCATCCTTGTAGTATTTTATGTACTTTATATTAAAAAAACTCTTCGCTAGAGCCCGGCCATTTCAAAAACTCACCCTCGGTTGTAGATTATTTAGTATGATATCCCCTAGTTAAATCGTAAAGTGTCACCGCGCATTTTTCATATACACAATGTAAGTGGCTAATGTGGGGTGGTTTTTTTATATTTTAAGGAATTATCCCCTTTGGGCGGATTTACATGGTTGTTAATTTGGCGCATGATAACAAAACGCCTTTCTAACACGTTACAATCAAATATTGTCGGTTAATTCTCCAATTTGAGATGTTATGGTCAGGGAGATGACAATGCTAATGATGGGTGAATAAAATATTATGCTAATGTTGGGTGAAAATGCTAAGGATGGGTGTCATAAAAATGTAAGAACTTTCATTCTTGTTAACTGGCTCCAGATATGCTTTTTCACAAATTTTAGTTTTATCGGTCGGCAATTAACCAGAAGCCATTGTCGAAGAATATTGACATCTTGTTTATAACATACAGTGATCTGCGATCATTTGCAATGTATGTTTTCTGATTTCAGGTGTAAAGTGCGTAAAAAAGAGGTTAACTTGTCACTGCACGCTGCGAACAGGCTCCAAAAGAGACTTTCAATGCAAAAATACCTTCATATGTTCACTAACTGACAATGCCAGCAAGAAAAAAAACATAAGAAGTACTTATGCGCGCAGTCATTAGCGCACCGGAAAAGACTTAAAATCACATCGCATTTCTCTACACAGTCCAGGGGTATCCAATCCTTGAAACACAACGACTAAGCCATTGAAAAGTAAGAGGATGTGAAAGACTTGCGGAGTTTGCAGTGACAAAGATACAGGAACACACGGTTAAACATGCCGAAAAGCTCGATAGTGACTTAAGATGTATCCATGAGGATGGCGAAACAAGTGTCAACCTTATAATAGCTGATGCGAAAAATGCTGCAGAAATAGTAGCTTAGTGTCAAAGAAAGCAGCATGAACGAAGTATGACAGAAAACGACGAAGTTCTTGCGTATCAACAATTCGTTCCGTGACACTTGACAATGTGGCTTAATTCATAGCAAGTGGAGATATATATTGTAACACTTAGGTAAACTGATATCTTCACAAAAAACGAAGCAACTTTGTTGTTTTATTATTTTGTTGACGTCTTTTTATAATTTGAGGCCAGACTGACCACAATGTGTTGGAAATCGCACGGGCTGGCTCATTTGTGAATTTTATATATACAGTGACGGAAATATCCGGAACATGTTGCTTCCTGTAGACCGGAAGTAGATTCGAGTGTATTGTATTACCAAGGTAAAGAAGAACTAAACAACTCAGTGTTAAGTGGTGGATGAAGATTTTCCTCGATAAGAACAATGACTATCACGTTTTACATTCTTCTACATTCGCTATTTCTGTTTGTCTGTTTCCGAAATGAATTACATTTTCATACTCACCATTATTATTTAACTGAGATGTTACTTGCAAACTGAATTTAACAGAGATTATTAAGATTTTCAAATTTTATACTGTCAAAATAGCGTTTTCTTGCTAAAAAAAGCATTCCGGGTTCTGGGTATAAGTATAATGTATTCAGAGCATTGCTCTATTTTCTGTAATATTCAATGATAAGATCTACCAATGGAAAATTATAACATTTATCTGTATGACATTATTTTAGTCCCCTACTGGTTTCATCGGAGCAAAGGGGTTCGGCAAATAAATTTAGACCAAAGAATCACCCTACACTGTATATAACCTGTTTGAATCGGAGAGGACTATACGTTTACCTTCCGTCTGTACAGTGTGATTACTCGAACACATATGTAGGCTAGATTTATGCAACTTAGGGTGTAGTTACTAGTTGAGCAAAAAATAAAGATTAGAAATCCTTTTATTTTTTTGGTCAGACTAAAAGATGTACACACGTCGGTCCGACAGGGACTGATGTATTTATTGCAAAAACCCGTCACTTGTTACAGAACCCTTATAGTGACATTCGCTTTTTTTTTCATGACTAATTCGTCATCCCGAACTGTTAATTCGTTTTAAATCTGTGGTTAACAAAAATGATGAGCAATATTTATTGCACCCGATGTTGTAAATATTCTATTAAATGGTGTATTATATAGGTCTGTTTTTAACTACTCCAAGCCATACATGTGTGTATTTATTCAATTTAATACCACTCGTCTCCAGTGTTTAAAAGTGCATACCGTGACAGCTGCTATGAAAAGCTAAGGTGATTGAACCATGACGTTTCATTGTCACGAAATGCCAATATAAACAACACAATTATACATTGGATATGTTCTTTATTGTCATTATGAATAATATCTGATTCTAAACGTGCTTAGATCATTAAAATTACTTCGAATAATATTTACTTGTTTTCAATTTGCATAGTGCACACAACAGATGCGTTACATAAACCAAAGACAATGGTACACAAAATATGAAATTTTAATTAAATAAACAACATGTATACATCTCTTTTGGAGAGTGTGGACACTGTTGCACATATCAGTATTGTCATTGAAGGAACTCAATTAAACCTAGTCTCCCAGTTTTCAATGATCCGTTCATATCAAAACCTGTTTTAACTTTATTATGATAACTTTATATGAAAGTGTCACTAAACGAATTGATCTCGTTTTGTTGACGAGCAATAACTTCATTTTCTTCCATACTTCGTTATGTTCGCTTTCTTGCAGACCAACAGTTGACATTCTGCCATTATAGGGTTTTGTGACTGTATAGATAACGTTGTCAGTTTTTTTGTACTGAAAGTCTTTTTCGAGTCGGTTCGCAGCGTGAAGTGACAAGTTTACCTCTTTTTGACACACTTTACACCTGAAATCAGAAAACATTGGAAATAATCACTGATCACCAAGATATCCGTATTCTTCGACAATGACTTCTGGTTAATTGCCGACCGATAAAATTAAAATTTGTGAAAAAGGCATATCTGGAGCCAGTTAACAAGGATGAAAGTTCTTACATTTTATGACACCAATCCTTAGCATTTTCACCCAACATTAGCATAATATTTTTGTCACCCATCATTAGCATTGTCATCTCCCTGACCATAACATCTCAAATTGGAGAATTAACCGACAATATTTGATTGTAACGTGTTAGAAAGGCGTTTTGTTATCATGCGCCAAATTAACAACCATGTAAATCCGCCCAAAGGGGATAATTCCTTAAAATATAAAAAAACCACCCCACATTAGCCACTTACATTGTGTATATGAAAAATGCGCGGTGACACTTTACGATTTAACTAGGGGATATCATACTAAATAATCTACAACCGAGGGTGAGTTTTTGAAATGGCCGGGCTCTAGCGAAGAGTTTTTTTAATATAAAGTACATAAAATACTACAAGGATGAAAAATCTTACCTGAATCGACGGAATCCGCCATTGTTGGAGCACCCATCCTTAGCAAAAAGTCACGTGGTATTCGCACCGTGATGAAGCAAAATGGAGTCTATCGGGATTAAAAATTAAAACCGAAAATTTGTTTATTGCTTACTATATAATAAACATTCACATGTAGCGATTTTACCAATTGTCATGGGAGTAAATGTGTTCCAACAGTTGTCTTCTCTAAGTGTACCTGTTCATTGTGTTTGAACACAACGGTTTAGACTAAATATCGTCTATTTTATGTCAATTTAGTGGATGTCAAAATCACCTCAGTGATCGTCCCGAAGCATTGATTAACATTTTGTGGCATAACTCGTGAACTATACGACGGATTTCTCTGTGATTTTGCATGAATGTTGTTTCAACAATATGTTTTTTTATGAATATAATCGATCACTTGAAATATCTTTAGCCAAAAAAATTGATTGATGCTTTAAAAATCTTGGGATTTTTGTTGAAATATACCTTGTTAACATATTAATAAACAATGATATTTTTTAAATCAGTATTTATTTTTTATTCATTCATTTGTTATCTATTCATGATGCAGTTACCTGTGGACCAGTATAAAAAGCTTACATAATGACATAGTATTCTGGTACGATTGCAAGGATTGTTTAAATAAAATGATCTTGCTATTTGTCATGAAGCCATGAAGGGCGTCCAAAGTGTATTAGCGATGATCATTATGTAATAGAAGATTTATATCAATGCATCATGCTATGTTTGAATTCTGATCGAACACAAATGATATGATGCCGTCCAGACACTTCTGAATTAACATCATTTCGTGTATATAAGTTTCCCCTGAAAGTCTATTAAAACGATATTTACAGTATAAAATGTTTGAACAATACATATTGTCAAGTTTATGCTTACAAATATTACACAACTGAATGTAATTATGTATAACTCGCGTATAACATTGGTATAACGTCGCACTCATTGACAAGTTGAATAAGTTCCTTACACTTGAAAGTTGTCTACTGTACAGGGTAATAACTAGCCAGAGACCATAGCAACTCGACCATAAAAACCCACGTAGTTCACAACAAAAAACATGTGTATTAATTTCATTTTATGATTAATGAGAGTTTTCTCGCGTATTTCTATTTCTACAGCAAATAAAGATTGTGGATAAGTTTACCCCGTAAGATTATGTAACTGTAAAAGCAATTTGATTTCAGTATTAATGTACGTATGTCTAGTCTAATCCGCACATATCAGTTCAATTTGGAAATAATATAATACTCAGCCGCTTCTGTTTTCGGAATAATGTTCATTTGATACATTCAAAACCAAACGCACAATGTTCTTGAAAAGCGGCGATATAATAATTTTAATTGTATTACATTGTAATCATTCAGCCGCTGATATTCGATTGAATATATTAGTTGAATAGTCTATGTGTATTTGAAATTAAAGAACATATAATTCGATTATCAAATAGTCAATATTACCATAGACACATTTAAGAAACGTTTCAGTTTTATGTCTTCAATCTTTCTTAGTCGTGTTGTTTGACAATTAGGAAAATTCAATCCCTATTTTTAATCACGCATCCTTCAGTATTGAATCTAACATACCATGTTGATGTTGTTTTCGATTATGTATTAATGTACAACCATACTCAAGTTATTTGACAAGGGATTACCGTGGGAATAAAAATGTCTGATAGTCGATTTCAAATTGTTTTGGAAGAATGTTTAAAACATTATATGTTTGTTTATATCAGCATGTGTACTTGCGATCAATGCAGGCATTAAGTTATAATCAGTTGCATTTATCCTTAAATCATGTACATCTTATATCAAGTAAAATTATCCTTTTCTAACAGGCATTCGTCCGATCATCATATACTGACCATCAATCCAAATTTCCAAATCTTTCATTCAATTAGCCTTAGACCAACATAATTTTATTTCAAATACTAGTATTTAGATAGTGATCTCAATTCACATTAATACATTTGTTTGCACAAAAACTAGGAAGGACATGCTAAATTTGGAAATAATAATAATCTAGTATCATTATACAGTAATATGTTATAGGGGTTTTGGAAAATCCACTATTTCACTGTCTAAAAATCCATTGATATTTCGTTCATGATGATATCAAATGTGCGATGAATTACTAGTGTTGGTACGTTGCAGAACATCTCACCGCAAATTTAGCTTCCTGCAATATTTGGGCATCACGCAAAGGTTTAAACAACATTGCTAGTGCTTGTTTTAAATAGTAAAGAATAACCATGTCAGTTCCATGTAGACCTGTTTCTAGTCAGTGTCTACATTTTGTTTGATAAATTCGTTAATAAACGATGTCGAGAGCAAGTGGCGATGCCAAACGATAATTACATAAAGGACAGAAATTTAATTGATGTTTCCCTTTCCATTGAAAATATAGATTAAGTCGCTTCCCCTATATCAAGTGGGTCATATTATATATATTATTAAAATACATAGTTGAATGTCAAAGCTCAATTAAATGTCGACAGGTATCATCTTTAAAGGTTCTCCTGATATATTCTCAAGTCTGGAGAAAGTCTTCACCAGCTATAATTGGTTATAAATATACTATCCGACATCTTGATTAAAGTATATTATTCAAGGGAAGAACACTGTACTCAAATAGTCTCGCGTAAATTATGGTAAACATTTGGATTTCTTCGGTTTGTCGAGTACACACCGTCATGTGAAGTGAATTATATGTACTCGTACGTACTATAAGCAAATTGTTAATTTGATAAATAGTTTAATAATATCCAGTGTACTTATGCATGCAGTTACTCCCTAGATTAATCTGTACTTGCATATCTTATATAGAAATCAATAAATAATAATTGAATATGCATATGTAGTATATTTAGGATTTGATACATATTTAGCTCCACTTTGTTTCTGTTCAAAATCCCCCAACAACTCTCACCTTGTCATATTCTTTTACTATAGACTCATCTCCCATGTTATCTCCATATAGTGCACATACCGTGTTATTTTCTAACCTAGTCGAGTTTTGAAAATTACTTGTCTCATTCATGTTGTTTTGTGCTGCGCTAGATAATGGAAGAATTTCAGTTAAACACAATGTTTTAAAAATGGAGTATTCAATACCATGGGATTACTTAAGAAATGGTTCGCTATATCAGTTCGGTTGAATGCTGTTGTTATTTTAGATTTATTACTTAATTTTCTCATCACAAAATGAAAGTTAACACTAAGATATCTAAATGAAATGTTTCTATTTTCTAGGAAAAGTATCGTATTTATACATTATAAGCACAAACATACACATTGCAGTCAAGAATATCCGCCAGAAACTCTAAATTGATATATATGTAAGATTATTAATTTAACATCCTTCAGCATAGCTACTACTTGCATCGTATTGTACCAAGTGTTACAGATAAACTAGCATATTCAGTTTTCTAAAATCGTTTCAAGAGTTTATTTATTTGAATTTAATACCATTCTTTCAAAAAATATTCTGCTATATGCGGCAGCCGATTTACCTTACCAGTTTACCTAAATTGCATTATAACCAGAACCAACTTATTCCACAAGGAACCGGCAACTTCTCCACATGTGGAAAATTGAATATTTTATCAAACTGCGATTGTAGAATCTGAGCTGCCGCAACTGGAAATGGAACCCGGATCACCGGTTAACAAATTTAGCGCACTAACCAGAGACAATGCTTTACATGTAGTTTCTATCTTTAATTATCGTAATTAAGTCACGGCCAACCTGGCGGCTATGGTCATTTTAGGACCCTCCGAGGGAGAAGAGAATGAACTGGTGAACAGGGCATTTATATCCCTACTCGTATTTCGAATATATTTTCAAGGTTCTTTATGTTGGCCGGGCTGAAGCGCTACTGCATGTCTCGTCCGTTTACTGTGATTTTCAAAACTGAGTATTCGGCTCGATGACTTCTAGACTTAATTATTCTTTAACGTGTTAAGAATGTTTCTTTTCAATTGTGTCCCATACAACGAAAACAAGAATAACATGTTTTATTTAATTACCAAAACAATCAATAAAACTGTAAATGAAATTCTTGTGAAATCCTATGACCATGGCTTCTTACACAGACCGTAATGAGACACGTAATGAAATATTGACCTAAAATGCTGATGTAACGTTGTATTCTATGGGTTGTAATTGTAACTACGGATTTTAGGAATCGTATTTGTGTGGTTTCATAACTCTAATCCCTTGCTAAATGTAATTGCATCAGAAAATTAAATTTAACATTTTGATTTCAAGTGATTAAATCCGATGGAAAAGTGACATCATTTTAATTATCTATTCTAATTAACGTCCGACTCGTGTTTATAAAATCAACGTAATCTATCACTGTTTTTAATGATTTAGATAGAAATAAAAGTTCGGAATTCTTGATTACTGGAAGCACTTGAAATGTATGCCAGATTTTATACAATGAAGAAACTTCATTTTGGAGAAAACATTTAATAACATCGAATGTTTGAAATAATAGATGGCGGACAAGTTAAAAAAGTACAATTTCTGCCAAAATTACTATGAACAATTATTCGTTCGTGATCATTATTACTTACAAAATGTATTTAATGTCTGATATAAGAAAAAATAATGGATGAACAGCAATAGAAGTCAATAAAAACACTAATGACTTTATTTGATTTTACGTCACTGAATATATACGAGGTATGTTCGGAAAATTCATAAACTTTTCTTGTAGATAAACTTGACCATATTCACCATAAAAATTATCTTATCGGAATGAAATTGGAAATTTAATTACTTGTAAGTGACAATATATTTTATATGATCATACCATTACAAACAACAAAGAACAATGTTTGTACACGAGTACGTACATTGTACGTACATCCAGAGCACGGTTTAACAAACAGTCAACTACGTTCAGTCCAGCCTTGTCAAAAGAGTCTTCATCAGTGACAGCAACTCTGTAGATCCATTTGATGTATACATACATATGGGGCTTTCTGTGCTACACATGGACACAATTTCCATGCATGCTGTTTCAATATGTCATTAATACCATATTTTAGAACAACAGCTATGCATAAATGGCACATTATAACACGAGCTCGCAAACGTCCCGAACATATCTCGTACTTAACTTTTATTAACTTAGTATGTGTTATATAATGTCTGGCATGTCTACGAATTAGCCGTGTGTAACATTTGATTCTCTCCATCTTGTCTAATGATTCGATTATCTTCCATAGTCTGTAATAATGGTTTTATATTATATTCAATACATACATATAATATTAATTATATCACATTATATAGATAGCAGATACAAATCGTAGTGTTGTCATTATGATACCCTTGTATAAATCGCAAAATGCTATTCAAAACATTGTATTGGAGATTAATAACATAATTTGTACTTACGCATAATCTTTCATCCACTGAATATTCGTGTCCATATGTTTATTTATCTTCATCTTGACTTCTATGCGCTCACTATTTATTTTGCCAACCGTTACGGGAATTCGGAATACGAATGATCTTCAAGGAGACCAAATTATGTAGTCGCTACATTTCCATTATGTTCTATTATTCAAAGTCGATAAAAGTATATAATTTTGGAGGATTTGCACTGTTTTGTACATAAGGGAAATCATGCATGCACTAGTTCCAAGTAACATATTATTCTCATGGGCAGAACTATGTCATATTTATATAGAAACTTATATCCGTTTCAGTTTATTATTATTTGTTTTGTACCAAACAATACATGTTGTGTATAGATTTACATAAAGTGGTTAAGTTTATGATCATTATACTAAGCGGTTCTCAACGAACACTAGCAAATGGCTTGAACACACGTTTGTATCATTGAAATGAATAGCGGAAATCAAATAGTAATACATGTGTGTGTTTGTTTAATGCATGCCACATCGGTTCCTATATATAACTAATTGATGAAGTAACTTTCCAAGATGCACATTGAACTGAATATGAAATAGAAACGTGTTCCTTGTAATAGTATTTATTAGGCAAATATATTTATGTTTCGCAGACATAAATACGTTACTTAATCGGATATCTGTCCAAAATGATAAAAACAGGTTAAAAGCAAATTGATGATTCTTGTACCATTTTTAGTGATTTTAATCTATTAAAGTTGCTTATAAAGATTTGTAGAAACATACGACATTCAATAAGGTACACGTTAATGTATTAACGAGAAGTGAACACGTTCAATAAAGGCTTAATATTTATTAGATTGCTTAACTGTAAATAGACAACATTATTGATCGTAATAGGGGTTCATTTTCTGAAATATTATCTTTAACTTGTCTGTAAAAACTGTATTCTTACTTTCGCAGGACTACATTGAACGTGCGAACTTACATGTGAGTAGACAAACTAGAATGTAAAAAGATCATGTCACATTTAACAGATATTTATTCTTTGAGAACTAATATATTCATTAACATCAAATTAAAGTGAACATACAAGCATTAAATTGCAGAATGACTTTCAATGACCACGACCTCATTTGTCAAAATAATTTTGTGCGGTATTTACTTTTAATCATTATGCATTTTGTATTTGGAAAAATATGGCAGCTTTAAAGACTACTCTTGTTTATGCATTGCCTGACATATATTTATCATTTGCGTCAAAGAATTTATGTGGACCTTATCATGACCAGTATAAAAAGCTTACATAATGACATAGTATTCTGGTGCGATTGCAAGGATTGTTTAAATAATATGAACTTGCTATTTGTCATAAAGCCATGATGGGCGTCCAAAGTGTATTATGACCATTATGTAATAGAAGTTTTATACCAACGCATCATGCTATGTTTTGAATATTTATCGAGCATAGATGATATGATGCCTTCCAGACACTTCTAAATAAACAGCATTGAATATGATTGACACAAAAATGACGAATGTGTTGATTATCCAATTTGCAACTGTGTTAACAAGAATGCATATTTTGGCATTTCGTATAGACTCATCATTTATTAAAAAACTAGGAAGGACAAGCTAAATTCAGGAACTACTTAGTAATATATAGATTTTCAAGGTCTGAATCTGCATTATGAAGAAGAGCTGTTGTACTTTGAGCCTAATGCAATTGTAAATTCAGGAATGATAGTAATAATATTCTAGTATCATTATACAGTTTTACGTAATAACGGTTTGGAAAATCCACTGCATCACTGTCTTTAAAATATATTGATGCTTCTTTCATGATGATATTAAAGACGTTGCCATTGCACATTCAAAATGAGCAGAGATTTTTTTACAATAATGATACTTAGCATTTAACCATTTTATTATTGCATAAAAAATGAGTTGTTTTCATAATAAAGGGAGGTAATAATTTTACTAAATGTTTGTATATCTTAAACAATAGCATGGCTTGGTATGAATTTCTTTCTTTTAGTTAAAACTACATATGCTAAACTATATGTTCTGGAAAAATAAAAAAAATTTCCACGCTAGAATTTTTTTATGAGCTAAAATGTTCAAATGTTTGGTAATTTTGCATGCTTCGGGCATGGTCGTTTGTATACAAATTTCATAATTTCTTGATTATTATCTTACATATGTCAGTTTTTTTTATTCTGTAATAGTTAAGACATCTTTACTACAAGGATATGAAAACGAATTACTGAGTTTGTGATAATATTTAAGGTTTTATATTGTTTAATGTTTGACATCTTTGCATCAATTCAAGATAGAAATATATTCCGAGGAGTGGTATTAAAAAACGCGTGTAATTCAAAAACAGGCATGGTGACCCATACTTTTAATCCCTGTTTTATGTTTATAATATATTAAAGTACATCTCTGAAAAAAAGAGAACATTCTCCGCGTGAAAAGTTACTCTAGGATATGTCTTAAACTGCGCGGTGGATTACTAGTCTTAGTACGTTGCAGAACACATCACCCCAATTTAACTTCCTGCAATATTTGGGTATTACGCAAAGGTGTAAACAACATTGTTAGTGCTTGTTTTGAATATTAAAGAATAACCATGTCAATTCCAGGTAGACCTGGTGCTCGAATGTGTAGTCAGTGTCTACATTTTCTTGTTCAATTCGACAATAAGCGATATCGAGAGCAAGTTGAGATGTCAAACGCAAAATTACATAAAGGACAGAAATTTAGATAATGTTTCTCCTTTTCCAATGAAAAATATAGACTAGGTCGCTACCCTATATATAGTGGATCATATCATATATATTAAAAGACACAGTTGGATGTCAAAGTTCAATTAAATGTCGACAACCATCATCATTAAAGGTTCTCCTGGAATATTCTCAAGTCTGGAGAAAGTCTACAGCATCTATAATTGGTTATAAGTGTACTAACCGACATCTAGATTAAAGTACATTATACAAAAGATAATGAACATTGTACTCAAATATGTTCGCGTATGGTAAACATTAAGGTCTCTTCAGTTTACCGAGAACATTCTGTCCGATGTAGTGAATCATACGTTTATTAGCAAAGCGTTAATGTGTATGAAATCACTTCTTTTTTATTACTACATCTTTCAGATCTAGGTTATAAAAATTGATAATTTGATATAGCATATTAAGTTAATATTTAATTTCACTTTTCTTTTAAATATGTATTCAATTGATGCATTTCTACTTTCTAGGGAAATTATCACATTTAGCCATTATAAGCACAAACGTAAAAATGCAGTCTCGAAATATTCGCTAGGAACTCTAAATTAACAAAGCCCTAAGAATATAAAGAAATCTTCTTTCAGTAAAGGTACCATTGTTTCATCTTTTCCAACAAATTCACATTCTTGAAAGCATGATAAGTTTACTAAAATCGTTACTGAACATGAATTTCAAGAGGTGTACAGTTCTCAAGTTCCAAAATTTCAAAGTTTCAAAAAATCTAAATATTATAATAAATAATCTGATCCTTAATAGCCCATTCGACAGCTATGGTAATTTAAGAACCACATCGAAAGAGAAGATGCAGGAAAATTGGGCATTTACATCCCTACTCTTAGTTCGAATAGCCTTTCCTGGTTCTTTATTCTTAGTGCTCGGTGTAAACACTGATAAACGCCTCTCCCGTTTCCTGTCTTGTTCTTAACACAGTAATTGACTCGGTAGTTGGGATGGGGACACTAAAAACAACGTCTTTAAAATATTGGAAGACAGAGCCGAAATACGAACCTACAAACTTCGATTGATAGTCTTGTTATATCAAGCCATGCGTATTGTACTACAATATAACTACTGATATAATTACTCACTTAAACATATAAAAGAGTTGTTTATCAATTTTCCCATTGCAACAATTTCATGTAAAATTTCATTACAAAATAATCAATAAAACTGTAAATGATATTCTTGTGAAATCCTATGACCATGGCTTCTTACAGAGACCGTAATGAGACACGTAATGAAATATTGACCTAAAATGCTGATGTTGTGTTTTATTGTATGAGTTGCAATTGCAAATTGCAATTTCGGATTTTATTAATCTTATTTGTATGGTTTTATAACTCTAGTCCCTTGCTAAATGTAATTTCGTCAGAAAATTAATTTTAACATTTGATTTGAATTGATTAAATCCAGTGGAAAGTGTTACTTTTTGCGGCATAATTTTAATTATCTATTTTAATTACCGTCTGGCTCGTGTTTATAAAATCAACGTAATTTATCACTTTTTTATATTTTAAATGGAAATCAAAGCTCAGAAGATTTGGTAACTAGGAGAGCTCGAAACATATTACAACTATTAGTATGTGAAGAAGCTACATTTTCGTCAAAATATTGTATTACTAAGATTTTCTTAATTAATCAATTCCTGTCAAATCCAAAAAGTGCATATTCTTCCGAAATAATTATAAATGATAACTCATGCATGATTTTAATAATTACATAACGTGCGTAATAATATAAGAACATTTGATGGGTCAACATGAAGTGGAGC
This sequence comes from Lutraria lutraria, assembly GCA_964023205.1. Lineage (NCBI taxonomy): Eukaryota > Metazoa > Mollusca > Bivalvia > Venerida > Mactridae > Lutraria > Lutraria lutraria. Next base: position 31,597,567 of record OZ026838.1, read on the forward strand.
CAAAAGAAACACTAACGACTTGAATCGAACTATTAAAATATACTAGGGGTGTTCGGAAAGTTCATGAACTTTTGTTTATTAGAGTGTTACTATATATTTTAAGTAAGTATGCCATTAAAAAAGCATTAAATCAAACAATATACATATGATGTACTGTTGAACAAACTATTCGAGGGGTGTTCGATAAGTAATGTGTATTGTGTAATATTTAAAAAATAACCGACTTAAATTATCAAAAGACATCCCCTCAAAGAATTTCCTGTGGTAAGAAATACAACTTCAGTATGTGAATACATTTAAATGCGTCACGGATGGCTGGTTAGGGTATACCTCAGAAGAAATGACAAACAGCAGAGATAAAACAACCAGATTAGGACTTTTCAGCTTTAGAAAAAGGAAAAAGTCGCAGGAAGAATGATCTGGTGTGTGCGGCAAGGCGATTACCTTCTCGGAACACCACGGTATTACCGACCTGTGGCACTATTACCCTTAGGCACAGAAACTTTTCTGGCAATACCGTCACATGAGAAGAATGTGGCATAGATGGTCGTCTTTGCTCATTGCCTTTTTGGCAATTACAGGCCGTTTTACTGGGTTTGATAAGCCATATCTTGTTTTCAATGTTCATAATTGGCTCGACAAAATGAACCCAAGGCTCTTCAACAGCATTAGTGTTTGCAAATAATTGTCTATAGTTGAAATTTGGAAGCTTTTTAGCAAGTTTTGCCGTTTGTACCCTTTCCATTTTTGATTTTCTGTCAATAGAGGGGGTATTCATATGGCAGTAATATTTAGTACTTCAAAAATAGGCTTCAGAAATTTAATCTCGATAGTAAAATGCCAACAGCTTTGGCAACATTGCGAATCGTATATATCTGACATCCCTTCCAATCATTTCACTGACTTCGAAAACATTGGTTAAGTCTGTTGCAGTCACCGGTCAACTTGATTTTGCAGAATCTTTAACAGACTCCGTGCCAGTAACAAAAACTCTTTTTCAACTACGAACTTTCACAGAAGATATATTAAGGTACCCATAAACTTCTGCCTGCCAATTCAGTAAAAATATTGCTTCAGTGAATTACTGAGTTTTCTATGAATTTCTATGTAATCTCTAATTGCTTCAAAATTCTCAACACGCATTCCAAACAATTGTTTCGCCAGTGTTCAACGAATGGCTCTCTTGTATTTATTCTTCATTAACACTAACATTTATTAAACAATGCACAAAAATGACACAATTATTGAACGAGCCCGCAAACATCCCGAACACCTCAAACATCCCGAACACCTCTCCTCTGTTATATCATGTCTGGCGTGTTTACGAATTAGCTGTGTGTAGCATTGAATTCTTCATCGTTTGTAATGATTCGATCTTGTCCCAAAGTCTGTAGTAAGGTATGATAAATACTATATACAAGCTTCTGTGATGTTAGTGTTTGATATTTTCGATCACATTATAAAAATAATATGTACAGATACTGCCGTCATTATGATACGTTTGTATACATAACAAAATACTGTTCGATCCTTGGATAATGGTGATTGATTTAAATTAATGAAATATTTACACAAAACATTTCTTTCACTGAATATTCGTGTCTCTTTTTTATTTCATCTTCATTTTTAATATTATCCGCTCACTATTTATTTTGCCGACCCTTACAGAAAATCAAACACGAATGATATTTAAGTGGCCCTTGTTTTGTAGTCGCGACATTTCCATTATGTTCCATTATTCAAAGTAGATAAAAGTATATAATATCATAATTTATTGAGTATTTGCATTGATTTGTATTACAGGAAAATCCTACATACGCTAATTCCAAGTTACATGTTATTCTCATTGTCAGAACTATGTCATATTTACATTGAAACTTATATCCGCCTGAGTTTGTGATTATTCTGTTTTATAGAAAAAATGTTGTTTATAGATTTATGCATTTGTGGTAAAATAATGATAATATTAACCGGTTCTCAACAAACACTAACAATGGGCTTGAAAATATGTTTGTTTCAATATGAAATGACATGTGAAAATCAAATAGTAATAAATGTGTGTGTATGATTGATGGATGTCTCATCGGCTCCTATATAAAACTAATTGATGAAGTAACTTGCATCTAAGATACATCTTAAACCGAATAGGAAATCGAAAAGTGTTTCCTATTTACAACATTTCTTAAGGAAATATATTTACGTTTCGCAGAAACAAATACGTTACTTAGAGACCAATCAGATAATAACACTTTGAATCACAGTTGATGAGTTTTGATTTAGTACCATGACAGTGATTTTAGTCCACAATAGTTGCTAATAAAGATATGTAGAGACACGATAGTCAATAAGGTACACGTTAATGGATTAATGAGTAGAGAAAGCTAAAATAAGAACACGTTCAATAAAGGCTTAATATTTATGTAATTGTTTAATTGTTAACAGACAACGTTATATATTGTAAAACAGGTGAATGTTCTGAATTATCAGTAATTTGTCTTTAAAAACTGTATTTTTTCTTTCGTATGACTGCATTGAATGCACGAACTTACACATGAGTAGACAAACTTGAAAGTAATTAGATGATGTCACATTACACAGATCTTTATTATTTGAGAAATAATTTATTCATTAACATCAAATTAAAAATGAGCATATAAGCATTTAATCGTAGAATGACTTTCAATGACTACAACATCATTTATCTTGTTTAGTTTCAATTTTAGAATTCTTACTTTAAGTATAAAGTATGTTTTATTAATAGTTATTAGTTTCTACTTAATGGATATTTGTTTAAATGATGAAAGTGTCTCGGTGAAATAAATACATGATGATAAATACTGGGCATACTGTATTTACATTCGTTCATGCAGGGTATTGACATACGTTTGTGATACTTCATGTTATGTAGGACACATATTTTTTACTGCGGTACAGAGGCAGTTTTATGGCTTTCTTGCGTGGTTGTTAAGCATTTAAACATTTAATGCAACATAATGTCTCATTATATAAAGGTCTTACAGTGTCACCATATCACAAAAATGAGCAAATTCGTCAGTATAATAACATGTACTCGATTACGTATACTGAGTCGTTTTATGTTTGCCAGTAGTTACTCGATATTTGAGAATTTCAGTTTCATCTGATTACTTGTTAAACTTTTATAAAAGTTTATTTACTCTAGCAAGGATAATTGCGGACACCGGTAAATGTGTGAAAGGTTTTGTCTAGTGGTTGTTAGTATATTTCCCTACATATACATTTCGTTTGTAATTTGGAAACTCTTAACAGTTTGTTATCAGTTTTTATATCAATATCTGTATTGATATTCAACGATAAATTTTTATAGTTTTCATATTGTAATATATATATATCCGTCTGTTATATTTCTGATATAACCAGGGATGTAAGCATGTCAGTATGTTAATTTACCCATCATATGTACTCAGTAATGTACAATGGGTAAAGTGGTAAGAACATTCAAAGACGTTTCAATTAAAATTACTAATGTTTCAAATCAAACAAGACAAAATCATACATTTCCCATTTCCCAATATAATCAATATGAAAAAACCAACACAGAAACACACTAATATAATCTGCTTTCAGCTGGAAATGACATGAAACTGTGAATACGAAATCTCCATAAAACTGACTTTGGCTTAATTATGCAGATTATATTGTGACCTTCGGCAATACTGTGTACACAGTAAATTGATGATGTGCCATTTGAAATGAATTATGTATACAACGATTTGTGCTTTAAGGAAGATTCGACCATTAACAAAAAATGAAAATACTTACAGAAAACACTAGAAGTAATCAATATGTCTCCTGCAAAATGTATAAAACGTGCAGTAAGTTTATGCAATGACTGGCATCCGTTTAAACATTCTCTTCAAAATATGTACTTGGGCATTTAGCATGACCAGTATAATACACTTACTGTATGACATAGTTGTCTGTTACGATCTCATTTACTATTAAAATCGATTAAACGTTTATTGACTTCAGAATGTTTTTGCTGTTTTTAGCTCGCCTGATTCATCAGGTGAGCTTTAGGATCGTTGAACGTCCGGCGTCCGTCCACAATTAGTTTGTTTACACACTAGCAACCGCAGCTCTTAACGAATCGTCATTAAACTTGCTCACAATGTATATGGCCACAATGTCTGGGCTAAGTTTGATTATGGGCAAAATCGGACAATAACTTCTAGAGTAATGGGCCCTTGAATTACAAAATTTGCTATATTTAGCTTGTTTACACTCTAGCGCCTTCATTTATACACCAATCCTAATAATATTTTCAGTAAATGTGTATGACCTTATGGTATTGGACAAGTTCAGTTATGGGCGGAATCGGACCACAACTTCAAGAGTTATGGGCCATGGGCCATTGGATTAGAATATTTGCTACGTTTTAGCTTGTTTAACAGTATTATACTTTGATATCAAAATCTACGTAAAAATGAGTTTTACAAGATGGAAACTATATTACCTGGTCATTAATTATTGGCCTTTGTTCTCATTAAACAACCATTGTTTTAAATATAAACGTATGTACCAATTCATCTACATTTACGATTATTCTTTCGGTAATCAGACATTGTTATTGGGTGTAAATAAACGTAGTGTAAATTCTTTTTTAAAGTTTTTGTAAAGTTTTGTCTGTTGTTTTATAAAATGCTCGTTGTTGTTGTTTGAACGTTTGCATATTATGTATTCATTGATTTGTAGATACTGACATCTGTAAGGATAAACAGTACGTCTGGCATGCGACACTCATTGAGTCCGTTTGAGCTCACCTGGCACAGAATGCCAATATGAGTTTTTAGGATTGAGCTATGTCCGTCGTCGTCCGTCCGAACGCAGTAAACAATTTCTTTAAACAACATCTCCTCCTAAACCACTTGGTCAATTTCAACCAAACTTCACAGGTTTGTTTCTTGAATGAAGCTCTATCAAAGTTGTTCAAAGACTTCCATTCCTTGCAGAACTCTGTTTGCTACGGCAATCAGAAGTTTTTTTGGAAAATCTTCAAAAAAATTCTTAGACCTAGAGCTTAGATATTTAGTGTAAAGCTGGTGGACCTCTACCAAGTTTGTTCAAATTATTGCCCTAGGGTCGAAATAGGCCCCGCCCCGGGGGTCACTTAATTTATAAAGGCTTATATAGAAATGTTTTAAAAATCTTCTCCTCCAAAACCACAAGGCATAGAGCTTAGCTATTTTGTATGTAGCGTTGTCTTGTGGACCTCTACCAACTTTGTTCAAATTATGACCCGGGGTCAAAATTGGCCCCGCACCGGGGTTTACTCTATTTCATATTAGGAAATTAGAAAATCTTCTTTTCCAAAACCACTAGGCCTAGAGCTAGGATAGATATTTGGTTTGTAGCATTGTCTAGTGGATCTTTACTGAGTTTGTTCAAATTACGGCTGCAGTGTCAAAATTGGCCCCGCCCCGGGGTCACTTGAATAATGTTTCAAAACTTGTCAATACTTGTAAATTTATTTCTATTGTTTTGAAAACTTTAAAACCACCTGCCTAATATATTTTTAATTACCTTACAATGCTTATCGACAATAATCATGGTTCATGGTTTGAATCTTTTTTGCATTTTTGGGGGTAATTATTAATGTTTATGGATAATCAATGTTTAACTATTCTTACCTACTAACAAACAGCCTGGTTCATTATATCATTTGTATATTGTGTTTATTTACCTCATATCACATAATGCATACATGTGCTGAGAGTATAAATGAGCTGTACTGTACTGATATACATAGGCTTATAAAGGAAAATGCAAAAACCCTTCTTCTCCAAAACCACCTGACCAAGAGCTTAGATATTTGGTATGTAGCATTGTCTTGTGGACCTCTACCAAGTTTGTTCCCGGGGTCACTTGATTTATATAGGCATATATAGGAAAATTTTAAAAATCTTCTAGTCCAAAACCACAAGGCCTAGAGCTTAGATAGTTTGTATGTAGCATTGTCTAGTAGACTTCTACCAAGTTCGTGCAGATCATGGTCCCAGGGTCAATATTGGCCCTGTCCAGGGTGTCAGTTGATTTCAACAACTACTTGACAGTTTGGGTAGATCTTTACCATGACAAATAACTTCCCCTGATTAAATTATCCCTAAGTGTTACGATACTCAGGTGAGCGATACAGTGTCATCATGGCCATCTTGATACTTTATCCTTTAATAATCATTTCAATGTTCCTAAGATTTTCACCATAAGTATACTATTTAATGGTGCTATATACCAGAAGTGTAAGGATAATAACTCATTTTCTTTTAGGTATTCGAAAAAAGAAAGTCATTATTTTAATTGTTGAAACTGTAGCACCGTTACAACATGAACTCTTTCTGTTCGATTCGTTAACAAAACTTTGCTGTAACATAGATTCTGATGATGGTAAGTATATAATGTTAATTTAAAACAAGACACACAAGGTTCTTCAAAGGCGGTATCATAATTAATTTTAATGGTATCTCATTTTAATCGTTCCGTCTTTGATTTTTAATTGAACAAGATAATAGAATAGTCTTTCTTGGATTGATGAAAGTAGAATTAATTGGATGCTAAAACTATTTTATATCATCACAGAAGCATCCAAGAACTGTTTTGGTTGAACGTCACCAAGGCTTTGCTTAGATTGTTTGAAATTGTTATTCTGTAATAACAACTTTGTAAACTCAATAGTGAATCTAACAACTGCCCATATGACATACTGTGTACGTCTTTAATTCTGCGGGTGCAAACGTTGTCGTTTTTAAGATGTTCATGAAATGGCGGGTTCTATATTTGGCGGTTTCATATCCAACCGCCAAAATAATACCATGTCATGTCTTCTTAGGGGCCAAAATTAAAACACTTAAGAAAATAAGTTTACACCATTTTCTAGGGAAATAATTAGGCTATTTTACTAAATATCCACCTAAATACTATCGTATCAAGTGAAATGTATAAACAGCAAGAATAAGTTACATGAAAACCAAAGTATTGGTAATTGTATTGTATTGTATTGTATTGTATTGTATTGTATTGTATTGGTAATTACTTGGGATCGAACAGGAGTTAACACAATGGCTGAAAGTGATTATTTGTTTCGATACTTTATCTTAAATTGAAACATACTGCATAATGGAACAACGATTATGTAAATTGGACCAAATTGAGCAACAATTATCAAATATAACGCAAAAATTGTCATCTGTTGATTGTAGGGTTACTTCCCTTGAAACATCTGTAAAAGAGACGAACTCAAAGGTAATTGAACTTGAAACCAGCCGAGCATATGATTCTCAAATTTGTGATGAGATTAAATTAAAACAACAACATATCGAATCTAGTTTAAGCGTTGAAAAAGAACGGATAAACGAGCTCAAAGCTGGGCACAATTCTTTCGAAGATATGTCGAACGAAATATTGGATCTACAATCCAGATCGATGAGGGATAACCTTTTGTTTTTCGGCTTCCCTGAATGTAACTCCGGTACGGAGAGAAAGGCCGAAAATTGTACTCAAGTGTTACATGACTACTTCCGGGATACATTAAAAATCAAAGAGCCGCACTCAACCATAAAGATAGACCGAGCACATCGTTTGGGAAACAAATTCATCCCTAATAAAACTCGACCCATTGTGGCTAAATTTAATTATTACCCAGATAAACTTCTTATCAAGCAAGCTATTATAGAAGACAACAACTCGAAGCCGAAAGTGTATAATTCTTCAAATAATGAACAACCAGCAAGTAATGCTGAACAACAACAGTTAGATATTCGCGTCAGTGAGCAATACCCTAAAACAATACAAGAAAGACGTAAACAGTTGATTCCAGCAATGTTGAAAGCTAAGAAAGATAATAAAACTGCTTATTTATCATATGATAAATTGATTATTAACAATAAGATGTATAGTGTTGATACAATCGCTTCCAGCGGTTACATAGACAGTTAGGATTTGAATGAGAAACAGTTAAGTTTTCTTGTTTGGAATGTACAGGGCATCAAATCAAATTTACAAGATTGCGATTTTATAAATTTTGTTTCTGATTTTGATATTCTTTTATTTTCTGAAACATGGCATTCAAAAATTACACATACAAAAATTGAAGGTTATGAATCTTTCAATTGTCCTCGTCCAAAATGTAGTAATAAAGCAAGAAGAGATAGTGGAGGTGTGATTGTTTATTTTAAGGAATATCTTAGAAACCATCTTACGATTGTTAAATCAGAAAATGTTGGTTTTATTTGGTTTAAAATTGATAAATCACTGTTGAAGAAAGATAAAGATTCTTATTTTTGTTTGAGCTATATACCACCGGAAGATTCAGCCTTATATAAAAATGTAAAATCTGTTTTATTTGACTATGACTTTTTCGAACAATTAAATAACGATGTACGTGTAAATAAAAATCTGGGGAATGTTTTTTTAATCGGTGATTTGAACTCACGCACGGGCACTCTATCTGATTTTATATTGAATAATGATTTAGATTTGTTTGTCGATCTCCCACCTACGGGTAATCACTATTCTCTCTTGCCAACACGTCGCAATCAAGATAATCACGTTAATAATTATGGTAAAAAGTTGTTGAGCTTGTGTAAGGAAAATGATTTATGTATCCTTAATGGTAGATTAGAAGAGGGAAAATGTACTTACAATGGTTTGTATAGAAATACACCTGTATATAGTTTAGTTGATTATGTAATTACGAATCATGAATGTTTTTCTAGTGTATGTAATATGTTTGTATATGATATGACTGAATTCTCGGACCATTGTCCCCTTACTTTTTCTGTTAACTGTGTTGATATTGATAAAAATAATGTACGTATTTCCGAAACGGAAAAAATTGTTTGGGATAGTAATCGCTCGACCGAATTCTTAAAATCCGTTAAAGAAAATGAACGTTTATTTAACGATATAAATGACAGACTAATTCGTGGAGATTACGATGTAAACCAATGTATAAATGAATTATCGAATCTAGTTCATGATATATCAAAAAAATGTTTCGGTAAAACTTATAAGCCACAATCAAATGGTAAAAAAAGAAAAAGCGCCTGGTTTAATGATAATTGTAGAAGAGCAAAATCTGAACTTTACAATGCTAAACGTTGTTTCTTGAAAACAAAAACAAATGAAAATAAAATTCGTTTCTTAGAGTGCAAAAAGATTTATTCTAAAGAGAAACGCTTAGCTAAAAGTATTTACTTTAATAAAGAAAAATATAATTTGAAAAAATTAAGTAAAAACTCACCGCGCCAATTTTGGAAGTACATAAACAAGTATCGGAAAACTGAAAACTCGACAAATGACATCTCATTAAATGAATTCACATAACATAACATAACATACCTTTATTTCTCTCAATACATGCAATATACATAGTATAAACATGTAAACATGAGGTATTACATTCATGCAAAAGGGTACGAGGCGTAAAAATACATACATATATAAACATACATGTTCACTAAAGCATTTTCATTTAGGTAGGTGTAACCAAATTCTGTTAAATTCACTTTATATTTAAACTGATATAAAAAAACTGTTAAGAATGTTTCTTTTAAATGATTTCTTTCTTTATTCCTTTTTATTATTATTATTTTGCCGGAGAGTCGCCTGATTCTAAATGTGGTTAGATTTTAAGAGTAAAACAAATTTTAATGAACATTACTAGGAGCATGGAGGCATACTAGTAGAAGAAACACAGACGGACGGACAAGAAAACTATCATACATGTACATGTACGTACATAGTTGTATATACTGTACGTATATACTCACATATATAATTAATAATAACACATAATTGAACATACATATTACAAACATGTTAATTTCTTATTCCTGACAGAATACATTTAATGAATTTACATAACTTAATATTTTCTATTTGACTACTGGTCGACATAAGTTGTTCAAATTTGTACATGTTAGGCCTTCTTAAAAAGTATGGTTTGATAAATCGTTTTCTTTCATTTGTATATTTGGTACATTCAAAAAGGTAATGAAATTCGTCGCCTATTTTATCAGGACAATGGGAACAATATCTTAGATTACTTGGGATTCTATGCCAGTTTCCAATTTCTACAGGTAAACGATGATTTCTTGTCCTAAATCGAATCATATATATAAGTAAGTTTGGTGGAGTTGTCTTCAAGTAGTTTTCGAAGCCAAATGATTTCTTAAATATTTTATATACTTTACTCTTGTTAGAATTTTCTACAAGTGAGTACCATTCCGATGAAAATAAATCTTTGAGTTTTTGTTTTACAGTTGCTTTCAGCCAATTGACATTTACAAAATTATCATTATTCCACATGTTCATTAGTCCACATTTGATAAGTATTTGTCTAATTTGATAAAACCACGGAAATTTCTTTTTTAAGTCAACATTATTTATATGTCTAGCTAACTCATACAAATTTCTATAAATAATTGTAGATAATTTCACAGGAAAATCTTCATTTTGAATTGTACATAACCGAGTCCAGAAAGATATCATTCTATGTTCTATATCAATACTTAACGGTGTACATCCACTTTCTCCATAAACCATATAGTTAGGTGTTGATCTTTTCATGTTTAAAATGTATTTAAGAAATCGTAATTGAACTCTTTCAAGTACATCTAAATTACCATAGCCCCAAATTTCTGATCCGTAAAGAAGAATAGGTTTAATTGTTTTATTAAAAAGATCAATTTGAATATCAATAGGTAGACATAATCTATTACAATTTTTTAATAAACTATACATAGCTCGGGTTGCTTGTGCAGCAATGTGCTTTTTAGATTTTGTGAAAGATCCAGATTTACAAAAATAAACACCCAAATATTTGTATTCATTAACGGTTTCCAGAGGCTGATTTTTAAATGTGAAATTAACTGGACGCTGTCTACCCTTTTAAAATATTACAATTTTGGATTTAGCTATATTAACAGTAAGTTTCCAATTGTTACAGTATTCATCATAAGCATTTAGAGCTCTTTGTAAATCAATTTCATTATCTGCTAATATTACTGTATCGTCAGCATAAAGTAAGATAAATAGTTTTAGAAAATTTTGGATTTCGTTTGGTATTTCATTTTCATTGCCAACGTGAATACCTTGGGTATTATGATGCTCACGCATAAAAGATTCTAAGTCATTAAGAAATATGGAAATACTTCAAAAATATATCGAACATCGACAATGAACAATTAGCTGATAATAGCGAGTTTGAGATCTTGTATGACCACTCGATTACTATTGATCAGTTAGATAAACCGATTTCGATCGATGAAATTCAAAAAACAATTTCAACAATGAATCGTCATAAAAGTTGCGACTACGATAATAATGTAGCGGATTTCTTTATTGATGCAAAGGAATTTGTTTCTCCATTTTTATGCAATATATTTAATTATATTTTTGATAACTGTACTTATCCGGAAGCTTGGACTGAAGGTGTTATTGTACCGATATTCAAAAAAGGTTCCAAATCAAATCCTGAAAACTATGGAGGTATCACACTGGTAAATGTATTAGGTAAAATATTTTCACTTATTTTACGAAACCGTATCAATAATTGGTGTGAGTGCAACGGTATTTTTAATGAAACTCAATTTGGATTTCGTAATGAGCGTTCTACTGGTGATGCTATTTTTATATTACATTCTATTATACAAAAAGTTTTATCGAATAATTCAAAACTATGGTGTGTCTTTATTGACTACAAACGAGCATTTGACTCTGTAAATAGAGATGCTTTATACTTAAAACTTGTCAATTCTGGCATAAGTTGTAAAATGTCTAATATGATTAAGTGTATTTATAATGTTGTTAAATCATGTGTAAAATTACCAAGTACTGGTGAATTGTCAGATTTCTTTGATATTACACTTGGTTTAAAACAAGGAGAGCCATTATCACCTTTATTGTTTATTTTATTTATAAATGATATTACTGAAAATGTAGATATTAACTTGTTAACTGCAAGGGATCTTGAGCTTTTATCTATATATTTGATTTTATTTGCTGACGATATTGTCATGTTTACAACTGACCCAGGTAGTTTACAATCACAAATAGATAGCATTTCACAATATTCAGAAAAATGGGGTTTAGAAATTAATGTAAAAAAAACTAAAGTTTGTATTTTTGAAAAACGTAAACAGAATTTTTACCCTGATTTTTTTATAAATGGACAAAAGATCGAAATGGTAGATAATTTTACTTATTTAGGTGTCAATTTTACGAAAAATGGAACATTCACCTCTGCTGTAAAAACTTTGCATGACCAAGCTCTGAAGGCGTATAATAACTTACTAACAATTTTTGATTCAGTTCATCTAGATATTAAATCGAAATTGTCTCTTTTTGACTCAATGGTATTACCTATCCTTTTATACGGATCTGAAGTTTGGGGTGTGTATAACTTTAAAGATATTGACAATCTACATATCCGTTTTTGTAAATATATTCTCGGTGTTAAAAAGCAGACCCCAAACAATATTGTCTTAGCTGAATTAGGTAGGCTACCAATATCTGTATTATGTAAAGAAAGAGCAATAAAATTCTGGCTGAAAATTATGAACAATGTTAACTCCACTATTAATAACGTATATCATGATCTTCAGGTTAATGTTCGTAACTCAAATTGGGTACTTAAGATTACTTCTATTTTTGATCATCTTGGTTTTGGATATCTACATACAGAATACTCTCAAAATTTTAATTATTTCCCACAAATTAAGCAAAGATTACATGATCAGTATATTCAAAATTGGAACAATTCAATCAGTAACATGTCTAAACTCGATCTATACAGAAAATTTAAAAAAGATTATATTTTTGAAGAATACTTAGTGAATATTAGTAACGACGATTTAAGAAAACACTTGACACGTTTACGGCTAGGATCTCATAGACTTGAAATTGAATCGGGAAGATTTAGTAGAATAGAAAGAAATAATAGACTCTGTAAAATATGTAATCAAAATGAAATTGAAAATGAATACCACTTTCTACTATGTTGTAGCAAATACAAGGATTTAAGACTTAAATTTTTGGGACAAATATCATGGCCAAATATTAACAAATTCATCTCTTTTATGTCTAGCAAAAATGTTCGGAAAACAGTAAATATTGCTAAATTTATTAAACACGCTATGTCCTGTCGCTCAAAATTACTTAACTCTGTACCTGTTTCTTGATTTATCAGATTTATCTTAATAATCCATTTGTTCATATGCTCACTTGATGGTTTATGTATATGTATATATATATATATATATTTATATGTTTGTCTTTGCCATATTATGTTGTAAATGGCCTAAGGCAATGTATTTTGCTATTTGCCAATAAACTTTGAACTTGAACTTGTTATTATATCGGGTTTAATTTAGTCTGTGCCGACAATATAAGTTTTATATCGTGTGACAAATAAGCTGTATTATTTAAATCGTTTAGATTTTACATTATTTCAATTAAGATTTACCCTACGGCAATAAACGTAATGCATGTGATTTAACTGATGAAAATAAACATACTAAACAAACAAATAGTTAAGTGAAAAAGTGTTAGTTACACCTTTTGATAACAAATGTTGCAATAATTTTCTTTGACAAAATAATTGGCGGTGTTCATTATTGGCGTGGTTTTAAATTGGCGCGGTCTAGATTTGGCGGTTCCGATGCTGACCGCCAATATCGCCGAAATAAAACGGGCGCCAATATTAAGACGTATGTACCATGTAATTATGTTTTCAACTATGTATTCAACGTACAACCATGTTCATGTTATTTGACAAAGTATTAATTTTGAAATTATTATGTCTAAACACAAAATTAATCACTTAATCATTTACGTTCCATACCACAAAAAAAATCATATGCTGTATGTTCTTTCAACAACCGACAATTTATCTTATTCTGATCATCAAGCCACATTCTCTCTTTATTGATTTCCTTTAATCAACCTCGTACCAAACAGGTCAGTTATGTGTATGTCATAGATGTTTAAAATATGTGTTAATTTCATATGATCACTTCGTTTGTACTAACGATATGCAGAAAATGCTAAATTCGGAGAGATATGTTTATACTTGCAGTATTGTAATATGGTCATGCATGTTCGTGGTACTTGAGAAATACAGCAAGTAACTCATTGTTTCATTAAAGCATTTTTTTCTGATGTTATTCACTGTGTTGTTGATTTATCGTCATGAATTAATATTTTGCACAAAGCCTTTTTACTGATGTATGTATATATTTGAAGATGTTAAGTTTAGGATATGGTTGTGTGTTGTAATCCGCTTGTACAATGAAGTCACAGATCAGCACCTTTCTGGATCGTTAACAATTTGATCAAGGTCATCCATAGAAAATACAAGGTATTACCCTGCGGCTGTCTGCCATAACAAAAATCTCCAGCGATATTCAAGTATTGCGCGTAGAGGTTTTCCAATAAAGTTATTGTTAGTTTCAAAATATAAAATATATCCTTTATAATTTCTAATAGAATTGATACCTAGATGTCAAGTCTGTACATACATTTTCTTTATGACATTACTTTGACTAACAGCGGGGTCTGGAGCAAATGGCGACATCAGACGCTAACTAACGTATTTCAATCGACAATTGAATTATTTTTACGTTTCGGTTGATAGAAAAGTAAATAAGTTCACTGCAATTAGTGGATTATAATATTCATATAAAACAACGAAGTTAAATGTTATAGTTAAATTAGTTATCTCCAAGTCTCAGCTTTCTTATTCATAGGTCTGGAGAAAGTCTGCATCAGTTCAAACTCGTTGTGATTATACTATGATACAAATAGAAATAATAAAATACAATATTTATTTGGACGGACCGTTTAGTATGGTAAAGGATAACAATGTTGTTTTATGCATTTCATTATTAAATTGTTGGTTAAACGTTTATATAGCCATTTCGTGTTAGTATGTTTGCAATTTCTCCCTCCATTACTTGACATTCATACATATACTTATCATCCTGATACATTTCTGTCTCAGCTCATCTCCATATTCCGTGTTATTTACAAACCTAGTTTTGAAGATTTACTGTTTTTAAGTGTGGTTTTGTGCTTTGCAATGTAATAAAGGAATTTCGGTTAAATTCAACTATTGTCATGAATGTCTCGAAAATGGGCTATTTCTTGTTCTGAAATAATGTAGATATTGATGTTTACTTAAGATAATATTGTATAACTTATAACGGTAACATGGTTTTGTTATTTCAAGTATATTGCTTGCGATCTTGTGGTTTATTTGATCGAAAATATCCCGTTACAAAATGAAAAGCAAAGTAAAAAGTTCTATTGACATGTCATTTAAAATATCCAATTGAAATGTTTCTATTGTCTAGGGAAATTATCGCATTTATGCATTATAAGCACAAACGTACAAAGTGAAGTCTCGAAATATACGCCAGGAACTTTAAATTAACAAAGCTGTAATATTATTAAGTAGTCTGCTTCAGTTTAGATTTTTTGCTGCCTTGTACCAAGAGATCCAAACAAATGTCGTTCCAGTACATGTTGACTGATTTGAAAGTGGTGTACATCAGTTCCTGTGTTCCATACCCATATTTTAATGTTGAAATTTAGTTTATCCACTGTTTAACGACCTATTCGACAACTATGGCTATTTTAGAGCCGCTCACGTGGTAGGGGAATAATCAGTATTTCCAGTTTCAAACCCATCTCATTGCAACATTGCAAAGTCGTCAATGGTGCAACTTGATTCATAGTGACCTGTCCCATTTAGTCATCTACAATACCACAATTGGCTCAACTTATTAATTCAAATACATTGAACAATGTTACATTCCAATGATTATTTCAAACAGATAATGTGAAATATTAGATGAGTACATAACACGTTATATGCCTTTTGCAAAGAAATCCAACTTAACATGTAAAATACGTACAAATAAGGATTCAACAAAATCCTAAAATGCTGATGTTGCGTTTCAAGGTCTAAATTGTAATTCCAATTTCGGATTCTATTTACGTTTTATAACGCCTATCCGGTTCTACGTGTAACTGCATCAGAATGAGAAATTTTAGATTAACATTTGACATTAATTGATTAAATCCAGTGGAAAAGTGTTAATATCTGTGGCATAAGTTTGATTAACTATTGTAACTACTCTTCATTTCATTACGTATTTTATGGTTAATTTTGTAATGTTCTGAATGGTAAGCAATAACCTTAACGGATTTAGATACGAACAGAATACCTAAGGCAAACATACAAAACATCCCACCTTTCCCAAAATAATACCTTCCCAAACCCCACTTACAAGAAATCCAGCCAAATACTACGAAACATACAACAAATGGAAGACAAAACACGTGTTTGCTTGAAAGTCCCCCATTGAAACAAACTGAAGTTCAACTACGGGGATTTAAACTAGTTGACGGCTCAACCAATGCAATTATGCGAGTATCAGCAATTGTGTGACGTATCATCACAATTAAAAATAGGCTATATTTCCCACGTATAGTACACTTAAATAATAATGTAATATTGCCCTATGTACTATATGTCTAGCATATTCTTACACTTCCGCTGGGACTCTTTTTAACCCAAAGTTACACTGTAAAGAATTCGTTTTCGACAAGGTTGGATAATCTTGTGGTTTCCTTAGAAAACAACACAATATCATATCTTCCTGTTATATGGGCATCGTGATGCCACACTCGTATAAACCAATGTCAATAAAAATTACAAAATCAAGGAGACATCGTTCTTCATAATTGTATAAGTACCTGTTATCTTGTACAATACTTGCCATCACATGGGTTCCTATCAAGACATGTTATCATCATAATGACAAGCTTGTATAAATCACAAACTACCGTTCGAATCTTTGTAATGGTGATTTACAACATGAATGATACATTCATACCAATTTTGTCCATTTAATATCTATTTCGCCCTCAAACGGGAACAACAAACACGAATGATCTGCATGGAGTCCAAGTTTTATATTCAAGACATTTCCATTATGTTCCATTATTCAAAGTAGGTAGAAGTATATAATATTGTAAATTATCGAGGATTTGCACTGCTTTGTACTTCAGGGAAATCAGATATAAGCCAGTTCCAAGTAATATATTATTCTCATGGGCAGAAATATACTATATTTGTAGTACAGTAAATGATTATTTAGTCTTATATGAACTTATATCTAACAAAATGAATAAATGTTTTTTATTCGATTTATATAGTATATTTAAGTTCATGATAACACTATAAACTATCACTACAAACTGGCTTCACTTAGGTTTTAGGACGCAGCAAGAGCCCGGGTCACTTGGCGACTTCTTCAGGTTTAACAGGGTAGATAGCCTATGAGTGTATACCTTTATATAACCACATGCCTTCCATAAGCTAGCTTAGCAACTTCCTCGCATGTGAGGTATTGTACCGGATGATATTCGAACTCCTCGAAATCATAACCACGTGTCCCTGAGCTCCTCCCCCCTGACGATGGGCTTAATGTTTGCAGACGAACAAATGAAAGTTAACTGAAATACCACCTAATTAAGAAATATTCGTGTTTATTAACTGGTATTGCCAATTACAGACATTATTTGCCAGTTTTGAAATGACAATGACGAAACAAACATCGTTGAAGTCCTTGTTAAAAAAAATGAATGCGATAATAAGAGTACTTTATTTATTTATTTTATCTTTTTATTGTGGTATGTAAGGCCACTAGCCCATGCACAAAATATAACAGTAAATATACAAACATTGACAATGAGATGAGGTATATACAAAAGTCAGAAACATGTGTATATGTAATAAATATACATACATGTATGATATAATCACATACATACACACAAGATTATTGATACATGGTTTAGTTCTTCAAAGGTCAACATTTGTCAAAAGTGAAAACATATCGAAATAAAGAAGCCTACTACACAAAGGAAAATAATAAGAAGAAAAAAATAGATTTAATAATCATTCAAAACTTCCCAGAAAGTTATTCCTTTCTGTGAATGCGTAATAAATAAACATAGCCACATTACGTATGACATCAGTATCAGTACATGATAATAATCTGCAGAATGTTTGTAGATTATGATTAGTTAGATATATCGGCGGTATGGCCAATATTATCAAAATATCAACTTAAATGAACATACAGATTTATATCATGGCATTTTTAGTATTCTTAACCAGTATTTAATTCATCGTATAGAGGAATATATAAACATGGGAAATCTACCAGTGTCACCAAGAACAACATCGTTACAGGCATTTGGTGTACATTTTCAATGCAATTAATATGATTTAATTCGCATAATACAGAACCATACAATAAAATAGTTGAACCTTTCATATCAAGTACTTTGAAAAATGTTTTGTAGGGTGCATATAACAACTTGTTAAAGGAGCCTAATATATATGTACAAGAACTTTTTTGGCTTTTACAGACATCGATTCGGCCATTTTGTATCGATACAATTTGTTAGTAAAATAAACACCAACGTAAATAATACCACTCACAACATGTATAACATTATTATTGTAATATCATTTTTCTCCTTGAGATGGTCTACCGCCACGTTTAAAAAACAAGAATTGTTGTTTTATTAATATTAACAGTTAGTTTATAATCACGACAAAAATCACATAAAACATTTAGTTCCCTTGCGAAACCATTAATTGTGTTAAATATAAGACAAATGTCATCCGCAAACAGGAGTAAAATATCTCAGTAATTTCAGGAAACAATTGTATACCACGAATATTACTGTTACATTATAAATTATTTAATTCATTAATGAACAAGGAGAACTCTATTGGGTTTAAGCTGCATCACTGGCGTATGCCAACAGGGCATACAAATGGATCTGTTAACTGGATATTTGTCCGCACTCAGGCTTGAACTTGTAAATATATAGATGATATGGCATTAAACAAGTGTCCTTTGATACCACTTCTGTTTAAAATGTCAAACAAAATAGATCTATTAACAGAATCAAATGCCTTTTGAAAATCAATGAAGGGTACATAATAAATTATATTGGTTTGCACTTAATGTAAAGATACTTAGAAAGTATTGAATATAAAACATAAACATTGTCAACAGTAGAGTAGCGTGATCGAAATCCAGCCTAGCATTCTGATATAGTACTGTAAACATTCACATAAAAAGGTTGGTTTTTTTGGTTAAAATAAAGGGCCATTTTAATGGTTTTGCGTATTTCAGTATCCCTAATTATATCCGTTCATTCTAGATCCTTTTGGAACTATGCATGATATATCGTAGTTAGTGTTTCTAACTCCATTACAATATTTTATACTTTACCATATTAGAGTTTCTTCTGCTTCGAAATATTTGAAATATATTCTGATAAATGTGACAAATGGAAATGAAAATATCCTAGTATATCGATGTGAGTAGAGTGCGATGGGTAAGAAGACAATGCTCACAATAAAAATAACCTACATTGTGTTCACTGAAACCGCAGACAGATTCTGTTGGTATCTGAACTTTTTATTATGAAACATTGAGTTGAAGGTCGGTGTGTTTTAGTGGATGAAAGTTATCCTTCAAATGGTAACGACTACAATTGCAGCATTTTTTTTTACGTCGTTGTATATTTTGTTTGGTATAGACGTACAATTCTATTAGGACGTTCATTATGCTTATTCGACCGGTAAATATCACTGTCATTGTATTTGCAGACAAGTGATGAAGACATATTTGTTAAGGACAGTAACCTTCCGTCCTAGCCCACTGTATAAATCGTTTACATTCTAAACGCTTTGTGTACATCTTATTGAACATTATCTTATATTGTGTAATCACAAGAGGCCTTGGTTCTTGGATGTTACATTTTATGTCTCGGTCATCTTGTGTGTAAAACGAACTTACTAGATTGTGCATATAGAATGCTGGTATAATTTCAATAAAACTACTTTGAATGGAAGGGAAATGACTATGACAACCCTATACCTCTTCCAACTTGGTTTAGATTCTCCTTGTCAAGATGGAATATAGAACAATATAGACTGACATACCGATAATAAGTTGTCTTCTTTATGAGTTGGTCTTCATATTGATTAAAATGATCCCGAAGTGATACTTACGTATTTCTTTCGAACAGTTCCTTGCATGATTCTGGGTTTATATTTAATGTCTAAAATTTAAAGCCCTGCTGTCGGTTTGAAAACTCATCTAAAGTAAGCATGATGTAATTTCTAGAAGATAACGTTAGTTTAAGCAAATTGTGACCATAATAGAGCCATTGGCGAAATGCAAGAACATGTAATATGGCTTAAAGCAGTGCGTAGCTGATAACTAATTCAGCAGTATTTCTTGTAGACCTGTGTAATTTCGAACTGCACTGGATGCAGTTATTTTTATCAACACAGCCGTTGAATGATTACATATGAATATATATATATAATACCTCTAAGTTGCTTCATTTATTGATAAACGAGGGTCCTACAAAGAGTTCTGTCATAGATTTATCCCTGGATTTTTTATAAAACGCTTCACTGTGTGGTTTATATTGATAGCTTGGAACTTATTTGTACTGTCCTGGTAGATCTAAGACTTCTGTTACTATGGCAAATACCGCTGTTGCTAAAATATTATTGCGCGATCTTCATGTTGGTGCAATATATAACCTGTTGTATCGGTATATCAGAAGGCAGTGTGCAAACAATTATGAAAAAAGAGTCTTTATCTGAAAGACGTTTGCGTTTGGTTGGTTCCTCATTTGCTCGCTGAGAAGTGTAAGGCTCAACACCTTAAATGTGCTTGTGAACTCTACAAAACTACAAAGGCTGAGACAGTCAGATTCTTTCGAACTTGATAGCAGATGATGAAACCTGTATGCACACGTTTGAGCCTCGGAGAAGGATTGATTATAAGAAAAGACGAACGCCTCAGTATTGCCAAGATAAATCCAAGTTCGAAATAGATGTTGTATGCACTTTTATTCAATTCTAGTGGGCCAGTTGTTCCAGTCCCGTGTCAATTTTGTCACATAGTCACTGAACGAGTCTACATTAACTATATACCAACGAAAATAAAAGAGTTTTACCATAAGAAACGTCCATGCAAAGACTGACCAGGGGTCAATCTTATATACAACAACGCATCCACTCATTAGTTTGACATCAAGTATTTGCTGACCCCTGGAAAAGTGTTTGTTGTAAACCATCCGCCTTATTCACTTGTCCAGTGTCGTCTCCGTGATTTCCTTTTATTTATAAAGCTTCAGGAAATGCTTTCTGGAAAGAAATATAAGTCCAATAATTATCTTGGCAGCGCAGTTCACCAGTTTCTTCAACATAATTATACTGAAATAATACTTTTAGAGATTGGCTAAAAAGTCACAATAATGTGTTTCGGTGAAGGGAGAATGGTTTGAAGGTTAGTTATCAAAATATTTTTATAAATCGTAGCATTTAAGAAATCTGAACATGATGACAGAACGTTTTGCAGGACTCTCGTTTCAACGATTATACTTTAAAAATGTTGTCTGTTGTTATTTACGGAACAGTTTACATACATGTACCACCTCACAGTTTTACGTTTCTGTGAATTAATAATTGTTCTTTCTTCATGAGATGTAATATTTACAATGTTGCATTAATTATTAAGTTAATCAATCTTCTGATATCATCTTATAGCGACATTCAATGACTTTCCTCATGCAAACTTTAAATAATTATCTCCTAGTATTATCGTGTTATAGTGTCATTTCACAAGGACGTTAATCGTTGATCAATGCTGTTGGAATAACTGCCATTGTACTGCATTACAAACGAAGAAATTGTAATCAACCATTCAATACATTTGACTATCTAAGATTGATCCCCATTTAATTGCCATTCTTACAATAATGCGTTGATAACATTAAGATTTTTTTTCATTTGCTCGATGCGTTTAGTTAGGAAAACTTCAGGTTTGTCACTACATTTCATTTTGATATCTCCAAGACGATTCTTTAACGACTACGTGCTTTGCAACCTTTTCGACTGATAATACTTCGTTTGTGTAAGTTGGTAAATCGATGGATTTATAAAAAGTAGTCTCGTGTTGCATTTCTTTAGGAATTTACTTGTTATTTCTTATTCTTTACTAATCTTCACTAATTTGCTTTATTGCTTCAGTGAATTCTATCAAGATTATTTTGGCTTTCAGTTGTAATGATTTATTATAAATATCGGTCTGGAAGGCTCAGCGCTACCATAGTATCCGTTCGTCAGAAATATCGTTATAAAGCAAAGAATGGTGAACGATTTGTAACGCGTGTCATTAATAGTAATTCAGTAAAAAGTTATTGACATAAAAGCCTGGCTTTCGTGGATCTAGACAAGACTACAAACATTAACTACTCTTTCAAATAATTAAAGTGTCGTCAGTCCATGTTATTGGCTCAGTACTTGTCAACTACAGAACACAACAGGTTCAATAATTATGTTATTCTTTATTTTATGTCGATTCTCAAACATTCAAATAGACAGTGCGCTGTTAAATGAACATATAATATACGAAGAAAATTCAAGTTAAAAGCGTGTAAAATAGTTTTCTGAGTTTGGGTTTACGAAGTGAAATAAAACCATTTCCCCTATTGTGTAATTGAGTCACGGACAGTTGATTTCGCGCCATGTTTATGGCGCAATGCAAAATCGTGTTGTTTTAATAAAGTGGTCATTCAGCTTTGCGAGGTATAACTGAGCGGACGCTAAATTTTTCGTTTTGAAAAATGATATTATATCCTTTTGTTAGCGTAAATGTAATGAATAACAATGATCTGACAGTTTTCCAGAGTACAAATCTCTGGTTTTTACTGGGCGAGTCTGGTCGCATACTGATTAAGTTCTTTATTTGTGGTGCACATGTATGTAATATTAAGTTTTTCGAATGTTGAACTATTTTATTAAAAGTTAAAATTTGTATAATATGATATTTGTTAGACTGTATTGAACTGTAATGTGCACAGATTGCACCTCGCAAGTGCTTTGTGCATTACGATTATCAAATAATAATTTGAAAGGGATTTGATGTTAGTTTGTTTGGTACTTTACATGACGTAATGTACGCGTAAAGGAACTGGTGTTACTTAGATTTTTGTTGATGTCTGACATAAAACGTTCAGATGCTAGACATGGACTATTTTCTATTACTAGTTTAGATTGAAAAATATTCTGTTACATTAAGGCTAACGGCTATCGGCGAATAAAGGCGACATGTGTACAAAGGCATCTTTCAATAATTGATCAATTAACCCCTGATTATATATGGGACATGTGGTCACTCCCTCGGGTGACTTTAAAAATAGGATAATATATTTTGAACGTGAAAACTGGAAAAACAATGTAATATCTGAGTATAATCATAGGCACTCGATTCCGAGATTTTTATACGTTTATAGACGTTACTTTTCAATTTCACTCATCAAACAATGGCGAGTTCACTACCTTGGTGTATTTTATACACTCACTAAGGGAAAAAAATGAAGATTTTTCTTTCGACAGATTTGCGTTGTTTGATGAGTGAAATTGAAAAATAACGTCTGTAAACGTATAAAAATCACGGAATCGAGTGCCTATTGGTATAATAGAGATGTACACACAGGAAGCTGAAACGAATAGTGAACAACTGAAAGCGGAGATAATGTGGGAGTTTTCTCAACAAATACATAAACGATTCCTTACTTAGGCCAAGCGAAAATAATCACATGTTTTTTTTAAAAAAATACTGTTTTAAACACGATTGTTCCGTATACAAATGCGGAGGCTGTATAATACATAATGTACATGTAACTTGTAATTACATAATTGATCAGTTTATTTCTCAAACACATGTCATGTTGCAATCACAGGTGTACGGCACGGTGAATAACTTTCGGTATTACAGTACTAGTATATCATAGAAAGGTAATACATGTACCGAAAAAAATAGTAACCTATCTACTCGTATATATAGAAGGGAAAGAACTTCGACAATTCGAATTTTCCAACGCGTGTTATAAACGTTCATGTTATTGCAATGCAGTACAAAATATTTAACTCATATATAGTGCAACGTGTGGGCAACTCAACACGCTAACAGAAAATGTATACTTTTACTACATTTAAAGTTATTCTAAACTCGCTATAGAAGATTTTTCACTCGAAAAATGGTCAAATTTTACAAAACGACACACTGTCGTAAAATCGCAGCGTGTATACCGGTATACATGTACAGAGTGGAATTGTTAAATTACTGACACAACTTCTAAGAATGGGCCTTTATTCATAATAAAACACTATAATATAGTAACTGCCAATGATTTCGTATCTCGGAAAGCTCTTTTAGCGAAGAATTTGCGTATTTTTTGTTCAATAAGCCGGCTACTCGAAGTTTACTTCCATGACGGATCACATGACAATCGCCTAATTCGTGATGAAAGCTTAAATCTGATTGCATGAGCGATACTCTGTGGTATTTGTTTACAATTTACTTGTACCCTGTGCACTCTATCCTTTTCACTACGCTATCGGGAACCATACCTAATAAATACCACACAGTATCGCTCATCCTATCAGAATTAAGCTTTCATCACGAGTTAGGCGATTGTCACGTGACCTATCAAGGAAGCAAAATTAAGAATCCGCAAACTGAACAAAAACATAAATTCTTCATTAAAAGTGCATCCCGAAATGTGAAATCATTAGCAGTTAGTAAATTATACAATATAGGATATATATATACTGTTTGGTTATGAATTATGACTCATTCCATGAAGTTTTACCTGTAATTTATCAGTTTCGCTATAGATTTGTACACGCTGCGATTTTACGACAGTGTGTCGTTTTGTAAAATTTGACCATTTTTCGAGTGAAAAATCTTCAATAGCGAGTTTAGAATATCTTTAAAGGTAGTAAAAGTATACATTTTCTGTTAGCGTATTGAGTTGCCCATACGTTGCACCATATATGAGTTAAATATTTTGTACTGCACTGCAATAACATGGAAGTTTATAACACGCGTTGGAAAATTCGAATTGTCGAAGTTCTTTCCCTTCTATATATAGATGGGTTACATGGAAAACTTTTTTTTTTCGTGACAAACCCCTTTGGTATACTTGTGGTTGCAATTAGGATAAATGGTAATTTGCGCTTCATAAAGCGATTGTAGCATACTTCAACCAGAGTCAGCCATCTGTACAATTCCTTGATTAACTGGTCCGGTAATCGCCACCGAATGTGCCCTTCTAACAACCAAGGGATCAGCTTTAAGGCGTGTCTCCATCTGCTGTATTACGTACGACAGGGTCTTTCGATTGGATGGTCTGGACTCGTGCTCTTCGGGCGCTTATCTCTGTATAAACATCAAGTTGTGTTGTCGATACTTATCGAAGAGCTTTTTTCACGCGTGTATAGATAACACACAAAATTTCAATTTCCATTCAGTCAAAAACAAGAAATCGAAAATTTAAAGTAAAATCATGAATTATCAGAGTATTGATCTTTCTAAAATGTGTTACAAACATTTTAGCGATAGATGATTATAAAAGACGGAATCACTTACAAAAAAAAACAGAATAAATCCATTACAACTGATCAAAGTCAAAATGGCGGCTTCGCCAGAAAGGCTCAAATTCATGTATCATTATTTCTTAACATCGGAAACAATATGAAAAAGTAACTACATGAGTTACTTCAACAACCCTTAAAAGACATGAAATTAATACATCACTCTGTAACTTAAAGGGGTTATATTTACTTACGAAATATACACGCTTTGCGACAACAATCTAGATCTGGGCTTAAAACGAGTTTTCGTCCATTATGTACCGTCGGATTTCAACGTAAATACATGGATTTTTTCCTAAGAAGTTGATCAAATTAGAAGATGATACGATCTAAATTTTCGTGGAGCTCTACACCATTAATGATTAGTAATTTGTGAATATTTGGGTATCTATTTCAATGCGTTTTTCATCGTTTCACAATGACGGCCATCTTGCGCGCGATCACGTGATCGCTACCCAACGTTTTAATTTTGGAGTCCAGACCCTTCTATTTGAGTGGCCCTGCGTAAGACAAGTTCCCAAACAATAAATGTCTTATAATAAAGGTATCGATGTGTTTTGTTTTATGTAAACCATTTTACCCCTCTAGAATATTGAATTCCATTATTAGTACCAAATGTATTCTGAAAAAATGTATTCTACACATCATAATAACTTCTTAATGCCCTGTAACACCTTAGCCGCAGACTTATTATATACATGTCCTGCATTCTCTATATTGTTTATTTATACACATGTCATATGCTTCTAGAATTCAATATGCTGTTGATTTTGTATTTGTTTACTATGTTGTTTGTGTCAGGGGCTGGAGGCCTATATACCACTAATAATAAACTAAACTATAAACTATTCGACCTTACGATTGTATTTCTTTTGTCCTAACATCTTTGAGTGAGATGTACGTATTTTTGTACAAAAATGTTCATATTATCATACTATTTCATTTGATCTTACTACTTTTACAAACTGTATAATTTCGTGTATGTAATTTATTTGTAAATTTGAGATTAAATTTAAATAAACAAAACCGTATGGTTTCACCAACACAAAAAGGATAGGATAAAATATAAGCTGTAAAAATAAATGGTGACGTTATATGTGTGAAGCACTAGCAGTCAACACCTGTATTAGATGTATGATTGTCTCAAAATAATTTTCTTCTCCCACATACGTGAAGAACGCATATTTTACTTTGCCAAACTCGGGTCTACCAATGTATATAACACGGTGAATGCAGTATAAGGATTCGTGGAGAGGCTAACTCATTGATTGACAAAACAAACTGAAAAATAATACTTCTTCATGAACTAAAGAGCACCGTCGTCTTATTGACTTTGGAAGCAGTAATATCGACTAATGATTATCTTTCAGAGTTTCTTTTAA
This sequence comes from Lutraria lutraria, assembly GCA_964023205.1. Lineage (NCBI taxonomy): Eukaryota > Metazoa > Mollusca > Bivalvia > Venerida > Mactridae > Lutraria > Lutraria lutraria. The sequence continues at coordinate 31,624,540 of OZ026838.1, forward strand.
CAGAAGATCAATGTTTGTAAACGAGGTATACATTTATCATATATGAGAGTATCTTGTCGGTTCCTTCCCCGCAATAGTGTTTGCATGATGGTACTCACAGAGTTAATGCAAGAGGAAATGTTCATCGCTCTTTTGTTGCAAATGGTAGTACTTTCACATTGTTACAAATACATCCTGTCCTCTCCACAGGCGACAGTATAAGTGTTTTGTCCACAAATGATGCAAAACAAAATTCCCGTCACTGATCTTATATATACTATCAAGGTAAAAATCCTACTATACGTCTTTATGTCAAACAATGTGGAACATCGCATCTCGTTGTTTCAGCATAAGATATATGCGCTGAAAAAAATAGCTACACAGGTCATTCAGATAAACTATTATATAAATATCACATCCCACCTAGGGTGATAGAACGTAATGTTCACCCGAGACAAGTAATGTTGACCGAGGCGTTAGCCGAGGTTGACATTACTTTGTCAAGGGTTAACATTACGTTCTATCACCATATGTGGGATGTGATATTTATTTTATTATACCGAATAAAACAATGATTAAGAAATACAAGAATGCAACAAATATGCTAACAATTATACGGTCTTTTCGTACTGGTTGAGTCAAAACAATAAGTCTTTATCACAGATTAAAACGAAGCATAGTTATTTTCGCTGTCAAATTATCTTCTGCAAAACGGGGTGTCAAATTATGAGTGGATTTTGAAAGCGTCTAGGACATAGATCAGATTGACTAAAACACGGCACCCGGTAATATCGCGTCAGCGCGTGAGGGTAGTTTCGTTATGGCAAGCGGGCCGAAATGTACTGTCAGAGGGTAACATTACGGATTGTCACCCTATGACGTCACATAAGACTATAGAGTAAATAAGTCACGTGAGGTATAATAAAAGATATTAATTCATACCGAAAATCTCATTCAATTACATCTTATAACTGTGAAACGGTCAATTTGTGTTCCTTTCGTTATTTGACTTCGCTGCAAGCCATTTTGAGTCAAGTGCGAGTGATGTATGAAGCGAACTGATTGGTCGGATATGTGTGTACTATAGATGGTTCATTTCATGCTGAAATTCGGTAGGAATTAATATCTTATAGATACATATATACATATAGTATATTATATATTATACATATAGTAGGCTTTTTACCTTGATAGTATATATAAGATCAGTGATGGGAATTATCTTTTTGCATCATTTGTGGACCAAACACTGATACTGCCACCTGTGGTCCTCTCTATAAAGTATACAAGTTTGTACATCATCAAAATTGGACTGGTTGATGGTTGGGTTTGTAGTCTTGTATTGCTGTAGTGTAATTGGAACTTAAGCTACGAGACCAAATTGTCAAATTCTAGGTAAAATGAGTGTTGATGATCTTTTGACCATGTTTGGAGTGCGTACTTTACGTTAAGCAAAATTCTCAAAGGATTAATGTTGTGGAATTTTCTTTTATATGAATCCATTCGCAACGGGTTTTCTATTCATATATTTTTAGCAGATTTTCATACAACTTTTTGACATGCTCTTACACAAGTATTGCGTGTCAGTGTTTGTAGTGTGTTCTTGTAAGTATCTGTATTATTACGTGATTTATTCTCACTCTCTTTAATAATATCCCATTCTGTCATGTCTTACGTTTCTTCTCTAAAAGACGTCCTACTCTGTTGTCGTAGAAATATCCATGAAAGTAAGAATGAATTCATGAACATTTGTATTCATTATGTCAAAGAAAGTATTTCATATTTTCTGTCAAGGGAATATTGCGATGATGGTATGTCAGAGTAATGGCGAGACAAACCTTTCCCAGAAGCTGTTAATAAAATAGACCTGAATTCGGAATTAGATAGACGATTAATGGTCCCTAGTGGTGTGAAAAAGAAATAATGAAACAATCCAATGACTCGACTTTGAAACAGTTGCTCGTTCGTTTCATTGAAACTTTAAGTTTTATTCCGCAAACGAAACAGTAAGAGACGGGGAATATCAAGAACAAAGACAAAGAAACGAAGTGTCCCCATACTATTGAATGGACCTTTAATAAACACAATTTATTATATTTTTACTATTCTAATTTCACTTTTAATTGCTTGCTGTACTCAAAATATGTATCACCTATAAAACAACCTTAATATTGGTAAAATGCATGTCCTTCAAGAGATTATCACACCCTTGTCATTTAATCCTCATATTCGCAAATATGTTGTATCGCTTTGGGATTACCATTATGATTGATTTAGTACACCAGAATAAATATAGCGATTACAAAGAACGTCCGTCCAAAGCATCATAACGACGAATTATTATCATGTCTATTGTCTTAGCATTTACACCAGGAATGTTCGCTTCGCTTTTGTGTATTGTTTTCAATACTAGACATATAAAAGTTGGTTGTAAATAATGTTTCTAACTAAACGTAAAATATGTTGATTTGTCCATTGCAACACATGTTTTATGATGTAATATTGCTGTACAAAGTTGACATGTTAGTTTTTAATTGTAGCAATATGATTCGAAATCACAACACTGTATTCAAGGATATTGAAATAAACATAGGCTGCTATGACGGTACACGTCTTGGATTATGTAACTGTCAATAAATTTCAAATTTCTGATTTGTTCCTTTTGTTAAGTATAATCAAATGTATAGGACAATTTTAATGTTATCTTACTGTACATGGTACACGATTTTATTGATCAACTCCTTTTTGGAGATACTTGCGTTTTTGGATTAATACTTAATATGTTTCCTTTTGTCATAATTATATGTATTAAATTATATCACGAATATAGGAATGAAGCAGCTAACATATGTTTGCGTATCCCATTCTCATATAAAATTGCTCTTTTATTGATTCAGTTCATTTATGTTTGTTTATTGTTGAAGAAACTCCTAGTAAACGAAAACACTTTAAACTCAACAGTTATTGTTTGAAATAAGGAACAATCGGTCGTAAATGTCGTTTATAATTAATCGCTATTTTTGTAAATCTTGAAAACAACTTACTCTAGCAAATTCCACACTATTTGATCCACAAAACATCTCTTCAAGATTTAATCTATTATATGGTAAGATGAATCAAGTTTCAAATCTTTGAAATAAGTGAATATTTAATTGACCAACGTTAATATATAGTGTGTTCCATAATATATGTTACCATTTGAATCACTTGCATTTCTTGTTTAATGTTAATGCCATGGATGGAAAATAATGTAAAGACGACATGTAATACATAATAAAGTTTAACTTGATATGCCACTTGTAAGACATGTATTACTAATACCAAAATTATTTATAATACATATATCAATTATGACGACGTCGCAACGTTGTTTTTGTTTTTTTTAATTATTGACCACAGCCTAGCTGGTTTCAACGTTTGTTTGTCTGATTTAAAGTTTGATGTTCAACTTCAGTCTAAGGAGAGAACTAGATGAGGGTTTGTAGGCTCTATCCTTCAATTAGCCCACAAATAAAAGTCTAGTGGACTCCAATCTGGTGAATGAATTGGCATCGCATAATTTGTTTTCCGAGAAATTATCCTGCCTTGAAATGTCTGTTGTAACCAGCCAAGAACTAAAGATTGGGTGTGCGATGTGATGCCATCTTGCTGGAACCACATAGATGAAAGATAAATTCCCTTTCGCCGAAGTGCTGGAATAAACTGGCGTCTGGGTAAACGCATATATCGCTCGCTGTTTATGGTTTCAACATCTCCATCCTCATCTTCAACGAATGGCTTAATAATGCTTTGGTAACTCAATGCGGCGAAAACGGTTACTTTGTCACTATGCAGAGATTTTTCAAGGTAATCATCTGGTTTCATCTCCCTAATGAGAATTATCTCACTGTAGAATTTTAATGTATTTGCAGAAATGTAATTGAAAACTGTTAAAATAATACGAAACCCTTCTCACGATATAAATCAAGACTGAGACATGCGGTATTTTTTTGCAAAATGGAACAAGAGATATAACTCAAGCCGAGTATGTTTTTTAGAAATGCGCCAAACAATTATTGTCGGAATTAAGCAAAACCTTCAAAATAATGTCTCCACTTGCGTACTTTTTCCCATTTCAAGCATGATCCCATTCGAAATTCAGACTATGCTCGTTCCATATTTCAAAGTTAATGCTTTGGAGAATATTAATAACTAATGAAGGTATTCACAATCACCATGAACATTATATTATGATTATACGTGATATGTTTTGTATGGGTTCTTTTTCTATGAATCCCATTTTTGATCTATATTATGTAATGTAAACGAAAGTGTTTTCCTAATATCTTCTTAGCTTGATGGTACATATTCTCCTGTATCATCTAACGAACCGTAGTAGTTCTTTGGAATTCACATTAATTACATTAAATATACTGCTGCCCACAGTTCTTCACATGTCAACAATGTTGGGTATTTTTTTCCACGAATATCAAGTCTGATAAAACACCGTCTAGATCTTACAAAGTCACAGAACTTTTTCAAAATGCAACATAAACGTGGAAAACTCACATCTGATGGATCAGTGTAAGCAATGAAAGAAATACAACTTTATTTTAAGTGAAAGTGAATTCAGATCATCAGACAGTGTCAAAAGCAATAAATTTGAATTATGCACACATAATTCTACTCGATACTCTAAGCAACGGTCACAAAAACGATTTCAAATAGCAGAAAACAATACATACATATTAATACAGTTTATATACTAAATTTCGTGTATCCCTGGAAGTTTCAAATTGAGTTTCAGCAGCACAATTTAATTCACCTCAAGATTTGTACAAATCCTGACGACAATGAACTAATTGCTAGCTTCAGTTCTCCCAAAAGCGCAACAACACCAGCTAAGTGCTAATGTTATGGAAATTTCTTTTTCATACCCACATTATCTTCCTTACAACCATACTTTCTCCTGTTTTGCTGTAAGTGCTTCATATATGGTCTTGTATTTTAATCTTATACTTTATGATTATAATAAATCTAAACTAAACGTAAGAGCCAGACGTATAATTTACAAACTGCTTTATTGCTCGCCAATAACATAGTGGAGTGGATTTAAGGAGAATGTACGGAGATAAATAAATCAATGTGGAGACTTTAACGTTTAACTCATTATTTACACTCGCTGCAATCACGCTAGTGTGGAAGACCTTAATGTTAGTGGTAACAAAAACAAACCAATGAAAAGCGTGGAACAAAGAGACAGATTCACTTGGCTCGGTGGTCTATCCACGTATATTCAGGTTGTATACACGAAAAGGAAATGATGAGAATTGCGTAAAGTACTAGTAGATCCAGACACAACGATATGACAGATGTCTATGTTTGCTTCGTTACAGCATTCATATACATTCTGGGTTACATTACGATTTTGAGGCAAATTTGTTAACTTACAACAACGTGGATACTGATTTACTATACATACGATAATCTATAACAATTTACACACTGTCATGGATGTTGTAAACTTTGTATATGTACTCGTTTATCAAAATTATGACGTAATTCTGGGTAAGCCGAAAATAAGACAGCTTATAAAAGTTACTGTAATTATAGCCTTTATTATTAGCATTTAGAAATGAAATCTGACTCCATAAAAATATGTCAGCATCTGTACAGGTGAAAATTGAGATTCCGGTGAAGCAATGTTCCCTTCGAGTGCTTCATATTATATCTGAATTTCATTATTTTGTTTTTGAACCGCACATATCGACATTCATTTCCTACAATGCTGCATTTTAGATAGTCATGGCTTGTATAATGTATGTGGTATTGTAATAAAACATGTTCTATGTTCTATTTCCTATAATCCTGCCAAATATTAATGAAAACTTTACAATGTCCGAAAAAAGGAAATATGTGCAGGCGTAAATAGTGTGTTTGTCTAAAGCAAATGAATTTAATGATGACGTTGCGAGTGTATTTTAATTTCTTAAAATCGTCGAATAATAATTTTATTTAATAAATTCGTATTACACGGTGAAATATAAAACTAAAGAAACATCTCACGGACCTAAACTGGAAGGTATCACAACACTACATAACAACGTCAACAAAGTTATTCTCAAACGCATTTATAGATGATTAATAGGTATATTTTAAAATGAGAACAATAACATTACTGTGTTTGGTCGGTAGTTAGATGTGTGTATTTTTATTTTAAATAGACTCATCGAAAATACATACTGCATATAAAGTAGTAAATTGAAATACGAAATATGTTTATTTACAAAAATATATTACATATTACACAACGGTATGTTATTATGAATAAAGAACTAATTGGATACTTATAAGGAAACATAATTGATTTGAATGATACTTACAAACATAGACATTAATAAAACAAAATATTTATATATGGGCGGGGACTGATTACTTCTTGACTCATGATACACGGGTGTATTTTCTTCAGTTTTATCACTATTTACACTCTCATAAAGAACTGTAGATGGAATGGGATGATTATCTTTGCCATGATGGCGGTGTTTGTGGGTAGTTTTGTTTCTATCTGAAGTTCTGATTGTCACACTAGCATTGTTTGATGTTCTCCAAGCGTCATTAAGCGCTTGCACTGATTGAGCAATAACCACTTCTGTTGTTGTTGTTGTAGTTTTTACTGTTGTGACAACAACAGATGTTGTGGAAGTAATAAGTCTACATTGATAATTTTCTGGTGTTACACTTAGATTTATGGACGCCATCCGATAACCAGCGTGCACATATGTCCATGTGAACATATCACATTCCCCAGACGGCAGCACTAAAAACCGCCCACGGTCTAGATCGGACATAACTAAACATTTGGTGTCGCGTAAGTCGCGTTCGCTTTGTAGCAATATTATACGTTCCCACCGTTTGCTGTCTATCTTACCAATACAAATGTAGTCTTCAAAAGAGTGCTTTACATAATTACAATTGTTGAATTGCATGCGAAGCCTTGAATGCTGTTCACAATCCCTGAAAAGCGATCCTTCGCATTTATCGCCATTATCAAATGTTGCTCTGAATATGTAACTTGCATTTAACGGACATGTCTGGCCTGTATTAGGTTTTTCTAGACTAACTAGTGGTTTGTATACATTGTTCAACGTCCGGTAGGAATCGCGCAGTGGCGCGGGGTCGCCATGAAAATTCTCTTCACCACAAACCACAGACCATAACTGCTTGTGATGATTCTCAAGAGGCCATACTTTGCTTTGACCTACAGCTACTCCAAGAACATTCGACCCTATCCTTTTTAAAGTGATACACGTATATCTTGGACGACAGCCATTATTGAAAAACGACACAGTCGTAAATTGTTTGGTTTTTCGTGACGGCGGTGAATCTGGGAGAGAAATGCAGTTGAATTTCCCAACACGTTTGTGCACTAAACGAGATCCTGTTATATTTACAGTTGTCTGTCCAAGAGCATCATTTAATATCCATTCGCTGCGAAGCTTCCGAGGAAAATCGCATGAATCCGGAAACACATTTGGGTCGCATACGCCACAGGATTTCAAACATCGGTAATGGAACAGATTACATGGTAACATATCACAACTCAGATGTTCGTCTGTACAAAGGCTATTTTGACTGACCACTTCTAGCTCTAACAAGAAGTAATCGACATCCGGCGCTTCGTCACAAATTAAATCCGTATATAGATACATTAAAGTTTTCCCATCGTACGTCCGTCTGGCCGGAATTTTTAAACACCATACGCTGTTTGTTTCAGTTGCTCTCAGAACAACAAACACGTCACCATCTTCTCTCCATGATGTCACACACAGTGCTCGCTGCTTCTGCTTCATTGGTAGGTCACCTATACACGTCGGCGTTCGAAAATCAAATGTGATTCCTTCACCAGTATGACATTCACTCTCGAATCTCATTGGTAAATCATGAAAGTTGCAAGTATGATCCATTACGCCTTTCTTCTTTATCTTCATGTTATACCCGCCACTCAATGGACATACAGTAAACTCTGTTCGACTCTTTGCTATTGAAACAGTTAGCCAAGGATCTAATTTTAAATTGGCATCCTCACACAAAGAGGAGTCTAAAATAGTTGATAGATGTGAGTGTTTAGACTGTAAGATCGATTCACTTCTGTAGATAAATTTAATACAAAGATACGTTCCATTTTCATAGGCTAACAAATATTTCTCATCGATCATTTGTACACATTTAGCTTGCCACTCTCCGGAAATGAATTGTGAATCGGTTTCCTCGGCTTTGAATTCAATAATGTCTCTCCGGAAGTTAACAGCCAATCGAGTGTCAGCGCGCATGTGCGTATACCATGTGTCTTGTTGCAGACGGTTAGGAAAGATACAACCATTAGATATTGAAAAAATCAACACCAACGCCAACACGACCATCAACTGATTCATTTTTATTTCATTCAAAACGATCTGCAATATAAAGAAAATTAGATGCATCATACAGGGTAATAAAAAGACGATCGAGACATTTTGTAAAAGACACTACGCTGTAGATAGAGTTCATCTTCTACACAAAATGTATTGAATCAAATAACCTTTAATTACTGCTTATATGCATAATTCATGATGTTACCAGTTGCTTGGAGTAGATTAGGACAACGGGGTGAGTTTAAATAATATATGAGATATATATAAGTAACGTACGCGTGTATAAGATTAGTAACGATTTGTTAATGTAAAACGACTTTAGTGGTGGTCTACATTGGCTTTAATACTATTATATTATACTCATACTCAATAACGCGTGCTTATATACAAAATAATATAGCGCATAATCTGATAAAATCCCATTTACAAATGGCACCAACAAGTTTACTTTGAAGACGCTTAAAATGTTCATGCAATTCCAATATAATTATTGTGTAACAATTGTTTCTTTCTCTTTCAGTATCGATTTGAACGAGACTTCAACCTAGTTGTTTATCGTTTTCTTTTACTTTGAAAGTTCGATTGCGTCTGGAAGAAGTAAACCCTGAATAAGATTGATTATCTTTGAATATTGCTTTTGGCACTAAATAGCACTTTGACTTGATATATGTCCTCGTCTTCCGGTAATTTTACTATTTTATTTACAATACATTGCTGGCACTGTTATCCATAAGTCATACCATTTACTTCTGTAACCCGACCTTGTTTGCTTCATCTGCTAAACCATTGAATGTAAGCGTTTTAGTTGAGCCATTTCTAATTTTTAAAAGTACATAATTATATTTTCAAATTAAAATATCTCCGTTAAGCCAAACTGGTCAAAAATATAAAATTAAACTAAACTATTACTGTTTAAAAGAATATAATCATCATCATCGATTGCATGTACTGTACTTGGTGAAATGATAAATTGGTATGGCGGTTTTTGGTTTTTTATTAAAGATTTGTTCGAACAAAAAAATGAACTAATTAGTTGTAAGGAAATAGTGTTTGTTTCCATTTGTCGCTAAAACTAATTAGATTCTTGGTTTAAAACGAAAAGACGACAATTAGTGATCTGGTAATATACAGCTGCTCAATCTAAGAATAACATGACTACACATTGTTTGGTTTGTTCAACAATTGATAACCCTGATGTCCTCTGTCTGGTACTACATTCATAAAAGACAGCTTATTATTACAACGCATCAAATAAAACTTGCTGAAAAGAAAATTACCCTCGAACAAGCGTCTGCATGGCACGTGTTCTGCATTCCTATAATTACAATAAGATGGACACGTCGTGAGAAGTTCTAGCGGTGAATAATCAATAGCATCGCCTTTAATAGGATTATATTTGACCACTGTAATTATTAAATTTACGGGAGCCTTTATCATGTTATTATAACAATGAAATGACTATATCTTGATCACCTGTCTAGTGAGTACTGACAGTTGGCCAATTCTCCCCGCAAGACATAGTAATTTCCTCGGCGACACTCATCTGGAGAAGTGTTTGATAAAACGAGTTAGAACAATGAGTTACATTCGGTTATTAACATCTTCTCATTCGGTTTATGGCGCCCTTAAATGCCGGGTGTGACACGTCGTTATAATCCTTTGAGGAAGCGATGTGCATTTAGTGGGCACTCGTAGGACTGCAGTTATTCCTACGAATGTAATTACCGGATTACGGTCGCGTTAATTGTGGACTGCCGAGATGACTTGGAAATTATGGATGAGTTACAGGCAGATTCAATTTCTGTCTTGACGATGTTAGAAAGTTATCATGTCCTGGATGACTAATGATACAAACTAGAGTATTTTCAATGTACATTAAGTTGTCCTCTTTGATTTTGAAAAACATTGCGAATATTTCAAGTGTGGTGCCTTAAATGGACTTATCACGAATACACTTATTTAATAATAAATAAATATAATTTCCAACTTTTTCTGCGTAATGTCATTATGTCAGCAAACACCTTAAAGAAGGAGTTTTGATTTTAACAGTTGACGATAAATACATATGCTCCATGGTTTCTATATATGTAGATTAGTGACAATTGCTTTGCAAACTAATTGGCATTACGTAATTATTGTTAGCACGACACGACCTTGAATGATTCCATAAGAATATACAGAAGCATTCAAAGGTCATTAAATATGGACCAGTCTAATTCTCGCTAAAGAACAAAAATAAAAACCATAGGATACCCGCAGTATCTTTGGTATAGGGAATATCTAATCAATTCGCCAGAAGTAATTGAACCTCGAATGGTGTAGCGGATGACATAGACATACTTTTATGTGTATATATTTATAACGCTCCCTGACAGAAATCAATCCTTACACAACTAGGGACATATATATTATGTAATAAAGTCCGAACTTGAAATATTCCAATCGAAGACAAGAAACAACGTGCAATAGTTCTCTCTGATATGTTTATAAAACTGAATTAGAAGCACATTAAGTTCTAAATCCAGACATCGTAGTCTCGTCAAATTCATCCTGGAGAATGTAATATAATTTAGATGTAGTAATTTACTTTAAGGCGAGAGAATTAGATGCGTTGTCGTGAACAGACCTCCTTATATGTATAAATAAAAATCTTTAACATTCAATCTAATTAAACTCAGAACGGAACACTGAAACACGACAAAGTTGTGTGTTGAGGCCGGTTCGATTGGTCAAACGGAAGAGCTGCCGGAAGAGGCAGAGCTCTTCCGAACTGTTCGATTGGTCGTCTTCTAATTTTAGCCTAAGCTATTCTATCAATTCCGCCCGATGATTAGGAGAGGTGGAAAAACTAGTCACATGACCAAACAGCTGACAACATTTCTTCTATTTAATCATTAACGATGAACACTTTCTTCAAATAGCATGTCATTTACTATCAACAATGATTGAATTCTCTAAACGACGGATCGCGCTCGATTAGGTCTGTCTTCTAAGCTCTTCTAGCCGGCGTATTCTCTTCTTACGATAGTCCAATCGAACCGGCCTTTAGTCTTAGCTGAGTAAGTTCAAACGTCGTTAATATGTTTGTGGTATTCAACGGAAGATATGTCAGGTGCACGCGTTACTTAATACGTCTTGTTCCCAGTGGTCGGTATCTTTCTTCGGAAATAATTACTCAAGTTTCGCTGAATACATCCTGCACTGTTTTTGTTAACCTGTCAGTACATTTTTATCTAGTTTTCAGATGGATGAGATTTTGGGCATTCTCTTCTAATCTTTGTCATAGTTTAATTACGCAGCTAAACACTCGACGTTTCGACATGGAAAGTGAATTAAAATGTTATTAGTGGATTACATTAATGAAATGATGTAATCAAATCCCGTGCAATTAATCACGTTACAATCTATACGTTTAAAGAATTTAAAGAAACCGTGACTGTGATTCATTGAGCTGACATCAGCAGTAGTCCAGAAACATAGTCTGATGGAACTATGAATTATAATAGAATTTATTTTATGTTTTTTAGATTTTACACCGATAGCTACTCTAATGATTCTGACACGAGTTCAGCTGAAATGAAATATCAATTTATATTGTTTTAACGCATCAAGCATTGCGTCAGGATTGCGCTGGTTTGATGAAATTTCTTTTCACCGATTTATTGAAGTTACTATCTTCAGTTTGTTACAAAGGATTATTGTAAAAGGAGGCACCAATGTTTGTTGTTTAACAAGGCCACTACTAACTGATACAATACAAAAAGTATGCTAGTTTGCCGTAAAAACTTCAGGAAGCTGACACGAGTAAAGTTAATTTTCAGTTGCCCACGACCGCCGAATAAAATTGATATGATATCTTGGTACAAAGCAAGTGGAAATAATGGATACTTTATATTGTATTGACTATTCCATACACCATAGACACGATATTTCAGCATTTTGGTAAACGCGAAGTAACGATTAATAAAAGGCATGTTTGAGCGTTGGAATTTGCCAACCAGTTGAAAATAATATTGAAATGCGTTATTATAACATTCGCCACATCAGCGTTTCAATTCAATTTTGATTTATTGACGCAATAACACAACTTGAATTAACAGTTGATTAACTTACTTAAAGGTCCTATGAGACAATATAAAACTATTACTGACATCATTATGATGGTGTGATATAAGTAGTATATGCATTATGACAAGTAGTTGTTCATCCACACACGTACTCGTAGATTGAACGTTTTACATTTTTTTTGTCCGTATTGGTCATATTTTAAATGGTAAATTTATTTACAAATAATAGTTAAACTTTCATTGACCAACTAACTTACAGATAATAGTTAAACTTCCATTGACCAACTAACTTACAGATAATAGTTAAACTTTCATTGACCAACTAACTTACAGATAATAGTTAAACTTTCATTGACCAACTAACTTACAGATAATAGTTAAACTTTCATTGACCAACTAACTTACAGATAATAGTTAAACTTTCATTGACCAACTAACTTACAGATAAACGTTAAACTTTCATTGACCAACTAACTTACAGATAAAAGTTAAAATTTCACTGACCAATTAACTTACAGACAAGAGGATTTCTTATAAAATTGAAAATTCAGTTTTTTTTCTAAATAGAGTGATTTCATGAATAATGCAAGAACACAAGTGCTCCTGCAATACGTGGCATGATTCACTAATCAAGAAGTGTCATAAAATAACGATAAAGTCCTAGTACTCTGACAAACCTCCATTACTATGGGCAATTTGTTACAATATTGAACAATCAGAAAATACTGAGCTAATAAACAATAAATGAACTAATCTCTACAAATTGATGCTAAACATCTGCTTTCACAGTCTGTGAATATCTGATGCATTCACATGAAAGTCCTAAAACCAGCTTTTAGTCTACCAAGTCTCTAGAGACTAGAGACTAAGTCTCTCATTATTTTAACAATACGCTGAGAACCATGCGGTTGTTTGAATTAAGTCCATGTGTTCTAATCAAAAGGTTGTTGTTTCGAAATTGAATTTCACTTGTACAAAATCCTTGATTAGGCGCAATCTGCTAAGTGTTTCTGTCATAATAATCACCAAACTGTGACAGCATCACGCAAATATCATTTCGTTGATTACGAATGTTCTTTCTATTACGCTGACGCCGACTAGTCATTATGCTTCGCTTTCTATGAAATTTGAATGTGAACTATACGATGTTTTAAAGATATTATAGATTTGAAGTTGTGTGTTGACAGTGTTAATTTTTCTCTAACGACAAACGTGAAGGTCTTCTATCACGGAATTATTAAATTCTGCCATACACAAGTATTGATACTTCTCCAGATACTCAAAGAGTTCTAGTTTTGCAGAAAATCGTTCCAAGGCGGTACCCACCGATATAATTTTATCCTATGCTTTTGTATACTTTTAATTGTTGGGTAGGTTTTGGGTTCAGGGTAATGGACAACGGAGTGTTGTATATAAACATTTATTTTCTTCACAACGCAATCAAATGTGACATTTGTTAAAATGTATACTCACATGTGTGAAGTATTGGTTATACTGTCGTACCAGAAAGCAGTCATCATCGAACATATCTCATACAGGCCACAAGGGTTTTATATCTTTAGGGTTGTGGATTAGAAGACTAAAAAAGCACATAATGGTAAAAGTTAGGTTTCGTTGTTCTATTGGTTTCAGATAGAACATGGTTAGTGTGTGAACCTGAATGATCATCTCATTCAGTGTAATTTAATTTGACTTCAGGGGCGTAATGGAAAGTTTTCAAAGACTTCCAGAAGTAAGAATTGCCCAGAACTCGATAATTACATATACAATTGTAGGTGCATTTGGTAAGTGTGTCTTTCAGAAATAGATTCGTTTTTCGGAGGCTTTGTCTTTCATCTAACTGATAGTTTCAAAGTTCGAAGCAATAAATAGTCGCGAACTACTGATTACAAGTATCTTCATGTCAACCGAAGTCTTTTTCTGATTGTTTATTTCTATTTTCTTCCTTACTAGAACTTCTTTATCGTGCAGTTTTGTCTTGTGACATTTGCATAATCGTAAATAAGTAATCTGCCGTAACAAAAACATTTAAAATACTGCTTAGCAAAAATGCCAGTCAGTGCACATTCATTTTTGTTATCTAAAACAGAAAAAATCAAGATATCAGCGTTAATAACTCTTTCGTTATTGATAATGTAAAATCAGTAAAAGTCATTAGAAATATCGTTTAAGTCGTCGAATATTCTACATTTAGAATACATGATTCAATATTTTTATTTGTAACGAAAAAAAAACATGTTTCTGGTAACATGGTCCAATGCATTTTATTTATAAAATAGCACAGCATTTATAAGTTACACAAGTGTATACAATTTGCAAGTCAAATTCAAACTCGAAATTAATGAACATAAAATATTTCTTACAAACGCAAGATACGTTGATACATATATGAGGAAGCATTAATTACAATAATGTTATTTCATCGATATAATTAAGGTATCTTATCTAATTACGCTATGAATTAATTTGAGCTATCATGTTAGACAATATAATAATGTGTACAGGAGACAGTTACATTAATTGATATTATTGATAATATTTTGTCTAATTACAAAATTCAATGCTTCATACATAAATTACTTAGTCTATAGAAGGTAACAAAGTCTTCATCTCTCATTAACTCTATAAATTTCACTACATTTGGTGCAACATAAAATATTGTTATATATGTTTTACGAATTACACTGTAAACTGGACAAATATACATAAAATGGAACTCATCCTCTATATCACTACTATTACATATTAAACAATATTTCTCGTTTTAATCAATTCTTTTGTTTCCATAACGTCCTGTTTCAAACTCGTTCAATTTCGTATTTTTTGCTGAATCGCCAAAAACAAAAAAGTTATATCTATATCTAAAAGTTATGAACTAAATTTCACGATTATTTCTGTGTATTCACACACGCACACGCTATGTAGTTTCATTTATATTTTGTATATTACTCGATATAGATATCGACTATAATGCAATTTTGTTGTTTTAAAATGGATCCAGCTTAACGTATTGGCGCCTGTGATATTATGAGTTTAGCATCACACATGAATGGTAATATTGTGGATATTTCATAGTCATGGAAATAACAAATAAGGTAATACCAAATTGAAACTGGTTTAGCATAATCTAATTGTGACTTACACTATACATACGAGTATTATTCTGCATATCCGCAAAGTAGAAAGCGTAAAACAAAAAAAATTCTAGCGTAATTACATATGCTATTGAATGAAAGGACTCTCTATTTTTTTTAAATGCGACGCTAGCCCTTTAATTGTTTCCAGTGATGTATCTGCCTTTGAATTCTCACAAAATCTCTCAAAGAAGTTAGTTTTATCTTGATCTTAGCGGTTGTGGGAAGATTTGGATAATTCCAGGGAATTTGCATTTTACATGTTTTGTTCGACTCGAAGTGTGGAAACAATACGACATGAAATAAAATGATTCCTTGGGATTGAAAACAATCTTAGCCGGTGATTCGAACGATTGGCTTTATCGTCATAAATGAGATTTCATTTCCATTTTATCAAAGTTGGGTCGTAAAGATTTGTCCAGCTCTGATAATTATATAATTTATGTGATTTTCAAACTTGCAATTGTTCTAAGGTCCGCAAGGTTAAGGTGGACAAGAAAATGATTCCTGGAAAAAGGCCCTAAATACTCTCGATCTTCCGATATCCCCCAACCTATATTCTATCAACCAGGACCATTTAAAAAGTATGTGATGTGATGATTCACAAAGGTAATATCTAAACACTTGGTACATGTATTCAGATATCTGGGTATTGTTTCCATATTTTGTGAAAATACCCTTAACACGTACACTAAATTACGAACATGACTTATCCAAGATATAAACAAGCATTGAATAACTCATTTTTAATGAAATATTAGTTCTGAGAAACTTATGGAGACGATATATATAAAACGAAACTTTCACAAAATAAGAGAGATGCTGTATACTGTATTTTCATTTATTTTCGTTGGGTTCAATTTTCGTGGTTTTTACTAAATTGGCTATTTCGGGGGACATAAATTCACGGTTTTTGTTTTTGGAGGGAAAAAAATATATCTTTGCATTTAAATTCGTGAGGATTTGATTTCGTGAATGAGTCGTTCCACAAAATCCACGAAATTAAATCCCCAACGAAAATTACTGATTCCACAGTATGTCTTAAGCTGAAACCACGTCTATTGCTAATTGATGAACATTCAAGGTCTTATCCTCAAATGACATTCGTATTATAGACACACCAATCCTATCGACAGTCTTGGTCAAAACAAGTGTCATGGAAGTTAAACATTGCTATGAGACAGTCTTATATATATACAGTAACCTTTACTTAACGACCTTTTTATACAAGGTTTATTTCATTTTAAGGACTACTTATATTTGAAATGGTTTCCAATATTTTCTGATATAAAATTTCAACGAGTTAAAAATACCCCTGACTACCAAGAAGTCGTGAAGTTAGTCGTAATGCCGTGATGTTAGTGTGCGTTAAGTGTTGTCGTATGAACCTTGAAGTACTAGTACTTGCTCAATGGCTACATTTTTACATTATAAGATCAGAGGCGGAATGAATGTACATTTAGCAAAATTCATTATAGGAGATACATGTATTTGCCACCTTAGAGGCTATCGATATGCATTATGCAAAATTTTAATTTTCCGCAAGTTTTCCCGAATTGTTTCCACTCAGACAGACTCCTAAATTTTCCGAAAAATATATTACTTCGCTAGTGCTAAAACGAAAGAAAAGTGTCACACTTTAATTCTGGGTATTAATTTCTGACTTGAATTATGGCGAAGATAAAGTTTCGACGCCGTCTATTTCTGACAGTGTTCCTAATAATAATCAATAATAACACGGTCCGTCTAATGAAAATACATTCTATATGATTCTATAGAACATGATCCGTATAAATCATTTCATATAAAATATGCGTTAATTTTACATATCTAGGATTAGTTTCTCCGCACAATGAATGGTCGGGATAAGTTTCCTCTTTAAGGCAGTTTTTCCTGTGAATGAGAAATATTATTCCTGATAGAGAAATATATTGCGAACATTTATCAAAGTCGTAAAACAGGCATTAAGAGTTATATATCAAAGACAAAAATTGTGAGCGATGTGTAGAAATAAATGCAGCAATCTCTAATAACCACAGAAATAAGGAGACTGTGTCGTTACGTCTCTCTTTAAACATTTATCAGTATTATTATTCTAATGCTTCCAGACGTTCATGTTTCAATAAAACGTTAGTATGTACGCAACTAGCTCAAATTTGTCACCAAATCAAGTAATGAACAAATGAACTTTTCTTTTTGATGAAGTGTTCACCTTACTTGATTCAGGTTCATTAGTTTATTGTAGGTTCACAAATTTAATAAATGTTAAGCAACTCCGTACATAAGTTAACAAATCAAATTATAGTAAAATTACCTGTCTCCAATACCATCAGATTTAGTTTCGATTTACATACTAAATTTCCTTGGGTGTATTATTTGACTATTATGTTATGAAATTGGGTATGAAATCCTGAAAGGTATGAACTTGATTATATCATATTTCTAATTACATGTAGGACTTCTGCAAACTGGGTTTTGGGGAGCAAACAAAAGGGAATCTCTGACAGATATTGTATTGACAATGAACATGTTAGAATGTTTTTGTCAATAAATATCTTTGAAACTTTGAAACTTGATATGTTTGACTTTGCGCATTAGATGTTACATTGTGAGAATATCTCGATTTTGTCTACATATTTCAAATTTGATGTTTACAACCGCCGTCTCTTTAAAGAAATCTTCATTCTAAGTCAATAAGGTATCTGGTTTGGATGTCAGGTCAAATCAATTTTCATCAATTTATAGATTTAAAAACTAAACCATAATTATATACTAAAATAAACCCACTGTATAAAGTGCATTGCAGGTGATTTTAAACAAATATTACATTTGATTGGTCTCCTATAAACCAATATCGCACGTAATTTACTCATTTTTTTATAACGATAATTACTGTGTTTATAAGAATATATTACAACAAGTAGCCTTAAATGACTATAAATGTATAAAGCAGGGAATCGTGCCTTAGATTTTGGATAAAGTACTCCGTTCGTTAGATATTTGACTTTAAAGAAATTCCGTAACCAGAACCCCGCTGATTATTACGTAATATTCCATAGATAAGAAATGAAAACAAGTATCAAAATTCTGAGGCACGGTTCCCTAGATTAACATTTCCGCTACAAAATACCGAAAATCTGTCATCAAATAAGACGGCAATGTTAATTCGAAAATGATACCTACGGTGTTTTTTTAAGCTGAGCAATTAACAATTAAAGTGTCTGATCATTATCGTCTCATGATATCAACGAATTTGACTCACCCCATTCAATTTTGATAGCCAATCAAAATCGCTTATGTTTACGGTTCAATAATTGAGACCACGCCCAGGTTTGATGTCTAGTAAGAGATTTTATAACAAATTTTTGTCATTAATGAATTAATAGTATCATATCGTACCAATACAATGCACATTACGTTAGAGATGTTTAACGCTGATAAGGTAAAGGCGATAAAGGAGTGCAGTATCTATCGCAATAGAACACCATTTTCGAGCGGTCGGTTAGAATATGTTGTTGCTTGGTATTAAAGTATGACATTTAATCTTTGTAAACAATGTAAAATATCATTTTACGTTATTTTAGCGATTTTATCCAAGCCAGATACGTTAAGAATGTCAGTGTTCGAGTCGAAAAAAAATTACCCCGTTTAGAGGGGTTCGTGTCATTTATTTTTATTAATTATATTTTATTAAGGAACGACAGCACGTGACCTGCTGGATTTGAAAAAGTTGTAAATAAGAACGTCATAACGCATCGGGGTTCGAATACTTTGTTAAATAGGACAGTTCTCTGAAATATTTGTAAATAATGTAAGAAAACTCACAGGTTTAAACAGACCCAGTTGTGCCAAAGAATCGTCAAAGAAAAAACATGAACATTAGTCCAACAACTACCGCTAGTACAAAGATTACACGTTCTAATCCGGTGAATCGACGAATAATCCGATTTGTTCAACTAATTTCTCCACAGCTATAAGAAACGTTATTTAAGAAGTGCAAAGAGTGCATATGCGTACCCATGAAGGCGAAATCAATACATTTCAATTTGTGAAATGGTTTTGAACGACGAAATATCGAACCTGTATTCGAATAGTGACCATGATATTTTCAATCTAGGCTGCAATTTGAGATGCTTTATATGAACATAAAAAAGTCGTCAAACTTTTGTTTGTCAAATATTTTATTAAGAAAACCCAATATCGACCGCGTAAAATTTTATGTCGTTTTCAAAACGTTAGGAATATTAGCTCTGTTATTTTAAACAAAAATAATCGATGTGCTTTTTTTTGTCCAGTAGGCCTTTTGACATGTGTTTGTGTTTATACAGACGGCCGCAAATTTTATATTTATACAGACATATTGGATGTCAAATTAACATCGTATTGGTTAATATTTTCTTTAAAGTCCCATTATAAAAAAATATGCAAAAAAACAAGCAATTGGTAATATTATCCCAAGATGACGATTACCTACGAAACGAGCCCTTTTTCTTCGAAAAACACTCATTTCGCAGTGATTTTTGCTTTTGTAACTGGAAATATATAGAACGTGTGACATCACTTTATGACGTATGCATAACATGACTGCGGGAAAACACAGCTGTTCTATAAGTTAGTATTTTATGTCAATGATATTGGGAAAATTACGATTATTATAGTGGTTTTGGAAACATTTTTTCTTGCATGGGAAGAAAACACAACGGATTCCTCTGTTGTAGGACAAATTGAAACTATAACGACCGATAAATTTATATGCTTATGGGACTTTAAAGCTTATCTTCAGCTCATTTTGGCGTTTAGCATTTAGAAATATCGTACTTACGAAATATAATTACATGCATCCTGAAAATAAATATGACGAAAACTATGTGATAGTATGATTACTTAATCCCTCTGGGTACCATTTAATGGGAACACTTAAAATTGTTACCGATCATACCGATTTATTTTGTGACACATGATACGGTTTTACGATATCTATCTTAGAAAACACATCGTTTTTCGCGACTCCCTCATTTTCAATTATATAACTCTCAAGAAGATAAAAAAGGAAAGTTGACTTTCGTAGATATCGTAAAGCGTACAATGACACTTATAGATCACTCCCATTATATAGATACATGGACGCTGTAATTATAACAAACGAGCAGCTTATGAGGTTTCTCAGAGTGTTGAGAACAGTGACGGACTGCATGGATACACATGTAATACGCCAAACTTTCACTTCGCAGATAGCTTTATTATGAACCCCAAACTAACCATAGTAAATTATTTTCTTAAATTCGCATGTGGTGTATATGATTTAGTTGAACCGACAACCATTCGTTCAATTTAGACATTTAAGAGAAGTCAAGATCCTCTTCAGACTTATTTTGCTACATATTTGCATATCTCTAGAAATGGATCGAAGTTTGATAAATAAAAAAATAACTTTTGTCGATAATGTTGGTATCGCTGACAAATTACAGAAACCTTTTTACGAGCGTACTAAATATGACTATAAAGAGATAGCAGCAACTTTATGAGAATTAAGAGCACAATACATGCCCGTATAAGTATTTTTGTTATGGTCAGACACTGACTTTTGCAAATATTATACAATCGCAAAAAATTGTCTCACGGAACTATTAGGAATACATGCACCTACAATGTCGAGCATGTCTAATTTAACACAATTACAAAGATTATGTAACGAATAATGCACCACGCATTAACTAACTAAATCTTACTCGCAAATGGAAATTCTTTTTTGCTTGTAATTCTATTGTATTTCCAAAGTTTGTTGAGAATATCTTTATCTGTTTAAGTAGTTGAGTGTTATTCCCTTTCTTGTATTCAATTTTGCACCCATTTCTACAAATGTGCAAACCGTATAAATACTTTAAAAGCATCCGTTTATAGTGTTCTCGTTTTAAATATCAAACATAAAAAGTATCAAATTATTTGAAAGAGTTGTTTAATGTATCTAGTATTATGCCAATAAATTTTCATTTCATCCAAAATATTTTTTTACCTTGACAGTCCATTCGAAATCTATTTACCAAAGCGATGGGAAATTTAATCCCGCGATAAATGCTTTACCCACGGGGTGAATGATCTTTCAAATATAATATTCATTTTTTCAGTTAAAATCGAGAATATGCCTGTATTAGTAAATTTTCTCCTCATCTCTTATACACCAAAGACTCTTTCAGCAGTACGATTTGTTCTATTGCAATATAAATCGAAGTCAGTAGAAGTAAAGAAACGGGGAAAATGTCAACTCTTTTTCGGGTCTATCTTGCTAATCAGATTAAATGACACTTCGATAAAGATAAAATCTAAATCTAGAAATAGATTTACAAATACTCACACATTAACTACAGCACATGATATAAGGAAAGAAGTTACAAGTGATGTTATGCTAGATAAGCAGATAAGGCTAGTTTGTCATTTTAAAATAGTTTGCCGTTAAGCTTGGTAAGATTTTGTTACCCTAGTTTATCCAAATTTAGATAATATAAACATAAGATTTATCTTTATTCTACTCTACATAGCTAAAACAACGCTTACATTGTTGTGTTCTGTTTCTAAGTATAGCTAAATCAACTAAATTATAAATACATTTTTAAATGATAGTATATAAATGTATGGCACATAGCATCTACACCATAAAACCGGCGCAAATTCAACCAGGTGCAAATCAGAAATACATTAATTTTATCTTTATACAAATTGTTTATTATCGTTTTAAGTAATATTTCCAGACTTGAATTATATACAAATTCTACGATGTCAACTCCTAATTCAAACATATCCAATTTTCTTCTTCTTAAAAAGAACCAAATAAAATGTTTTTCTATACCTGCAGACAATAATCATGTTATTTCCTCTCCAATATTTGATAATCAAATCCAATTAAACCGTCTCCAAACTTTTTAAGCGCCGTTTACTGTGTTTTTAATGTCATTCAATTTAACTTCAACCAATTTATCGCTTACTTTCACAGTCATTCCTGCCGAATAATTGATAAAGACGAAGAACGCTACCACGCGTCTGTTACTAAAGTGAATATCAGTCCAAATGTCTGCGAGACTCGTAGAAAGAATCTCTCGGTGCGGCGTGAATCGATAAATAAATCAGGTACATTTAAAGCTTCGATCTCTATTGTCGTAAGAACAATTATTGCCGGAACTTTCGCTATCGACGAAAAAACTTTTTCTGATTCTCGAAACAAAGATATAAAGGCTTGACTGCACACGTACCTAGGCAATGAATTGATTTATAGATAATCAATTGTATCAGTGTCCGGGTCGGTCCACCTCAATCATTGGGCAATTAAGTCGAAAGTAAATAAGGCGCCGTAGCACAGACTGAAGATAAGATAGTATTGACCAGAATTGATTTTATTCACCTGGAATATTCGGTAAAATGATCTATTTTGAAAAATTGTTTGCCTGGTGAGGTTATAGGATCGATACGGCACATCCCGTATATCGAGCATAGAACAGAATCTTTTTATTCTTATTTCAGGAGTATTACCATGTTATTACATGACTCAAGTGTTAACAGTATTACCATGAATTGGTCGAAACATTTTAGATAAAAGTGAAGATGGGTGAAAAAATGCGGAAGACGACCTGTATTGAACATTGCACAAACATGCTGACAAATACATGAAAGTGCTTCACCCAACCTTGAATAAATTTTTAATTATTGCTTACATTCCCCTACATTTAATTTAACTCGAGCCAATTAATCTGAAGTCATTTAATAGTGTAAACAATCAAATAAGAAATCGTGGAGGAATTGTTGTGAGAACATTCTGTGTGCGATGTATTGGTTGAAACAATATTAAAATGTAACAAGAATTCTAAGATATATAGAAATCTAATTGTATAAGGTCTCCTGGAAAGATTTTAACACTGACTAATCATCAGCTACAGGCTCTTTGTCAGGAAGCGAATATTTTTCAAAGAATAACTAATAAATAACGTGCAATAAATTCATTCCATACATAATATATTTTTTATTTATTCAATTTAGCGTGAATTGATATTTAATTAAATATATTCTTGACAATTATCATAAAAATATGTTGATGAATTGTAGCAACCTTTCGCAATACTATATTTGCTACAAGGGTTTGGATGTGGTTAAATACAAGTTGGCTGAATAGACCGGGATATGATTGTGCTCTCTATTAAATTAATTCCATGACAATCAACGAACGGACGAGGAATTGTTTTGACTGAATTCATCGTATACACATTTACTTTGTTTGTTTCACATTCGCCCTTTTCTTTATGTACACCACCACCGTTTAGTATCTCTCTTATCTATATTTATTCATATCCTAAATGGTAATTTCCATCTTATGATGTTAATACCATACCTTCTAACGTCTCGTGATTTATTTATCATAACACTGATAAATGTGAGTTGTATTTCCTTTTAAGGTAATATGGCATTCTTTGATCAAGTAGTGTTGTAACCCGTTTTGTGGCATAACTGCGTTTTTAGGCTCCAAAGATTTCAATTCATATTTAGTGTTGTATATTAGGTTTATTGATATATTTATCCTCCGAACGTAAGAAGCTCAGCTCTTGGGATGAGTGTTTATATATATTTTGCCGTAAGCTGTCGAGACGAGATAAATACGTGTATCACCATATTAGGACATTACCGAAGAACTAGCGTGTTTTGTTGATTGAATAGCATGCCATCTGTTTAAAAAACACTTCCGACATCCCCATGGTGACTGTAGGAAATATGGCAAGTCGTTATGAAGACAAGTTGTATTAATTTCTCGTAAAGACGCTGGAATGTTTATTGCACGCGACAAACCGAAGAAATCATACGGTTTGATATATTTCCGAATTAGCTAATTCAACATGGAATGTTCCATCCGTTTGCTCTGTGTGGACATGCTATACAAATCCTGTCTTCGCCACGAAGAGCTGTCACGTGACTGCACTGCATGTTAATTTTCGTATGTCGTGTTTGCTTGCCCGGAAGATATCATAATCAGACAATCAAAGAGAAGACAACATTAAATAGATATTGAAGACTGGTTCTCGCATGCAATATTCTGCGTTCAATTAACTTTCTATTATTGTCAGATGCATCTCTATGTCCTTAGTAAAATTGGGCGGTTTTTGGATGTGACAGAACCGGGAGTTTTATATTAAAAACATGTCAATATGTCCAATGCATATGTTTTTTATGATGGAAAGGTTATTTGAAGACATGGTTAACACTGAACCATGTTTCAAGCTGCTATTTCCTGTTCTACATTTTAAATATTCTATAATCATTCAGATATGTATTCAGGATGTGTACTACAATGCCAGACGCGATACATTGTCGTTAACATGATATACTTCAATTAATTGTATGCTTGTACTGAGATTTCCCATTAAAGCCGACAATCCATTTTTTTGAATGAGAATACAATCATATTATCTCAGTTGATCTCGGTAAAGGATTCGTGTATTATCATTATATAGATAAAAATCTACCGAAGCCTATTTGGTCCTAGACAAGTTACGACAAAACTAGTTATGTATAAGTAAACAAAGTTACCACAATACTGGGTGTATTCATACAAATAAGTCACGACAATACTGGTTATGTACAAATAAAAGAAGTAACGACGATATTGGCAATACAGGAAAGCGAGAGTTGTCGGAAATTGCGTTTTCGGGCGTGATTATTTTTTTATTTGTTTCGCCAGTGATGATGTCGGATGGAGGCGGGTGGGGTCACATTATATAGATGAGAATAAGCATTTCAAGAATTGGGCTTTATATTCATTTTATGTATCATTCTATGATTTAATTTGAACTTATCTGGGAAGGAAAATAGCATACAAGTTTGTCGTCAAATAGATAATTACATTGAACAAATCAGCGGTAACAATATTGTATAAGTATATTTTTTACTGGAACGCATGTACTTGCTGGTATTAGAATTCATGTAGCGTATTCTTACCGCCCTGTTTGATACAAAACCAGCACAGTTATCATCAACTTCTAATACTGACAAAGTCGGTGTGTTTTTTTTCGATTGAACAGAAAATTGCGCTTTGTGGAATCATAAAATGATTTTTTTGGTTGGTAACAGCTGCAATGTGATAATTACTGTTGCAGTGTGGAAACATATTGTCACGATTTCCCCGATAAATCAGAAGATTTCAGGACACAACATCCTTGTGATAATGGCAGCCGTTTCCAACAAGGAAATTATTCATCCGAATGGCATTATTAGCATCATTCCATTAATATTATTTTAAGATATTTGTATTCGTATTTGACTTGTTTACTTTGGTTGTTATTAATTTTCTGAATATTCTGTGTTTATGTAATGAACAATGGAACTGTGTTTACAAAGAAATCTGATCAATCCGTCTAATGGAAATAGGAAAACGTACATTACGTGTATAAATATTTTATTATCTAATGCCCCGTGGTCGACCGATCTCAATCAAGAAGAATACGAATAATTGCCTCATGCTATTCTCGTATAAGCAGGCGGACTTTGTTCATTTATTAGCAATATACGAACGACTACTTAACAATTTATTATATCTATATTTGGTTCAACTGACCAGGCGGCTGTCGTAATCCAGTGGTAAGGGAGCTGTACTTGCAGTCGGGGATCCGTGTTCGAATCCTGAATGCGAAATCCTACCATTAAAATGTCGATATTCCTCTATATAGTAAATGGACAAAGTATTGTGTATAATATTTGGATAAGATTGTTATCAATCATACTTAAATACATTGTGTGGATATTGAATTTTCCCAAGTAGTTCTGGATGAACTTTTTTAACTTAAATTGTACTCGGTTGGGGGGGGGGGCTTTCTTTTGTGACGTTTGTATTAATTTTCTTTTCAATCAACTAAGGATTTCGATGTATCATCATTAAATGTAAAGTTACTGCAACATTGTGTTGGATGATTAAAACTGGTGCTATAACATATCTCAATATTGAAAGAACTTTCGGAAGTGTTAAGTATTACAAAGCTTTCGGAGAGGCGCATCTTAATTCTGACGATATTACGTGATAAACTTACAAGTTATATCATGACTTCAAAAAATGGAATGTGTACATTTTATGTATTTTGACGTTTAAAAAAGAAATACTTTCTTAACGAGGAAGACGTTGGGTTGATGACGAGAGTGTCGCTGTTGTACAATATTATTATTTGGTCCAGTGCGTGTATGACATAGTTATACACTAGCTCGACCACACCAAATAACGTGTGGAAACGTGGAAAGCTATAATATTAAATGTTAAAGATATACCTGAAGCCACTGAGAGACAATAATCATGTTCATTTTGCTGAAACATGCCTGATGTATTTGATACATATTATCACAAGTGGTCATCTATAGACATATTTTAAAGTTCATTAAAGTTAATTTTATGATACAAAATGTCTCTAATCATAATTATAATAAAACGGAACAAGTATAGGACGTTAACATTTAAATCATTACGTTAAGTCGTAGTCCATGCAGTTTGAAGAATGGAATAAAGAATGAAAATTATGGTCAATTGATGCTAAGTATGGTATTCTATGTACTTTATGATAATGATAATTATACTGTATAATCATGCATCGATATTCATTCTATAAAACTGTATTTTCACGAAACCGTTATGTTAACTTATAACGAACATTGAAGTGTTAGTCTATACAACGCCTATGTGACCTTTTCTTTGGTACTATATTTTAAGTAAACATATGAATGAGACAATGCCGGACAGTTTCATTGTCTACCGCTGTTAATATTCCTTCTGGGTCTGGTCATTATGTCAGTATTAAGCCGCTAAGGATCGTATCGCGTAAAGCAACAAGATGTATACATAAACACTTCTTAACCTAATCATTGTATATTGCAGACGAAGTAAATTATGAATTTTAAGTGCATGTCGAAATTCCTTTTTATAACTACATCAACACATCATATATCATGACAATTGAATTAGTACCCCATTACCGTAATAAGTCTTCAAACTAACGACTTAGGGTCAATTATAGCCGTTAATTGTCAATTTAAAACAGTTTCCCCAAATATGTATCCCCTATCGGGAGTTCAATATCGCATTACGATCACACCGATTCAACCCGAGTCAGTTTTGTACCAACCAAAACCTTCACACTTA
Source organism: Lutraria lutraria (assembly GCA_964023205.1). NCBI lineage: Eukaryota > Metazoa > Mollusca > Bivalvia > Venerida > Mactridae > Lutraria > Lutraria lutraria. The sequence continues at coordinate 31,652,267 of OZ026838.1, forward strand.
ACCCGATATTTAAAGATTAGCATAATATTCTTATTTTTGAAAAATTGAGTAATCATAAAAAACAAAATGGACAAGAGGCAGCTGATTTTTAATAGAGCTAGTTCGCTTATCTCCACGACAGTGTCAGATTTGTCAATTTAACAACCTTTCACTTGTCGCATCACTTACAAGGCACATGGACGAGCATTAGGAATGTCTGTACCGATATTTCCAATAATGTCTTTTTTAAATGTCTGAGTTGAGTGGACACAGAAATGAGTATTCACTAATTGACAATCTAATATAATTAGACTGACATGTACGGACCATTAGCTGACCCAGCTGCATGTGGAGACCATGTAAAGCTATTGTCTTGGGATCACGAAAGCAGCTGTGCCAATCTAAAAGTGACTGTCGAAACTATCGTCTGCTTGTTTAATGGATGAGTTATCGATAGATTAGCATGATGTATGTACGTGTTCGGTCCTGCGAAACTATATATCTGCAATTAATTGAAAATTGCGATGCTAGAACAGAGCTCTGGGTTAATGTTACTATCAAACACTTGGATAAATCGACAGAATGTTTTAAACATAGATTCGTTAGAAACAACAACCAGATACTCAATTGCTCAATGAAAATACAAGGAAATTAATAATACTTCAAATTTTGGTAAGCTTTATTTATCGATTAAGACAAGTTCTCCGACCAAAGTTGTAGTCTCTAGCATTGATATAGCATTTTACTGACTATATTTAGAACTACATGTAAATGTCAATTAACCATTGTGTGATCTTAACAAACAATATCACACTAGCTTATATCATACATCAAACCTGTGAACGAAGGCCACTTACGGAAAAGACATAATGTGGCCTTAATTAACAGGTGGCGTTCATGCGGATGTCATTTTGTTCTTTATTATCAATATCTTTTTTTAAAAAAGAATGGCCTTTAATCACAGGATGGCCTATATTCGGTGGTGGCAGCTAAAACATTGTTGACTGTATATCGTATTACTGCTTCTGTTCCAGTGTTAATGTTCAAATGTTAAACATCGTTGAATTTATATTGCATCAAGCATAGCTTTTCTCTCGTTATGTAAATTCCTATTCCAAGTATAATAGTCTACCGTTATGTGAAGACCTGAATTGTGATTGATGAACATTTTCAGGATACAATTTATGTGGTGTTAAACCTGTTCTTTGACATTCACTGAGACATAGGTCATGTCACTTTGATATTTTCTGAAATGTAATTCCTTTGTGTGTTCTTATGTTGAGCATGTTTCTCATTTAAACTTTCTTCTCACCAGAAAGTAAAATTTGAATGATAGAAAACGCCTTTGGTGAGTTATTCATTGTAACGTTAGCTAACATTGTAGATTATGCGTTATCGATATTAAACACATATAATAAAGCTATTTTATAGTGTCTGTAACTGCTAGCTTCATATGTGTATAATAGGCGCAGTCACCCTGACTAACATGTGCTATACATGACAATTTACATGTTTACGCAATGTAAATAAATAATAAATAAATAATAAATAAATAAACTTTCTATTACTGCAATTGTTTCTTTTCTTTGAACTCATAATCATGAAGTCATTTTATAGATCAGATTTGATTTATTCGCTGTTAAATTAAAGGAGGAGAACTTACGTTTTAAGTATTAACTATTGAGTTTATAAACGATTATTTTACGTTGCTTTAATGACATTTTGTAAAATCTATATGACCCAGGGAAGTTTTCACGGCCACGATCAGAGGACTGAGCAAACTAACACGCCAAACTACTTTAAAGAAAAAATAAAACATGCAAAGCACAAAACCTGCTCATATATATCTACCTAAATACAGCGAAAAAATCACCCGCAAAATAATCACTTCCCTATAACATGGAAGAAATCCTTCTTAAATTGTGTATTTCGCAATATATTGACGGAGTATTGCATATTCAATGAAAATCAAGTATCACAAGGATTACAATACTCTTCCAACAGACCTCTAGGGTATAAATATACTGGAATTCTTTCCGGCGCAGAAGTTCTTCAAAATAATATAATTGTTTTGCATCTATTTGTTTCTTAATCAGACTGCAAAGAATATAATGGCAAAGTGTGAAAATGTAGACAATATAGACACGCCATCTCCTTATGGGTGTTTTATTTCAGTGTATAGCATTAACCATAATTACAACTGTAGTTAGAAAATAGCATGTAAGAACGTACAGTACTACAATGAGTAGCAGAATGGGACATTTTGGGAAGAATATATTCCACGAGTTTATTTCCATTAAAAACATCCAAATCTTTGAACAGTTAATCTAGGACAAGGGATGTTCTGTAAGGCTGGTCTGACGTATCGTCCTTATACAGGTATTACCTCAGGCCGAGATATTCCTGTCTGTCATTGCATGCTCAATCTTCAAGGCTGCATGTGATCAGGATATAATAAAGTAGGACTGGACATACCGTTTCACTAAATTCTTTTCAAACTTTGGCCCTCACTGACAAATACAGCTCTCATATCAGACGTTTTGAATCTGAAATAGTGAAACTTCTGAATTCCTTTTAGTGGCAGGACAAACTCGGATACGAATGATTTCCAATCGTACCTGAATCATTCAATTCATGAACTTAATGCACTAACTTACATGTTTATTATTCACATTTAAATCCTTTATTGTTAATGATTAAAGTAATAGATATCAAATGTTATGAGTGGTATATATATATTATTATCTTATTGTATTGCTATAAGTTTTAATGACATCTGTATGTACGAGTAAATACCTATATATCGTATTTAATTTTTTCAGTCATGGCTTATCATGCAGATTCTACAGTACTCACACATGGCAAACTAGTTTTTGAGAATGTAGATTAACCCAGAGAGAAATTCACTGCCTATCCGTTGGTGTTGCAAGACAATCATCATCGATTCTAAAACGGTAAGAAAGTTAGATTAATTCTGGATTAGTTTTTTTTCCAAGACGAGGAAATCTTACAAAACCTGATCATTGTTAATGCTGTACATAAAGAATTACAGTCAGTAAATTAAACATAATCTTTCCTGTCACAGAAAAGCTATCACGTGACGCTATTGCGTGTTATTTCGCCATGTTTTGTTTGTTTGTCCGGAAGAAATCAAATCCAGAAAATCAAAGCTATAATTAATTGATAATGGAACACTATTTCCTGCATGCGATGCTTAATGTTTGATTAATTTAGTACATTGTCGATAAGGCGCTGAAAACATTTAAGTTAATGGTGTTTTTCATGTCGCTTAAACTGAGTTCTAAGTAAACCATATTAAAGCAAACGATAGAGCCACGACAGAAATTTACGTTTGACATGATGAATTACAGGAGATTGGTCGGAGTACGTCTTTAAAGTGTATGATTCATATTTTGGCAGTTTGTTCCATGCATTATTTTTTAAAGGTTTAAAAACTGAGCACAACGTTTTACAACTACCATCATTTTGTTATATTTTTTCCAAATTGTTTGTCACGTTATAACCTTGATATTATTGTGTATCTAATTAGATGATAGTCATCTGCTGTCTCATCGCCTCGTTCTTATTTCTTATTTTATTTCACAAATTCCTTATTGTTTGTCTGTTTCTGGGACACCCTGTGTAAACTATGCTGATTGGATAAAGTGTTTAGATCATTCATTGAGATCTCCTTGATGTATGCGATCCGGAATACAATCCTAAAATCCTCAATCACAATAACATTCTTAGATGTTTTCTTGTAGATTTTTAATCCTCAAAAATAGACGACATTAGTTTCTGATTCAAATTACATTCGGTCGTTTTAATTAGGAAAGGAAATACTGGGAATGAATACTCACGATTGTGACCAAGTTGTCTGGTTAATAATTATACGTGCTAAATTCCATAGGCAGTCATACATTTATAGAAAGAGTAATACTTAAAGTCTCATTAGCTTTTTGTTATAAAAATATGCAAAAAACAAGCAATTGCTAATATTATCCCAAGATTATAATTACCGACGAAACGAGTCCCTTTTCTTTGAAAAAAAACACACTCATTTCGCTTTTGTAAACTTGAAATATATAGAGCGCGTGACGTCACTTTATGACGTATGCATACCATAACTGCGGGAAAACGCTGTTTTATTAATAGATTTTTTCAACGATAATGAAAAATTACGATAACACACCGGATTCCTCTGTTATCATCTGAATAAACACTGCAACCTCTTTCATATCATTGAAACTTCTTTCAAATAAAAGTTTAACTAGAATAGCCTATCACTGACCTAGAAATCATCAAGACAGACATTCTGAGTTACCTTTATGAGGACGTGATAAAGAAATATTGTCTCTGGATATATGTACAGTGTTTTCAAGTTTTTTCCTGTGACCTTATATTCGACCCTAGATTACCTTCCCCAAGATATCATTAAGTCAAACATTCTGTCAAATTATGGTGAATATCCAGCTAAAACTGTGACCTTTAGAGTGTTAACAAGGTTTTCATTGATCTGATGACCTAATTTTTTACCCCAAATGACAAATGTTCTAACTGTCCAAGATATCATTGAGACAAAAAAGATATTTTTCCTAAAAAACGGGCCTAGTCAAAAGTGTTTTTTTATATAATATATATATTTCTATTACCAATTTTCTTCGATATTGTCTATATGTAAATGTAGAAATGTGTATATAATTTGTTAATGTTTTCTTGTAAGGTTTGAATGTGATGGATCCCCAACATAATATACAGACCATGTTACGGGGACAAAAAAATGGGGTTACCCGCTACGGCCCAAAAATGATAGATAAAGGCGGAAAATATTAAAGTTTGCTTTGCCTAGACTGCCACTCAATTGTTCATTGAAGGAATCAAATTTCCTTATTGTTAGTGGCATGTGTCAAAATGTATCCCTTTACTATGAAAGGGCAACAATAACATAAATACGTCTCCGTCAACGCGGCGTGTGTATTCGTCCCGTTTGTGACAAGCACTAGTTCTATATGGCGTGATGGATTATTATCGAAAGGTATGGCAACATTGTGAACTCCTGGATGTATCTAAAAGGTGTATAACCATATTAAATTAAAAGCATAACAAAATAATAAAAATAATCTAACAATTTTCCATACCATTAAGGTCTAAGCCATAGGGAAAATCTAATTCATTCTTGTCGCTGTCCTTTATGATCTATGAACTGTTTACTGACGCAAGGGTCACAATGTTGTGAGTTCTACTGTTCTCGCAGCTACATGAGAAAGAAACCTCGTGTCATTCATTGGTTTATATTCTAAGTTCCCGCCAAATGAAAATGAAATGTTCATTGAAAGTCAAAGTGTTAAATAATTTTGCGATAGGACCAATAGAGAGATCAATATTCATATTTCTAGAAACATGGAAAATGAATTAGTGATTCACGTGTTTTAAAATAATTATACTAGCCGGAAAAATAGAAACTGTGCATGTGTATATGCTATAAATTAGGAGGTATATATGAAATCACCAAATCAATTTCAATAGGGTTTTATTTGACCTTTATTTAAAGGAATTGGAAATTCGCATCAATGTAAAAATACTTAATCGAATAGTAGGAAAACATTGACAGATAATTCTTAAGGTATATTTTAAGTTACTTGAAGGTAATTGTTTAAGATACCTCATGTACCTTAGAATTTATAATAAGCATTTGCCTGTTGTAAAAGGTCGATGTCGTAATTGTGTGAGTAAAATTAAAGAATACACAATTGGCGATGAAATTCAATTTTTACTGTTGAATTATTAAATTAAATTATTAATTATTTATTGTTTTCACATGTATTAATACATATATAAGTCCCAATCCAGTCACACAATATCAGGAAAGTAGAACATTAGTAAATACTGATAAAATTAAGGCAGTTGTGTAAATATGGTAAGTTATTAGCAGGTTTTAGGGAAATCGTTGAATTTGTTTCTTTCTGGTAATCATTTTCTTCACAAAATTCAAAACAAGGTTGGTTAAGTACATCGTATAACGACTATGTTGACAAATTAGAGTGAATCGTGGCCCTCCTGTGAAAGTATGAAGCCTCAAGACCAGCATCTATTGAACTATATGGTATTTATTTCAAATTAACATTTTGTTAATAAACTGATCGCGTACATTTTTGCTCAGTAAAATATTTTGCAAAGCAATTTGAATATAATGGGTATCCATAAACAGTTTCCAAGGAGCAAATGTGGAACATTGATCCATACCGGCTGAGTGATGGACTGTCCTTGTTTACTGTTGATACAATTTCGTAGTGTTTCTAATTTATCATTTCCTTCTAAGATAGCTTGTATCATATTTTGTTATGAAATAACTAATTGCACAAACTGCCACTAAAGATTGCGTCTATTTTTTAACTTGTATTCAACACATGTCTTTCATTATCTATTGAATGGAATGGTACTTAATTGTTTGAAATCGAAACTCGTTTTTAGGTTAAGTTAAATCTCATTATGATGCTTTGTGCAAAGCTATCACCGTCTTTTAATTACGGAACTAAAGAGACATCAAATGCATTATAATTATATTCCAAGAGACAGATGACTTGGTCGCTGATGACATTTTCTTCCCAGAATCCGAAAGTAAATGTTTTCGGAATGAAACTCAGTAAGGTGTTTTTTTTGCGGCAGACGTTTGATATGAAATACAATAAAACAGAATAAGATTTTATTTAGAACAAGTTTTTCTCGTAAGTTAACCAAACATTTATTTTGTATTTATGGCTTAATTATATCGTAGATAATAAAGATAAAGCATAATTATCTTTATACGTATTGTGATAATAGACTTTGCTCATAAAACTATGATATTCCTTTATAATGTTCTTAAACATTCTAATACAGTATCTCTTATTAATTACATTTTTGTAATACTCTACTTGGTGTAAACGTTCGATGTGGCATACAAAGGAAATGTATTAATTGAAAACTTGATAAATTGATGTATATAGCATGTACAAATCACTCTAGCTGACAAAGACATAGACGTGTCGAAGAAGTGGCAGTGCGTATCCATCCATTTGCTGGTGGTGTTTCGTAGCCCTAAAACATGAGTTATGAATTAATCTTCTCACAATGTCAGTAAGTATGATTTAAACGTTTGTTCAATCCGACCAAAATGTATCCATTTTCAGGCACAAAACTTAAAGACAAAAACATTCTCAGACCAATAAATCTGAATTACTACTGATTGAACAATTTGTGCAAAATAAATGGATTCGTCGACAGGAATAGTTATCCTACGAATTACGGTTTTAAAACGTGGTTTTATGTGCTTTTATTTCATGAAGTAGACACAAACAAAGTCCTACAGCTTTAAACAAGACGATGATAGATGTAAAACGAGTTCTCGTGTAACGACCTTTAATCATTTTTACGATCAATATCCAACAAAACAATACAAAGCGACCTGGAAAAATAAAATCACACCAGAAAGTAGTTTAAAAATGCCGTGAAAAATCATCATGTCCTAAGCATTTACGCAAATACGTTATTTCACGTTTTAGTTTAGTTTCTCTCAAATAATTATCTCATAAGTGTTTACAAACTGTAGTGAAATAGTGATTGTCATCAACTGCTCTGATTCGGGCATGAGTTTAAGCTAAGGTGCCTTGGCTCAATTTCGACCTTTTTCAGAAGAAATCCATCATTCTATTGTAGGATGATTCAGAGGAAATCCTTCCATCCATTGCGTGAAATCTACCTGCATAGAAAAAATTAGGCCAAGCCAACTTATAGTGAGTCAGCTTGTGTTTGTAAGATTTGTAAAGTAAAACTGTACGAAAATGTATTCTTATGCGGTCGAAATAACGTTATTTACCGTTCTAGACAAACATTTTATATTAGTGAAATTAAATTAGATATACTGTAATATGACTAAACACGTAATATATTTTACTGACTTAACATGAACATTTTAATGCGTGACCTAATTGGACTGCTAGCGCATAAGTGATGTCCGCTAATCCATAGCAATCTGTAAGCGTAGCGGGAACGAAAACTCTGGGTAGAGATTGCTAAGGACACAAAATGGCGGCCTCCCTGCGGTGTTATGATAGCGCCATGTTGGGTATTTTCGACAATACAAACATATTTCCTACTGTCGCACTATGATAAATCGATACATCAACAATTAAATGAAAAAAAAAACACAATAAAGGCAATTTAGGAATTTCATAAATTCATACTTAAATAACATCAAAGAAACTTCGCTACTGTCTTTTTTAAAGACATTTCTCGTTGAAATTGACTTTATACAGTATTTCTGATTACTTGAAAGTCAAGTTAACTCTTAAATCAACAGCAACTTGAAAGCAACTGTCTGGCTGTGCGATTGTTTCTTAAAAAACAACAAATGTCAACGACAAGCTCGACTATCCATGCCAAACATTCACTAATCACATAAAATGCAGATGTCCTGACAGATTTTCGTAACTTTATGTTCATTTGCTGGTTTATTGATATCATGCATCGAAGTCACAAAATCACCATCTCTCATATTTTACTCACAATTTACGATAATGGTTGCAACTCCATGCTAAATTTCTTGATTAAACCTAAATGCTTCTAAATGGATAACTATAATGAGTATTCCCTGGTAAATGACTGCGCAATACATGTCACGTGTGTACAATTAATGACGTTAAACTAGCATCAAATAAGCAAGTAAGTCTGCTTAAAACTTGACATGTGATATATACGAGATAGCTGTTGTCAACATTCCAAATATTTATGACTTATTATACTTTATTCAAATATTTCCGGTATCCGATACTTTGTCATTTCATTCTAAATGAATCATCACTGTTACACATGTAATTGCTACTAAAGATATTACATAGATGAACCCCCTATTTCTTATTTGCATGCTCCCTCAATGAAATTCGATGTCTCGAGGTCTCCAATCTCTTATCGGAACCTCAAGTCATTTGAAAACTACTATTTACATCAACATCATATGTATTAAACTTCAGCCTACCGAGACATGTTACACTTATTAACCAGTACCGAAAGGGACAGTTGTGAAAATTATTTGACAATTTGCTTGCATAGTTGATGCTATTATCCTGTATTGGTCGTAGACAATAAATGTCTGTACTGAGTGTACCGTCATCAATTTGGTATATTTGTCTCGTCTTTAATGTCACTTTGTTTTACTTCAGGAGAACCTACACATACTATGGTCGTTCACATCCACTATCCATATGAACCACAATTATTATTTCCATTATTATGACAATCCTCTTTTTATCCAAAGTAATTATTGAAATTGACGTATCTTATACAGACAAATTCTAGAAGGTTATTACCCTTTCCAAAAATTGTATTTGCCTGATTTATTTATTCAAAACACATCCATAATGTCTGACAATAATCGGAGTTGGGTACAAACCATAAGGGGTCTGACGTATTGACGGTAGGTTAAAATCAAACAAAGAATGGAGCGAAAGCTACTTGCAAAAGCAAACTCGGTGAATGTCAGTACCTCCTCTTTCGGTATCTGCTTTCTATTATATTTGCAAGACAGACCATATCGAATAGAATCCAGTCGCATGAAGATGTACGATAAAATGTTACAAAAATTAAATATTCACCCTGTTGCCTGTCTAATTCTGTTATTGAGACATTCGATAATTGAGAAACTGTAAGCATATTGCCATGGGAGGAGTCAAGCAGCTGTGCATATAACAAAATGTCTGTGAATTGCTACACCCATTAATGAAATACATCCCTAACACTCAACCTTTCTGACATATCAGATTATTGCTGCACACAAATATTAACATTACAAAATAGTATTCCCTAATTGTCGTTATTTCTTTGAAATTAACTTCAGATACTTCCATCTATTGTATCACTCATTTTTAAATTGTGATGATTACGAGTTGTTGCCCAAAATTCTTTTTGATATTACACAGTGATCTACATTATTCGTTATCAAATCAGATGGATACTGTGTTATTGCATCTTTTTACCATGACTTTTCATTGAAATGGATGAATTTTTTCTTCAACCTTTGAATGATGGGTTACTCCCATATACTTGAATGCAAATTTTAAAGGAAAATAACTTAAAGGAATGATATTGTTTTTTTAATCCCTTGGTAAATCATTTTCCATCATTGAAAAGTGTAGATATACTATTCAGTATTTTGGTTTTAATGGAGGAATACAGCATACTTAATGGATTAGTACTCGTGAATGTTTGTATCACCAATGCGTTATATAAAAAGGTTTTAATAGCTAGATATGTATAGCATGATGTTAAATGGCGATACTGAATACTTCTTCAATGTATCTCTTGGTGTCATTAATCGTTTGAAGTCTTTCCGAATAGAGATTTCTTATTCTCAGATCAGTGGTATTTGAATTCATTACAAAGTATGCTTCGAATACATTTTCCAGCAAAACCTATCGTACATACAAGTATATTGCGTCTAACTGCCAAAATACCAGCTTACAATACTGGTAAGTCTAACCTTTGTGGAAATGAATAGTCTTACCTCTTAACATCCTCTGAAAACAGCAACAATGAAAAGCAGTCTCATAAATGATATTATTTGAATGCTGATTAAACGTCTGGATGTACTGCAAACAAATTAAGATTATTGTGCTACCACGATATGATCCTACGCCAATACAATAGTTATGTAGACAAGTTTCTTTTCATTAAAGCAATATATCCAGGATGCATTGCGTGGCCAAGGAATGTCTAAGACATATCCAATATTTCTGCTATATTATGTAATGTCGTATATATGTAGTTCAATTTGTTTTTAATGTACCCTTTAGGATACAGTTTCATGTTTACCAACTATTCAATAAAATTATTATATAATAGTTTTTATATCAAATAAAATCTTCTTTTTTATATACAGTGTTTATTTGTTCGTAATAAAGTGTGAGTGGAAGGATCAACTTTTCCCAAGATAAGAATGGGGAGGTTTCTGAATACATTACCTATAGTGATTGGCTTCAAAGACATGTATGTTGGTACTTGTGTACTTCTTTACGTTCTCGGAGTTGTCTTGTAGTCGTTGGTACGGATCATTTTAAGAAATGGCGTATTAGATTAGTACTCTTGTGTTAGGTTTATGACATGGTTCATTATTTTGTTCTAAGGGTCTTTCCTTCTCTCTCTAATACCGGCGCTATTTTGAGTAGAAGCATGTGTTGTAAATCTTGAGGAGCAGCTGATGGAGTGAGTCATTGAGTCATTTATCATCTCAGAACACAACAATACCATATGCTCACGACAACTTTCCATTGAATCTAGACATGTCTTTGTAATTTATACCAGTCATTTACTTGTATGCCAAAAATACCATGTAACTGATAAGACATCTTGGTTATTGTGCTTGAATGTAATGATGCCTCAGATCTATTATTTTTACCTGATTAATTCACATTCATTTCAACTCATATTTCTCAGCGTAGCTGTCTGTTCTCACTTTTTACCTAATTTATTGGGATAAGTATTGGTTGGAAGTTGGGCAAGTGCCAGTATTTTCCTAGGTGACCTCTTATATAGTACCAGTTGATGTTAGCTAATCTCCGTTTTGACCAAATTTCTTGGCATGAAAATACTTAATATTGACTGGAAGTTTAGAACAGTATCAGTATTTTCCCACGTGCCTTTTAAATACATTTAAATGCTGTTTGTCTTTTTATAGACATTTCTTGTTTTCTCTTATGTACTTGCACTGTTTTGTGTTATTTTCATGTGTTTCTTAATTATTGATAAAAAATGGAATCATTATGAAACACGTGGTAAATTTACGTGAATTACAAATCGTTAAATATTCAGTCAATTTAAATTGCCCGCCAGATGAATAAACAATCAAATCAAATCGAATGAGTTTCACACATACATAAATTCAAGTATGAACGTAATGATATAATCATGTTCTTGAGTAAAATATTTGAAATTGGACAAATCGATAATGTCAAATTCAAATGAACACCAGAAAGAATAATATTACTGTTAAGTACTGATACAGATTTCACAAGCCCTTCAGACAAAGAAATGCTGTTTTATCTACGATACTGCGGTTTATCTTGTTATTGTTACATTGATGAGTTTCGGAAATTACATTCCAATTATTTTGGAATTCAGAAAAGATAACTTAAAATGTTGTCAGTTGGCTGAGAGACCCACACGTCGTACGAGCGACGACATTACTTATAACGAGTTCCTCACATATTCAAGAGCAAAGCACTTGGGAGTAAATACAAATTGTCCGTAAGTCTGTAGAAGTAACGAGATGTGTTTTAAAAACACCGCGCCTCTCCGGGTGCCCTTTAACTTGAAAATACACAGGTCCTGTAGAGATTGTCATGATGAACCAAGGTAGGAAGTTTGATGATTGTAGGTGGTAACCTTTTTATTTAACAGGCAAAATTAAAGTTTGATACAAACAAACAAAGGGCCTTAAATCTGCTAAAGATGATCGAAATACAAAACCCTGAAAATATGTGCTGGGGAACTTGGTTGCAATAGTTCTATCAAAGTTTCGTCAAAATCCCTTGAGAAATATAGAAGTAGTTGCAAACAAAAGAGTATTTCTCGATATATTACATATGCACAAAATAAAAAAGGGCCATACATCCGTCAAAAATTATCGAATCATGAAACCTTTACAACATGCATTGGGTATCTTGATAACAATACTTCCATAAAAGTTTTATCAAAATCCCTCGAGAAAAAAATGAAACAAGAGTACTTCGCTGTTACAATCGCACAAAATAAACAAAGGGCCATAATTCCGTCAAAACTGGTCGAATCACAAAACCCGGAATACATATGTGGGTCTGTTAAAGCTTCGTCAAAATCCCATGAAAAAATGCAGGAGTAGTATCCTAAAAGAAATGTTGGATTATTTTAAACAAAAATTACCCCTTGACCTTTGACCTACTGTCCTGAAAATGCACAAGTCTTGTAGAGGTTGTCATGAGGAACCTACATATGAAGTTTGATGAATGTAGATGCAAGTGTTGTGATTTTATAGACAAGGTTAAAGTTTGGTACATACAGACAAAGAGATCCAAACCAGTATGCCACCGATCTATGTATCAAACACAAGTTTTTTTCAATTTGATGCTTTCATTCAAAGATGCTGACACAATATGTATGATCACTCTATTGTTTACAAAGACAAAATGCACATCTTTTAACAGGTTTCTAGGTGACGTTCCAATTAATTCCAGTTCATGTTTCAGCTGTTAGTTATGCTTCATATGTATATTCCAAGTCAAAAATACACTTCTCAACGACATTTTTCAAAAATACACTTCTCAGCGACATTTTTCAAGTCAGCGAGGTATATGTTTATCTTATCATACCCAGCATGGACATTTAACACTACAAATGCGCAAAGTCTATCGTACTTGTTAAATAGAAAACATTAATTGTCCAACTGTTATTGCCTTGTCACCAATGTATTATGACACAGGTGGTGATTACAGACGCGGGACAATTAGTATAATTGTTTGAAGATATCGGTGCTGCTTCGACTTTTTTGTCTCTGTTAATAACTGAACATTTAACACGGCTTGACAGACCAGTTGATAAGGATCAATGACTGGCTTTAAGGGTTTATTTAATGCATTTAAAGATATTATTTACAATTTATACAGAACTTCGACGAAATTCCGACAATTTTCAGATTTCATATCGAAATATTTCCGAGATTGTTGAACTGTTGAAAAGATGGTTACTCTAAGACTATAGTCAACAATAAGATTCTAATCATAACAATACAACCGTGTCAAATGATCCAAATTAACAGCACTTTCGGGTTATGATATTGATTGATATATATGTTATGTCTTTCGGAACTGATCGTCCATTTGCGCTTTTTGTTGTTGTTGTTGTTGTTTTGGCCGCATGCATGCATATGAGCACAATTATTGTGTGTTCTTATAGTGCAAATTGGACAAGAGCGGTACTTAATGTGTCACCCAAACGAGTCTGAAATTATCTTAATTCAAATTCACCATGGGGATATTTCTAATGAAATAGAAGAAACGAATACCAATCAATAAACTGGTTTTACTGCTTGCCGAGAAATACGGACCGTTTAAAATTATTTAAAAACAACTAACTATAGACGTAGAACCATAAACACAAAATGCAATCATGGTCTATGCGTTAGTATTTTGTTACGCTTCATATAAGGCCAAACAAATATGGTTGATTTCCGCTTACATCTCCAAAAATATCTAGGGGGGAGGTGACTTTTTTCACGGCATGTATACTATGTGCCTTGTTCCGTTGGTTGTTCTTTTACCACTGAACATGTGTACCAAGTTTCATTGCAATAGCATCAATTAATGCTAATAATCTTAACATTTATGTAAGTTAATTGGATGTAATGGGACAACGCGCCTGATTCCTGTATAGTACCCATTTCACTTTGTGATGCAGGTGTATAAAGACATTTCACAATTTGAGTTTGAAATCTACATTTTTCAAAATAAACTTGCATTTGCTGCCAATATCAAATGTTGGTTACAACACAAAAACTAGAGCTTGCCACAGGAGTGAAAGATATCCCACACGCCGCTTTGACACAGAATGTTTAAAATCTGAGGTACACAGGTTTTTATAGTAATGTTATTTGCTATTACTTAAATACGCAAACTTGATTTCTTTCGTGAAGGTGTTTTACCCTGGGTCTTACGCATGGCACAAACCCACAAGTATTTCCGAAATCCATCAATAGATGACAAAGTTACTGACCAAACACAAATGAATGACGAAGTTACCGCGCGGACACAGCAGAAAGACAAACAGTATGACATTTTAACTCTAAGTGTGACCTTGACCTAGGAGTCATTGGAGTCGTTGTGGATAACATGTGTGGTAAGTTGTAACAAAATCCTACATTGAATGACAATATTACAGAGCGGGCACAATTTGGGACAGACATATCGACAGACAGACAAAGTGACTCCTATATAGCCCCCATATTTTAGTTGGGTATAAAAAGATATGTCCTTACTTATGTCACACGAATTAATAATAAAGTATTTTATAATGAATTGCCAATTGGTATCGATAACTCGGTACTACTGTACGTGGCTGTTCTTCTTCTTCCGGCAAATGCAGGGATCACTCTGGAGCATGGATTATATACAGGCTGTTGTTAGGTGTGAGCACTTCATATTAGGTTTATCTATATTTCTGACTACCAAATCAAATATAAATATTTCATATATTTGACATAAGGTCATGTGTCTGTGCCACATCCTATAACAAATACATTAATTATTAGAGCAATATAACCATTAAAACACATTAGAAAGGAAATGGTTCTCTGTTATACTGTACATGAGGACTGGGGCAATAAACCTGAAATAACCAACCAACACTGACCACAAATATTCATACAGAGGTTCTCCAGCATCATCACTCCGCTGGGCACTTAATGGGTTAATCACCATTACCCAGATTGTGTTA
Source organism: Lutraria lutraria (assembly GCA_964023205.1). Classification (NCBI taxonomy): domain Eukaryota; kingdom Metazoa; phylum Mollusca; class Bivalvia; order Venerida; family Mactridae; genus Lutraria; species Lutraria lutraria. Next base: position 31,667,741 of record OZ026838.1, read on the forward strand.
TGATACCAGTCAATCATCAAACATTTGTTAAGGGTCAGCTAGGTAGTAATTTTGACCCTGCTTCGAAATACCTCTTTGATAGGCAAACAATCTTCTAGGGTCGGCGGAAATCAATACGGGAGGTGGCTCGGGTAAGCGGAAACAGACAATTAGTTTCCATTCCCTCTATTGGTCTTTGTCTCCTGTTTATCTTCTACCTTCGTCGAATCTTTCCTCCAACTGCTCCGACTTAAGAATCGACGTAGGGGGTCTTTCTTGGGTTTGTGAATGTTCTATTTCATATGCTGCTTGCTGCATATTTTTATATTAAAGTGTACGCCTCATGGAATAATGGAATAGTAGGATACGAAGAAGCGGGCATAAATCAATGAAACATATTGAGTGATCCAATTGTCCACGACATGTTATCACTTTAAAGTCGCATACCATTGGTAATGGTGTAACCTTGGAAATAGTTTCACCTTTTCCACTAAGTAAGTAATTTGAATAGAATGAAATGCAATTAGTGAGTTCTATGTAAATATAGAGGATTTATCTTTGATCTTATTCAAGAAGTTATTCTTTATCTTCGAAATGAACTATTCTAACACAATACAGTTTTTAAAATTTATTATTAACTTTAAGAAGAACAATGTTTTATTTGTCAAAATGTGATACACCCTATTGCTATCATGTATATTGATCGCGTTACATGAATAATTGCAATCGAATGTAGGACAAGACTTTGGAAATCCACAACGACATTTGCAATGGAATTAGTGTTTCTAATGTGTTCTCCGCTTTTAATGAGTGTTCTTTTTCTTTTAATCAACTGTTTCTACGTCTTGATAACACATCCTTTATCTTGAGTCAAATCATTAACCGGCTTGGTTTTATTCAAGAAGATTTAAATGAGGTCTTGATATTAGTAGATAGCTGAACGATTTTCTTCTTTGGTTTTTCATTCAGTCAATACAATAATTATGTTACTTTAATAAACTGATCTAACCAGTAGCATCAGTTTCATGTATTTTAATACTCTGATGAAACTACACCTTGACGTAATAAATAATTATCAATTTATAAAGTCCGATGAAGTAATCAAGTCGACAAAGCAAATGTGAAAAACTTGTTACTAAACTTTCGAAAATCCAATTTCAAAGTGTCTGTAAAAGTAAACTTTTCAGCTTCAGAAGAAAAAACATCCCACCTAGCACCCCTTACGTTTTACCCAAAAACAGAAAAGCAAAAAAATACTCACAAAAAAGCCAGCTCGACGCACAACAGCCATTCTCCAGGCTACTTTCAACAAAAGCGCCATAAAATAGCACAATGTAAACAGAAGATCATAAATTAAGTAATAAAACAAAGAAATTTAATTTATAAATTCAAATTATTTCGGGCGTATAGCCATAATACGGTCTTTGAAGACAAAGTGGATATCAAAAAAATTATATACTTGCGTTATGTATAAGTCATTAAAGTTTTACAATCGAAAAACTATTGGTAGACGTGCTATATCATGGGACAGGAAAATATTTTATAGAATATTGTTACAGCAACCCCTCAGGCAGCTTGTACAAGCTGTGAACAATCCCCAGCACGCTAAGAACGTTTGGAAAGTTACTAATGGTGAAAATAAACATTTCCAGACTGTTCCTGATAAGCAGCTGAAATTTTATGAGTTAATAATTTGCACCATGCCGGCATATAGCAATAAAAGTGATCTTAAATCATATGCGATTTTTTTTTTATTTTTCAGCGACAATCCTGCGACAATCGATTTTTTCTACACTGGTCTTGGTTTTTCGTATATTCTTTGATGAATGGAGTAGCATAACAAAAGCGGTAATACTGTGAACATGTCTTTTGATTCAAATTCAATTATACAAAGTACGTGAATCCTTGAAGCCTATGTCGCCCAAGACTATTAAGACAGCGGACTAAAGCACATCATGTCTATTTTGGCGATACGTTTAGAAAGTGGATACAACTGTTTCTCTATAACATAGAATTGTGTGTACAGTTGGATGGTTTTAATTCAGATTTCTTAAGGGTTGAAACAGGTTGTAGACTAGGTGGTCCTTTTTCTCCATATATTTTTATACTTCGTGCCGATATTCTTACCATTAATATAATTATAATGTTATCAAAGGAATAACCATTGAAAGTGAAGAATACGAAATGTCCCAATTTGCTGATGATGCAACTTTGTTACTTGGTGGAAGTGAAAAATAATTAGATACTGTCTTTGAAATGCTAGATTATTTCTCATTGATATCTGGATTAAAAGTAAACTTTGATAAAACTAAAGTTATTTGGATTGGTTAACTTATATATAGTACAAAGACGATTAAACCTCGCTGGAAAGTCTCTTGGAGTGAAACACAATTCAAAACGTTAGGTGCTATGTTTGATGTTAGTTCAAACACTATGTTAAGCCTTAATTTTAATTTTACGTTAGTTGCAATACAACAATTCATACAACACTGAAAATGGCGTAAATTAAGTCCACTTGGCAGAATAAAGTTTCGGGTACTTCCATTTTAACAGATTTATTTCTTAGCCAACCAAACCCGTGTATATGTTTTTGTAAAACAACTTTCTAAAGAGCTGTATTCTTCCATATGGAATCGTATGGCAAAGATCAAACAGTCAGTAGTAGTTAACGATTATGTAGATGGAGGTTTAAAAAGTGTATATTTTATTATGTACAGTCTCAAAGTGGAATGGATAAGGAACTATATACAGCATAGTGACAGTAAATGTCATAAAAGTTTGTTAAAAGTCATATTTGATATTAATACTCTATTAAGTGTAGGATCAATGTATTACGACATGTTAATACTTAAATTAAAAAATGATTTTTGGAAAGAAGTATTGGAATCTTATAAATACTTTGTATTAAATAAATACAATATTGAAACACCCGAACAATTACTCAATATGCCGTTATTCTATGATAATCTTTTCCTCTTAAATAAACAATGCATATTTTCACCTGAATTATTTAATAGTGTGATAAGATACGTTAAAGGTGTAATTGGTGGTAGTGACGATTTTGTTGGCATCGGATATTTAGACAATATAATTGGTAAAAGATTAAATTTTCTATATTATTTTGGCTTAAGGAAGGCTGTGACGGCATACATTAAAACTTAGATTATAAACTCCGACACTGAATATCACAACCCTAGTATAAATTGTTACTTACATTTATTAGTTACAAAACAAGATGCAAATTAATTCATATATATAAACCCTCATTAACAATACTGATAAACCTACATGTCAGATAAAATAGAATAAGGAACCCAATAATGAATCGATCAAATATGCAAGTGTGTACAATTTTAATTTGTATAAAAGAGCATCACATTCAGTGGCTCGAAACAAGAATTCTCCGAACAAATTCTCTTCTTAACAAAATGGATATCAAGGGCAATCATTTCTATGTCCGTTGACGGCCTAGCGTTACTATTTGTGGGGAAAAAAAGAAAAAAAACGTTAAGTCATTTATTCTTGGAATGCCATAATGTGGATAGAATATTTAAAAAGCGAACGTTGCTAAGAACTGACGTTGAAGATTAATGAGGACTATTTCAGAATAATTTACATCTCCTCCATTTCACGACCAGGGTCTTTGTCTATATGAAAACACAGCAGCTGATTGCCTGGTCGTATCACCTATATCTTCTAGAACTTCTCCGGAACCAATACACTATATACTGAAGACAGTTTTTAATGAAACTGAAATTGTCTCAGTATTAAACACCTGTCTGGTACTCTGAGACATTCTGTACTACCATGGATAAAATACATAATATTTTATACTTGGCCCAGGAATGTTATAGTAATAAGTCTGTTTGTATGGTTCTTACAGTTTATCACTTTGCAGGCACTCGTTAAACTATGTGCCACGAAACAGCCTCTTAAACTACAAAGCACATAAAATAAATCCACGTATTGAAAATCATTGATGATATAATGCACTGATATAGCTCATAAGTCATGTCTTAAACACATTAGTAGTCAAATAATCATAGCTAAATATTGGTATGTAATGTATATGTATTATTCAAATAAATAATCTAAAACAATGTTATAACAAAATAATGTTTACTTGTCAAATTTGGCCTTACGGTATCATTTACGACGAAAATAATCAATGAAATATTGAGAACGTCACCAACGAAGGTTGTAGTTTATCATATTGTATTTTCTGTTACCAAAGCGTCAATAACACAGAGCTGCACTTGATGTAATATAAAAGGTATTCTTATTTGTAAATAATTACGTGTACTATCTGGAATTCTGAGGGCGTAAATATGTACGTTGATCTTTCTAATGTACCCAATTACCGAACATGATATTCCTAATCTATGCTAAAACAGTCACATAATTGTGATAGTCGGAACATTTAATTGTCGTTGTGCGCAATACGTTCTACAGAATGTAAAATAATGTTTATATCTTTATTTTTCTTAATAACGTGATATTCATTGAAACATTGTTTTTCATTTTCCTTTAATTGAAATGTCAGTTGCAAATGGGAATCGAACGTAAGTTCATGTGTATTGCTCACGGAATCTTTTATCATCGAGTGGTTTTGGTGTATGAATAGTACTCAATAGGCCCTCGCCACTGTGAGTTGCAATTTCATCCGGGACCTGACGAAATTCGCATATGAGGAAGTTGTCAAGTCTACCTTACGAAAGGCTAGTGAGTCTACCCAGATGTGCGTCCGCCTAGGGTAATACTATGTCTCCACCGCTACGGCTGGGAGTCACCAAATAGCCCTGACCGTGGGTGCAACCTTATACCCAAGTGATCACGAATCAGTTACTTAAAGTACCCATGGAATCTAAACTTACATAGACTAAATCTTGCACTGCAACATGGAACGGGGTCTAGTTTAAACAATTGCATGGCGGATGTAAAGAAACGTAGTCCTTTGGTCCACATCAAAATCGCCGAGCGAGTGACGGCTATGGAAATCTGAACTATCATTCAGTTTCCAAAAATCAATCTGCTTACAATACTTCTGTTGTTCTTTCAAATACAATGGTGAGAGGTAGAAATTACTTTACTATTTCAAGTGCGTTTCAGGGTTGACTTCGAAACTGAGCTTAAGATAATTACCTAGCAGACGATTAACATCACTCCTACTATGTGTAGCGCTTTACATAATAGTACATTCGGTGCATATTTATAGCGTAACTCACTATGTGACTTAAAGATGACATGTATCATTCTCCATCTTCCAAGATATTCCGATATGTTTATGAATACTTAAACAGCACACAGTTCAAACAAATGGACAATCGTAATAAGAGCCTGGTACAAATTCTATCAATTCAATTCTTTGTATGAAATCTGTTAGTCAGTTGTAACCATAAATTGTATCACCTGACTGTATTTCAACAATAGTGGCACTATTACAAGAAATGTAATTCTAATACAAAGACGATCTAGAATATAATGTTCCTTTGAAAATAGCTTGGGGCAGCTGTGAAACCCAGCCAGTGTCTCAAATATCATGAAATGATCAAATGTTACAGACATGCTTCATTCAATGTAGCAGGCTTCATTCAATGTAAGAACAATTTTGTAATTGATAACATTTATTCGCACAAAAACATTCTATTCAAAAGCGACAAAAGTTAACATTCGTAAGTTGTTATTGGCTTGGCGATAACACAACTGGTGCAGGAATCGTGGCGTAGACATTTCTATCTGTTCGTAGACAATTTGGATAGATAAGTCGTACAAATCCCTCTGATTCTAACTAATAAGTTATGTTTCCTTTACACTTTGTTAAATGCAATATATAACTCGTCACGATGACACATGCCCAGTAACTTTTAACGCTATAAATAGTCCGAATGTTAAATTAACGTGATAAGACGGAAAATGATACATACAAGACAACCATTGAGTCGAATAGATAGAAACAATTTATTCATTAATCTATCTATATGTATAGATGAAATGTAAATGCAATGGTCATTGATTAAATATTTCATTTAATCTAAATAAAAAATAAATAAGAAATCAATGACATTGTCATTTTTATTAGAATAGAAAAGCTATGTGTCATTTATCCACGACCATCTTAACTTTACAAATGAGCTGTTTTCAACGTTGGAAATGTCAATGAAAATAACCAAAATATTGAACGCTTAAGCAGGTAACACTACACCTACATAACACATACACTGAATTGCTGTTATATTTGGAATTGTTTTATGCATCAAGTGCTTAACCATGACCAGTGTGTCACACTTTTGTTTTGTCGTGAGAATTGGATGATTGAATCTGCTGTGACAATCGATGGTATTTTATTCCTGCCTGTTAAGTTTCCCTGTGACATAAATGCAGAATAATCATTGTTTGTACAGCATTATAACTGTCGCATGCAACAAAAGAGTTAATACATGGAACGTCCGGAAGTACAGCATTCAACGGCGACATTAGGAGAGTATTGCGCATTTTGAATCAGAGAAAATCCATAAAGGAAATTATATTTTCAAAAGATTTGTCCAATTTATCGCAGTGTCATTCGATCTATCTTGATCATTATTGAGTGCATTTCTTTAAAATGTATGCCGGTGGTGTTATGTGAGGCGGAAATTAATATTCTACTGAACCAACCCGATAGTTTTGAGCATTAGTTTCTGTCCAGGCTTCAAAATGGATTCCATATTGATTCATGGAATACACCGGAGAATATCCGCATTATTGGGCTCTTCCAAAATGTAATTTAACGAAGTGCAGAGCAAAGTAAATTAAGACTTATAAAATACAAACGTTTTCTAATGTATAAAAGCTTATTGAATATCCGTAAAAAAGTTTTGACTTGATTTCAAATACCTTACTATCATTTTGCTTAATAGGCCTATATTTGGTTTCAAATTAGATTAAATCTAAAGGATAAGCCTTGTTACATTCGTTTAATTAAAATAATCACAGGATAAAAATATGATTGGACCGTATCGTTGTCGGTTCAAGGTAGAATGTCATGATAAATGTACACGGCACGTTTCCCTGAAAATATTCCTGATTGCTATATTACGGACATATTCATCTGAGGTGAAACCTGTCTGTGCTTCAGAGCTCTACCAGAACACTATCAGAGAAGGGCAATAATGTGTACGGACCTCAAGTTTCTGAAGATCGTGAGACTGTTATGTTTGCTTGTAGTGCGCCAGTTGGGAATGAAACCTATAGTTATTGGGAGATACTTAATTCCATGATGTTTGAAACGCGTGTAGAAAGAGTTCAGTCTACTACCAACAAAAAAGAGCATAAATGATTAGTGAGGTTTTTCAAGGAATGTTTAAAAATCATAAACAAAGCAAAGCAAAAACAATGAAGAAAGATGCTACTTTTCTTTAACAGTGTATCATCACACTGTGCACAACGACATAGAGATTTCGAAAATTGCCGCCAAACATGACCTCACATCCCAACCCCTTGACCAGGGAATCATCTGCACATTAAATACATTCTACATTAAATATCTACAGAAATATCTGCTGAGAACATAATTTAGTGCTCCTGGTAGTGCTGAAGATACCATAATTTTGTACCGTTATTTAATGTGCAGTGGAGAGAATTATTATAAGCTGTAGTAGCTTCCAATTCGACCCACGTATCAGGATGTTTATATTGTATGGATGTATATATATGTATGAACTTCTCATGGACAAATAAATATATTTAAACCAAAATCGCGGAAAGATGAAAAAGATGGAAGTATTTGATGAATATTTCTGAACTGGTTTCATCGTGTCTCTTAAAGCTAAAAACTATACTGACTCTGAAGAGGAAGAAGAAGAATATGAAGAATATAAAGATGAAGATATTCCGATGCTGTCCTTGACGCACACAGATCACCTTCAACGTAGACGACTTCGGCATAAATCGATGATGAGTGTGAGACGGGAGAAAACTCAGAAGACTTGGAAAAGTGCCTCGTCAACAATGCAAATTGTGTATCAGGAAGACTTGAGTGATAGTGAATGTGACAGAGAAGAACAGTATTCAGACGGGTTGTCGCTACTGTGAGCTGAAATAACACATGCAGATGTACTCCTTATGGCAACCAGCTTAAGAAAATAATTCAAGAATTGCCTAGAATCTGAAAGACAGGTCTAAAAGAAATATAATATATTTGTGTTCAATGTGTTCAAATACAAACAAACACAGATGGACGATATTCATGAGAAACTGGAACACCATTATGTGACTATTGCTGCAATTACCCATCAAGTGCAATTCATACATGTACAGTAACTACTGATTATGACATTGAAGTGATCAACTGTCATTGTCAGGGTCTGACAATGATGAGCGAAAAGGGCGAAAAACGTTCATTTAAGATTCCCAAATAATGATCTATGTCTGGGATGCCCTAGGTCCTCTCCAATCCAAACATTTTTGCCATATGAACAATTTCAGAGAGGTTCGTCTGTATATGGTTTCGGTATTGTCTGTCGTAATATTCTTATATGACTCTGAGCCGCGTTTATCCAGCTGTGGCCGCATACGTCTAAAATATTGTATATGGAATTATAGCGCACTGTGTTTTTTATTTCTTTTCATTTAATGCCATAACATGGAGTAAAGCAAACATCCTATCATACTTACTAAAACGTGTTCTCACTTAAATGTCAGAACAAGATAATTACATGTATAATGTTATCAGACAGTTGATATCACGCAGATAGTTGACAAGTTAAAAAGCAATCGCAATGTTATGTCGTCAATCACACTAAAAACAAAATTATTCCAGGAAAGCTTAATGGTGTTCAGCGTCATTGAAAAGCGTAACAATGTTTCCTAGAGATCAAATCCCACATTAGCTGGTTTTTCTCAACATAATGACGTGTATTATCAGCATATGATAGATGTGTAGTAAGTTACTAGTAGTTAAACGTAGTTAAAATGGATTCTGTAAATGTAATATTTCGTAAACGTCAGAATGCTGACAAGTCAAAACGATCTTCGTGTACGTATTTATAACACAACAACTACAATTGGTTGATTAAATGTTTTTCACGTCGCACCAACAATCAGTCATTTGGCGAGTTTTCCATCCTAAGTGCTAGTGGCAGATACAAGGTGCGGATATCCACCGACCTTTCATAAGCTAGTTTGATAGCTTTCTCACATGTGAAATTTGACTGGTCCCGAGAGAGATTCTAACTCACAGCGGTAAGAGTTTAGTGATTAATAGTCAGAGAACACACCTACTCGACCATGGAGGCTCCCTATTCTACACCATAATAGAAAAAATGATATGTAAGTACACACAGCATGAATATTACATATGCAATATTTAGCAATACATTTAACAAAACCAAACACAGTAGTATTTCCTTGCATAACGATGCCAAATTAACTTTAGATGCCAGCTCTTCAACATTGTTTTCACTTTAATATGATGATAAATATGCGATACATTTACTATTGAAGCTGGTATATATCCACCGGTACGTGAATATTTCTCAGATCTTCTCATCTAGGACATATAAGAAGAAATAGTATTAGTTTTCAAAGTTCTTATCTCAAGGACGTATGGATTCTAAAATAAAACGATTATTTAAGTTTATTTCGTCTAAGATGGAGATAAAGCAATTTCCCAAATTGTTTAAACTTATAAGCTGGTGAATAATCGGAAAAGGTTTCAGTTTACATAAAACCTGTTCAATATTTAGAATGAGTACATCTTACTTTATTTGTGCGTTAGGGAGGTCAATATCAATCAACTTGTGATTTTGTTTGCTGTTGGTTACTGTGGATTTGTTTTGCGTAGATTATTTATTTATGTAATTTTATATTTCCGGGGGTTAGTATGGGGTTGTGTCCTTGTAATGTATGGTATGGTTGGATTGGTTTTTTTGGTTCGTTTGGCAAGGGTAGTATTTTGGGAAGGTTGATCTTTTTGTATATGTCTTTTTTATCGCAATCCTATTGGACTTGAAACAATATTTCTATTTCGAATTTCAATTTCTTGGTGACATAGCTGTATTAGATGCATTTTTTAATAAAACACATTCAGCCTTTGTATTAGACAAGCCTTTGATATAGAACAATCAATGCATGTTATCCTTTAGGAACCTAAACAGTTCTTGCTTTCCGCTAACCCGACCAGGTCCATATTTTACTACCGACTCTAGAATTTTCTGGTCTTGGTAATTTTTTTACCGATTAATCAATTTTCCTGTGCGAAATATCACTGAACTAAAGAAATGTCTTTAATCAATGTATTGCTCGCTACAGATTGGAAATGCAGTGTTGATAAGAAGTTGCACGTTACATCATTTATCATAAACGCCTTTGATATTTGTTACCTCTTTTCATATATTATTTTTGTCTTGTGTCACTAAAAGAGTAAATATAATATATAATAGTATAATAATTATTACTTTGTCACGTCATATTGAAAAGAAAACTGATCATTCTGTAATTAGCGGGAAGGGCACGTCAAAGTACAAGGACCAATTTTCTATAGTTAAAGTTATTATGTTTGCTTTACGTCATCTAAATATAAAACGATGTTTGCCGATATAATAATTTTGAACAAATCAGTTATTTTAGTAGATATACGTCATAATGACGACCAACAACAACGCATAATACTTTTCAATTATAATAAAACAAATGAAAGACAGATGCTAAATTCTACCCCTGGTTCACTCTCCGACCATTACACAAAAATATACACATTTGATGCCAAACATAACACTACTGAACAAGCAGAGAAAGGTTATAGCTGACGTAACTCATTACGTTCAAGTACAAAGTTATTATGTAAAATTATTTCCAAAGATACCGTTGTCCTTATTCCAATTTATTTCAATTAAATATTTTACGAGCAAAATGGGGAGTCTAATGAAACACTTCGAAACTAACGGCAGTAACATTACTTATATTGTACTTTGTAAGTTACCTCTGAGCATTATTATGTAACACTTGGTATGGACTGTTTTGATTGATGTGTTATTTTGTAGGGGATTCTGGAGATTGATGTGAACCGCGTTCGTGTTTTATTTTTGTATGCGATGCTTTGTATATTTATGAAATTGTGAGGGGTTTGGTGGAAACCGTTGATTGTTTATACGTTTGTTTGATCGAGTCTTACGACCCTTTTCAACAGTCAGAGTCATATGAGGCGGATAGTGTACCTAATTGTCAGTCCATGGAAGAACCAATACTAGACTCCCATCCTCAGCAAGCAACTGCCTACCTTCTCACATAAAGAGACATGGTCGGTAGCAGGGCTCGAACCCACGACCCTCCATTAGTGAGATGTTACAGTGATTTAAAGTGAGCGACTTTAACCACTCGACCGCGGATGTGGGTGATTGTTCATAAAGGCTTTTGTAGTCTGTTTGGACAGTATGGGATTTCGTTTTATATATAGTTCATGATAATTGTCTTCATATATTTGGGTTAGATCCTCAAGCTGGTTATCTGTTACTTAGCTGCTTCTTGCTGTGAAGATGGGCGTAGACATGAAAACCTAAAATTGCTTCATTTAAGATAAATGTAAATCAGTTTACATGGATTGTTATCATACTTTTTATTACAGGCTTTTGTTACTGGTATAATTGATAACCACGTTGGCATGTCTGTAATATACTAAATATCCAGAGACAAAATGATTACACGAATTGACAATAATATCTATGTTACCAATACCGCTATATCTGTTTTAATAATAAACGTTAAGAATCAGACGTATTATTAAAGCGAATCACAGACCAATAACAATTTAACAAAGACGGTAAGCAATTCATTTTCAAACAAAAACAATACATCACGAATATTTATAGTATAATGATTACTGATAATGATGGAGTATTGTAAGTTATAAGATTGGGCATGATAGTCGACAATGAATAAGAAAAATGGCTTTGCCTAATATTCTACATATACACATATATTCGTAAATGATCAATAGCGAATATAAAGTTGATAACATTTCAAATAATCATTTTGGTACGAACAACAAAATGATTTATACATATCATTTGGTAAACATTCTTATAAACTGCATATACACTGTAGTTAACTAATATTGCTATACATAAGTAATAATAATATAACGAATTTTATATTCTCTTGTGAGAGAGGGAAACAATCTAATTAAAGTGATAAGTAGTTTTCCTTTCCTCAAAGCTTCTATATATTTAGCAGCAAATTATTGTTTTTGTTGTCATGGAAACTCTTTAATCTTTAAGACAAAAATTATGTCTCTTTCTGGATCAGGAAAGTGGAACCACGTGAGTACACAGCCATTCAATCATAGACAGTTTTATACGCGTATTACAACCATCATTTTGTGGGCTCATATATCAGTTTGTATAGACAACCAATAAATCCTTCATCAGTGAAACAAATGTAAGTTTCCATGGTGGTAAAGTATATAAATACGCTAAGCCTTATCTACTATCAGAGTAAAATGTTTATTATCAAACATCCAACTGATCATACGTTAATGGATGGGGCAAAAACAATTGTGACGTCGATAGTAAGCTGAGACGCTAAAGACGCTTACAGTTATGATCAAGAAAGAATTTCAAATGGAATACTGTGCAATCATTAATTTTCGTCAGGGATTTAATTTAATGGGTCGGCTCATCCACGAATTCAAATCCCCACGAATTTTAATGCAGAGATAAGGCATTTATTTTCAAACATCAAAATCCACGAGTTTGTGTCCCCACGAAATAGCCATTTTAGTAAAAACCACGAAAATTGAGCCCAATGAGAATAAATAAAATACTGTAACCTTCACTTCATTCCAATGTTATGTGGCTTTCTCTTCTGATGACATATAAAATAAGTGGTTTTTAACCATTAACGAGAAATAATGAATCGACCAACAGTTGGGTTTGGTTTGTTCAAGGTGCGTCCGTTTGGGTTTACAATCAATGTAAAAGAAGATGGAATGCACATGGGAAAGTGCTTGATGTTTGCTTTATAATCTGAACTTTGTTTCTTCTGAACCAAACAAATATCTTTTTAGCCATGAAAAACCAAATGTGGACAAATTAGAGGGAAGATTAACACATTTTTAAGTAAAAACTATTGCTCTTTTTTTATTAAGCTATTCAAATTATCACACACCATGATCACAAGTGGTGCAAGGTAATCAATTGATTGTTTGTTGATTTTATGTCTAATGCATACACTGATTTTAAGAATAAAGAGACAAATTCTGTCTTGTACTAGTGTCCACTTTGCTAGAGATATGTGATGGTAAAATCGTGCTTAAAACAGATTTATAATATATAACAAAATGTAATGATTACTATTCCCCACTTTGAGTTTATAGTTGGTCACATCATCGTCATTTGCAAATATGGCTTGTAAATCTAAATGATTTGTAAAATTTGATCAAATGTAAAGTACTGATTGGTCAGTTATGTGCTAATAATGTTTATCACAAAAACAACATCGATTTGTAACAACCGGGCATCGACGAGTTAGATAAATGTTCCAAACAACACATTCGGATGAATGAAATAATTTATATGTAAAATGTACCGGGTAACGGACACTTCTTACGGACGTTTATTTTTCGATATAGTTATCCTTAATAAACGCTGAGGTACTTGCGTAAGCACAACTACGGAATACAAAGAAAAAATAATTTTAGGTGTATAATTGTTGTCTATGGATCAAATAAAATAACCGCATGTAAGTCTGTACTTAAAGTTTTACGGAATGAAATCACCTTGTATCATTATTCTGCACGGGATTTATTGCATTATCGTGATGTAAAATGGTTTAGCTGCATAATAAAACTTGCCGAAATATCTTTTGCCGATGCATTTAATCAGACAGTCTTTTGGATTCGAAGTATGTAATAATTATATTGTATGACAGTAGAAATTTACATCTAGACTGATACTTCGTGAATAGCGTGCTCCGTTTTCATTCAATGAATGTTACTTAAACCTTTTTAGCTCACCTGGCACAGAGTGCCAAAGTAAGTTTTTAGGATCAAGTTTTAAAAATCTTCTCCTCAAAATCCAGAGGACCTAGAGTATTGATATTTGTCGTGTAGCATTGCCTAGTCGACCTCTACTTAAATAGCCCTAGGGTCAAAATTGGCCCCGCCCCGAGGGTCAGTTGATTTATATAGACTTATATAGGAAAATTGAAAAAAATCTTCCTGTTCAAAACCACAAGGCCTAGAGCATCGATATGTTGTATGTGACATTGTCTAGTGGACCTCTTCCAAGTTTGTTCAAATTATGGCTCCGGTGTCAAAATTTGGACTCATCCCAGGGTTAACTCTATTTTATATAGGATCATTTAAAAAATCTTCTTCTCAAAAACCAGGGGACCTAGAACTTCGATAGTTGGTGTATATCATTGCCTAGTGGACTTCTACCAAGTTTTTTTTCAAATTATTGCCCTGGAGTCAAAATTGGCCCCGCCCCCCGAGGGTCACTTGATTTATATAGAATTATATAGGAAAATTTAAAGAATCTTCTCTGAAATCACTAGGCCTAGAGCTTGAATATTTTGTATGCGGCATTGTGAAGTGGACCTCTACGAAGTTTGTTCAAATTGTGGCACCTGGATCAAAATTGGCACCGCCCCGGGGATCACTTGATTTATATAGATTTATACAGGAAAATTTTAAAAAATCTTCTTGTCCAAAACCGTGTGGCCTTGGGCTTAGATATTTTGGTTGTTGCATTTTCTTGTGGATCTCTACCAAGTTTGTTCAAATCATGGCTCATGGTCAATATTGACCCGATCCTGGGGGTCAGTTGATTTCTACAACTACTGAACAGTCGGGGTAGATAACTCTTTACCATGTCAAATAAGTTTCCTTAATTTAATTATCCCTTAGGGTTACAATGCTCAGGTATATATAGGGCCATCATGGCCCTCTTGTATACCTTTTGATATATAATATAAATCGTTTTCAAGAAAAAGAACATTTTGCAAATACTTGATTTTGTCAATAATTGCGATGCTGCACTGTCGCTCAGTATGAACAAATGCGTTTACGCCATTACGTCGAGTAATATGACTAGCAAAGGGATTTTAAATCAGAAGAGTTAAATGTTGTTTTAATGATCGACAAAAGAAGAATTAAACCAATTCGTTCTAATCGAGTTCCTTAAAGAATCTGAACAACAAGCTACAAACTCAGGAAGAATTAAGAATAATATGTGACTAAAAAAGGAACATATTCCAGAAAGGCGCGAAATTCTTCCTTACCATTCAGAGTAAACATACAAAATTGGCATCAAACAGACCAGAACACAACCTACACAAGAAATACACAACAATAAACACCACACGTCTCAGAGCGATACCTGCCAAATTCTGCAACACCAGACCATAAAGCCATGTTTTTTATTACATCACTTTAAAATTGTGTGATACCAATCTTATACATTTTATTAATAATATCATTCATACTGTCGGAAATTTGTTTTGTTGCGCAAAGCAATACATTGTGTAGCCATGTAACGCTGTCTGTAACGATATTGCCGCAGACACTATACATTATAAGAGTTGTATTAAACAACAATAGGATTTATTCAATGATGCGGCGTGGTTAGCTGAAGAGATTTTAGAGACTTAAAAAGCTTGAATTTCTCGTCGACGTTAAGGTATCGGTTTTGGATGCTTGGTCAAATCAAGTTTCTCCAATTTATAGATTTAAATACTAAATCATAATTATATACTGAAATAAAACCAATGCATGAATTCCATTGCAAATGATTTCAAACAATTATTAAATTTGGCTGGTCTTCTATAAACCAATATCGCACGTAATGTACACATATTAGAACAACGGTAACTACTTTACCGTGTGTCAGATTTTGGATAACGTCCTCCGTTCTTTAGATACTTGACTTGAAAAAATATATATGAAAACAAGTACCAAAATTCAGAGTCGCGGTTCCCTGGATAAACAATTTGCTACGAAATATCGACAAATAAGGCAATAATCCTAATTTAAGCGAGCAATTCAAAATAAAAGTGTCAGATCGTTATCGTCTCATGAAATCAACATAGTTCGATTAATTGATGATCCCATTCAATTTTGATAGCCAATCAAAATCGCAAATGTTAACGGTTCAATAAGTTTCAATGCCCAGGTTTTATGTCTAGTATGATAATTGTCATGAACGAATTAATAGTATCATATCGTACCAATACAATGCACAAAACGTTAGTGATTGTTAACGCTGATGAAGGAAATGTGTTAAAGGGGTACAATGATTATCGCAATAAAACACTACTTTTACGCATTCGGTTGCATGGTATGAAAGTATTAAGTTTAATATTTGTAAATAACTTAAAACATCATTTAAGGTTATATTAGTGTATTAAGTCAGTCTTAATGCCTTAAACTCCTTACAAATGTAGCAAACCTTACGTCGACCATAACTTCCAACAAGATAGATCATGACTGCATCGGACGTCACGCCGTTCTCCCATTTGTCACCTATATCTTGTAGAGTTTCAAAGACTGTTGGCGTCATTTAGTAATATCGGCAGTGTTGATTTGATGGACTCTGCGCTTTTCCGGAGTTTTGCGTGAAGTACCTGATTAATGAATTCTTTCGGATGATGTCGGATGTAGTCACAGTTGGATGTTGCTTTTTAAATTTTGTAACAGAAAGCTGGTATGGATTTATATTTCGATAGTAATTGTGCCGAAAGAAATTCTAAACTCAAGGTCTTTACCTATTTTTTCATGAAGCCTCTGTTGCTATTTTTAGTGTTCAAAAGACCAGCTACTATATACCTTCCCTACAACTGATCGTTTATGTTTTATGTACCATTGTTGTACATTGTCGTTCAACGGCATTACAGTAAAGAGTGGATGTTTATTTACATTGGTCAAAAGGCATGTAAACACTAACCCGTACGTGCACGGTGGGAATATATTATTGTCCTCAAGTATAAGTTGACCATACTGTGCATGATTATCCTGTATATTGCGTACACGTAAACAAATGTTCCTTCCCTACTTGCTAAGATTCTATTTTGTTTTTGTAAAAAAACAGCCACGTGCAACAAATATGATGCCTCAAACAATACATCGATTTTACCTCTCAATATATCTGTCCAACTTAGGGAATCACTTAGTCCTACAGAATAAATATGCAAAAAACGTCATCTAGATTTCAAGTCGGGCACATTATACTTCTACAAATCATATAGACAGCCCCTTGCGCTGAAAGTAAATACAACCAGTACAATGCACATTGTATCGCTAGTTATGCCAATTCTACGTACCACAGATGAAACTCAAGATCACTAAACACATATTTAAAGTGGTATCAGATATTATGTTCTCATAATTTATCAGACAGTCATTAAACATATTTTGTTGAGACTACACTAGAATACAGCGTAATCAAATATTCCATGTGAGTCTCATAAAAAACTGTACATTTTGTTGACGAAGGAATACTGACATAATCAACAACTAGACGCTTTGGATTCTATTTATGAATAGCATCTTGATGTTTTGTCATAAAAGTAACTACAAGAGCATTGGTAAAGATTTCGAGAGTGCTTTGAAAACGATGTGATAGTCTAGCATTTAATTGCAGAACGGAAAGGTACCAAAATAGTGAAAAATATCATGATCATTGAGGACGAGTGGTACAATATCATATGTGTATGATATATTAATATGAGTATAATAAAAGTGGACAGTGTGAAATTAATAACTTTGGTTGAGATGTCCATAATTATTGCAATTGCAAGTAAATTCCGAAGAGGAGACAGTTCTCAGCAAAAGCAATTTTGTTATTTCATCAGGAGGTTGTTACGTATCATTATTACAAGGTAACCTACTGCACTATCTGCAGGATGTCGTCTGCTACGATAAGCAGACTGTCAATTTAGTTGCCATATTTTTTTTCACAATATCCGCACTTGTTTTGACATTAACACAGACGCTCTATCCTGAGAATATATCTTAGATTATTGTTTCAATTGAATATCCGATGTAAAGTGTCTGGTGATGTATTTGGATAATTTAACAACACTTCCTGGTTCTTTGTGGTCGTCTTGTGTTTAATAAACATTAGTATAACTACAAAAACGTAATGTTAGTCATAATTTTCTATATTGTTACCAACAATAAGGTAATACAAGTAAGAGCATCGAATTGTCACAGACCGTTCCCTTGCGAAATCCTTCAAAAGTATGTGCAATTGACCTCAATTGTTTGTATGCTGCTGTGTCGAGTTGGTATTTTAATAGGTGGATTTTAGAGGTGGTAGTAGTTTTGGTAGTTTTTTGCATCAGTTTTTCTCTCTTATACTTTATTTCTTATCTTTATTCAAGAAATATTCAAGAGTAACATGGCAACCTTTGTGTGGTCATGTATTAAAATAAGTTTGATTAGATTGCAACAAGTTTGGGAAATTCCTTGGTAACCCACGGTCCACAGATATCCTTAAAAGCCGCTCAAGTATGTTTCTCTTATTTGTACTGGTCCGAAGTTTGTTTACGAGTCTATTGTCATGTTTTTGTCAGGTAATTCATAATAAAATGTTCGAATATCTGAATTGGGGGGAGGCTATTTTTTTTGTTACTTAGCAGCATAAATCATTTAATTATCATAATATTATGGTAAAACAAAGTAATGCTGCATAGTTATTCTTTGCTATTCATATTGTAAAGTATTTACGGGCGACAATTTCGAGCATCATCGAACAATCGAATGATGATTTATAATTATATTGATATGGATTACACCGACAGTTGATTAATGCTAATTAAGCTTGACAAAGATAATTTATATCTTGAATGAATGAATGAATGAACGCCATTAGTTCATTCTGGGATACGAAACAAAACCGTATAAAATCACATCTTTGTTAATGTAGATCATGCTATTTGTTGTAATAAATAAAATAGTATTGGATAAAAGTCGTATTATTTGACTCCTATACACTTGTAAGTGATACAAATGGCATTTAATCCGGAACTAGTATTACTGGTTTGAATTATGTCAATATTTCAAACTACGAATAAACGGCAATGGGTGTCCTGTAAGAATTATGGGATCCTCAAGATAGAGCTGACTGCTGACATCTATCAAGGATGAAGAGTTTGTAAGGTGTTAATGAGTTTAGTTCCTTTAATGTTGAAACCGTTTTAACTTGTCTCATCGCGTGAAGTTAATATATTACTTGGGCCGAAATGTGTCTTCGACGGAAAGATAAATTATCATTTCCCTGTTTTTATGTGGTCTATCAACATTTCCTGCAAATAGAAGTAGCGCAAAAAAAATGCTATAAAAGAACCGATGAATACCTCTGAATCAACTCAAAAAGACACCTTGGAACTCCAGACATGATTCTAAGAGGAAATACTTGAAGAATCTAAACTGATAAGCTGCAAAAAGCTTGACGGGTTTATAATTGACTAATTGCACCCCGGACGTATCAATAATGATACAGCTGCGGTGCCTCTTATACTCTTGTTCATAGATTCTATATAAGTTTGTTTTACTTTTCCAAATGGGAGGAGGGCGTGAGGTTTTGTTAATTTGTCTAACCAAAATGGCCATTAGAGATTTTGAGAGCGTCAATTTCATCAGCCCACTGAATAGCTGGTGTAACATTTAGATCGTTAGTTTCTAGCTTTTAAAAATCAGGTTGATATTATTTTATTATCAAATTCGACTCTTCGCTGCTTTGTTTGAATTTTTTCTAATTACGTAAAAAACTATTAAGTTTTGCAATAAGGTTAATGTCTCTTGTAATGAGTTATAATTCAGTCAGAGATCAGAATTCCTACTTAATGCTTGCATACAGCATTATGCCAGTGGAACGAAATTATCATGTTTAAAATGCTGCCGTTAGAAATTGCAGTAACTGTTTTAAATTAACGAATTTTGTGCATTTCTTTTAATCGAAACCAATTCTTTAGGGGCGTAATATCTTGTGTAATTGTGGAATGAAAAAAACGAAACGGAGTCATTATTTTTATAATTGTGCATGTGTCGATCTGAAATAATGTACAAAGATACTGCAATCAAACTACATTTAATAGTTAAAAAATGCGTCCATAAGGTCTGAATTACTGAAATTGGCGAACGAAAGTTGACATTTGTATGTTGACAGCTTTCTTTTCATCATGGACATGATAGTATCTTTATGAAGAAAAGGTTTTGTGTACCATTTTGTACAAAATCCCTTTTTGGCGTTTGTTTTCTAGATTTTAATTTCGGCTCCCTCCTTAGTAGTTTTGATTTCTCTTTCTCGTTGTTTTCGAACCTCAGATAGCTGCTTTGAGAGACGTTGTGTTAAGAAGACATCTTGTGATAGAAAACGGTCATTTGTATATAATATTCACTTCATTGGTGATATCTTGGCAATGACATTTTGTATCTGTCTTTTTATTATTTATTACCTCTATCCTTTTCTAATACGTAACTCATATTTCGAGCCTTCTTGTGCAACCAAATTTGATCAAAAACATCATTTTGTTAATGTTTAGGTTAAGTAATGAAATAGTATATATAATGTTACCAAATTTACCACATGGTGGTATTTGTTTTAGCTTAAGATGCTAAAAATAGTTTGTCTGTTACAAGTTATGTGCACTTAAAGTCACAATATGTCTTAAATTTGGTATTGTTTTCAAAGATCAAAATACCTCGCAAGGTTATGATATTGAAACGGTACAGAATGGACCATATTTAATCTCATCTGGCCGTTCTTTTCTTGAGCAATTACTAACATAAAACAATACATGTATTTAGTAGTTTTTATTGAGGTCAAAATACGATGTATTGTTTACGTTTAACATTTGTCGAGCATTTCCGGAAGCTTCGTTTACCCCTTTGTAAATGATCGCGAAAATGCGCTCATATCAGTGACGTCACACGAGTTGAAAAACAGATCCCATGCATTTTGCAATATTTATTACATGTATGTGTATTACGTCATGTACTCGTATGTGTTTGCTATTTATCCATTGAATATCGGAAAACGCACGAAAAATTAACGGCAATCTCCGTCTTACCAAGTAAAGTAGGTTCTACGTAACTGTTTATCAGGGATATTATAAGATTAGACGTGTGACGGGTTTGGAATTATATCCATGTGAAATTATTATAATTTACTATTTGTCATTTTACAAGATGTCATTTCAATCAATCAATATATCTTTTAGCCGAGGAAAGTCGTGGAGTAAAATAAATTTTATTAAACTTTAGCATTAAAACAATGTTCTTCTGAAAGCTTTATAAGATTCTAAGATCACTCGTTGTGCCTAGATTTATTGGGTTTCGTTGCAAATCATTCTAAACATCTAAATATCTAACGGGAAGTGCAAGTACGTTGACCAAATGTCTACAGTACCTCTGTGGGTGTTTGACAACTTAGTAGTACTTAATAGTTATAATATGTATTTGCTTTACGTGAACTAAATATAAATAAATGTTTGCCAATATAACAAGTTCTGTGAAATTAGTTATTGTTGGTATAATATTTATCATAATGACATGGACAATGAACAACAGACGCTATATTCAACCGTTGGTTCACACTTCGACCATTACACACACAAATGTGTGCATTCATTTAATGCCATAAGTTACCCCAACAAGCGGACGCTCATGACGTTCAAGTACGGAGTTGTCAGGTTATATTTTTTCTAAAGAAACCATTTGAATTTGTGAACTGGAACAGGAAGGAGACGCATAATAGGGCTAAATTACACTACACAATCATTAGACCTATTCAAGAAAAAAATATCTAAGCATTCATGGCGTATGTGGAATGTGTCCCTGGTTGTAGGCGTGTTTTAGAATATGTTTCTCATATTCCGTATTTATAATGCAACAATTATTTTCTACAATTAAAGAGAAAACTATGATACTAATAGGTATTGAACACAATCTAGCAAGTTGTCACGATCTATGTAAAAACATATTTGATCATTCTTGTTTACGTAACAAATACACCTTTCCAAGTCCAAGTCAGTATTGATGTGTAGATAGAAATCGTGCAGTGAGTCGTGACGAAAGGTCAAGGATTGTTGTATTCTTTAAAATATGGGTAAGTAATACAACGAACAAACGACATTATTTCTGTAAGCCACTGTTGTAAGATGTCTACGTAGTCCCGAAAACTGTGCGAAGATGCTAAGCAAATTGTCATGAATGTTCATGATTTCTGCAAGAAGGAAAATGAGGCTGGGACACTTTCAGTTGATTTGAATGAGGGTATGAAGAGAGCTTCAACTCTTACAGGAGTAAGTAAGAGCACCATCAACAGGATTGCGAAGGAAATGTATAGGAAACCGAGGAGTGAATTGATTCCTAGAGTTGAAAAGATGAAAATGGACACCATGTACACATAAAGCAAGATTCTTCCAACACTAAATAATATTCAGAGTGTTTTTTGAAAGAGAACATTGGCTATTCTGGAAGCAATGAGTACCTTAGAAAACAACTGAAATCTCTTGTAAGACTAATAGGAAGATCCTAATGGAAATGATAGACATTGGCTTACAACGAATACGATCAGGAAGTTACGGGAATCTGATGAAACGTTTGCACACAACAGTCACTTTGTCCCGAAGTGCTGGAAAGATGCGGATACATGGTTGAACATTTCATATTCTAAAGGTGCAGATACTTAAATTTACTTGACTGTTCATGAACAATTTTATTAAAAGTCTTTATTAACATACATCTCCTGTTGTAAACTGATTTATGTTTTACATTTCTGGTGACAGGATGATCGTACTGCACGCATGTTACGATGGCGGCTTCATACCTGGCGCGGAATGTTCATTCAAGGCGCACAGTTCATCTGGCGACTACCAATCCGAAACTGATCCCCAATTTACCTCCAAACTCCGTTCAAGTTATGGACAACGCATTGTAAAACAATATTCAGGTAGACAGGTGTCCTAGCAATTACTAGAAGTGGCAGGATAAATTATGTAGATAGTGAAGAAGATGCTGCACGAAATATTTTAAAAGTTAAAGGGGTTTTTTTCATGGTACATAGCGAGGAAGAACCTAACATTCAGTTTGGGGACAGTTAAACATTTAATCCAGGAATGACTTCAGAACATCGGTCCTACAGAATGGTCAAGGTGTAAACAGCATGTGTACTCAGTTGAAGGCAGTTGCTGGTCGATAGACATTGCTGTTGACATGCAAGACATAATTGTTATCGAGCTCGCCTCAGATTCTGAGAGTGGGTCCAGTACAGATACGGCTAGCGAAGGAGAAATTGATTGAAACTAAATAAATAAAATATACACGTACACGAAATATATTCTAAATATTTATTATATAGATTTGCAATGATAAAATACAAAAAAGGCCAATTAAAACCAAAGCTGAAAAAAGAGTGAAAAGGATGGCGTCTTTACCAACTGAGCTACGCATACATTCTCAAACCGTTCGGACATATAACTGTTATATATATATGACAGAAACCACGCTGTCCCAAACGTTCCGAAATGCTACTCAACCTACATAATGGACTTAGTTGATCTTTGTAATGTAAACATGTATAACAATGACTAACCTTTAAAAAGTGTCCGTTTGCGGTTATATGTCCCAGTGGGTAGGTACGAAGATTTTTGTCAGCATTATATACTTGTATTGGAAACGAAAAACTGAAAGTGTGAGTTTATTTCGATCGTACTCATTTTCTGAAATAAACTTACTGCTTAATTTTGTACTTGTAAGTTTTTTTCTGTACACTATTGTATGACACTTGGAGTGTACTGTTTTAACTGATGTGTTGCTGTGTACGAAGATGATGTAAACCGCGTTCGTGTTATGTTTCTTTTTTATTTACGATGTAATATATATTTATGAAATTATGCAGGGTTAAGTGAGTGCCGTTGGCAGTTAATAAAGGCTATAAAAGCCTATTTAGTAATAGACTGAATGTTTTGCATGAAGGAATTCCTAGAAGTCGTTGTATACTTAGCATGTTAATTGTCTTCATATCCTTGGATTTGGTGCTGCTTTTTCTATATTTACCTATTTCTCAGCTGCTTTATGTTGTAAAGATTGGCGTAGACTTGAACATTGCTACGATTAAGATGAATGTTAAACCAGTCTGTACAAATAATTTTCATACTTCGTATTACAGGCATTAGTTACTGCTGTAATTGATTAACCACATTGCCATGTCTGTGATATACTTGATATCCAAAGACAAAATGATTATACGAATTGACAAAATGTCTATAAATTACCAAAACCACTAAATGTTTTAATAAAAAAAGTCTAAGAATCAGACGTATTATTACAGTGAATCACAGACCAATAACAATTTAACAAAGAGGGTAAACTATTCAATTCAAAATAAAAAAACAATACATCATTAATATTTATAGCATATGGAATAGTTTAATGGTTAAGTATTGTATGGAATAAGAATAGGAGTAATAGTCTACAATGAATTAGATTTATCCAAGAAAAAAGGCTTTGCCAAATATTTTACATTGTTACACAAATACTCGTACCTAAGGCCAACAAGATATCAAATAATACTTTCGGTTTAAGTCTGAAATTCCGTCTCTATCTGGATCCGGAAAGTGGTACCAAATGAGTACACCGCCATTTTATCATAGACCGTTTTATTCAGTCTATGATATAGGCTACCATTACATCCATCATTATGTGGGCTCATATATAAGTTTGTACAGACAACAAATGAATCCTTCATCGATGAAGCAAATAAAATATCCAATGGTGTTCTAAATTTATGCAATATAAATACGCAAAGCCTTATCTACTATCATAATAAATATTTATTATCAAACATGCAACTTATAATACGTGAATGGATGTGGCAAACGATTGTGTTGTCAGTAGTGAGCTGACACGCTAAAGAGGCTTACAGACAATGGCCAAAAACGAAATGTATTTATACATATACATCGAAACATTGACCAGAATCAATAAATCGACCAATATTTGGATTTGGTTGGGATGCTTTCCAAGGTGCGTCCGTTGGGTTTACAATCAGTGTAAAAGAAGATGGAATGCATAAGGGAAAGAACTTGAAGTATCATTTATAATCTGTTTTTTTTTCTGCTGAAAGGAACAAATGTCTGTTTAGCCATGAAAGCCCCAATGTGGAGAAATTAAAGAGCGAAGATTGACATTTTCTTCTAATAAAACGATTGCTCATTTTGTTTTGTTTTTCATTGAGCTATTCAAATTATCACACACCATATTCGTCTAAGTGCTGCAAGACAATCATTTGATTTTTTGTTGATTTTATGTGTAATGCAGATAATGTTTTGAACAATAAAGAGACAAAATTCAGTATTTAGTTTGTTAGAGATACGTGTTGGTAAAATCGTGCTTAAAACAGATTTGAATTTAACAAAATATAGTGGATAATGTTCACTACTTTGAGTTTGTAGTTGGTCTTATTCTCGCCAGTTGCAAATATGGTTTGTTAATTTTAATAATCTTTAAAATGTGATCATTTGTACAATATTGTAAAATGAGGCACCTCAGTTACTTATTTACATTATGTCAGATGTACCCATTAATTATAATTCATGCATTGATTTATAATATTATGCAGGTACAGAAATTGCAAGTCGGTTATCATGGTCATTTTATATTTGGGTCGTGGAAATAGGTGACATTTCCATTCGTCGATATTGTTTCATGTTTTGATGCACATGTTAGTCATAATTAATTTCATTCAACTCATTATTAACTGAAATTTGTACTTCATGATTGTTCGTGTATCTAAGTGAATGACAGCATTCCACTTACTCCGTCGCAATGTTATGATGTCAGTTCTGAACGCGTTAATGTTTGTGTTCGTTACATATTATATTCTTTTGTGAGTTGGATAAAGTAAATTTATATGGTCATATACGGAATATTCCGCATTAATACTCATTAGTTCTGAACCACGCAGTCTTGGAATACTGTTTTTTCATTGGATTAGTGATATCATCCCATGTTTCTGAGATTATTTCGCCTTTTTATGTTTATAACGCGGGAGCATTTAAAATCAGCAGCTTTTTGGACATCGGATCTCTCACGAAGCACTTGTTTGAAAAACTTCATTTTCCGCTAATATAGGATACTTCTTACGGGCTTTTTGATGGATCACTCAGGGAACACTTTGACTTTACTGGATCTACGGATGATATTATATAATGTAAAAATGTTCTAGTATTTTATTGCATTCGTATTTCGCATGCAACCTTGATTTGTTTTGTGAAATACATTTGTAAATATATTTCGATTGAACTTATCTCGAATTGCTTTTTGCCTCCGTCCGCCGCTCTTCGATAGCTATCCTGACAAGTACTAACGTTGGAGCATTGTGTTGTATTAATCTGTTAAGTAGACTTATCTAACCACTCTGGGGGATAGACCCGTTACTATATGTATGTTTGTAGGAACTGAAACCACGGATTTGCAATCTACGATTAAATAAAATTGGTCCTGAGTATGCATTACACAATTAAGTGCTAAGAATATTCATTGCAAACACAACATCGGTTTGGAACAACCGGAAATCTAGTTAAACGTTTCAAACCAAAGACTTTATTGAACAAAATAATTCGTATGAAATGCAAGGACAAATGCAAGATACCTCATTCAGTTAAGGTGCATCATTATTGTATATAGATCAATAAAATAACCGTATTTACTGTACAAAACAATTTACCAAATGAAATATCTATTTAGTTTCCATCGCCTTGCATCATTATTCTGCTCGAGTTTTATTGAATTATTGTGCTGTCAAATGGTTCAGCTGCTTAATAAAACTTACCATATTATCCTATGCAGATGTACTAAAATAAGACGGAATCGAAGTATAATATATAGTACGATAGTTACAATTTACAGCCACACTAGTAATTCGTAAATAGCGGCCCCGTTTTCAATTCTTTGAACGTAACAATGTACATGTACCTTTTTTATATAATTATAATCTAAATCGTTTCCAAGACAAAGATGATTTTGCTATTATTTGATTCTATCTGTAATTGCAATATAGTGCTCTGTTGATCAGTATGAGTAACTGCGTTTTACGTCGTTACGTCGAGTGATATAACTAGGAAAGGGATTTTAAAAATTACTAGATTAAATGTTCTTACAATGATCGGCAGTAAAACCAGATTCGACCAATTCCTTATAAATCAAGTTCATTACACAATCATGAACAACGAGCTACAAACGTATGAAGCCTTGAAATAATACCAGTAATAAAAACAACAAACAGATTCGAGAAAACGCGAATTGCTACCTTATATAAAGACGTTTAACTCCTTACAAATGTAGCAAACCTTACGACGGCCATAACTTCCACAAGGATACTAAATGGCATCATCAGACGTCATGACGTCCTTTCATATGCCATCACTCAACTTCCGATAGAGTTTCACGTTTAGTAATCTGAGCAGTGTTGATTTGATGGACTTTGCACTTTTCCCGAGTTTTGCGAATAAGATGATTGACGGTTCCAAGTGATACATTCAAATGAGATGCCATCTCACGTTGGCGGATTGGCCTTGTTGACCATAATATATATCTTTAGAACGATGTCGAATGTAGTCACAGATAGACGTGCATTAAATTTTATAACAGCAGGCTGAGATGGATATATATTTCGTTCTAATGAATTCTGATGACGAATAGTATTAACTGTGTCCAAAGAAACTCTGAACGCAAGGTTTTTAACTATTTGCATAATGCTTCTATTGCTATGTTCATTGTCCAAAACACCAACTACTACACCTTCTTCTTAATTGTTTATTCTTTTACCTACCATTGTTGTACAGGTATTCTCACTGGTAAGACAGTAAGGATTGAAGGTTTATTTACATTTGTCAAAAGGCTTGTAAACACTACCCTGTGCGTGCACAAGGAAATAAATGTATGTTTGTGTCCAAGTATAAGTTAAACATCTCTAGAGCATTATTACACTGTATAGTGGCACACGTTTTTTGTACAAGAAGTCCCATGCAACGAATATGATGTCTCAAACAACACACCAAATTCATTTCTCAACATATTTGTCTAAATTGATGATTAAATAAAATATTAAACAATGTACCACCATTGTCTTACAGGAGATGACTGTCCTACAGAAACGGTTTTCGAAAGAAACCATTTGGTAATCTAGGCATCTAGATTTCAAGTCGGACACGTATATACTGGTACTTCTACAGACCATCACTGAAAATACAACCAGTACAAAATGTGCATTACATGTTACTAGTTGTGCCAGTTCAACGTAACACTGATGAAGCCCAAGATCGCTGAACAAATATTTAAAGTTGAATAAGATATTTTTTCTCAACTTGTCAGACAGTCTTTAATCAAATATTCTGTTAAGACTACACTAGAAGATTTAGCTTTTTTTGTTGTAATTGAATATTCAATGTGATTTTCACAGAAAACTGCAAATTTTATTCACGGCGGAATACTAACATAACTAACAGCTGGACGCTTTCAGTTATATTAAAGAATAAATTATCGATGTTTTGTCATAAAAGCGCCACCTAAATCATCGTTACATATTTCGAAAGTGCTTTGATAACAATGTTGCAAAATGTTGATAAATAGAATGGCCATTGAGGACAAGTGGTAAAATTTATATAATATGTGTTTATTCTAATGAGAGTATAATAATAGTTGACAGTGGGAACTAATAACTTTGATTGACATTTTTTGGGCATCTCTCGTCGAGTGTTTATGGTCTCTGACCTGTAACTACTAGCCCCTCACCGCTATGAGTTCGAGTACCATTCTAGACCAAATTTCACATTTGACTCAGCTGTCCGATTATTGGAGGGTCGTCCGATCTTTTTGACCGTTAAACTTAGAAAAAGTCGGCCAAGTAAACCTGACTGCTGGTGCGACGTTAAAGACTAGTGAAATGACATTTTAATAAATAAAATCATGGAGCGGTGAAATAATATCCATAACTATTTAATTGTATGTAAATTACGAAAAGAAGAGAACGTTGTTACATTTAGACACATTCGACGGTTCTCAACAAAATCAATTTTGTTATTTCATCAGGAGGTTGTTCAGTATCATTATTACAAGGTAACCTACTGCACTATCTGCAGGATGCCGTCTGCTACGATAAGAGACTGTCAATTTATTGGCCATTTCTATTTTCAAAATATCCACACTTATTTTGACATTAACATAGATGCTCCATCCTGAGAATATCTTAGATTATGGTTACAAAGCAAATATCCTATGTACATGTCTGGTGATGTAGTAACCATCGGGGTCATTTAACAACACTTCCTGATTCTTTGTGGTCGTCTTGTGTTGAATAAACAGTATAATAACTACAAAAACGCATTCAACCGTGATACCATTTAGGAGTATGTGTAATTGACCTCAATTGTTTGTATTTTCCTGAGTTGCCTGTGTTTTTGACAGGTGAATTAAGAGATATTAGTATTCTTGGTAGGGTTTTTGCTTCTATGTTTTCTTCTTACAATCAATTTTCCCTTTGTTCAAGAAAATAAAAATATGCTGCACGGCATCAATCTTGCGTTCACGTATTACAATAAGTTTAATTAGATTTCAACAATTTGCCTTCAACATTTGGGAACATTCTTCGTAGCCCTCGATTCAGCCGAAATTTTGATAGTATCTTTACACAGAAATCCATAAATGCCGCTCCTATGTTCCTCTTATTAGAACTGATGTTTAGTCTGTCAGACTTCTAAGCATTAATATGTGATACAAAATTAATGGCATTTACTGTGGAACTAATTGTAATTTAATACTTGTCTAGATAATTCTGTGTCGAGTTAATAGTAAATTTGGTCAATATTTCTAAGAAAAGAAAAACAAAGCAGTTATATGTACAGTGAGTGTCCTAAAAGAATGATGGGATCCTCAACATAGCACTGACCACTTACATCTATCAAGGAAGAAGAGTTTGTAAGGTGTTAATGAGTTTAGTCCCTTTAGTGTTGAAACCGTTTTAACTTGCCTCATCGCGTGAAGTTAATGTATTACATCGGTGGAAATGTGTTTTCGACGGAAAGATAAAGTATTATTTCCCTCATTTTTTATGTGGTCTGTCAACATTTCCGGCAAATAGAAGGAGCGCAAAAAAGCTATAAAAGAACCGACCGGGATTGAACCGACTGTACATGTACAGGACCTCTGAGTCAACTCAAAAAGCCACATTGGAACTCCAGACATGATTCTAAGAAGACATAAAGAGTCTAAAATGATCAGCAGCAAAATGCTAGACAGGTTTATAACTGAATTATTGTACCCGGGACATAAACATAATATAATGATAGAGCTGTCTTATACTCTCATATGTTCATAGATTTACCTAACTGAACAAATGTAACTATTGTTGGGTAGAACTGAACGTGTCAACGGTTTTATCGTCATAAGTGGTGAACCCAAACCTCAGTCAAGAGTAAGGTGAAATAAAGCAATGAAGTCATTCTACTCTTTTTGGTGGTAGTCCATTCCAAGTTGGTATCTAGCTATTTGCAAGTGTTTGTTTAGACTTTAGTATAGAGCCATGTTGTGTGAGATAAAAGTAATGCACTTAAAATAAACGCACCACGATCGGAATTACATGTAATAATTTACTCAGTGATAAAGGATTGTGACATTTTGAGTAAATTAGTAACATTTAATTTTTTTGACAGTTTGACATCAAGTTCTTAAATCTATATTGTATATGCATACAATAATCACCACATTCTAACAAAATACAGAAAAGTTTATTTGGCTTAAGCATGATACATCTTATCACCCTGAAACAAAATATACAATAAATACATACATACATGCACACAATCAGCAATGCTATGAATATAAAGTACTATGAATATAAAACACACATGTTAAAGAAACATCTGTCTGGGGACAACATAATTTACTTATATAAGCATGTTTAAACATTACATGAAATCCATACATGAGTTTACATGAATTTAATGTCAGCGTCGGTGCGAAATATTCGTTTCTTGACTGAACGCCGTGCAACTAAACGAAGTTAATACATTCAGACAATGCGAAATAGTCAGTGCCGATCACCCTAATGTAAATTCAGGAATTCATTTTCATATGCAATACTTGCCACGTGTCCATGGTTGAATTATAGCATCTAAATTAATTAATTAATATATATGGATACAATTTCATGTAAACACAATTATTTGTTCTATAGTAGTCTCATATGGTATATAATGACATTTGCATAATACAAAAATACCTTTTGCAATAAAATATAATTCAATGAAAATTCTTAATTATTCGTCTTCAATTACATTTACAAGTAACCTTTTTCTTTCCGTATATTGCTAAACATAAATCTATGCATTAAATTTTTGTGATATTGTGAATATATATCACAAGAAAATGTCCGGTTATTATTATATTATACAGTTATTGACTAGTGAGCCATTAAATATGTTGTGATATTCACCGGCAGAATACCATACTGACCGAGGCGAACATCATATTTAATGGCTCACTAGTCAACAACTGTTTTATTATATAAAAAAGTTTATTTGAAACCATTGAGGATACTATTTTGATTCCTTTCGAAATTTAATGGATTACTTGATAAACAGAAATGTGTATCATATCAATTATAAAGAAAGATGAATATACCACAAATAACGACTTATAATTCTGGTAGATGAATATTGACATGGTTATATTTTTAGAACTGGAAATTCAGAAATTTCCCCGGTGTTGGGACAAAAATTTTCCGGGGTTCGGGAGAAAATGCCCGGAGGTCCGGATAAAATTTGTTCGAAGGATCAGGACAAAAATTTCCCAGGGTCGGGGATTTGCCCGGGTCTGGATAAAATTTGTTCAAAGGACCGGGACAAAAATTGCCCGGGGGTTGGGGGAATGCCAGGGGATTTGTAAAGAATTGGGACAAAAAATGCCCGGGGGTCGGGGAAAATGACCGGGGTCAGGAAAATGGGGTTGGGACAAAACTGCCCGGGTTGTTTCCATCCCCCGACACAGAGGGACGATAGAACAAAATACTCAATGCGTCTATCTTTTGTGTGATTAATATTGACCTGGTTCTATTTTTAGAATTGGAAATTCCGAAATATCCATTAAATATCAAGTTTCACTGTTGAATATGACTTTTGTGTTAGATGATGGATCAGGCTTTAAGCCAATCAAAATGTGTTTATTTATATATCATATAATAAAACAGTTCATAGACTACCAATATTTGCAGATGCGTGCATAATCCCCCTCTATATAAAATGACCATCATTTTTTTTATTTGTGTTGTTGGTTAAATCATTAAATACACGAGACTGAAAGATACAGGTAAGCACTATGCTGTTCTCATGAAATATATAAGTTTGTTTTTTAACTTTTCCAAATGGGAGGAGCGTGTGAGGTTTTGTTAATTTGTCTAACCAAAATGTCCATAAGAGGTTTTGAGAGCATCAGTTTCGTCAACCCACAGAATAGCTTGTCTAACACTCCGAACGTTAGTTTCTAGCTTTTAGAAATCAGGTTAAAATTATTTTATAATTAGATTCGATTCTTCGCTGCTTTGTTTGACATTTTACTAATTACATATTAAGTTTTTGCAATAAGGTGAATGTCTCTTGTAATGAGTTATAATTTAGTCAGAGATCAGAATTCCTACTTAATGCTCGCATACAGTATTATGCCAGTGGCACGGAATTAATATGTTTTAAATGCAGCGGTTAGAAAATGCAATTCTAAATTAACTGAATTTGTGCATTTCTTTGAATCGAAGTCAACTCTTTAGGGGTGTTATATCTGGTTTAATGGCGGAATTTAAAGAATCGAAACGGAATCAGTGATTATTTTTGTCCGCAGCACTTGCACATTAATTGTGCATGTGTCGATCGGAAAGAAAGTACAAAGACACTGCAATCAGTCCAATGGTTTAAATGTGCATCTATAAAGTTTGAATTATTGAAACTGACGAACGAAAGTTGACTATTTTTTTATGAAAACATTCTTTTCATTATTAACATGATAGTAAGTGTGTTTTAAAAACAGTTTTGTGTACCACTTTGTATGAATTCCTTTTTTTTTGTCTGTGTTATCCAGATTCTAATTTCGACTTTTTTATTTCTCTTTTTGTTTGTTTTCGAGTCTCAGATATCTGCTTTGAGATACCTTGTGTTGTGATTATATTACTTATATTATTTTTCCTCAACAATAGAGTACAAGCTATTGAAGAGCAGATCGCTAAAGCTAGATGTGAAATATACTTGAAGTAATATTAAAGAAGTCGTCTTGTGATATAATATTGCATATAATATTCACTTCATTGGCGATATTTTGTATCTGTCTGTTTAATATTTATGTCCTCAAAAATACGTATGTTTGTAGTCTTTATCAAAGTTATTTTCATTTGTTCAGTAAGATAAATCTATGAACATAATTATGAGAGTATAAGAGGCACAGATGTTTACGTCCCGGGTGCAATAAATCAGTTATAACCCAAGCGAGCATTTTGCTGCTGATGAGTTTAGAATCTTTATGTAATTATTCTTAGAATCATGTCTCCAGTTCCAAGGTGTAATTTTAGTTGTCTCAGAGGACCGGTACATGTACAGTCGGTTCTATTCCCGTCGGTTCTTTTATAGCTTTTTTGCGCTCCTTCTATTTGCATGACATGTTGATAGACCACACAAAAATGAGGGAAATAATCATTTATCTTTTCGTTGAAAACACATTTCCAACTTAGTAATATATTTACTTCACGGGATGAGACTAGTTAAAACGGTTTCAACATGTACAGTTCAGAACTACTTGAGAGAATATAACGAGAATGGACTAAACTCATTAGCACCTGACGTCAGGTTTATGTTAAGGATCCCATGATTATTTTAGAACCCACGTCGTACGCAAATCGTTTTTGGTTGTTTGAAATATTGCCATAATTTACTTTTAACTAGAAAACTGAATTGATTCACAATTCCCAACGTCAATATTATCTTGGATGCTTGTGTTGACTGATTGTAGTAAATGACACTGGCCTAGCTTTCTTGCTGATATCTACAACAATGTATTTATCTTGCTTTAATTAAAACTTACTTTAGTAATACAAGTTCCAGTGAAAATATCATTTGTATCACTTACAAATGCTTAAAAGTCAAGTAAGATATAGGACTTTTATCACAGCATTTACCTTATTACATCAAATAACATGATCAACATTTACTAATATGTGATATTGTATGGTTTCATTCCGTATCCCAAAATGAACTAACAGTGTTCATTAATTCATGATAAGCTTTATTTTTGACAAGTTTTAATTACATTGATCAAATTTCAGTGTTATCTTTATCAATATCACTGTAAATAATCATTCGTATGTTGAATAATGCTCTAAATTGTCGCCAGTGAATTATTTACAATAAGAATAGCAATGAATAATCATGCAGCATTACTGTGTTTTACCATAGGATAACAATTTGACTTATGCTACTAAACAACAAAAATATATATTTTTAAAATAGATAATCTCAGACAAAACATCATTTCATTTTGAATTACGTGACAAAACCCATGAAAATAGACTCGTAAACAAACAGTTCTTTATCTTATCCTACCATATATTTGTCTTAACTTTCCATTCAATAAATTGTCCAATAATTGCTTTTAACATTAAGTTCTCCCAAATTTTCAATAAGGTCCCAGTGATATTCATGCTTTCATTCGTCGTAAATTAGTTCATCAACTTGAAGCGATTAGTCTGACAGACATCTGTTCAAATAAGAGAAACATATGAGCGGCATTTAAGGATTTCAGTGGATCCCATAGATACTGCCAAACTGTAGGTTGATCTGATCAAGGGTTACTAACTATCTTCCCAAATTGTTGCAATCTAATTAAACTTATTGTTATTTACACATGAACGCACAATTGATGCCGGGGAACATTTTTTATTGATCATAAGAAGAAATAAACAGAAGCGAAAGAAAGTCTACCAAGAATACTACCATCTCCTAAACCCACTTATCACAACCCAGGCAATACGGGAACATACGATACTTAGTTGAGGTGAATAACACAAATTATTTTTAAATAGTTTTTGTTGAAACAAAACGACCACAAGGAATGTTGTTAAAGTTCATTACTCCAATAGTTAGTACATCACCAGACACTTTGCTTGTTTGGTGATGATTGCTTTATGACTGTTCAATCTGTATGGTAAGTTAGAATTTTGCGTTTTCTGGAATCTCTTTCTGACAAGTACATTAGCATTATTCTTTAATCTTCATACGTTTGTAGCTTGTTTCAATGAACTAGTTATTAAATTAAAACGAATTGGTTGAATTGAGGTTTGTTGTCGATCATTACAAGAACTTTTAACACTTGTGATTTAAAATCCATTCCTGATTATTTTACTTGACTAAACGGCGTAAAACGCATTTATTCATACCGAGAAACTGTGCACCTTTGAAATTATTAAATTTAATAATATCAAAATCTTCATTTCTTGAAACCAGTTTTGATCACATATTAAAACGTATTATGTACGTTCATTGAATTGAAAACGGGGCTCGTTATTTACGAATTACCAGTATAGATGTAAATTACAACTATCATGATATTTATTCTTCGGATCCGCCAGACTGTCTTATTTTAGTACGACGACAAAGGATAATACGGTAAGTTTTATGATGCAGCTAAGCCATTTTACGGCACGATAATGCATTAAAGCCCGTGCAGAATAATGATACAAGGTGATTGAAACTAAATGGATATTTCATTTCTTAAAACTTTTAGTGCAGTATTACGTTTTAATATACAGGCAACATTGATGCACTCAAACAGAATGTGATGTCCCATGTTGTCCTTGTATTGCGTTTTGTGCTTTAGCAATATTTCGGCGTTTATTTTTGATATATTGAAAATTAAAAGTGGCCATTACCCGGAACATTTTGATATGCATGTTTTTGTTCATCCGAATGTAACGTCTATCTAGATGTCTGGTTAGTACAAACCGATGCTGTTTTTGTGATAGATATTCTTAGCTCATAATTGAATCATTTATTCTAAGGACCAAGTTTATTTAATTGTAGATTACTATTCCATGGTGTCTGTTTCGACATACATACAAATTTTACATTTGATCAAATTTTACAGATTATTTAAATTGAGAAGTGATATTGGCAAATGACGAGAATGTGAACAATTTGAAACTCAAGTAGTGAATATTATCCATTATATCATGTTAAATTTAAATCTGTTTTAAGCACGATTTTACCAACACGTATCTCTAACATACTGAACACTGAGATTTTGCCTCTTTATTCAGCTAAACAATATCTGAATTAGATATAAAAATCAACACAGAATCAATTACCATGGTTGTCTTGCAGCACTTAGGCGATCATGGTGTGTGATAATAGGGATAGCTTAATGGAAAAACAAAATGAACAATAGTTTTTTATCAGAAGAATATGTTAATCTCCCCTTTAATTTCTCCACATTTGGTTTTTCATGGCTAAAAATACTTTGATAAGAAAAAAAGTTCAGATTTATTATAGATAGATAGATACTTTATTTTCAGATCCATTAGGCCAACTGGCCCATGAGGACAACATATTTACAAACAAATACATTGATAACATACATGAAAGTATAATACACATGCATAAAACAAAAGAAATCTATTAATACATTTCAGGGAGAAGATGTATACATTATACATTATTATTATTATCATATGATAATAGATATCAAATCAAAAATAAAATAATGATAATTATAATTAGTATATATTATACATAGGAAGAAGTTATATTGAGATAAATCGTTGAATAATTGAATTTGTATCATTTGTTTTTTACATAGCTTTTTGAACATATATTCCCAATCTTTTAATTACATTTTCATTCTCACTTGTAATCAGTTCTATAAATTTAAACATACATGGTCTTTCCCAAAAATAGTTACTTATATATTGTTTTCTAAGATTTTTGTATAATGGACATTCTATAATGAAATGAAACTCGTCTTCTAATTTCACACAAAAATTACATTTTCTATCATCAATATTATTACAAAGCAAGCATCAAGTTCTTTCCCATAAGCATTTAGCTTAAACATATTTATTCAAGAAACAAATTTACAGTGCAAATACTAGTGCAAATACAAATACATTATATACAATGGATTGGAAAACAAGCAGATATTGCTTATATCAATTCCTTTCCATGATTGATTTTTTGCATAGACATGTTTGCACATAAATAACCAGAAAGTAAGCTTGAACATGAATATATTTAAATCTTGAGTAGAAAATTTGTAAAAATCTGAAGCTTATTATCCCCGAAAATGTGTCATGATGTCGCGAAAAGGTCCCCTATCGCACAGCACGCACCACTACGGCCTCTCCCGGCTAGGCGTCAAACCTCTTTGTTGCTTCAATGTATCTCTGGACTCGAAGAAAGACAAGAGTGTTAGATTGGTGAGTGAGATGTTCGCCGCTATTAAGAAGATTATCTACAGTTGGCGCACATGGGAGATCCGAAAGGAAGTGTTGACGTATTTGATGATACGTTGGGCACTGAAGTAGGAAGTGTAGGGGAGTTTCTACAGCTCCACAGACACACAATGGAGAGTTAACAAGGTTTCTGTGATGAAGCTCGAAGTTTAGGGTGCTACAGCCTAAACGTAGACGAGTGTGATAAGTCTGCAATTTTCGTACACCAACATTAAAGAGTGGATTGGATTTAGTGTGACGAACATTCAATTTTCTCTTAAATTCGAGAGTAGTTGGAGCATTTCTGACATCTGCTAGAAGGGCATTCCATTGCCGAATTGTGTGAGGTAAGAAAGAGTTTGCGTATGATTGTGTGTTTGCGTGAACTAATGGTAAACCGTTAATAGAGCGCATGTTGTATGTCTGAGTGCCTCGATGAGGAATGAGGTTACAAAGATATGCTGGAGAGATGTTGTTTTGCATTTTATAAAGCTGAAACAAACGATGTTTTCTCCTTCTTTCAGCCAGTATCTCCTAGTTCATATAGATCTTTAATAAGGCGGTCCAAGTTGCAGACTTTTGTTGCACCTGTGACAATTCGGGCAGCTTCATTCTGGACGGATTCAATATTCTTGTTTCATTTCAGCTGTACAATTGTCCCACATGACGTCCCCGTACTCCAAGAGTGGTCGTATAAACGAGATATACAATTGTTCTAGATATTATCGAGATAGATAGAACTTAAGAGAACGAAGCATTCCTATACGCTACCACGCTTTGTTTATACAGGAATAAAGATTAGACGTCCACTAAGCGTCGTCTGAGAAATCTAGACCTAAATGATTATGCGACTTGACCTGGATTATAGGTGTTTAGTCCATAAATAGGGGTGAATGTAGCGGCTTCTTGCGTTTCCTTGAGAAAATTATACTTTCCGTTTTTGCAGGCTTAAAGGAAACTAGCCAAGATTTAGACCAGGATAAAATACGAGATAAGTCTTGGTTGAGGATATCAGCAGACATAGTTGGATCCTCGACAGTGATATACAAGCTAGTGTCATCAGCAAAGAGACGTTTACTGGCATGGATGTCAAAGACGATGTCATTCATATAAAGTAAGAATAGAAGGTGGCCGAGGATAGAGCCTTGAGGCACTCCAGCGTTTATAGATTTAATAGATCCAGCTAGATGAAGAATTTGCAATAACTACTCGCTGCTTTCTGTCTGATAAGTAGGACCGAAACCAGTCCAGTAGGTGTCCCTGGATGCCTGCAGAAGAAAGTTTTTCAAGGAGCCTACGGTGCAACACTCTATCGAATGCTTTGGAGATATCGCAAAATACAGCTCGAACCTCTTTGCCTTCATCTAGTGTTTTTATGATGTCATGATAGAGATAAGCATTTCATCTTCTACTACACTGATTGTAAAACCCAACGGACACACATTGGAAAGCATCCCAAACCAAACCCAACTATCAGTCGATTTATTGATTCTTGCCAATGGTTAAAACCACTACGTTTATTTTGATAAACACGTATGTCATCAAAAGAAAGTCATACAAAATTGGACAAGGGCAATTCCATTTGAACAGTAAATAGCCCTTAATTCTAGGCATTCTAAGCTGTGACTGTTCTTATAATTCCGTTATATACGTTACTGTGTTTATATTGTTTTAAAACCATACTTTTACATGGAAAAATTGCTTTGAACTTGAGTTGACTGTCATTCATGGTGAACTAATGATTGATGGGAGTCTCCTCGCCTTTACCATCTTTTCATAACTTTATACTTTACGTTGATTAATGTATTTATTACATTTATGGTATTTGATGATTGAGTCTTGTTAGTAGATTTATACTAGTAAATGTTTATGATAAAATGTTTAAATTAATGCAACTTTCTATTCGAAGAGTCAATTGTGTTGTAGTTTGTAAATTATCGTTGAGACAAGTTTTACACATAGGACCATAAACACCTCACCATTTACTATAGACTACAAGCAATACCAATTATCACGCAAGTTATCTCAATCCTGAACAACATAATAGAGGATTATGGATGGAAATATATTTATAACTCATATAAAAGCATACAATAATAAATAGATTGTCTGAACTATCCAATGACATGCAGGGTACTTACATAAGAAAATGTGGTTATTCATAAGTGACATAATTTCGTGACCCATTGGTCTACGCTGTAGATAATTATTCTTACAAAAGACACCGTGTTTCTTGTTCGATCAATGCAATATGTGTCTCATGTGTGTCTAATGTATTTAACCGTGAATATCTTAATCGTGAAAGAAGATTAACCGTACGAGTCGATGTGGTTCATGATTTACTTTACGCTTGATAAAAAGGACTTCATTTTGGGAAAATAGAAAATTTGATTAAACAAGAAGACTGTCTTTAACACATTTCTTTTATTTTAACTTTATTCAATATTTTAAAACATTATATCTACGCTGGGTGAAGCCATCATACTTTGAAACATCCCATTCTGCTGCTACAACCTAATGACTGGCTAGCAAACTTCATGCAAACATTACTATTGCAGGTATAAATATCTATACATCCGTCATCAAAATTATTCCTTTGTGTACTATGTTTTTAAAATACCATTGCCTCAAGTATATTGATTATGTGGTTCACACGTATAATGATACGCTGGCTCTTATGGTGCGTCTATATCGGATTAAGCGTTTTTGTTTAATTACTGCTGTAGATATTGTCTTGATAACGTTTCTATATGCATAGGTATACCTCAGTTTTTCAAATCTTTACACTGACACTCTTTTATGAATTTTTCAACTTATATTGTGAGATATCATTGGGGCCAAAATATCAAATATCATTATTTTTTTGCAAAGTTATTTTTCTAGTTCATTGTTCATTGTTGAGGATCTTGTGGAAGATTGATTGTTTAGTGTATTAGTCTTTATTATTATTATTAACTAAAGTCAATTTAAAGCATTTCTCCTTCTACCATTTGTCCTAATATAACCGCAGCTACATTTTACGTATCGCATCAGAGGTTTGAATATATGTATATCGTGTGCATTTATTGTCTTACCAAGTAGCTTCTTAATAATTATTTATTGGAGAATATTATTAGATTAGACGTGAGACGCGTTTGGAATTTTATTCAAATTAAATTATTTTATTTTACGATTTGTCATTTAACAAGATGCCATTTCAATCAATCAATATATTTATTAACAGAGGGAAAGCGTAGAGTTAAAGCAAGTTTATTGGAACTTCAGCATCAAAACAATACACTTTTGAAAACTTTATAAGATACTAAGATCACTTTATATACCTAGATTTATCGGGTTTCATAGAAAATCATTCTAAACATATCAATACGCTTATTGAATATGGACAGGAAACAGACATTACATACCTAGTATATAATATTATCATTTAGAATAAAATATCATAATAATATGATGAATCATCAAATAGTAAATTTTATATTATCTCTATGTATTATTTACACAATAGCGATAAGAATTATGGTAGTTTCTAGGTTTACTAATCACTTTAGTGACTGTCACAAGCTGTTGTTACTTATTGGCAATAAAACACTTATTATTTCATCAGCGTACGGGCCAAATAATATTACGTGGTACGTGTGAGTTCCTGCTCTATCTGCAGGATGCCGTCTGCTACAGTAAGAAAGACTATCAATATATTTGTCATTTCCATTATAGTAATATCCGCATTACATGCGACATTTTCCTGGAGATGTACAAAGGCTGTATCACAAATATCCGGGCACATTAAAGACTGTGCTGAAAAGGTAATTGCAGACCTTCGAGGCTGTTGTCACCTCTGCTAGAAACATTTCATTCAATATTATTCAACCGCATGCTAACTGAATTTGTCATTCTATTAATTTGATTTTGTTACGTGAAGTGTTTCAATTGGCAAGCACAAACCTGATATTACGAAAGGTAGTATGTTGTACTGCTTTCTGTCACAACTAAAGCACCCACTATATGATCTAGACATGAGTAGACTCATACTAATGGTGTTTATCAACTACCTTCTGTTTATTTGAGTTTCTGTGTAAATCACAAGTTTAGCCGACCATTATGATGTTCTCATAATTCATTTTAAAAGACTTATGTGTAGGGAAATTACTTGTATTTTACAATTGAATGCGTATTTAATTCGTTTTAATTTTTGCTAATCTTAGAGAACGTTTTATATCAAACGTCGAAGTAAATAAACTTGAAATG
Source organism: Lutraria lutraria (assembly GCA_964023205.1). Classification (NCBI taxonomy): domain Eukaryota; kingdom Metazoa; phylum Mollusca; class Bivalvia; order Venerida; family Mactridae; genus Lutraria; species Lutraria lutraria. Next base: position 31,709,461 of record OZ026838.1, read on the forward strand.
CTACGTTATGAATATCTGCGGGCGACAACTCACTCATAACGCTATGTCGATTTTTACACTAGTCATGTCCCTTACTTATGAATCATATCGAAGTTAGAAGTTATGGAATTTATTCACAAGTTAAATAGTTTTCTGCAGCCAGATAATTTACTGGCCAGTATTGTTATGGATGTATTTTTCCGCAGTTGAGATGCTACGAATATGTAGTCCCCGACGAAATATGTTGGGAAAAGATTTATGTACAAAATGTACACCGAAATAAAACTGACTGCATAAAATTTTCTGCTGCAGTTACATTGCATATAAATCCATCAATGCATATGTCCACAACGGCAGTTAGATCAAATTCTGATTTACACTTGCTTCCTTTATTATCGGAAATCAGGTACTTTGTCCAGCTGATGTGGTTCACCAGTTAGACTATGTATGTAATAGTTTATGTACACTAGCTGTACAGTGGTGTTCGGTGTTATTGCTTTTCCGCGTACCGCTTGCTGTAGAGTAGATAAAGTCTAAAATAGAGGATATGATACATGTCATTAACTCTAAGAGGAGTGAATCTTTTTTGTTTTGAAATTATAAAAAACTAAATAGTATCCATGCTTAAAACAATATTCTCAATTGCTTCGAACTGCTGCATATATCTGGTTCTCAACATTCTTACAGAATGGTACTATACCATTGAAGACGAAAGCCAGATTGAAACATTAGCAAATCGGGTATTAATGCTAGGTCACGTGCCCCCCTCCATAGCTAAAACTGTTGGCGTGCCCCTTCATGTAGAATTCGCTTCAAGCATTGCAATTTACCTGCGGCCTCGAATGTAATAAAACAATGCTATATGAACCATGTTATAATCATAATTGATGGGTAAAATGTTGAGGAATCACTTGTCCGAGTTTACAATACCATACAAAACTGCAACATTTAATTAACAACATTTATTTTTATACATCTTTAACACAACCATAAAAATAACGTTTAATATACATGATTGGAACAAAACAAACGTAGTTATATATGAAAAAAAAACTCTGTCATGTTTAAGCATTATAAATAACTCCAACAGTTAAAGTTCCCAATATTTTAAACGGGATTTGTACGTACATGTATGTATTCAAAAACAAGCGTCCGCGATGATAAACTAAGTGGTATTATTGTCAATTAGTCTTTTGAAATAATTTCAAACAGATGCACACTAATTTACATTTTCGTTCTTTGTTTCCATTATAGAGTCTATTAGTATCACAGAATTTTCCATGCATAATTGAGCAATTAAAAACACGAAAGGCATGCAGTAAAAATATCAACAAGATTCAATAATATATAAATGACCATTACTCAACATTTAAAACAATAAAAAAGTCAATAACAACATACAACTGATATTAATAAATAACAAAGATTATGTAGGCAACAAAGCTATTGACTATATAATACTATATTTAATAAATGATACACACTTGAATTTAAGATTAGACAAAAATGTCGATTTTTCTCAATATGTGGGGAAGTAACCTGCCTGCCACTTATTGTACGAGTACAAAATCGTTGATAAAACCCACTGAACATCGAGTATAAGTGCATCAAATAGCATATGCATACAAATAGTGTAATTATCTGCAATACATAAAATAACGCATAAGCATTCTGGTTCCTATACAAAAATATATATACATTATTAATCGAGACATTTTATATCCTAGGACTGAATAATATAATATCACATTCGTTCAAATCCTATACGTAGACATGCACTTATTTAAAGAGTTTAACCTAGTATGCTTCGGGTAACATTTATAAAGACTTTTAAAAGTAACATTAATATCAAAGGCAAGTGATAATACGCCATACACCATTTATTACTTATAAGTGTTGTAATGTTAAATGTAGTAAATCAGCTTAAGTATTTCACATATTTTGTGAGGCTACTGGGTCTGTTTAGGTTAGATTACACAACATCCGATATTAGAACATAAGACGGAGTAATAAAACAGAAATCGCGATATGTTCTTCGTAAGGAACCACATCAGCTATGTAAAATTAATACATTTAGTATCTCGCTTGTAAGTAAATTAATACTTTCAAATATAATCGTGATCTTAAATATTATCGTGATCTTGAAATATAAAATGATATAATACAGGCACTAGTACGGCCGTTCATAAGCATTCATCTGAATAAAATGTTAATAATGGATGGCTTTCTCCATATGCCAGCAAATAAATGCACGCAGTAAAAGACATGTTACCGCAAACATTTAATATATATGTTTGTTCAAGGTTGTAAGTAAACAACTAAATGCAACTCTTTGATCCGTAACAGTGATGTATGTTTCAAAATGACACGACGTTTTAAATGTATCACAAATAGCTAAAAAATCAGTATTCTAAGCATTCTGATCTACTAACTGGTTTGCATTAGCCAAGTGGTCTTCAGTTTACCAAAGTTGCAAATACTTTATCCATGCATTGTGCTCTTAAGTACTGTTCAACATTTATCAGGTGTTCAAATGCAGTGATATCCTTAAATCGGCCATCAGCGATGCGTCTGAACAGATAACAACTGTTCTTAGGTTAATTTCCTGTATAAGTTAAGAGGTTTGTTCTTCGATATGCCCGCCAATGTCTTTCAAACGCAGATCCCGTCAGTAAATCTTATATCGTCTAATAATATTTCAACCATGTCATCAGAATACGATTTTCGGCGAACCTCAAAAACGATGTGATCAAAACTGTGATGAGGGACAGTAATGCTCATGGTCAGCCACTGACTGGTACCGGAGCCATGGGAACTCCAGTATATTAGTTGATTAGCTAGTTCATTTACCAGGCCTATGTTCACATGTATATACGTGGATACAACAAGGTCTGTGTTTGGATCACTCAGTGTATGTTTGAAATATGAAAATGTTAAGCAATGAGAGATGGGTGATATTTCTCCTGAAACTGGTGGTGATATTAGCTGGGACACTGCAGAGTAACCAAAATCATCATTCCCGTCTCCTCCAGTCATCAGGTGATTACCTGCAAAAATATTGTATACATGTACAAAACATATTTTGATTAATCAAATAAAATGAGTGAATGTGCTACCCACGCTTTGTGAACTTTTAAGCGTCAACTATATCGATGAAGGGGCGAATTTAACCAAACACGAGGATCAAACCCGAGGTTTTTAAACTCTGGGTTCTTCGTACGAATCTTTTTAAGAATTCTTATTTCCATCATTTAAACTGATAATGATAGATATTGAGTTTGCATTCGTATGACATTTAAAAAAACGAATGGTGAAACTTCAAATAGTATTTTATAAAATTACCGTCTGACTCCGTGCTGGGATCGATTGCCCAGTGTACAGTGTTCATCTCATCAGATTGTGTATACTTGCATAGATCAGCATTGTCAAAATCGCACTCCATGAAATCTGAACCTGTGGGAAAATATAGTACATAGGCGATTATTTGTCTGACACACAACTACTAGATATAATACGACAAAATTTTAATAAGATGTATAAATGTAAAGGTGTGTTGTAAAGTAAAACGTAAACTGTCGATGCATATTTTGATTGCTTTTGAAACTCAACTTTAATATTTGTAATCGCCGTGTTACAAAAAAAGCATTATAAAAACATTTACAGTAAAATATAGAATTTAGTAAGAGCACACGTTATTATTTCTTTTTATGTATCGTTTTCCGCAAGAACTGTCCAATATAGTTGAGCATCTATTTACTAGTATCCCTATTACGGATATAACTCCCTAACATTAATATTGTTTATTTTGTCTTGTTGTGCTTTACCTTGGCATACTCCCGTTACCATGGTGATATTGTCCAAGCCAAGTCCACTGACCATTCCATAAACGTTATATGAAACGATCATCAACTGTGTTATATTACCCGGAATATTAATTTCAACTGAATTCCAAATATCTTTGGTTGGGTAATTACTGACTACACGAAATAACTCCTTATCTGGATAGTCTATTGGTGCTCCTGACTCTTTACCATAAACGGTTACGGTGTTGTTGGAGTTAAGACTGAACATAATCATGAGAGAAAGACAGCTATCGGATGTCAACGTGAACGTTGGCGATAACAATGAAGCGTTAATTGTCTTATCTGGATTAGGTGCAATTGTCTTTGCCGCAAATAAAACGGTTCCTGAAATAAATATAGATATGTTAGCCCTCAATTAAATATTCCTGCATACACCAGTGTAAAATAGAGCGGAAAATGTCAAACTAACCAACATTTAGGTCCCCGCTTACATACATATAAGTGATTTTATATAATACCAATGGGAACAAAACAAACAATGAATGGGTATAAGGTTCAAATGGGGAAAACCTCGATCCAACACGTGAACATTATGGTTTGTATCACTGTTTCCACCCGATTGCTATTTTTGTTGTTTTGTTTACGTATAATATTGTTACATTATTGTAGTTGCAGCGTTATATTGCTTCTTGTGCTGTTGTTTTTTCTTTCTTTTTTTTTTGTTTGATTATGGTGTTGCACACAGAAACGTACCTTTCACATATTTATCTCCAGGTTTTCTTGTCCAGATATAATTGCCCGTCGAAATATCCCGATATCCACACCAGTTGTTCTCAAAGTTGCATGCCACTCTTTGATAATCTGCAATCAATAGTTTCAGTTTAAGAATATAATACAATAGTCATCATTATTGTCCCATTAAACTGTATGGGTAACTATCTCCGAAGTCAAAGATGCTTGTTAAATACATTTTGATAATTTTAAAACAGAAAATCCCCAATACCCTTCTACAAAACAAGTAAAATGAATACAAGATATTTGATATTTATTGACTGACATTATGCATCGTACAGACTTAGACCAAGAAGCGACTATTTAATAAACACAAACTTACCATCTGGCTTAGTTTTCTCGTCTATCCATTCCATAAAAGATACCACGTTTGTATATACTCCAGGACGGTTAGTGCTTCCACACTTTTCACCCCAACTGATAACCCCAGCTAACATCCATCGTCCATTTTCATTCTGACACATCAAACCTCCGCCAGAATCCCCCTGAAAATTTAGTCTTCTATGTATGAGGAAGCGAAAATGTAAAATAAGTAGCAATCATACTAGATTTAACCGAAAACACATACTCTGTTTCAGCAATGATTATTCTTTAGTGGTCATTGACAGTATATAAACACAAACATTTAAATCGATGGTTTCAACTGTTGAAAGCAATATACGTGTAGATTGGTAACAATGGTATTTGTATGTTTTTGTTCAACTATTTTGTTGTATTATCTTCGTTTGGTGTGCCGCCTGGTAACAGAGTACGGAAATGTGAGATTTACCGCCTTTCTGTAAAAACATTGATTCACTAGAATGTAACCAATCTTACCCTGCATGTATCTATGCCACCTGTAGCATATCCTGCACAGAGCATCGAATCCTTTATCACTGTTTTATGAGAATACATTTTCTTACAATCGTCTCTATCTATTATCTTTGTTTTGCCTTGTCGTAGATACCTAGGTGTTACTGTGGTGTAGTAATCTACAGAAGAATACATCTAACGTTAAATATAATACAATAAACCTTAATTTTTAAATGTTGCTTTGATTGGTTTTAATCGTGTCTATGTAGTAATTTTAGATTATCAATATGATATATAATTAGTATTGAACAGGCATCCATTGACTCTTCTAAGAAACATAGTCATGTTTAGAGAACTCGACCAATACAGTTTCATCTCTATTTTTAACAAGGTTTTCACAAAGTGAAGCCTGTTTATTAGAATGCCGAATATGGCGGGAGGGCGGGGGCGTCAAACAGGCGGTTTCCAAGTTTGGAATGAACAATGTTGACTAAACTTGGTATTTAGCATTCTTGAATCAAAACCTAGCTTGGGATTGTATTGGGATCTGTGGGGTCAAGGTCACTGTTACTAAAAATAGAAAATCAGTTTTCGGTGAATAACTTAAATATGGATTAAGATATTGCGATGAAATTTTGTGTGTAGGTAGCTTACATACAGCCCATGCTTCTGTATTGCATCAAGGGCCAGTAGGGTCAAGGTCACTGTTACTAAATATAGAAATCAGTTTCTGGTCAATTACTTAAGTTTGGAATGGCTAAGCTTGACTAAACTGGGTATTTAGCAATCTTGCATGAAAGCTTATCTTGGAAACGTATTTGTCAGTTTGATCAAGGTCACTGTTACTAGAAATAGAAAATCAGTTTCCGGTGAATAACTTAATTAAGGATGAAGATATTGCGATGAGATTGTGTGTGTATGTAGCTTACATAGAAACCAAGCTTGGGATTGCATTCTATGCCAATAGGGTAAATGTCACTGTCAACATTTTAACGATACTGGAAACTGAAACACTTATGAAGTTATAGAGTACTATGGTATTAAAGCCTTGGGAATCATGGTTTCGTGGCACTGCCGAGTTTCTTGTTTTATACATAAATAGCTCATTTCAAATTTCAGTAAACTACAGGCACATGTGCACTATAAATAACACAATGTAATTTTCATATGACAGTAACTAGTGGCAAAAATAGGCTTTAGTTATTACCTTGTTATAAGAAAGGAAAGTCAGTTTAGATAATGATTTATGTATCATACGGGGAACAATTCATCCCGAAATCGTTTTGTACTTTTGATTTTGCCATATGGAACTTTAAGGTCACTTTAAAACATATTGCCAGCCGGGTAGCCGCAAACACGACACGTTTTGGCCATAGTAGTTAAAGGTGACCTATGTTCATGTGACGGCTTATATTCACACTAGGTGGCCATTTTTTTTATTATTTACCGTTTATGTGGAAAAATAGATTAGAGGTTATAGACATACTTCTCATATCCGACACACCATAACCTGTGACATAACAAATATCTAATGGAGAGAATTGTCGTTTATCCCATGGGAGACATATTGGTTGAACAGTGTGGCCGAATGTTAGAGGTGATTGTAGACGCAGTAGAGCAATGTCAGCCTCAAAGATGTAGTTATAATCTGGATGGTTAATTACTTCTGATACATATCGTATCTGTTTGTCTTCATTTGTTATATCATTAACACCGGCAATGATGGACACAATCTGTGGATTATCTTCCAAACTGAAAGTATAAAATTTATTTAAATAATTAGTCGAAAATCTTATACAATCATGCACTATGAAATAGATAATGATTCAAACATTGCACGTATTTCTTATGACCGACTTGATTGTTCTGTTAAATGATTTTTGCTGATTCTGTTTAATAAATATGATAAAGGGTTTTTTATATCATTTTATTCTATATCTGAAATTTACCTTATTTTATTTTCATTGTCGACTCAAAGACGTTATCAGCGTCTTTGGTTGCGTTATTATGGAGGCTTCGCATATTTTACCATTACCAACCAGCATCGGTTAGTGAAAATATCTATACAAAATTCGTATTGTTTTTATTATAAATAGGAATTTAGGGATTCATGGATGGAAACACACTAACATGGTGGACACAACATAGTCTCCCGGAGGGATATCGCCTTTGAAAAGTCTGACGTGATGCTGCAAGATGATTAATTTGTCTACTGAATAAATGAACAAAACAATTTAATGATTGCTTTGTTACGATTGTGCAAATTAGTTATACAACACAAAACATTCCCCTATTCTACAATAATATACTAACTCATATACACAGTGCCCTGCTGTCATAACCCACTCGCTGCTTATAATGGAACCTCCACAAACTACATTGTTACCCAAACTCAGTGCAACACTCCATGGCCATATTCCAGACAGTTCGCCGCCAATTATTCTTTTCCTTCGCAATGCCGTACCCTTCACTCCACAATCTGTATTCAAATTAGATTAAAACAGCTGTTAATGTGGCACAAAGTTGGACATTCCAAACAATTCATGTTTTAATGTAATACCGACTATACATTGAATATTGGGCGTTTGAATAAGTAGAAAAAAAATATCGCTTTCTTAAATTTCTGAGACACGTTTTCTAAAGGTTAGAGTAAATTAAACACGCTATTATACAATACAAGATACGATAGAATTGACATTTAATAGAAAGTAATAAATCATTCATTATTACAAGTAAGTGAATGATATTCATTTGGTTCAGTGGTCTCTAGTACACTGTTAATAGTGTTCATCAGTTTAAAACTTCATCTATGACATCAAAGGTGTGTATAAGTTAACATTAAACTAGCATTATTATGTTGTTGTTTTTCTAATGCCAACCTTTAATTGCTCCATTTAATACTCTAGTGGTGTGATTTTAGAGATCATGTTTTGTGTATTAGACTTTTATAGGCTTTATTTTCATAACTATGAGACCTTTTCTTTACACTACCCATTTGTGTCATTTCGTGATATTTAACTCAGATGAACTTAGTTTATTACAACTTCTGAGACATGAATGACCTAGTAATACGCTTTCATATAACCACAGTTTGATAATTTGAGTATCCATACATCAGTTAACATGACTATAACTAAATAAATAAGCTACATGTATAACTGGCGACATAATTTTTCATAAATCAGACACGCTCCCTTACTAAAAGTAAGTTATTTAGCTTTAATCATTGAACTATTAGTAAATGGTATAACTTAGGCTTAATGTTCCATTTAGTTCCAATTATACATTATTGCTAAATGTAATCTTACCCGAATCTTTACATCGAAGATGTACAGTTTTATTAACCTCGCAAGTCGAACTGAAAGAAAAATTTGACATTTTTTGTATATCTGAATTACCCTCATCAACTGTGTATTATAAATATTTTTTTAATGTCATAAAATCGACGAACTGGTGAACTACGTGAAAATTACAGAAATAAATTGTACTACATGTATATATAATAGACAGTATCAATCTGTTTCTATGTTTGGTGATGCTAGAACTACCCTTAATTGTGTGATAAAAAAGTTAGTACGTTGAAGGCTTCTATTAAAGTTCATTTTAGCTTTTATGTTCAGGTTAAATAGAGCAATTATTGGTATCTATTCAAATATTGTAATTTCAGATTCAGTCCGATATTAATTTTTTCTCACTTATGTAGTAGTTAATGTTATATTGTATATGTAAAGTGCATTGGCCCGTTTTTTTAAACTCGGGATTTAAACACACGTACCTCACAGTAAACATGAGGGTATCCGAATTATTGTCGACTTTTGAGTACGAATCAGACAGATGGCCATTGTATCTGTGTACTTCTAAACTTGATCTGAAATAAATACGCAACATATTATTAAATATTGGATATCATTATTTTTAAGTATTGTGTAGAAAAGTTAAGATAATCCGGAACGAATTAATTCTTATAAATCCAGGCTTACTTTTTGTGATAATTATATAAAACATTTTTGATAATTTTTATGTCCTCACCATTCGAAATGGCGGATGTGCATAAGTGTTACTCATGCCCTACTATCCGTCCGGTCAAATTTTGTTTTCCGAGCGATAACACAAGAGATTCTTCATGGTTTAGTTTCATATTTTACATGAAGGTGTCTAATATTAAAATACAGGCCCATTTCGATTTCCATTAAAATCTTAACATTTTTACAGGAGTTACGACCTTTTTTTACTTAGCTCACTGCGGGGGCATTTTTGTCATCCGGATACATTTCTAATCATGCTAAAATTTGGGTAACAAAATACGACCTGGACGATATTAAAAAATATTTTTATACAAAATTATGGATTTAATATGTTGTACTTTATCTAAACCATGACACTTCAAATCACGGTAAGAACGTGTTATTATTTTAAGCCTCTGAGAAAAAAATTAGTATAACATTCTGTGAATGTACAGGGGATACATGCAGCAAATTCAAACTATTCTGGCGATTAAAAGGACGAAAATGTTTCTTTCGTGTACGTAATATGTGATTTAATGTATTTCGTTTAGTAAGATTTACGACGCTATTACGCGAGTAAAGTTCAATGTTGTTTGGGAAAATGTGTGACCGCCTCAAAGTATGCGTAAATCGCTCACCAAAAGGCTCAGATAATATATTCATTTGACATAAAATTTTATCAAAGGTCCGTTTATTACTATTACAAATTCTAAAACTTAACATTTTATTACAGTGTTATGACCTTCTTTGGTTGTTAATATGGTTTATAAGTTTTCTTCAAAGACATTGCAAGATTTATGAGCAACTGTATAATTATGAATGAAGGAAAAAATGATGACATAGATGATACCTTAATATACTGACCCGCGTTCTGCCTATACATGGGACTTGAACGTTGAAGGGGTGGTGTATATTTGTTATTAAGGCCTAAATGGTCACACGGACTAAAAGACATTTATCATATATTACATATGATAGATAGTTTATTTCAAATTTCAGTAAGCCATAGGCCCATGTGAATATACAAATAACACAATACAATTTTCATATGACAGTAACAATTAAGTGGCAAAATAAGCTTTAGTAATTATAAGAAAGGTAGATAAGCAAGTCAGTTTAGATAATGATTTATGTATTATAAATGTAAGAAGAAATCAAGAGAGACAACAGAGAAAATGAGGACAGGACAGAATCTGGCGGAGAAGGTGTATAGTATGAAATATAGTTCATTTGTAAGTCAACATACATCATGAAATCAAACACAAACATTTTCGTATCAATACAAAAAAACATATATATATATATATAAGGGTCACGACTACTGAAATAAGTTTTTTCACACCAAGTTAGTTTAACACTGAAGAACGTTTTATTCAGAAAATCTCTCCAATTTCTAACAACTGGGATCGATAGATAACTAATACAATATACTAGATATAATAACAAGTATAATGTCCAATGTTGATAATCCATCTTTATTCCAATGGAAAATCGTCAATTTTGATAGGTCGAATGCGACCTCGATACACAAAGACAATCTGTTTTCTCATTCCTAATACACCTTACAACACCAGGGGACATGAGCGACAACCAATTCTATGCAAAAGTGTCACATACTTGCACTGATCCAGCATAAAGGGTTTACCATGGAACGTTTTACCCACGTGGAATTAACAAAATATGTCGCATTGCTGGATATTTCATCTATATGAAGACTCTGTGACTTTTGCCCTGTTTTTTTTTAAAATAAAATAGACAATTCATTGCCTGAAACACTCAGAATGAAAATGACGTGGCGATGTGGAGATATATAAGAGTCTACGTTGTTGGTGGTGTTTTTTTTAAAAACTTTTATGTGAGTAAAATTAGCAAAGAAGAAACCCCTGATTCTGGAGTCAAGTCCCTTTAAGTATCATGTATGCAATACCTGTAACCTGCAGCATTGCATATAACGTCAGATTGATTGGCAACAGTGTCATCATTACATAATGGAAACCATGCATTCTGTACGTTCACATAAACTTGGGAAGCATCGTCTTTCTCTAGTATAGATACTGCAGTAAATAAAACAGATACACTTGATACATCGCCTTCACTTACAACCTTGATAAATTCATTCGTCTTAATAATATAATTGTTTGTTTGTTGTTGTTGTTGTTGTTTTCAAATACTTCTATCTCTACCGAATCTTTTAGAATTGAATAAACATTTTAAAAACGTGCGCAAGAGTGCACACTGAACATTAAAAGTTGTACAAAATTATTTCTTGGGAATTATGAAATCCTCGCATTGATACCTTTTCTTGATAAAGTTTATGAAAATTTTATGGCGTGTGTAAATAGCTATATATTATGCGTTCCATTCATTTTCATCATTAAATATGCATTTATAGCATTTTCTTGAAAGTTTGCATCCAGGAACGGGTTCGAAATTTGACATTAGACAGGCATTGTGTAAAATAAGTCATCATTTATAAAGATGATAAATAACGCACAAAGAGCAGACATTTTCGTCATCATGAATTCATAAAATTTAGCTGCGCCTGTTAAATGAGACGTGCATTATGTATACTTTATTGATGTAACCGGGGTGTTACTGACTGGGTGAAAATGAAAAGTGTACGCGTTAATCATAGGGGAAATTTTTTAAATGGATTATACCGAATAAGTGTTCTTCGATAAATGTTCCAAATTACTTTCATCTTGGTTTATTTCATACACGTTACACATGATAATGATATAAATTACATTTACCTAAATACATGTGTATGTAAAATTACCAATGTGTAACTTCTGATACAAAAGCAAAATACAGAAAACACGGGTATATTGAACTTTTATGGACCTAAATACAGTCAAACCTGTGAACAAAAGCCACTCTTGGAAAGAAATAGTGTTGCCATTATTGACAGGTGTCCTTTATTTAGAGGTAAATGATGTTTTTTTTCAAATAATGACCTTTATTCACAGGATGGCCATTATTGGGAGGTGACCGCTAACACAGATTTGACTGTATGTTACTTCACTAAATCGTCTCTCACAACCTGTACTTCGCAATATCCAAATTCACCCCTGTTGTACTGTGTAGAACGGAACGGAATGTGTTTAATTCAAACAATTTTATTTGAAATACATTTATTACTATTATAACGTATTAGCGATTATGTATAAAGTATATGTTATATCGAAACATTCCGCGTCACATGATATTAGATGCAGGGATTAATGTTTACTGCATTCAGTAATGTAAATAATGAGACCATAAACACTCCATATGTGACAAATGAACCTCCGTTACTTAACACAATGTGATTATAACAGTATACAGATCTTATAAGATAGCATGTGTGTAAATCTTATCCTGTTATTTATGTACGAATGAAATAACTCAATGTATCATCCATTGAAATCAGCATAACTTAAAACTTGATATATCATTAACTAATATAATACTAATATTTTCAAATTATAGGTAATAAAAATGTTGATTCTTAGTGAAATATGAGGCTTTTCAGATTATCAAGATAAAAATAAATTGATATTACTCAATAACACATGTAGAATTTATATTTATTAGGTTTTTGTTATCCTATTAAGTGTAATATGTGGCAGCACATACGGGTCTTTAATCAAAGATTACTGCGATGTACCATACAATGTTACTTCTGGCCTAAGTTATGTAAATCAATGCATGCATTGTCGACTTGATATAAAAGCCGCTTCATTGTACTTAGCACTTTCAAATATCACAGTGACACGTTCAATGAAATTTGCTTATTCATACTACACAACCTAAGATATAAATAAAACTGGATAATTATTACATACCACATGATCGTTCATCAGTTCCGTAAGGACAATCTTCTGTCCCGTCACATCTAAATGTTTCTTTGATACATGTCCCATTAACACACTGTATCTCATCCTCACCGCATAGATCTATATAAAAGTTAAATACAAAATAATAATAATACATAAATTATCAGTACGGTATAACATCACATAGGTAGTACTTTATTATCACGATCACTTCGATAAAAAGACGACATATTTTCAGACTAGTTTTCGTGTTTTTTTATGTTAAAATATTAACACCAACTTAAGGTCTTCCCAGCCTAATACTGTACTTATATCTGCTTAATTAATAGTACACAAAAAACGTTATTATTACAAAAATAGTTTAGCCCAATTATCATTATTTTTATGATAAATATTTCAATTTATTTTTCCAAATTTTTTAAATAATGCAAGAGTTGATGCCCTTATTTAAAATATTAATTCCTGTAGATATTGAATGGTGACCTATATATTTTTCTTCATCAAATTTATATTGAAAATGTGCTATAGCATCTTTTTACCCTGAGTTTTCATTGAAATGGGTGTTCCTTTTTCTTTAGTCTTTGAAAAATGGCCTACTCCCATGGACTTTAATGCAAATTTTAAGGGCAGATAAGTCAAAGGTAAATTATTGTTTATTAAAAATATCATGGTAATTCATTTTCTATCATGGAAACCTATAAAATGATTCCAAAATCTGTCCGCTCCATTTTGAGATAATTATTTTGGGCATCAGGCTGAGAATATATTAATAAAAAGACAACATATTTTTGGACCGGTTTTCATATTAAGATCGATTTCTGTCATGAAAGTTGGTTTAATATCGACACTGTACTGTACGAATGCAAATGCATTCCATACAAGAGTATATTAAAATTAAAATTTTCTCACCACAACTAGACTCGTCTGATTGATCCTCCATACAGTCAACCATACCATCACACCACCATTCCGAGGGTATACATTTTGTTTCATTCAAACATGGCATCATTCCAGCAGTGTTGCATGTATATGTGCGATCTGAATAAAGTGTTAAAAATTATATTCTTACAAAAAATATATAAAATGTGACCAAAGAATGGAATTTATCACATGAACGTAGATCAATTGTCTACTTATTTTTACACTTTTTATTTGCAACTGTTTCAAGACTCTAGAACAATCGTCGTTTATGGACTAGTATGTGTGAAAATAAATCAATCGCTTGTTATCATATTTTCGAACCATGCATATTATAATATAAAGAATTGCTTGAATATGTTTAATGAACAATTTGTTGCGATATATACACAATGCAGTTCATAAACAAATTTTATATAAGTGTTGTTGTTTTTTTTTCAGAAAATGTCTGTATAAAATTCAAACACGTTTGTGTCAATATTTACCTGTATTGGTTTCAATCTGGAAGAATTTTAGTCTAAAGCCAGCCATTTCAGTAATAGAATCAGATGTGAATTCTATGAGAATATCTTTCTTGAAAGACAGGAGTGTCGGTAGAACGTTCCCACACTTATACCATACTTCATTCAGTGTGTCGTCATCAGCCTGTACCTCATATATTGTTACTTTATCCCAGAGACAACGAGAAGAATATTCCACGTCAAAAAATTCAAACACGATCATTATCAGCTGGTCATGGAATGAAGACAATAGAAGACATTGGTCAATCTTTCAAGAACAATTTTACATTGTCTTCCATATTCTATTCAATATTTTGCTATTTATCGATATTGCGTTGTCATTAAAAAGCACCTTAAAAGGGCAATTATATTTTCGAAATGATTGCTCATAAGACAGATATAATATCACAGTATAATAATATCTACGTCTGTACAATTAGTGTCTGAAAGTTTCTAATTGAATAGAGAAACGGTATTTGAAATGATTTACAAAATCATATCCATGTTGATGTACTTCCACAGTAACAATTACAACGAATTAACAAAAAAGGCAATTTATATCCATCAAAATATTATAAACTTCATGGAGAGAGCTTTGTCCAATATATTAACTTTATAAGAAATAGTTACCTTTGGTTTTTCTCCACCAGTGATTTTCCATCTGCATGTGGAATCTTTTGGATATCTGTTATTATGGTAACCTGGAGATTCTATATATCCAGTCTCACCACTAATGACCATGACTCCACTACATGCATCAGTCAAAGGTGCTTCCTGAATAGCCACAGTTGTTAACTTTGGAGTGGTTTCTGTAACACTTGTTGACATAGACGTTGTAGATGTCTTATCACCGGTTGGTATTGCAGTTATTAGTTTTATGGATGATTGTTGAAGAGTTGTGTGTGATGTGGATGATTGTTGAAGAGTTGTGTGTGATGTTACAGGAAAACGTTCAGATTCTGTTACCAACGGTGATGTCACTTCTGTATATGATTGTGTTGTAGCATCAGCATTTGCATCGCTTGGTGTATTGTTCGATACAACAGTTGCAGGCGACTCTATGGTGGGATTCGAAGACAGTTTACCCGATGTTATCGTTTCATGTGAATGAGTGCTTGGTGACAGTGTTGAATCAGGTTGTATGCTGTCCTGTTTAGACGATGTAATTGATGAGAAATCTGTAGTTGACGATATTCCATTTGGAATAGAACTAGTTGTGGACATTGATTCTGTTGAAATTTCCGCAGCTTTTGATGATGATGATGATGACACTGACGAAGACATTCCGGTTTGTAAACTGGAAGTTTTGTCTGAAGCTGTTGCACTAGTGCTTGATCCGCCTGTTGTTGGCTGAGTAGGAGATGTTTCTGGTATGTTTGTATTTTGGTCGCTTTTAATAGGCAGAACACTAATTTTAAAACCTTTTTTGTTTACAATGTAATCGGACACGAAAGTCAATTTGATTGCTCCTGATTTTAACTGGACACTTGTTCCAGATTGAAATAGACATACATTGTGGTAGTTAATGACATCGTAAGCATTTATTTTGTTAGGATTGCAATTACTGTATGGTGCTGGTTGATCGGGTGATACAAGCTGCCCGCAGAACTTTATTTTGGATGCGTTGTATTCCAGTTCAACATGGTCCCACTCACATTTACTATGTGTCTCTACGTCAAACATGTCAACACTCAACATGATATCCTACAAAAGATTGAAACAACTCAGTGTATCCACGGAATATGTATCAGAAGGTACAATTTAGTAACGAGAAAAATAGGCTTGATTGAATCGGGTTAATTGTGATGAATCATTTTCACTATTATCAGTAGATAATGTGCATAAATAATATTTCTAATTTAGTTTTGGTTTAGTTTACCGATTTTGTATGCTATCAAATATACTTACATCGATCGCTGTCAGTGACATGGTGCACTGACTGTTTGGTGGATATGTCTGATCAAAATTAGGACTAACAAGATGCAATGGACGATCTACAAACGTTGATGACTGTTCACAAATGTCCAAAACATCTGAATCCTTATTGCTTGTAGTTACGTCAGATTTGGATGACGTTGTTAGCTGTTCGGTCGTCGGATCTGTTTTAGTATTTGTCGAAATAGTTATACTGTCATCGTTGTTTGTATTGAATGAGACGGCATTGTTTGCAGCAGTTGTAGGAGTTTCGTTTCCATTTTCAGTACTTATTGTACTTTCCATCGAATATGTAATAGTCGAGTCCTCTGTGTTCTGGTTTGACTTGGTTGTTGAATTTGAACTACTTTCGTTTGGAACTGCATTAGTGCTTGTTGTCAGTTTAGAAGTTTCAATGCCGGGTCCATTTTTCATACTAGTAGTTGGACTCGACAAAGGATGACTTGATGTTGAACTTGACACAGGAGGAATTGGTGTTGAACTTGACACAGGAGGAATTGGTGTTGAACTTGGCACAGAAGGACTTGATTTTGAACTTGACACAGGAGGAATTGATGTTGAACTTGACACAGGAGGAATTGGTGTTGAACTTGGCACAGAAGGACTTGATTTTGAACTTGACACAGGAGGAATTGATGTTGAACTTGACACAGGAGGACTTGATGTTGAACTTGACAAAAGAAGACTTGATGTTGAGCTTGACAAAGAAGGATGCGTTGTTGAATTGGACGAAGGAGGACTTGATGTTGAACTTGACGAAGGAGGACTTGATGTTGAGCTTGTCAAAGAAGGACTTGATGTTGAATTTGACGAAGGAGGACTTGATGTTGAACTTGACGAAGGAGGACTTGATGTTGAGCTTGTCAAAGGAGGACTTGATGTTGAGCTTGTCAAAGGAGGACTTGATGTTGAGCTTGTCAAAGGAGGACTTGATGTTGAACTTGACGAAGGAGGACTTGGTGTTGAGCTTGATAAAGAAGGACTTGATGTTGAACTTGACAAAGGAGGACTTGATGTTGAGCTTGATAAAGAAGGACTTGATGTTGAGCTTGATAAAGAAGGACTTGATGTTGAACTTGACAATGGAGGACTTGATGTTGAACTTGAAAAATGATGATTGTCTTTTGTGACTTTAACTGTCTGTTGATTGTCGCTCGTAACTGTGACTTTTGACTGAACAGTTGTTGGTGAATCTGTTGATAAAATGACATATTAAAACGCTTGCAATGATTTAGTATATAATCATTCAATCCACACATTATGTATCACTAAGCAAGCAAGTCCAATATGTAGATTAACGAACAAATTCATCGCTTTGGAGTCATATTGATTTTCATATATGATTTTAAGCAATTGCATTGTATTAAAACGATTATTAATAGTATTCGTCAATGATCAGCTTTTAAAACAATTACATGAAATACAATAGTAAAAGTGTATTGCGTCAGAGATAAATATACTTACTAATTTGAAACACATGAAGAACAAATCCTTCATCTGCCACAATATGATCAGAATGAAAAACTAGATTGATAACTTGTGAGTTTGTCTTATTCAGTTCCGGTAACGTTCCGCCACAAAATTTCTTTGTTTCTTCTTCTTGAATATTGACTTGTAAGAAATCCCACGCGCACAAGAAATTGTATTCTAATTTGAAAGATTGAAAAACCATCTGCAATATCTGAAAATATCAAAAGTTAAACAATCTTATGGTTTTGGATCCTGAATCTGAAAGTACTCATACGTACAACTGGTCTCATTCCGTTGTAGCATAATTATATTAATTGATTTTAAATGAGGTCATTTGACTGAAAGAAAAGCTAGACAATTATGGATTTTATTAATCAGTTATTTATGAATAGCCCCTAATGGCAGACATCTTCATTAAATATCTTTATATAATTATATAGTTTATAGCATTATTTTTGACTTACTTTGTTTTCAGTATTGTTAATAGTAACTTTGCAATGTCTGTTCACTGGATATTTTTCCCCGGAATCATCCTTCGGTGTTCGAATACTTATAATATCCATATTGGAAAATTCTACATTATTGTTATTGGGCTGACACATGGTGATTTCTAGCGGTGATGCCTCTGTCGCTGATGATGTTGTTGGTGGTGGTGGTGCATTTGTTTTAACTGAGCTTGATGAGTTTGGTGTTTGCTCCGTGTTGGAATCAGTAGAAGACTTCGATGTAGATGAGACAATCTGACTTGAGTGTAAGACTGACAAAGTTGTGGATTTGCTTGATGAATCAGGTAACGGCGATTTTGGTAATGACAATGTAGATGTTAATGGTGCATTTGTTGGCGATGATGGTAACAACGTTGTTGAAGATATCGTAACTGTTGATGGTGTTGATGCTTTCGACGGTAGAGTTGACCATGATGTTTCCGAAATTATTGTTGAAAACGACGATGTATCGGATGCTGATGGTAAAGATGTTTGTGTCAATGATTGTGATGAAGTAGGCAATGGCGATGACGGAGAAGGCGTTGATGAAGATTGGGATGATGAAAATGAAGTTACTGCAGATGAATGTGGCGACTGCGGTGTTATCGGTGATGATTGTGACGATGGTGTCGACGATGAAGTCGATTTCGACGGCAACGACGATAAAGACGATATTGATGGCGTCAAGGGCGATGTTGATTGCGATGACTTTCTTGTCTCTGTCGAACCACTGATCATAACATCTGCAAATGAATAACAACTTGTGTTAATTTCCTTACGAAACAGTTGAAGCTATATATTACGAATGAAATGTTGCAAAATAATATAATGGAATAAATACAAATGGGAATATAGTACGAATATATATTTATATTTCCACACATCATTTACTTGTGTAACCAATTCGTTCCGATGTTACTGTCACTTTAACTTTTTTATGTCACTTACAGATCATTTACACGCTTGAGTGATAAATGAAACTATTCTCAGATTGAGAATGAAACACTAGAGTACATTTGTACAAACATTTATATAGATATGCCCTGTTGAGAAAAAAGAGATCACAATAGATACTTATGTGATAAATAGTTTCAATTATATACTTTTTATAACCTGACGATTTATATAACAGCCTGTATAATGTGACTAGGATTAGTCCAGGGGATGAACTTACCACAAATAGCACTTTTAAAAACATATTTACATATAGATTATTTATTGAATTGTTTCAAAATTGTTGCTAAAAAGAAGATAAAAAATGAACGGCTTTCCATGTGTTAATCGTGTGCTCATGTGTACATTATTTTCATTAAGAAAGTTTAGCATCCTATTTTAACAGCAAACCGGTTACAGATTTAAAGTGAATGCAGTAGATTAGTTTTATTTAAATTCGCAAAGTACGTGTAAATTATAAATTGCTAAATAAATACAGTACAGCAAATTGTATTTATGAGGCATAAATAATTATCCTGAATACTGCTTCGTGATAGTGTTGTTAGTTTGTTGGTGAGTTGACGTCGTTTTTCAACAATGTTTCAGTTATATACGGCGCCCGATTCACAAAGCAAGTTTTCCTGGACGGTATTCGAACGAACCAGTAACAACTTACTCTCCACAAGGAACCGGCAACTTCACCACTTGCGGAGGAAAATCGGCACTGTTGTCAAATTTTCATGGAAGGGTATGACCTGCCACGACCGGGAATCGAACCCGGATCGACGGGTTGCAAATTCAGCGCACTTATCACTAGACTCATATTTCACTTATTACCTGGTTTAGCCCATACTGTTGCATTGAAACCACGCCTGTTTATCACTCCATCGGAATGGAATGTGACACACATAAATTTGGCTTCACAGTCGAATTGGTACCCCGGCTGATCACCGCACAATATAACTGGCTTGTCCGCTATGTCTGGCAAATCACCGCACTTCCCTTTAGTAATCTTCACTCTATCCCAGACGCAGTTTGGATGATCTTCTACGTCAAACGACTCAAAATTTAATTGTAGTTGCTGGAAAGAGACTTGAATTATTACACTATGTTTGAGAAAATTGAAAACTGGAATCAGCAATCAAGATGTTATCTTGAATGTTTAACTTAAATTCTTGTGGAAGATAATGTTCACTGAATAAGCTCCTTAAGGAATGCACAAGGGCCCGTTCATTACATTCAACCGGTGTTTGAAAAATAAACTTAATTGAAGCAAAACAAAACTTCACGTCAATATAGTTTGAAAATGTTTACAAGCCTTGATATGAGTATAAACATAGGCTCATTGTGGTACTTTTTGTCTCAGCTTTCAATCTGTCGAACTTCAGTAAACGTTCTCTTACTGTACAATAATCTAATCAACCAGGTCATTGTTGTAATTGTGGTTTCTCTAAATCACTAATGGCTAAATCACTAAACAGAACTTGCTTTAAATATGATATAACGGAAACACCGATAATAAGACAGTGTATGAATTTCCATCCTCTATGTAAGATGTCTAGTGCCCTGCTTCCAGAATTATTCTCCTCTTATATATCTTATAATGCATCATAATATTATTTTTGCATCTATACTAACTCGAAAAAGAAAGAACACACTTTTGTATTGTAACATCTAAATAAAATCCTAAGACGCATAAACATACACACGTAAAAACAATGCTCTGACAGTTATCAGATTAAACCATTGTGTAGCCAAAACATTTTTGCACATATTCATACCAAATTTACATATATACGTATTTTTCTTCTATTTCTTCTATTCTATTCAAAACTTTCCTTCAAAGCAAGTGCGCACTTTCTTTTTCGTGTAACTAGTACATTATTTCTAACCTTTGTAGATAATGAATGGAATTCCCAGAAATTATTAGAGCCGTACGGATAGCTTCCATCCTCGTATCCCGGTGTTGTGAATGTAACTGTTTCATCTGTCGCCAGGTCAAACTTCTCCACTTGAACAGTTGGTTTTTGTACAGTTATGTGAAATGATGTAACTGAAAATAATACAATGAAACAGTTTCAATGCGGTTTTTTTTTTGGAAGGTGATTTATCACGTTCCTATGTTATCATCAAGCTGAGAACCGTCCTTGGAACTCCATAACATCTAGGTTGAAAGGAAAGCCGCACAAGAAAATAGGTCTTAACTAAATAGTGCGAATACATGTATACAGATGTATCTGGTTTGTAATAGTTCTTTGATATCGTCCATTCGTACCTGATTAGGTTTTTTGTTAGGTTCGCCCTATTAAGAAATCAAAACTGCAAAGTCTGCAGTGTATACTTATACAACAAGTGGTACTATTTTTCAACGCGGATGAGAGACGTCACTGCTTTGTAAGTACAAAAAGTGGTGTATAGCTATAGGAACTTCGTTTCTAACAATAAATGCAATGGCTATCTATGCTAGTATGTCAGACATTATTTTACAGCCTATGAAAATCTCCTCCTTTCAGAGTAAAAAATTAATCATGTGACGTGCAGTTTACGTATGACGGGCAATGCATTTCTTGTAAAAGCTAACCTAAGGTATGTACCATACATAGTTTAATGGCGTATGGATTTTTTTCATGTATCAAATTGCAATAATTCATAAATCATACTACTTAATCCCAAATTATGTACACATAATATGTATACGTATGTTGAATATTTAGTTCTTCATAGTAAGTATAAGTGTTATTTTTGCATTTCAAAAAAGAATATTAAAGAAATTGTCAACCCTTTTATAATAATGGTATATAATGTCAATGTAAATTACATTGAATTGGTTTTATAATAAAAAGCACATTTGAACACCATAAACTTTGAACACCATAAACACTATGTAACGGATGTTAAACATTCCACTTTGTCCTGAGAAGTTGATCTATTTCGTTTCGTTGATTAAGTTCAGTTCATAAAACAATCAAATGGGTCGTAGTTACATCTTTAATGTCATTGAAGTTTGAATTATACTGGTTTATTTTATGCACATAACAGAACAGAATTTTATTTACAAATTGTAGATCATGTCATCGTTACACTACATCACACATAACGGCGTCGCTTGTGATATGTTGCATAAATTCAAAAATATGAAGGATAACTTGATAGGCTATGGGCTACTGGGCGAAACCCTCCCCCCCCCGGAGGCATTTTTGTAGACACCATTTTTTTGAAAGCCCCATGCCTGCTGATCATTTTTCCAGTGTCTACAATCTGGGCGTTGGGGCGTTTGTGAACTACAGCATGCTAATTACCGTTACCGAAAAATACGTTTGACAATAATTTTATTTTGTTAGAAGTCTTATTCTAGATATTTTCAATAATTCATCAATTTGAACAATTCCTTTGACCATAATAAGTTAGCAGCGACTTTACTTATCGATCAAATGCATGTTTTTCACTGTATTGGACTATATATGCTCTGTAATTTACGTTACCCTGCGTTACCCTAAAATGACAAGGAAATGACAGTTGTATATGTTAAATTAACACAAAAGCAGTCGTAAACAATGTCTTTATTCATATTAGGCAAATACTACCACATGTTCATGTTTTTCTTTCATTGAATGCTCGTTTATGTCTTCATTTTACGTAAAATACGTTACATACAAAAGTATACGTGTTACATGGAAATCATTTATATTACTGTGATCACATGCTATGATCAAATAGGCATACAGTGATAGGTAATCATGATGCATTCATTAATACCCATAACTGGAAAACATTTCTAGTTACAAATGTTGTTAAGTTTGACTGGGATAATAGTAGTTTACGTTACATAACGTTACCTTTATCACGATAAGTGTTTAACACACTTTACAATGCATAAAACATTGATTTGATATACAAAATGTTTATACTTGCTTACTGGGAATACGTACATGTAAATTAACATTCCAACTTTTTAAATTCATCACTGATTGTGTTTTACGTTACATGGTTTTATTTGTGTTACGTTTGAATTATTCATAAATGAGTAACAACATTTCTATGAAACTGTTATAAAATCATCATCGAATGTATTCTAAGAATATGTATCTATGAAACAATCAAATTTACAATGACAGCGACAATGCAATAAAACATTGTGCCATTGACACACATTTATGTGTCATTTACGTTACCATTTGTTACATGATTATTTATATATATGTACTTAAGTGCAATATTGTATGTTATGTCAGATTTCATTAGCTGTACATATTGTCATCAAGGTATTTTTGTTGTTCTGATAGCAAACGTTCACGAATTTCACAAATCCTTCTCACTTTTCTGTGTCATAGACAGCATCGACCATACTAATGAGCTCAATGTCGTTTTTATCATCAGTGTCTTCTGTGTCGCTAGCCTTTGGCACAATATTATCCTCGTACCAGTTGTATTCCAGCATGTTGTCAGGACCGAATTTCCAACCACTTTCATCCACTTTTAGAAGATCAAGATTGCCCTCTTTGCATGGGTCCAAATATGCACCTTATAACTATCCGTAACACATTGAACATACGAGACAGGATCTGCAGGGAGTGAGTAAGCTCATGTCCATACCACTTAAAGCGTTCAGAACACAACCATGGCTTTGATACTTGTCATACCTCAGTTTATTGATGTCGTATTTTTAATGACCAAACAACACACATACAAATGTCTCAATGGCACTGTAAAGTTCATCCGAACAAACATGCGTGGTAAATTGGCTAATAGTGTCATGTAATCTTCATTTATAGGAGCAAAGCTCCTATAGCTATACATTACTTTTTCTAATTGCAATTACGTGACGCATATACATCCGCTTTGAAAAATAGTATAAGTATGCATTGCAGACTTTGCAGTTTTGATAAAAGTTGGAGATATATGCAGGATTCTGTTTTTTCCTCCGTTTCATCATTAACTGTTGAGGTAACGAAATTCACTACATATTGAAAATAGTTTCATTCAGTAAAGTAGCGCTGGAACACTATATTGTCTCTGAGATTAGTGAGATTGCCTATTGACACATGGTAGCTTTTCCTTGATAATTGTGGTTAATTGGTCAAATGATGTACATCTGTACAGACTATACATACTTGACATTCAAATTTTAATTCAAAATGATGATAGCACAGGCCTTTAAATGGTTTAACGATGGTTTTATCTAACACATTT
This sequence comes from Lutraria lutraria, assembly GCA_964023205.1. Lineage (NCBI taxonomy): Eukaryota > Metazoa > Mollusca > Bivalvia > Venerida > Mactridae > Lutraria > Lutraria lutraria. Next base: position 31,734,080 of record OZ026838.1, read on the forward strand.
AAACTTTGCTCCAGACTGTAATCTCAGTGCTTTGAATCTCAGTTAGTGTGACTGTGGCGCCATCTCTATAAGACTGCTCAAAGATTAGCTTTATTGACTGTGTCTTATTGTCGTCATTAGATATGAAGCCCATCCGATTTCATGGAGTTATTGCTTTTTTTACCTGAAAGCAAGAACGTTGGAGCTGCCAAACGTCATCGGCACTCATCTGATTTAATAGACTGTTTGAAGTGTCTGATATAAAGTATACACGAGAAGTTTTAGGCAACTGATAAGAAATCGCCTCAACTACTTGCTCGAATGTGTCCGGAACTGCTATTAGACTCACAGGTGGCAGTATCAGTGCTTGGTCCACAAATGATGCAAAAAAATCCCGTTACTGATCGTATATATACTATCAAGGTAAAAAGCCTACTATATGTCTATATGCCAAACAATGTGGAACATCGCATCTCATTGTTTCAGCATAAAAGATGTGCGTTGAAAGAAAATTGCGACACGTGTCATTCAGATGGACTATAAGATATTAATTCCTACTGAATTTCGGCATGAAATGAACAGTTCGTTGTACACGCATATCAGACCAATCAGATCGTTTGATAAATCACTCGCACTTGACTCAAAATGGCTTGCAGCGAAGTTAAATAACGAAAGGGACACAGTTTTACCGTTTCACAGTTATAAGATGTAATTGAATGAGATTTTAGGTAGGAATTAATTTCTTATAGTTTATCTGAAAGACATGTGTAGCAAAATTCCTTCAGCGCACATCTTTTATGCTGAAACAACGAGATACGATGTTCCACATTGTTTGGCATATAGACATATAGTAGGCTTTTTACCTTGATAATATATATAAGATCAGTGACGGGAATTATTTCTTTTGCATCATTTGTGGACCAAGCACTGATACTGCCACCTGTGATTAGACTCTGCAGTTACCCAATTAGGCGTTACCATTAACAACATAGGATGCGCCTTCTGTAGAATGGCTAGTTGTTGGTTCTATTGGTGATTCAATATAAGGCACTTGACCTAGAAGAAATGACCAGGTAAGCTTCAGGTCTATGTCATGTTGAACTGACAGGAGCATAAACAGGCCAAATGCGTTACGTTCTGCTCGTATCTGAGTTATTATGTTATGCTGAAATACTCTGTGTGAAAGGTTGTGTTTCTTCAAATCTTGGCCTGGGTAATTGACCCTTCGTTAAGGGGTGGTTTTAGTGTTTCCCAGACGTCACTTTGTAGAGAGAACCACTGGCACAATTCCGGAATTTATCATAAGTTCTACGAGACCACTGTCGTTCATTACTTTGCCTAGATGTATCGAAGATGGAGCATACGTGTGTGAAATACACCCGTTCTCACTATGACATTAGTGAATTTGTTCCGGAAACTGCCAAACCAATGAGTACGATATCATGGCCACTGCTAGGTCACAGGTTAAAATTGCATAATCATTGAAAAAAGAAACATATCTATAAATTACTATGAAATTGATAGACTAAATTAATTATTTATTTGATTAATGAAATTATTTATTTATTTACAACTGATTGCTTTGATTTGATTGATTGATATGAAAATTTTATAATGAAATGTTTTTTTTTTAATTTAAGCCTGCATGCCACTTTAGATTTTATAATGTCTTATGCAAAAAATATCAAGGTTTAGTTATACATGCACTTATGTTCATAGTTATATTTTGGTAACGCATGCGGTTAATAATATACACATATTTTCTGCATTATTGTGACCTTTTTTTCACCTTGTAAACATATAATACAATTGAGTACCATTTACTCATTAGATAGTGTTCTGCTCGATCCAGAAACAGTAAGTATATGATGATAATCGAATATTTTAGAGTATATGTGACCTTATTTCAGTGATATGATATTGGTAACGTAAATTATACCACATTTGATGATGAGTTTAACTTTTCTACACTCTTGTTTACATTCTCTGTGCTTATAATCATAATTACAAAGCCTTTAACACAAATTATTTTGATCTCTTTGCGGTATTGTGTTAACTTTAAAATTTCAATTATGGTAACGCCCCAAAATGGCGGTAACGGAGTAAAGCCCCAACATCCAGATGGTAGACACTGGGATTTGATAGGTCTTTCCATACACTTTCCGAAAAACATACTGTAGAAAAATGCCTCCGGGGGGGGAGGGGGGGTATTGGTGCCCCATAGTCTATGACGACTCACATCATTGATCGACTACGGTTATTCATAAATTAATGGTGACGTATGTCATGATGTCATCTTGTTAATTTCACGTTTTCAATAAAATTAAATAACACATTACTCTACACGGGTTTTTTTCTTGTTGTGTTTTTTTATGTGAAGTAAAACCATGATAAAATATGCATAAATGTGTGAACTCTTAATTCTTTCCAACTATAGTTATATCTATTTGATTACTTTATCCGTTGTTTAACGGCCAATTCGACAGCTAAAGTCCCAGACAGAGAGAGGAGATATAAGATACAGAATAACCGGACATATATATCTGGTTACTAATTCTAATGTAAACTTACACCTCTTCCATGTCAACTTGTTCCGTGGGTGTATTGATACGTGCATGTATTATGTGTCATTGTATACTATTAGTATATCATGTTTGTATCATAATGTATTCATGATACAGGTCTATATTGTTCACATGGACCTGAATGTCTGGTGAATCAGAAACGGACTCTCTCTCTCTCTCTCTATCTTGATTGTAATCACTACAATGATTTTTCTGATATTCATACAAAAAGCCTATTTGTAAAATTACACTGAAAATTTAATGAGAATGATCTTGTAATCCATTCAAGGACGTCATAAGTTAGTCACTGATAATCGTCGCAATAAAGACAGCACATTGCATTCGTGTTTTCTGTTTGGTGAAAAGCTTCGTTGATGCGAATGAAGCTTAATGATCTATTGCAAATTAACATAAAAAATCTATATCTACGGTTAGAAGATTAGAAGATTTTAGATAATACATTGTTGTTGATTTTTTTTTAACTTGAAAACGATTTTTTTATTGGAGGAAAAATAGCTTTGTATTTTAATAAAAGAAGTCACGCTTAATTAATAACTTCGTTGCAAATAAAAATGGAGGTAACGTTTTCATTCTATGCCTTTTTAGACTAAAAAGTTAGGCGTCAGTATTATTCAACTTACAATAGCACAAATCAATGTGAAAATCACAGCGCAAAGCGTAGTGGAAAAATCATCGCACAAAACGTGGCAACAAAGATTTTATATAATATAAAGTCATTAACCAAACAACATTTAAATGCGCAATAAAGTTATTCTACGGGTATCTATTAACCCATTTTAAAAAGACAAAATTGTGCATTAAACTAATGTGCATTTTCTTATTATAAATACGTAAATCTTGATTTAGAAATAACTTTTTTTATCGAATGTACCAGCAGTGTCATTGGAGATAATCATGAAGACTGTATTAAATAGATCTATACCAATTTCTATTTATAACAGATTTCAACTTAGTTTGTCTTTTCAGATTTATTTGCCGGATACCTACTTTTTAAGTCATTAGGCATTAGACTAAGATTTGTGAAGATATGCAAATGATGTGTTCTCGTATATATTGCCTTGCCTGTGCTTCTACCTCTTTTTCTGTTAGAAACCCACTAAATTTTATCACGGGTGTTCTTTTCATAATTATGTGTATTTTGTTTTGCGTACTTCATATAAAACACGTTAAGAATCCGGGTTTCACCAAAAAATTAAGTATTATAGATTCACGAAATTAGTTTTGAATGAATAGAAGTGCGTATTTGTTCTCTTTATTCACAGTTGATATCCGGGTAGGGTATGATTAAATATCAGAATAAATGTACTTTTTACAGAATATGTGCTATCATTACGAAGCAATTATTTTCTCTTGCTTGCAAAAAAAACTACCCATTACATTTAAATATTTTCAACACAAGCTTAAGCACAATTTTTAAACGAATGTGCGGGTTTCGTTTCTTAGTGGCAAAGTGGGAGTTTTTACATAGCGATAGATAAATAGAATTTTTTTCAGTTCTGTTTATGCAGTAAAAGTGTATATATATGAGGCTGCTTTTATTTTAAAGATTTGATCAGGATCTAGTCCAGTGTCAAGTGATAAACAATTTACACCGAAATAATAATGTTTTGCTTACTAGTCACATAATATTATTTGATATATCCGGAATGTAATTTTATATAATGTGGAAATTTAATGAAAAGTTAACAGCTTTGACCCGGCATACACATCAATATGGTATAATACTTGACAGGCTCACAATGGATCTCATGTTATTGTACAAATTGTCTGGGACATTAATTTCTTTCTCAAATTAAAAGAATGCATGTACTAAGTGTCATATTCCATTATGAGAATTGCTTAACTTTTCTAATTTATTACCAAGCACGTTTTAATGTAATAGTTCAGCAAAGTATTAAAGTATAAATTACATTATAAGTATAAATCTACTTGTAATGCGCTGGACTACTAAACGAACGATTGCGGGTTCATATCTCGGCTCTGTCTATCAATATTTCAGGGACACTTTTTCGGTGTCCCCAACTCAACCACTGAGCCAAGAACTGTGTTAAATCAAAGCTCTGAATGCACTACTGTTGTTCGGAACTACATGGCAGTCAAATTTAAAGTTGAATTTCTTTGTTAGGTGAGGTATTGGGCTGAGCTTTTGGAAACTGAACGATAGTTTAACAATCCATAGCCTTCACTCGCTCGGCACGCATGAATTTTGATGCAGACCAAGGCACTACCCTTTTCTACATCCGCCATGCAATTGTTAAAGTTATTCGCGTTCCATGAGCTTTCAGTACTTTGATTTATGTTTCCCCATCTGATCGCCAAAAGTAGTTCAGCAATTAGCATGTAGTCTGGGCTACCTGCCCCTTTGTAAAATTGTATGTTTACAATAGAAGCTAGGAACCAGACTAATTAGCATACAGCGCGTGAATTATGACTCATTTAAAAATTATGTACTGATAGTAAAATATTGTAATATTCTGAGGTAAGAGGGGTAGCTTAGATTTTTCTAGACGAATTATAGTCATGGATACGAGTTTATTCTAGTTGTTTGTGGGTATATAGTCTAGTGTATATAACTAGTTTAGGTAATCCTGGCCATTTGATTGGCTTATGGTGATGTTGGTCAGTTTGATTGGTCAATCATTAGCCTGATTATTCGTCGCGTAACCTGTCACGTTAAACTGGTTCCCGTTGACTTGTGTGTACAAAGCCTTTGGTGCACTGCAAACGGGAACCAGTTTAATAAAATGCCAGATTCTCTTGTATCTTATCTCCCCTCTCTGTGGCGACTGGAATTACCATATCTGTCGACTGGGTCGTTAAACAACAGACAAATGATAAATTGTTTGTTACTTAAGAACAAATGATAGAAATATTAAGCGCGTGTTCATATGTGTATATACGGTAACACTGATGTGACTTTGTTTTAAATAGCATTTTTCGGCGACAACTCTAAATATGGGTCAAACATGTTTTACAAAAGACCCAGTACTTTAATACGTTCCAGCTGAGTAAAAACGGCTTAACTAATGCGTAAACAATAGAGTTTTTTTAAAATGGGGATTGTTGAGAGCATAACACGTTAAATAAAGTGAAAACTTCATTGAACCATAGGCGTTAGCTCGTAGAAAAACCTTTGAATATTACAATTTGGTTATTTCATCTAATCGGTTTTATTTTACCGTAAGTATATTTTTTTAAACCTATTATCAGAAAAAATGGAAATACCTCCCCATTCAATAAAATAAATCCACCGCATATAGACCATCTAATTATAAAAAAATATTGAGTTCACATTATGGTAGTCAATGTCCGGTCGATGAGGGCGACCCTCTTTAACAACGTAACGCAATCAACATAAGAAACACATGCAGGTGTTGACAAAATTATCACGAGGTCCTTATTGTAGATGTATGGTTTGATATCATTCGGTGAACTTAATTTTTTTAAACAAATTTTTATGAACGCAGATAAGAAATATGGTACAAATAGAATAAATAACCTTGGTAAATTATATTGGTCGCAGCTGACCTGAGAATCATTGATATATAGTCCAATGGACGAACAACCTTCCCTTTTATAGTTATTCTATTCATGTCTTTAATTCAATTCGTAAATTTGTATTGATGTGTTATCACGACGTATTTTATTCAAATCATGAATAAATTAAACTAATTAACGATGAATCAGTCACTATTTAGATATAACATGCTAGTTGTAGAGTTTACTCTTTTGTATAGTGTTTATGTCAGTGATTTTCTGTCCTAGTTTGAGAAATTATGATTGTGTAGCGAACCATGGTCCACCAAGTGTGAATACAAATGAGTTACCGAACCATTATAATAAGTTCATTTGTATCAAAACTAAAAGGTCATTGTCCATGCGGTCACATAATTATGTACCATAATTATATACATGTAGCTATCAATGCAAAACTTTGATTTATTCAAGCATACATTATAGGCTCTAATTATTATTTTCATGTTTTCTATATGTCTCAAATTGTATAATATAGAAAACATATTTAAATAATTCTGTGTATACATGTATTATATTCATATTTATTATGTTGGTAACGTTGACTTAAAACTTTTTATTTCACTATTGTAAACTAGTAACTATGATTAATGTTTCGCCTTACATTAACAAATTGAGAAATTGTATTTTTTCATCACACACATTAAACAAGATCTATGTACGAGTTAATCCACGATTGGGACATGTTATAAGAGTATAGAATATCTCATCATTTAACTATGGCGAGATTATCGCAAAGCACATTCAATATTTTGAAGCATCGAACGAAATTTATATTGAGGTTAAAACAATCTTGTCAGCTTTTCAATCAATGATTTAAACTACATAGTATTACGTGCAATGTTTTTACTACTCTGTTTTGTGTTCTGTTCTGTTCAATTCTGTTGTATGGGTTTGTTTGTGTTGTCGAATCTTTATTTCATTTGGTCAGCCTTCTGTCGATTTATTTCTATTTATACCCGTATAACCAGAATTACATACACAATAAAGACTTTTGAAGAATATTAAATTAACTAGGCCGATATTTAGAAACATTTTAAAATTACTAACTGTCCGTTCTTCATGCACGTTGAAAAAACGTATGTATGTTGTTCATATCTCTCTGATCACCAGATGTTCCGTAAATAGACAATAGTGAATATACATAAAGCTATATCATACTAGGGAACACTTTATACTGAGAACTTGTAGCAATCATGTTTGTAAAATTATAGAAACAGTTTTTGTAACTCTTTTAAGAAAATACTATAAGGTTATGAAAACAATAAGATTTACATTTTTTGAAACTTGAGTAGCATTTCTTGTCAGATATAGCTTTCTTCACTTTAACAGTAAAACGATCACCATGCAGATGTTTCAGTTAGTATCATTAAAGAGACAATAGTTAATATCTAACAGTTAAAACAATCTGTAATTAATACAGTTTACCCATGTCATCAAAGACACTTTGTTGATAAAAGAGATGTAGTGCATGTCAATCAAACGAATTGGGTGATGAATTTCATTATATTTTTAATTGTTCCAAGTTTTCCGACTTAAACTTTTAAAGCCGACAATAGATTTTAGAAACAAAAATTGTATCACTTTTTGCTAAACTAATGACAGAAAATGATGAAATATTTGTTTGAAAAATTGCAAATACATGTGCAATATTCTGAAATCATAAGATATAGATGTCCATCAGGCGATTAACAATATGTTGTTAATTTTCTTTCATGTCCGTATTGTTGTTTCCGTACATTCTTAAAATTAATAATTTCTGTCTTAGTTAATTTCACGTGTAATGTTTCTATTTATTTATTATATTCACACAGTCTATTGAAATTAATCTAACTAAACATTTTTCTTTTCTCTTATCACATAAGTGCATATTTGCGGAATGTAAAACAAACAAACAACGGAAAAATGATATTTTCTCTGGCAATAGTACATATTACGTATCAACATCGCTGCGTCACGGCACATATTTTTTGTCAATGGACTGTACAGATACGAATCTCGATATTTTTCTCATTTTAATACCGATAAAAAAGTGTGTAATCTGAAGAAGAAATCTGACCTCAGTCAGATATTCAATGTAATCTCATGCAATTTAGTTCTGCCCCAAAACACTATTCACTGTATACATAAATGTGTACATGTATTTAGAATTCAAGTCTATTTATCCATGTGATACATGAAGATAACATACTTTATATGTATGTACAGAAAATATTAATACAGAACAGAAAATAATAGAACAGAGAAGATGTTTTTTAGATATATTGAAATTTTATAAAATTAAATCTCAGAAATTTGACAAACGAATGATAATACAATGTAACTATGAAATTAACAACAGTGATAAAAATGTTATTTTAATGTAATAGTATGCTAGAATAGAAATCGAACAAGTGAATTAATAAATGTACATATGAAGTCATGGCTATGATATAAAAACACGGATATTTATAATTCACTATTAGAACTGTAAACATGTTACATGTACTTGTTATGATAGTTTGGTATGCTTGATTGCACTTGTATTATCAACTTTGAATTGTATACTAGTATTTCAGTATCGGAAAAGGTCAAAATAGAACGTGAAACATTTATACAATAAATTATCACATACCAATTTTGTTATTTAGGCAATAATTTGTAACCATATATGGTGCAATATCAAAAGGGTAAACGTATGGATATATAGTTAACAAAAAATAAAAGTTGGTATCATTATAAGCGTATATTCGACCACGGCAAAAACTTGCGCAAACCTCGAAAGTATTTGTGAGTAAACGCATGATGTCGTCAGTTTTTAAAAAAATGCCTTTTTCGTTTGGTGCGTGTATTGGTTCTGTTTATTGTTACATTGTTGATGCTTCAAGTTCATCAAGGAACGGTTTTGGGGTTGATTTTATATATGGCAAATGATTATCCTAAAGAAAGCACAGCATTGTAAAATGCTACGTGTATATCTAAATTATGTTATATATTTTGCAATGGTCGTAGTAATTGAATACTTACAATCAAAATATCATTTCAAGACTTCGCTAAATTTCACCTTCATATAGATACACATATAGTATCTAAATTTATTACTGATATAGCTAGCAACCGGGACTCGTAAGATTATCTTAACTAGGAGAGCACTATACCAGAGATGACCTGATGGTCGTGGGTTTGAGCCCAATAAGAATTAGATGAGTCCTCTACGGAGTGCATCATACATGATCCAATTTTCTTGAGGGAACCCAGTAATGTCAAGCCAAGATATAGGTTAGTATAGTTGACAGGGAATACTGGCTATGGGTTAAGGACGGATATGTAGAATTAAGTACTGTTATTTTTGTAGTCATCCCAAATACAAATAAACAATGTCAGACAAATATTGTGTTGGTAATACAATGTTTACATGTATTTCATAAGATTTAAATCGATTCGACAACAATAGGGAGTTTTAGATGCTTCTTATAGGAGAATAATATTAAAACTGGGTGTTTTGAACTGGATATATACGGTACCGTAAGCCCTTAAATATCGACCACATTAATGGCCAGTTCAAGGCCGCCCTAATAAGAAGGGAGAAAAGATACAGGAGAACCGGGCATTTATATTCCTACTTTTATTTCGAATAGTTTGTCCTTGTTATTTACCATGCCCGATGTAAAGCGACGATGCACAATTTAACGTGGCTCCGTAGTTAGGATGGATACACCGAAAAAGCGTTCCTGGAATATTCGAAGACGGAGCCGAGGTTCGAACCCGCGATCTTTCGTTCAGTAGCCCTGTGCACCACCACTAAAACGTCGAATACCCCCGTATAAAAAGTATAGTGAATAATGATGATGATGAGTTTTATGCTTAAGTCAAGTAATACATGTTCTGTTGTTTTCAATTCAACATTAAATTAAGACACTCTCAGTATTAAGAGCAGTATTTGTATATTACCTGAGACGATATTTAAGAAATGAACTGGATGCAAGACTAGTAAAGATTTCTAATAAAGCTAAAAAGACTTCACATGTATTGTCGCATTTAAACTTTAATGACATAACATTTCATAGATCTATTCTCAAATTTCATTTAAATTTGCGGATATGTTTAAATAACATTATAACAAATTCACACAATATTCAATGCGAATAATTTAACACGAATTAATGCATTTTGATCGTAAAGTAAATGTTTCTTGCTGTAGATCTACATTTGTTGTACAATCAGAATAATTGGGTTTAGTTAGACCGTAGTTTAGATGTTCGCTATTCGAATCTTAAACTATAGACTAGAATTAAATTAACTATGAACTGTATACATTCTTTAACTCCGGTGTATAAATATTTTATATCTCGAACTATTATATACTAATATAGGCTAGATCGCTTTATTTTTCTCAACCACGTTCTAATTTACGCAAACATTTGCCGTTTCGCTGAATATCTTGTCTCCATAAGTTTTTTATTAGGCTAGAAAAAAATAAAAGTCATATCACCGGTAAATTGACCCAAAAATGGAATAAGTTTTTTATACTTCAACTTATTTACTTAACATCTATTGTAGAGCAAGTCCTTACAACTTATATTAACCACTCTTGATGACTGCTTTCTAGGTTCTGACCAGAACTCGCGCTGAAAGAAGGGATTGTGAAGGTTCCGATCAAAGTCCGCAAATTGACGGGAGTCGAACCCGCAACCTTCGAATAAGGAGTCTGACACTCTACCCTTATACCACTGATCCTTATCGTACTTTGGAGGTACGCTTCATTTCAATAAAATATTCAAACTGTTAGAAACCTCCGGATCGGTCGGTTTGCCGTAAATACGACTTTTCTTGTCGTATGATGTTGAGTCGGAGATTGAAAATGATTTACTCTTCTTAATGCCGGTATCGATTCTTTATAATATTTGTAATATTATCCCATTACGTCGTGCATGCGTACTCGACTAGTCCGTTGAGGCGCCGTTTTGAGTTGGTTATGATAATGAACGTTTGAGATTAAAGTCAAGCAAATTTAATTCTTTAATTCTATTAACTTATTAATTACTGTATTCTGTTTCTGATATGGTAAATGAAAGAAAAAGGACGCATTTGTGAATCAAGGATAGGTATTATGCTACTAACACGTTTGTTATAAAAACTGATTATGTTTGTAAATATTTGCATTTGAGATGAAAAAAAAGTTATTTTATGATATAAAAATATTCTCACTTAATACAACAATGTATGTAAAAGGAATTTATTTAAAACCCCGTGTACTTATATTTATATTTAATAACAGTTAGTATGTTTTTATTACCCGTTCCATAGAGGGGCTTTGGATAAGTTTTTTTATATAAATTTAATAAAGCATACAATTAGAATATTATATCGTATAGTTCATCGTTTTATTTACATATATTAGAACCTAATAACATGACACATTTGCATCATTTTTTACATACAAATACATCTATGAAAATATGTTTTTTTTCAACTGGAATCATGAAAAAAAAGTTACATTTAGATAAAGGTCTTACCCAAAATGCCAAGTAGTAAAATAGTCCGCATGTTTGCATTTTCTTAAAGTGATTGCAAATCGTAGATTCAAAATCTCTCTGACGAAACAAGCTCCGCCTTCAAAGTCCTGTACAATATTACATAGTTCCAGTCTGAGTAGCGTAACAAATTGTCACGTTACCCGACAAACTTCGAAACACTTAACAGGTTCTACAATAAGCTGACATTCAAAATATCCGGGATATCGAGGTATGGAGATTTTATACAACACCGTACGCCTCGTGTGGTATTTTAATATACAATAGATTTGAGGCGTTCACAGTCGGTATACGCTGTAAAATATCAGTCATGTGAAAACTAAATCTTACTAAAAGTAGGCAAAAGAGCTAGCGATGCGTTGATATTGTTTTCTTTAAATGTAGTATTTAAAAACTCTCCCTAGATAACCACAATTGCGAATTGTTCAGTTGTTTATCCATCTATTCAATAGATATTTGCATGCAAATTAACCAACCGGTCTTAACGGCTGTTCAATGGATGTTTTATCCCCAGGTGACCTATAAACGTATTTGGATCGGACGTAACATTACATAGACTTGTAAAAAGAAGATATGATAATTTCATATAAAAGCCGTATATACTGTGCAACCTTTCTAAATAAACACCCTTTGGGAGCAGCACACTTATGTTGTTGTTGAGAGGTTGTTGCTCTAGAGAGGTTAAATTAATAGTTAAACATCCATTGGAAAAAACATCATGCTGTTGTTGAAGGGAGGTTGCTGCACAAGAGAGGGTCGCTGTGGAGAGGTTGTTCTGTACTTATAGTTACTTGCGTGTATGATATATTTCATGTCAACTTCGTATATCAAATTCATCTAATGTTACTCATTCATCTTCACAATAATCTTGTTTAACAGTATTCAGACGAACCTGTGTAAGCGGTCACCTCCGAATAAAGGTCACCGTACGTGTAAAGGCCATATTATTTTTAAAAACTATCATTGGTTACTAAAAACAAAAGGACCACCGAATAAAGGTCACCTGCCAATAAAAGCCACCTTTTCTCTTTCCCAAGATGGCCTTTGTTCACAGGTTTGATTGTATGTATATCAAATGCAATGTTACACATAATATAGTTAGAGCCTACAATTTGAGTTTACTGCTAATCAGGTAATTATTTACTGACGTAAGCAATAATATCATAATTTTGATACAATTCTATTTTATCATTTATTAATTGAGTTGTTGTGATTAGACAAAAAATACAAGAACTGTACTTGTGCGTAATAATCTAAAATGAAACCGTCAAATACGCGTCACTGCAGACACATTCAGGGTAACTTAAAACCCCATTAGCTTTTTTGATGTTAGAATTAAAGTATGATGTACGTATTATTTTACATATAACGATTTTTCCGCTAGTATAATAATTTAAAAGCCCAGTTAGCTTTTTGGTTGTTAAAATTGAAGTAGGTCTTTTTTACCAAGGAAGATGTCTTATCTGTGAAACTGACTTTGACTTGCAATAAAATATTCCGAAATTTTCTTTTTTAGACACGAAATACATATATTTAGATAAACAAATTATGTAGCACAGTATTTGTTCAATGATATTGCAAAGAATTAAGAAAAAGCATCTGACAACATTTTTACGAGATGTGGCTATAAAGACAAGCATTATGTAAATATTATTTTAGATGAAATAAAATATATTTCTTATACTCTATTATCATTTTATCCATTGTTCAGTAGTACTACAATCAAACTGCTAATGGGCCTTTAATTGAGGAAATGCATGCACTGTAGCGCCGTATAGAACCTATACCGTATGGAGCTTAGATGTAACGATGACGCCGTATAACCATAAGCTCTTTACTTCAGTAAGCACTATTTTGACGTAAATATCTCATTTTCTGAAGTGTTAAATGGACAATGATGAGTTAAGTTATGTAGGTAATTTAAGGTTTCGTGTATTTAAGATAATCCACGACGAAGCGTAAAAGTGTAGAAATGGCAAATACTCTTTCAACAATAATTGCATAATGATTTGTGTTAATTTGCATCTAAAAAGTACTAAGATGCAAAAATGTGAACGTTTTTTGAAAGTTGCATGAAAAAAAAAAGTTTTTATATCTTTATTACGAACATTAACCCTGACAAAATGACGAAATATTTCCATTATACTGTAAATCATTTGGTGGAGGTTCCTTGATAATTGTGTAAGATTTCGCAATTTTACTTTTTTGTGAAAATAAGATATAAAAGTATAAAAAATAAAAATTAGATACCGGCCTTTAAGTTTGGTCATTCATTCGGCTTGTAATGTCTATACGTCAGCCAAATTACATAAAAATAGTTTATAGATGTACAAAATGTATATGTTTCACGTATAGAGCTTGTAAACGTAAGTACTAAACGTTAGCTGTCATCAATGCATAGAGCTTACGGTAAGTTCTGTACGTCGCTTGACAACATATGGAGCTTACGGTAAGTTCTGTACGTCGCTTGACAACATATGGAGCTTACGGTAAGTTCTGTACGTCGCTTGACAACATATGGAGCTTATGGTAAGTTCTATACGTCGCTTGACAACATATGGAGCTTATGGTAAGTTCTGTACGTCGCTTGACAACATATGGAGATTACGCTCTATAATTATGATGTATTCTCTTGTATTCATCTGTACGACGTAACTATGCACGTTTAGTAGGCATACTGTTAAAATGAGCTTGAAATCGTTTGTGTAATTGTAAGATGTAGTAGTATCAAGTGCAAGCGTGCCCACATAAGCTGAATAATTCACTTTCGATTTGAGCTGAGCACAACAATTGAGGTTGCATTGCTTATGCTAGTGTGTATACATAACCAATGTATGTAGCGACGATCCATAGCTTTTGTTTGCGAAATTTAAATCGTGTTTAAATAGTAAACTTCATTTTCAAAATGCTTAAAGACTAAAATGTTCATTCCGTCCTCTTAAATTCATTAAATCTTGCTTGCGAAAGTGTTGCATGCATGTACGAGATGACTTGCATATGTTTTAACGTGATACAAATAAGATAATTCTCATGCAGATGCATGATGCAGAACAGAAATCGCGCAGCATTGAGATGAATTTTATTATTATTTTGAAATAAAACATTCTTAGTGTTATATGAGATATTTTACCTGTCAATTAATGTGTGTACAGAGGTTTCTTGAAATATAGAATACTGTTGTCAGCGTCAAAAGTGTAATTTATACGACCATATTTTGAAGTGATGTGTATAATTATCCACTTGTTCTGAAGAAAATAACACCCAATATTTTACCTATCAAGAAAATTTCAGCCTTCCGTGTTCTACATTTAGCAACCCGAGAAATTATTCACGATTAGATAACTTTTCAGAAAAGTTGCATCTTGAAAGACCGATAAATATCGCTTACAATATCTATCTATCTATTCAAAATGTAATTGTTACTATGATATATTCAGTGTATGATTTATAATGACTATATTGCTTATTATGTTACACATGTATATAATTTACTAGTATGCAATGTACTATATGACATTATTATTATACCCCCAAATATGAAATATATAGGGGCTATATTGGATTTACGCTTGTCAGTTGGTCGGCATGTCGGTCCGTGTGTCTGTAGACAAAATTTGTTCAGACAATATCTCGGCAACTTCTTACAGGAATTAATGGAGCTTCACAGAAGTGGTTAGTAGTAAGTCTTGTTGTGTATGTTCTCAGCAGGTTTTGTCCAAGTTCAATTATAATGAGCTATGACCCATTTGTTCCTTTTTATATAAGGTATATAATTATAGAAATTGTCCGGGCTATTTCTCAGCTTAACTATTTCTCAACTATTTGTAGGTATTCAAAGAAAAGGAAACATGTCAGTGGCTGTTTTATTTCCCTATGTAAAATGTAAAAATAACTGTGTCAAAGTGGTATCTGGGGGTATTCATCACCTTCAATGATAGCTCTGATTATCTCTATACGATTAACCGATACATGATTATATCGTGTTACGATCAAATGTAGGTTATTGCATCATTTTACATTGAGTTTTCTTTGAAATATATGCTCTTTTGTATTAGTCCTTGTATAGACTTTGGTGCAAATTTTAATAGAAGATAACTCAAAGTGAATTGATTCTTAAAAATCTTACGATTAATCATATTAATCTTGGAAACCTATAATATTATAAACAATTAAAACAAACAAATTGAGATAAATAATTCTGGACAGACAGATAGAATATCTCATTTCTTAAATTTGTAAGGTTTTTTTTGTAATACATAATAATACATCAATAAAATAATTATGTCACGTGATAATAAGGAAATTGAATAAACACAAAGTCAGAAGAAATGATATTCGAAAGAAAAGGCTAAGACTAAATATGAATAACTATCGCTATTATTGTTGTACGGCGGCCTTCGGCCGCCGTACTCTCTGGAATGCTTATTTTTAAGTGGCAATGCAAAATCGCAACTTCTTACGCGAAGCAGATTAGTGACAGTGCCCGAAATATTCCGAAATATCCGCAATGGTCATCACGTGATATAAACAAAACAGAAATAGAGCGAGGTCACGTGTTACTCACACCAACTAGTATTAGCTTGATGACGCAGTCGCTATTTATAGTCTAAAAATGGAGCGAGCTCGATATCTGCCCATCTGTCAATAAATGCTGCCGAAACTCTTTATATCAAAGGAATTAGGAAAAATTGTTCGATCTAAATGAACTTCGATGTATAAATTATTAGAGAATTCGCTGTGTTTATTATCGGTGTGTTGTAATAATCATTTAATCGTGTTATAAGATACGGAACACGGTATTTATACGTTTCGATGTATTTATTTTAGCAACATGTCGCAAATAAACAAAACATTATAAACATATTCACACAGACTAATTTTATAATCGCGAGCGTGGACACTGACTTGTTTACGCAATTGTCGTTAATTAAATATCGATTTCGGAGCTCAATACAAAAAATGTCCGATCAGGTGAGAAATGATGACTTAATTGGTTCGACATAGACGGTCACTTTATGGTTCGATATAGATGGTAACTTTGCAGTTGAAAATCTATGTTTGGGACCGTTATACCAGGTTTTTACGACAACGTACCCTCAGACAACGGAGTATATTATTTTTGGAGACTTTATTTAAATATTTTATATGCATTCCAGCAGATATTGCAACGTCTGATACATCGAGGTGATAGTTTCCCCTGATTTTAATTTTAGGGTGGAAACAGGGACTACATATAGAGTACCTCGTGAACTGTAGAACCATATGACCAGATTCATGAGATTCATGAAACATCAACGGCTTGTATTTTTGATGGAGTAGATGATCACTTTAGTTTCGGGATCAGTTAAGTCAAAATAACAAATTCGTTTGATCTGAAACTTCGCACATCCTGATAAAAAATGCTAAATAGGCCACATTCTAGTATTGAATTGCCGGATGCGATTTTGCGCCGTACAAACATTTAACTTGTATATATATTTATTTATCTATTACAATGATCCGTGGTTTCATGCAATAGAAGTCACATTCTAGGAGATGTGATTATAATAACCTTACGATTTTCTCCACCGACAGTAGTACATTGTATCAGGTTAACACTGGCGGTGATAAGTATGACTGCACATTGCTACCTTTGTACTCGTACAATGTAATAATGCAATGTTAATATCTATTTTTGTCCTCAAAATAAAGCTATTCAAAGTGAACCAACCATCAAATTTTAATATATTATGATAACAAAAAAAGTGCATTTTATTGCAGAAAATCACATTAAAGTTAATAAAAGATTTCTGTTTCACAAGCAGTTGGTTTTTATTATCATGCAGTAAGGTATACAATTACGAGACATATTTAACTGTACACTAAAAGATATAGGATCCTAAACAAATATTTAATACAGGGTTTATTGCGCAACTTCAAGTTACTTTACTAGGACATCCCCACCAGATTAGTCTAAAACAGATTTTAAAACCACAATCGTTTTGCATTTAGTGATGCGCGGTGTTAGATGAAAATATTTCATCTGAAATATTCGAGCTTCAGCCGTCTAATACAGATCCTGGTTGAGTTGATTTCAAACAGTGAGTGATATAGACCGTGTAGTGGTGGTTATTGTAGTTTTGATGTCAATATGATGACAATTGATGCTGATAAAGACGGTGTTGATATCAGTAAAGACATTAATTATGATGATGATGACGACGATAAGGGTGACGATGGTAATGTTGATGCTGATGCTTATTCTGCTGCTGTTGATGATCATGCGTTTTATGGTCATTTGATTTTTTTTTTTTTTTTTTTTTTTATATTTCCCTTTAGTGTGCGAAAAGATTTTTTGTATATCACTGCTAAAAGGACTACGGCAGATTTTTTGTAAAATGACAGATCATTAAATTTAGATACATTTTGTATATATTAACGTTTTCTGGGTGTAAACGCATAATCATGTTTTATTAGGCTTACCTGTGTATATGAAATACTTTTATTTTAATTTTACTGCACGAAAATGTAAATTTCCTACCAATATATAACATTCAATTTCTGTTTTCTGTCATAATAACTATAAGCATTATATATACATTGTTGTAACCGAATACAAAAGAGGGCACACTTGAGTGATATTACGCGATATTTAATGTTGATATAAACATTAATCAGTAATTCTTTTCTTTATCATCGAATATAAACGGAGCTACCGGGAACCAGTTTATACTTCAGGTAACTTTGATTAACTAGGCAAAAATTCCCATCCTATTTTCAAACGAACACGCCTACCGTACTCACCAGGCAAGATTCGTCCCAGTCCTCTTTCGAAGAAAAGTGATAGGAGATATCGGTATTGACGTCATTGATTCATGCTGCATATATTGCTTTACACATGTATGTCGGTCAGTCCGTCGATCGGTCGGTTCATGCGTAGCCAAGATTTGTCTGACCAATAACTAGAGAATGGTCTTGGCCTTATTTCCTGAGATTTAGTTGGAGGATTTGTCATTACAAGTAGAAGATCTCTATTTATTATGAGGTCAGTATATCAAAGGTCAAGGTCACAGTCACAGTGATCTTCAGCACAAAACCTTGTCCGACCAATAACTAGCGAACCATTAGGCCTTAGGTCCTCGATTTAATTTGATGATTATTCATCACATGTAGATGATCCCTATTGATTTTGAGGTCGGTACGTTAAAGGTCAAGCTTACAGTCACAGTGACCTTCAGCACAAAAACATTTTCCAAAGAAATAACTAGAGAATAGGTTGTGAGGTTAGTCATCGCATGTAGATGACCCAATTGATTTTGAGTTCAATAGGTCAAAGGTCAATGTTTTATTATCCAGTTAGGGGTCATTAGTGTTGCACAAACACATTCTGTTTATTTTGATCAGAACTGTTGTTTGAAATCTTAGTTTCGGCGCATCTATTTGTACGGACAGTCTGGTAATCGAAAACTCGGCTATTTTTTCCGGCCAAATGAAGCTTAAACCTGTATTTCACCTACCTGTTTATAATAATAATAATATAGTTTATTTCAAAATTTGTATACAAAATTAATCTACATTTTTATACAGTATTTTTTCTACCTTGGAACATTAATACTTTAGAAAGGTAGGAGTTAAAATTTTGTCGTGTTGACCTTTTTGTTTTCACTTGACCAAATACTTTGTATACTCGGTAAGTACAGAAAATTGAAAAGTTAAGTTTTAAGTGTTTAAATACAATGTAATAGTGGAACTAACACATTGTATGATTTAAAGATTATAATTATAATTTACTAGTATATTAAGCACAGGATTATTTTTGTTTATTATGCCTTACTTTGAGCTGTAGTGGCTGTTGATACAAACGCATTACTAGTTCAAAGGTCACCGCATATTTAGATAATCAGCATTTTAGTGTGTTGTTATTCTGAATATTACAGTATTAACGTAGTATTTCCTTGAGCCGAATTTCAAAACGGCCATCTAATTATGGCACTAGAAGAAAATACTGGGAAAACACATTCGAACGACATCGATATGTCAACGATTTATTTGTGCACATGTCTAAATATCGATATTTTAGCGCAAGGGTATGGTAGAAAATAAAATGTGAATGTTTTCATATCGAAAGAGGGGGGTAATACAGTCTACTTGATTATTTTTATTGCTCATTCCTCTTGCGTACATAGAACAGTATTATTTTAGTGATATCTATATACTAAATGATGCATAACACGAGGAAATAATTAAGCTTTACTGGGTCAGTTAATGTAAGCCAGTATAAATCTATCGGTACCTCGGCGATACAAATTTTCTGATGTCGGTAAAAGCTATTCAAAAGTGTCTTACGTTTGACTTAGCGCTCAGCGGGATCATTCGTGTTTTTCAGTCATATATAGTGCTGTCGTTTTCCTATACCGTCTTTGTAATCGGTGAACAATCTTTTGTCGCTGGACTCCATAACAGCTTGGTTAACTGAAGAAGCCGCATAAAGGAAATAGTACGCAACTAATTGGTGTGATTATATAGAAGTATCTGGTATCTTTCCCCAATTAAGTATTGGGTCGAAATATATTTCAAATAATTTTATTGTAACTACACATGGAAAGTCATATTTATTTAAATAAGTGCTTGTCTGTAGATACATGTGATATTCAAATGCGTAGAATTAAAACCGCGTATCCAATGTCCAATAAAATATCTTGCCGTAAAAGTAGTTATATATACTTTCGGTATTCGTTCGATAGTTCAGAAACATCTCTACGGACGTATTCATGCATTTGCAACAATCTACCATCGATGTAGTGTTTTGTGCCTTTGTATTACAGGTCTAATCGTATTTCCGTGATATTCACACCAACCAGTGTTAGTTTGATGACGCAATCGCTATTTAAAGATTCACTCCCCGCAGCAGTTACTTCGCTTGATAAGTACAAAAGTTACAGTAGCAGTCATGTCATGTAATCTTCGGAGGACGAATGTTTAAATATGGCTTACGAATAATAATTCGATTCGCTAAATACAAACGTAAATTAATGGATACGTGCTTTTAAAAATTACAGTTTAGGAGTTCCTTTTACGCAAGATTATTAAGAATTACATGATCACGACTGAATTTCATGCACCAACGGGTTAACTAAAGGTCAAATAGGTCTTACTCTACTGTGTCAGGGTCTTTTAAATTTGAGTGACCCTGATTGTGTTCAATGCGACGATGTTCTGTTGTGTTAAAACCAGAAGAATCGATGTTGGTATTTACTGTTACTGATGTGTTGGACACTAGTTTGTGTACAGTAAAGAGTTTTTAAGGCAATTAAATTGTCTTCAATTAATGTGCTTAACATTAAACTTTCCAATATATTTTTCTTTTCAAAATTTTAGCAAAGGGACTAGTAAAGCACTATCGTATGTCATTCACCTACATGAATATGACCTGCATTACAATATGCATGAAAAATCAGTCCGTAAGTGTAAATGTTAAAAAATATTTGTATGGGCACGAACGATGTGGGTACACATTTCTCTTTTTTGTTTCGTATGGAAAAATCAAGTCCGACAGTACTTTCAGTACTTTGATTACCTTACTGTATGCTAAAAACAACACTGGCTTACAACGTCTCCTTGTATGGAGACACATATCGACATTGATGTCGGGTATGACCACAGAGTTACCATGTCCAGCGTACAAACAAATTGGGCTTGGGTGACTCTAGGGTTAGGGTTAGGACTCTTTGTTCAACCGGAGTCACTTAAGAAAATGTATATAAGAGGATTTATGTGGCTAAAATCGAGTTTATGTGGCTAAATGTTAACAAATTTTTACATGGGAAAGCCACTTAAGTATCCTATCGTTAGTATGTCCACACTAACCACATGGTCACGACGTGACCTCGGTATAGAGACAACAA
Source organism: Lutraria lutraria (assembly GCA_964023205.1). NCBI lineage: Eukaryota > Metazoa > Mollusca > Bivalvia > Venerida > Mactridae > Lutraria > Lutraria lutraria. The sequence goes on from OZ026838.1 coordinate 31,755,575, forward strand.
AAAACTGCATGCTTATTAAGATATCAATATCTACTACGTACATATAGTTATGAAATATCAAATTGGTTTCAACAGTTACTATCTGCAATCCTTTAGAAATGTTGATAAAAAGTATTATTGATGAGGGCAAATGTGTCTGTGAGCATTATGAAATATGTCACAAGCTATACCGGCTAGAGTTGTCAACGAGAAGTTGCTATTTGCTGCATGCATGTACATTGTATTAATTTGCATAAAACGGTATATTTGTACGATGTACCTTTTTCTTATAATGACAATGCGCTTTAAATATACTTAAGTCCAATAATGAAATTTACTGCATATCTCTAAATCTACGGATAAAAACGTTTGTCACTATTGGCATCTAGATTGGGTAATTAACCCTTGCCTTTGTTAGTACGGTTTATCCGATATGCTGTCTCTATACTTAAGTGAGCTTAGACATGATAAGTTTGGAATAAAAGAAGTAATTAGAGTACAGCTAGGAATCTAGAGGTTAAAGTATTCAAATTGTGTAATTGTACAAGATTGTTGCATAAAAGTAATATCAGTATCAAAGATTTGGTCAAGCGTACATAACTCATTTCTTTCGACTTTTTAAGATTTTTTTAGAATGTACTTGTGCCCTAAAATTTATAGACTGGTGTGAAATGTGAGAAGTACGAACTACGTCAGTAGTTGAAAAGATCATTACAAAGAAGTAGATTTTTATCAGTTATCGTTAAAAGCATGATATGCTCTGTTAATAAAAAAGAGGGATCTCCTGTGTCGAGTGGTTGTGACCTATGGTATCACTAGCCTCTTAAAAATTACCGCTGTGAGTTCGAATCCAAACGGGTCCTAACTTGACAAGTGCGGACGCTGTCAAATTAACTTAATAAGGGTCAATGGTTCTATTCGGGACTGCTATATTGAAACCCTTTCAATACTTAAATATTAGAAAAAGCTACTAACTTGACAGTTTTTTTTATTGTAGAAAACGTTTTATACGACACTTCAAAATAGTCATCTTCAGCCGAATGAAGTTGGGGCTTTTAATAGAATGTATGGAAAATAATTTACTCGATGCAGGGCTCGAACCTGCGACCTCTTGCTTGCAAGTCAGATTATCTACCAACTGAGCTAATCGGGCTGGTGAATATACCAGCCAATATATAAATACAGTATACTTCAGCTCTACATTCCTCCTTTTTTATTCAAAGTAATTTATCGCGACAACCACATGTAAACCAGCCATTTGCTTCACCCTAGCTCTAGGACCCCAAGGCTTAGAGTCACACACTCACGGCACCAAATCTAATATGTGGAGGATAGTCATTTACCCGATGCTGGGCTCGAACCCACAACCTCCTGCTTGCAAGTCACATGTTCTACCAATTAATCTAATCGGGCTGGAGAATATCTCAGCCAATCTATAAAAACAATATACCACACTGCAACTTATGTAATGTCGTGCTGAAGTATCATACTTAAACGTTTTCCATCAACAGTTCCAGCTTAACCACTGTACTTACCAGGTGAACTAAAGAATGGAATTGATTTCCATGTTTTTACAAAGTACATTGTACTGCAATAATAATTTCAACTTACGTGCTTTAATAATGCTTAAAGCTCCCCAGGGTACAATCAAATTCAATGGTATTTACTTTATTATTTACGGTTAGATGATGATTATATTATATTGCTTGTTCGTATATAACCATCGGTATTTTGTTATAACACTTCAGCTCATATTTAAATCTATTGTCAACAAATACGTGCGATTTCGCTACATAATATGTATCAGTCAGCAAAAGGGTGTTTTTATAACAAATCTTTCAACATGACAATAGCACAGGTCTTTGGACAAGGACCTCTAAAATTGCCCAAGATATGCCAGTACACAGGCATATAAATCTATAAATATATATGTATTGGATATTATTTAAAGCCGTAATACATGAACAGGAACGTAGTGATTTTCCATATGAAGAGTTGTACATGTATGATGTATATCATTGTTTGAAAAGTGTTTTGTTTGATTTACGATTGAAGTTTGTTTGTTTCATCGGGTTTTACGCCCCTTTTCGTTAGTCAAAGTCATGTGAGGCAGATAGTCCACCTAACCATCGTTCCTGTGAAGAACCAGTACTAGACTCCCATCCTCATTAAGCAACTGCCTACTTTCGAACATAAAGAGACATGGTCTGTAGCAAGGCTCGAACCCTCGACCCTCTATCAGTGAAAGGTTACAGTGGTTTGGAGTCAGCGACCTTAACCACGGAGACGGACAGTTTACATATATAAGAAATTTTAATGACGCGTTTTAAACTAACGTCATTACTATATTCTCATATAATGACTATAATGACGTATAACCTCGGACCTACAAGAAATCAGTCTTTATATCTAAAATATGGTATCATTATCAAGATAAATTACTCAGAAAATGTTGAACCCGGACTGAAAATAGGAGATCGTTGTAACGTGGTGGTTTAAATATAGGAGCGGTCGCTAGAAGAGCTTTTCCTGTTATATAAGATAGATCTACATAGGTAAATATAGAATTATTTCACTAAAAATGTATAGACAAACATGGCAAGTACATTAAAACATACAAACAACTGATGACAAGTATGAGTTAAAAAGCCATGTTAATCAACATTATATAGTAAGGATAATACAAAAATAGTGTAAATGAATACCCTTATTTCCATTGTGGTCCTTATAATATGTACAGTACAGCCTCATCAGAGCGGCCCTTTGTATAGCAACAACCTCTAAACAACGGTCAATACTTGCAGCTCCCACAGGATGTTTCTCTACAGAGGTTGTACTGTAGTGCAATAGACATAGGAAGACCGTTGGTAGTAAATAATAAATAGTATCACAGAAAAATGTATAAAATAGCACCACATGTTTATATATGATAAGATGCAATATTACTTATCATATATCCAGAATGGTATGCATTATAAAATGTAACAAGTATATCGAGGGCTCAGCGCAACACTGTCGTACTCGTTCTTATTTCAATATGAGTTACGACACTGTTGCGTTGAACCCTCGATATGTGGCTAAAAGATATAATAATGAGCAACATTACTAGTATTAATAACATGAAATAATTTCGCCATGCAAACTAAATAAAGCTTTGATTTTGATATAATCTATACAATTCAATACTTTGATTAAAGATAAAGGGTTAAGTTTAAAATTCAATAGAATTTAACAGATTGCTTTTAACCTTATATTCAAAAGAGGAAATGTAAAGGAATAGAATAGAATAGAATCCCGTACTTCATGCAAAATATTTGTATCAGAAATTAAGTCATCGTATGAATATTTCGAACAGGACATGGCCATGATGATTGAAGATTATTATAGTCTCGATCAATGCTAATACGTACAAGATATCGTATAATTTTCATTGTATATGTACTATATTTAGTACAAATATTATAAAAAAAACATAAAACAGATGTAAGAAATTATCCTGAAGGTCCTACAAACGTTTATAAACAGTATTGAATTTCCCATTCATGTATTGTTATTATATAGAGTGTGCAGTGTTTACAGTCAAGCGTTATAATGAGAACATGATCTAACAAATTTGATAATATAAATGTACAAGCAAAAACAGTTTTATATGGCGTCAATTTCGTATATTATAATTTTTCAGGACAGTTGTTTTGTACAGATAATGGTCATGTCTGTATGGTAGATGGTTGTACATAAAAGGATACGTAATAGTTGTTCTCAAATGTGTTTATTAATTCTGCTACATGAGATACTGCATGACAATGTAAACGTCTCGATCGTTTTAAATAGAGCTGGGTACTTGGTAATCACGAATCGAATAAAAAAAACATCAAGTACGAATAAGTCATTCAGACTGAGATTCGTGGTTTGCAATCTTTTTTGTTTACCAAAAAGTGTTTTTTTTTCTTCTTAAAAATCCCTTTTCTCTGATTATGTATTGTCTCATCAGCTAGGGGTCATATCCTGTTTGCTAAGACATCTAACTGGATTTTAGAGAAATATTCACATGTCTAAAACAGAAAATAATGCTTGTACGAGTAAATCCATCAACTGAATCTGAGTACGTATAAATTTAAGCCACAGAACCAGTATATATATATATATATTGATATATTTCATTAAATTCCACTGTCAAAACTGAAATGTGTAAGTTTTAGATAGGTTACTTGAAAACAGAAGATTCGTGATTCGATTTGCGGATTGTAAGTGTTGAAACATCGGTCGGATCGTCACTTACCCAACGAACCACAACCCTAGTTTTAGATATCTAGGTGGGTATAGTTCGACCGTGTTTTTTTAGCCGTGACGGAAGAATGCACTAAATCGTCTGGTTACATGTAGTACATGAGCAAGATTTATAAATTTATCTAATTGATATGTTTCAGTCAGATTTGTTCCGAATATCCATATCCCCTATCTGATTTAGTGGATTATTAGATCTGAACTTCTTGGTGTTTGTAGAAATTTCTCAATGATGGGAATGCACAAGTAGTTATGAGTTTTTTATTGTCAGTCAGTGTATTCATAAAGGACATGCACTACTTACATTCCTGCAAATCAAAATTTGAATCTTGTTTACTACAACATTGAAAGGAGTTCGTTTCTAATGTGGGACAGGTTACAAATATATGTGACAATAAAGCGCCGTTTGTGAACTCCAGTGTATCGAGACCCTAGCTAGTTTAATCTGGTGGCCGCTGAAATCGTTAGTTGGTTGGTTGGTGATATTTATCACATTTTAATACCACAGAAAACTATTTTATGCTTCAAGTACTGCTGTATATTGAGAAACGCCATATCTTACCACAAAATCGTGTGTAAGCCAAGATCGATCCATTTATCCCCATATATATAGATTTGCCACAAATGTATTTTACTAAATAAATACATGTAAAAGCATCATCATAATCTTTATTATTATAGACATGTAGTGTGAACGATTAATATCACTTATGATTTAACGGACAATTAAATTTGATAATAAATATTCACTTGATGTGATCACCGAAGTATTACTTTTCCTGGGTGTACATAAGAAACACGGGAGGTAACCGTATTTTACTAAGAGACAATCGATACAGTATATAACTCCCTTACACCAGAAGATGATACAGACACAGATATAGAAAATGTAATTATTTATAGTCGGTACATGTATACATGCGAATATACGAGTAAACGTTAGCTATGTATAATATATAAATATCACATCCCACATAGGGTGATAGAACGTAATGTTCACCCGAGACAAGTAATGTTGACCGAGGTGTTAGCGAATAAAACGAAGCATAGTCATTTTTGCTGTCAAATTATCTTCTGCTAAACGGGATGTCAAATTATGAGTGGATTTTGATAATCGCCCATTAAAGCGTCTAGGATATAGAACAGATTGACTAAAACACGGCACCCGGTAATATCGCGTCAGCGCGTGAAGGTAGTTTCGTTATGGCAAGCGGGTTGAAATGTAATGTCAGAGGGTTACATTACGGATTGTCAACCTATGACGTCACATAAGGCTATAGATCTAGAGTAAATAAGTCACGTGAGGTATAATAATTATAGTTATTGGCCGACTTAAGAACTTTGTTATGAGTTATAATAATAAAAACACACAAATCACCAATCTCTATCCAGAGTTGTTTTTTTTTCTTTCTAAATCCACCTCGTTAGTGTGAGCGTAGTGTGGGTAGAGATTGAGGAATACAATGAATACTCATGAATACAAGAGATAATCTGAGATTACTATAACTACATTTTGCTGAAATGTTATTTTTAAATATCAAATCTGCATCATTAGAATTATAGAGGCAAGCATATTATCATAATGTAATTATATATACATGTATAACAATTTCTGTGGTGAAGACAGAGTATACATGTACATGTACCTACATCCTTAGACATAGTTTGCATAATGCTGACACATAGATAAATAGTACATTAAATAAAATACAAAAAAAAACGAAAACAAAACGGACATACATATCATAACTTGTCTATCGGCAACAGATACAGGACCAACGCTCTCCATCCTAGGAGTTTACCAAACTGCAAAAATGGCCATGGCTAAAATGACTTAAACTGGTTCTCATTCCATGTTGCAGTGTAACAATTAAAGGTTTATGTACAGACAGACAACGGGGACCAGTTTATAGATTACCGAATCGCAGTCGTAATTATGACTTTAATAAGCCTTTGTTCAATAACTCCTAAATAAGAATAGCATGTAACACATCGAAACAAAACATGGTGAATTTAAAACAACAACAACAGAAAACTATATGATCAAATGATCAATAGACGGCGCCCTGTTTAACACTGCATGCATATTCATAGTTTCGAATTCAATGGCAATAACTGTTTTTGGTTTTGTTCTTACGGTTCCCTACATTATATATTTATAGTGATCATAGATTAAGGCTATTTGTTGTAATATATTCCTATATCATACAGAGCAGTTATCGTTGTTCAAAAATGTGTAAACTACGTGCGATATTGGTTTATAGAAGACCAATCAAATGTAATATCTAATTTAAATTACTTGCAAATGCACTTTATACAGTGGGTTTATTTTAGTATAATTATGGTTTAGTTTTTAAATCTATAAATCGGTGAAACTTGATTTGACCTGACATCCAATCCAGATACCTTAAGATGATCTTACTTACGTAAACAGTAATAAGACAGATTGATGCGTTTGATTATGAGCGTAGAATGTTATAATTTCACATATATTTGACAATATTTCGGACATGTACATCAAGAATGTACTTGCATTAATTAGTACAAGGAACTGTATACCTTCCACGTGCAATTTGGCTGATAGTAAATTCTTTAAATAATATTCCTTATTTCCGATTTTCAGATACAAATATTAATGGATGTTTTTTGGTTCGATGATGAACTCATTAATGGTTGAGATTCACAAAATGGCGCTTGTTTATTATTTCCGAGACACTTTTCTTCAGACAATCGCCGAGGAGTTTCGATTGGGATTGATAGCGACATATCCTTACAATCGAAACTCCACGGTGTTTGTTTCTCAGTATAAGTATATTTCTCAGCTACGGAAACGCCCGAGTTGTTACGATTGATATCCCAGTACAAGACAAATCTTAGTTGTTGTGTTTATCTAAACTGGTTCTCGTTGACTTGTGTGTACAAAGCCAACAGGTACGGCCTAAATTTTCCAGGACTCTGATTGATCAATTAGATTGGAATCCGGGCAGAATTCTGTCCGGGGGATTTTACGAGACTTTGCGTTATCGACGAACATTTCGCGCGTAATTTTAATAATATAATATATATATATGGGAACTGAATAGTTATTATCTGATCTTGGTCTTTCAGAGAGAAACTCTTATTTAAGTTTCGTTTAAATACACACAGCCTACTTACATTTAATTTGAAATGGACTCCTGACGTTTTAAAAAAAATAATCAAGTCTTTTTTAAAAATCGAGTTCTCGGTCACGATTAGTGTTAGAGAATGTTTTGTCACCTCTGTAGATTTTTATGTTTTTGTTTTTTTTAAATGCTTTTAATTAAATTGCAGTATCACTTTATGTCTTGAACTGTACAATAACATTAACCACCGAACACATTTGCAACTTTTGGAGTTTATAACATGATTATATAATATATTATTATTTATGTCATAATGCGATGCTAATAACAAAGCAATTCACGTTCTATCCGTTTCTAGACTATGGCATAGCCTCAGTGTTAATCTCAATTTCAAAACAGTCTTTGATAAAATCAAGATAAGTCGTCATTTAAGTAGTTGTTATGCAATATTATGTAACACGACCGTCTCACTTCCTGTACCCTTGTATGGGAGAAATACTTTATGGATCATATAACCAAAGGGGGTCAATATATTCTTAGCCACTTGTGTCTGATATAAAAAAAATGCATGTTTACAATATACAACATGGATCATAATCTTAGTTCCGGCAGAGACATAGATAATAATCCATGTGTCAACACAAAAGAATTTCAATAAACAAAAAATAACTTAAAAGGACACGGGTAAACAGATGAAGAAAAGTTTACCAAAAAGTACTTCCGTAATTTTTTCACACAATTATTAATACAGTTTAATGCCTCTACTTTATGGAATGAACAATAACTAAGAAAAAAGTGAGTCACAGGACCTCTTTTTTGGCGCCGAAAGTATGGTGGGGTGCATGGGCCAGAATCACATATATCAATTTCATATGTATATTTTTTCAACACATTTTGAAAAGTTTTCTATTCAGCCTTCATTTATATGACAATGATATATATTTATTCATTTGAAGTCATAACAGCTTTAAACCCAGTCAAACGCATTCTAAAGATCATTATTATGTCAGTAGTCGAATATTGACAATTTTCTTCTTAAAAGTTCATTTTGGCATCCTATTTTGAAGAAATTGATAGCAATCATGCATTAAAATGTGTAGTTACTCGTTGGTGTCGTATAATAATTCCTTACAGTTATAGTTATCAAAAAAAGCTCAGGGAGAGCTGTTAGCGTGCTATTGTGTCTGTCGTCCGTCCGTCTGTCCGTCTCCAATTCTTCAAAGGACGTTTCCTCTGAAACGGCTGTGTCAAATTTGAAGAAATTCCACAGACATGTTCTTTGGATGGTCATTTACAAAAATAAATGATAAAAGTAGCTCATTCCATGCAAAACTTTGGTTTCCATGGCAACCAAAAGGAAAATATTAAACAATATAATTGTCTTAAACCATGTGGCGTAAAACTTGATTATAATAATGACTTTTTTTGTTATTTAATACGAACTGTGCCCGTTGATTATACACTTGTGATATCTTTAATTTTATTATGTGAGGACTGTTCAGCGAATAACTTCTAGCATTAAAAGGATCTCTGCGTACATGTGCTCTACCTACATTAGTACATGTGCCGGAAACACAATTGTTTGTTCAGGTCTGCACTGCCCAAAATATTCTATTCTAGGAAATTTAGTAATTGTCGCGAAAATGCGTTTAAATGAAATACATGTAACTGTATTATAAACGAATATAGACATTCTATAGAGGATCGGGGAAAAACTGGATTGGTGGATAAAAGTGCTTTCATATTTATTATAAATATATACTCCTAAAGTGAAATAAATATATCAAAGTACTGAAAGTTATCAGCGGAAACACGAAAGATGGACTAAATCTCCAAAATTGCTGCATTAACTATTTATGCGTATTTTTTCAAATATTCTTTCGCACTGAATTACAATAATTTATTTTCTTCGGGTAAGAATTATTCCGTTCATTGAAAATCCGATACTCGCTAAAATGATTTACAAGTCTATTGTTTTTATTTGAAATCCGATTTAAAATTTATGATTTCGGTATTAGAATATGAGAATGCGCGACATATTGTGAACTCGAATTTATCATCAACATTTTATGCTACAAACAATCTTTTGTTCGTTCACTTTGGCATATAGTATGATATGAAGTGGAGTTATCACAAGTATATGACGTGAATGATACGTGAATGTAGCCTACTCATTGTGGTTGTATTACGCCATCGTGGTTTTATGGTTTTATTTCTCAAGACTGTGTGTGTTATATTTAGAAGTCATCAATACCGATAAAGATATTTTTACTGAGTGCTGATCTATCTTAATATATTATGTCATGCATTGTTACTTCAATGTGCTCCTAAAACAATTATATCACTTGTTCTTAGATATTAATAACCATAAACATGCATGATCCATGAGTTTACGACGTAAATTTATCAAACATACCTCATGACTAATATTAAGGACTTATAAACATACAAGTCCTTGTTAACACCAAATATTATACTTTATTTTATATTACTTGCTATGTTTCACTTCCTTTATTCTAAGGTTTGAAAACTTGTTGATTTTCTCTATAACATTTTAAAAACATCTCAATCATCTTAATTATTACCAGGCGTTATTTACTTACGGGTGTCAATTCACAAAACGAAGTACACATATATTCAGAAATCATAATAATTTCTTGTATACGTACTGCATGTTTAATAATCGATGTTAAATCACAATGAGTATAAATGCATTTCAAGACAAAACTATTTTCATTTAACTGCATCTGGGCCGAGTTGAAAAATTATACATGTATAATTATTAACATATTTATACGAATGGAATTGTTTTGAATATTTAATAACCTTAAAATATGAGTCAATTCAGTTTTCGGAACAATAAAACACTAAACACCTTGATCAATACAGTATATTTTGATACAATAAAAACAGTATGTGCATGGCCATTACCGAAAAATCCAGCCCTATCAAACGAAGTATATCATACTTTAGATTATGCCTGGTTGTTGAGGATGCAGATAGGAAGAGACTTTGGACCCCCCTCGAGTGTATGGTATATAAACAGACATCAGCTGTTGGCCTAGTTATATTTCTGTGATTATTACGTCCACGACGTATGTGGACACAAGCTATGGACTATCGCTTGACTTTAGTACTTGCCTTTGCGGCAAGTGCGTTTGCAGGTAATTAATACTATGTAAACTTGTATTATTTGTGATTTACTACTTTCTTTGACTGTTTTTAAACAAAAAAGCAGTTAGCATTTGTATAGTAAGCGAACATATTTAAGGAAAGTTATGTTCATCTTTGTTTTTAATCTTAAGCCATTGATTTAAGAACAAAGTAAATGCGTGTTAGGTACATAAATTATTTAATTGGCTATTGTTTTGTTGTCATTTTTCTCTTTGTTGAACGACAAAATAAATAATATTGACTGTTTATATTAGAAGTATGCGCTACACAATCCAAAGTTTCAGCCAACGACTTATTGCGCAGTTGTAATGCCGTTTTATGCAGATGTTCTCAAACTAATCGTTTTTATTCTTGGGTAAGACAAAATGAATGAACTCTACATAATCATCTACTTGGTGGTGTATTTTATCGTTGTTGGTTATATATGGTGTTTTCATTTATCTCTGAAACTTACTATTTTATCAAAATTTAGAAGTTTTAAGCACATTTAGAAAATTCCATAAGAACCAACCAAAATTGGTGTTTCTGTTTGTGCGAAATGTTTGTGTACAGATTTAGCGCTAACTAATCAAAAATAAGTTTTAATACTGAAAACATGAATGGCGTATTATGCAAACTGGGCGATACCCGATGAAAATGGAATTAAGGCGCGCATGAGGCAGAAATGTTATCGAAAGACGACTGTTCGATAATTATGCTCTTGCAAAAATGAAATCGGAACTTACATCTGATTGAAGCATTTATCTTTATGAAATATATTACGATCATATTCTGGCTGTTTGCTGAATAAATTTAACATGAACTTAAAATGTGGACTAAGAACAAAAATAGTTGAATTTGATTAGATACAAACTTTTTTTCGTGGCTTTTGAAATTGGGATTCTTCACTTTAATGTATACTATTAATATGTCATTCTTTTCTTTAATTATGAAATATTCTTAGACAATAATTGTCAACACTTATTGTGCTACTCTTATTTCGTAGGCAACAATATAATGTCTTATCAATTAAATCAAAAGCTAATTTTAATTCGGCTATGATTGTGTTGTAATTTTATGCTAAATAACGATTATATATTAATTATGTTTATAAAGTATGATTTTAATTATTTCTAACATACTATTAGGACTACGTGGTTGTAATAACTATCAGATATGTATCGGATTTTTATTTCGAATACATGATATAACAAATCGCAAAATGTTTGCCAATTTTTATGTTATGTCCTATTACTTGGCCACAAGTCAAGAGTATTTGACAAATACGATGTTGTTGTTTTATTGAACCGAGTGACACTCTAGTCATGTGCTTGTTTACTCCAGAAAAACACCAGCGCCGCCTTGGTTGGCATTTAACCACGTTTTGTGTAACTTGAACCTGTTTATTATTTGTTGTTATATTAACTTCGTCCGCTCTCTCTGACCTTTGTCCACATCTGTAAGCATGACGTAGGTTTTGGCGTGAAAACTTGTATTTTTTTTATTTCTCACAATTTAGCATCATGTATCATGTGTTTTCGAAAGAAAGGCATTAGGTAAATATTGGTTTGAGCAAATAAAATATATTTCTTATATTTTTACTATCATCTTATCCAGTGTTCTGTTTTACAGAATTCGAAAAGTTAATGGGTCTTAAAGATTTTGTTAAATCATCTCCAACTGTACTGTACTGTTTACACTACTGGAGGCTTATCAGCAGAGAGCTTTCTGCATTCATGACTGACCTTGAGATGACCTATGATTTTGAAAGGCATCTATATGTCGCTTATTTGCTGATTGGTATAATATTATTATTGTAGAAACAAATAAATACAATAACTTAAATACATTGTCAATTAAGTGACTGAGTTAAACATTATACTTTTCGCTGATAAACTTTTTCTGGTCTGGTATATGGCACGTTTTACTCGTGCTAATTAGGTGTCAGTCACATGCGACCACGTGTCACTACGACTTCTTAGTCCGAAAGCGCTGTTTACATCGGATCAGAATAGATGCGTTCTATAGATATTTGAATAAAGTGCTTACATTTTAGTAAACAAAAACCATGTTTGTTGAATTTTGTTGGCATATTATTATAAACTTATGCCAAATATTAAAATTACGTGTGTCAATGATAGAACGTTTGTTTCCGATATAGAAATGATAAAATGCAAACATACATTGTGTCGATTGTACTGTTAGTGTATAATGCATTGTTAGTTGCATTTGAATAGCTGAGAAAAAAATAAACTTAAAAGTCGCTCGAATCTCAAACTTTTAACTACATGTACATGTGCTCTTAACTTTTCAATAAACATTTAATTAGGTAATGCAGTTGTAGAATGGGACGGACATTTCATAGAATCATGTTAGTTGTAGTTAAGCTGTCTGAATTATTTCGCATTTCGGAAGTACAAGGGTGTAAACTATAATGATTGGATTACTCTTGCTTGATATAGTTGCGGTTGTAATTGGATCAACCACTTGTTATAATTCCTGACACTGACTTCTGCTATCTTGAACCAATACCAACATTGTTACATAATAATACATAATAAAGTTTCTGATCAGCTGGACGTATCGTAAATATCTCTTTGTTCAAAATAAACCATCTGTAAACATATGTACTTGACTATCCGCCAACTATGTAACTGTAAATAGACCTCATGTGGTGCCCAACAACCTGCCATGAGGCTATAGAATGGACATCAGCTGATAAGCATCGGAATCGGTTCTGCACATGTGGTAATTTAATTACCACTGAATGCGCGTATCGAATTTGCTAATAGTTGTGACATGCAGTATTAATCAACAACTATCGTTGAAAGAGTCTATAAAACACTGGAACAAAGATCCTTATACAATCGAATTACTTTATTTGTTTGCTTTGAACATTGAAGAGTTGAGTATATTCGTTTAATTGCATATATTAATTATACTCGTACATGTACATGTATACACCATATAATACATCAATGAAGAATCAGGTGTGTATTGTTTATAAACCACAGTTTATATCATTGATTCTGAAAATTCTTTAATTTCATTATAAACAATTAACACATAGTCTTCAAACAATCATAGTGGTATTTCAGAATTTCTTAAAAGACATCAACGATGATCCTCACGAAATTAATTTTCAAATATTTGGAAATGCATGATGTGTTCATATACAAAGTTTATGCCTCTATCCAATGGACTATATAAAAGTCTACGGGATTTCTTTGTTATAAAGTCATATTTGCTGCGTACTTGATGTTATTCATCAATTATAAGTCAGGTTTTGCCTGATGTTTGCATGGGTCTCTTTGGTCGAGGGGTTATAGTTTATGACTAGTGATCACTAGCCCCTTTCCGCTATGAGTTCGAATCAGACTCAGACTCCACTGAATTTCACTTTTGAAGAGACTGTTCAGCTTGTTTCCGGTAGGTCAATGATTCTACTGCCAAGATGTACGTCTGGGGGTATTCATCCACCATCAAAGCCAGAACGTCGCTAAACGACACTGGCAGTTGGTGCTACACCTAATCCCTGCAAAAAAATGTTCGATGTTCAAAAAATGACAATTTTTTATTAAGATGCGGGGTGCATGGAACTTCGTTTTATACTGACACACAGTACATATAATTGGGTGACACAGAAATCTGTGAGGGAAGATTACGGATTCCCTTTGATATTTGTGTTAATTTTAAAGTTTTCTTTTGTCACACGTTCATGTTGTTTAGAATTATGCATTTTTGTTGTTGATTTTGTCGTTGGGGTGTTTTTGTGCACCAAATACAATTAAGTAGATGATGAATACTAATTATTCTATCGTATAATAATGAACACGTTGTTACTTTTTCAGTTCCAACTGGAAGGCCGGCGACCTCGACTGTGTCAACATGTTCAAAATCATGCACAGGTTAGTCTAAATAAGTATATTCAACTATTCTATGCAAACCATTAAAATCTAGTACGACGGAATATATATAACAATACTTGATAGTCATGCATGGTCTGCGGATGGGGAATATTGAATTACATAGTTATGTGCTGCTTTAACGTTATTTTAGCAGTATATATAAGTTAGATTATCAAACAATTTTTGAAGATCAACTATCTATGTGTTGAGAAGCTTTGCTATTAAATTTTCTAATGTTACTATTAATGTTAAATTTATCGTTCACACATTGATAATTTTTATCAGTGTTGATTAAATAAAGGATTGATTTGATGTATCGAAAGATGTTGTTATCTTGGTTTATATGCTTGGTAACAGATTAGCACCTGGGGTTCAATGCACAATGACATAGAATTTTGAACTTGTACGTTCGTTAAGTGGATATGACATGTATACGTATTAATGATCCGATATGCGCTATATATATCCCGCTTGTTAAATTTTAATTTAAGTACCGGAGCACGGTATATACCGTGCATTAATTATGATCAAGGAATGCTCCCAGTTATGATATTGCTTGATATTTAATAATTATCATATTAAATATTGGCGTATTCATATTTATATCGACTTAGACCAACTACTTGATCGTCAGTTTAATTGAATCTGGTCTAAATAATGCAATCATGTAGATGACATGTTAATTGTGCATTTATGAAGCTTCATATTAATATATTAGGAAGCTGCGTACACAATCAAGAAAAATGTAATAGTACCACGTATCTTACTCTGTCGATTCATACGAAGACATTTATCATTTCATTCTTAATTATTATCAAAACCTTTTTTCTCGATCATTACAGCAAGTTCCAAGTTTTCTTATGCCCCTGGAACGACATACAAGTACAAATATGAGGGTGAAACAGTAACTTCCATGTTGGGAGCATCAGAAGATCATTCAACCATCGGTATTAATGCTCTTGTCGACATCGAAGTGATCAGCAAATGCGAAATGGTCATGCAGGTAATATTCCGGATTAAACTGGTACCTGTTTTCTTTCTGTACATGCATAGAACGTTGGAACGTTGCAACATGGAACGGGAACTAGTTTAATTCCGGATATGATTATTCATGGATTACTTCCCCTTTTTATAAAACGCCATTTGTAAATAATTTCTGCTGGATGTCTGAAATTCGAAAATTCATTTATTTTTCAACTTCTGAAGGAATGTGAATATCGTCGAGCTTCGTTGCACGACAGATCAGAAGGGTTGGATAAATAAAGTGTTGTTCCTCAACACAGGTGATAAGTATTCTCCGGTATATGGGTTACATACTCTACCCTGTGGTATCATCAATTATCTAAGTAATCTATTATCTAAATACTTGATTACCTATATATGTGAAATTATTTCCTGTGGAATGGAAATGACGACATATCTCCAGTATTTCAGTAAATTAACCTTTATCACTATTGGATTTAAGCTGTTATTTACACAGTGGTCCAATTCTAATATGTCTTTTATTTATCTTTTCCTACTCCCTCTTGTTTTTACCCTTTTTTATTTGATAATCAGCTGAGATTTTAGCTGTTGATTTAATTAATAAAAAATGTTCATTTGAGATGAGCCGTCTAGACTTCATAACTGAGATATAACTTGATAACTTTGTAATTTTTGTTTCGTTTATCTTCATTTTTTTCTATTGATAGTAAGTTTGTACTGATGCATTCTTGTCTTTTTTTGCTCTGTTCATTGACTGTAACACATCTTTGTTATCTTTTCTTAAAAACTTGCAAGATCTAATTTTGTATCAAGTATTTCTTATTATAATATTTGTGTATGATCGACTTCATAAGAGTTAATAACTTGAAGATAGTTTACTAATTAACCTGTAAAAAGATATAAAGAAAAGTTAAACATCTATTAATGTATTTATTTCAGGTTGACGATGTGTCTATATTTGCATATGACTCAAAGAAATTCAATGACCAAGATAAAGACGGACTTTTTGCTCAAACCTTGTCTAAATTTCCAGTTAGATTCTCATTCCAAGATGGTCAGATTGACTCTATATGCCCAACAGAACAAGAGCAACCTTGGGCGGTTAACATTAAACGTGGCATTTTATCATCATTCCAAAATTCTATGCCTAGTTTGGACCTTGACTTTAAGGGTTCTGAGGTGAGAACACACCATATTAACTGGTAACATTAAATTAAATACAAATGATTTGTCTGAACAGACCTAAGTAAGAAAACTGCAGAATAAATCTTAATTGTGATTAGTATATTTGATGTCAAAAGCAAGTAAATTACAGTGACTAGATGCTTAATTATATAACTACATGTATGTTTGATTACAGTTATCGTTTACAGTTACAATTACTAAAACAAGAAAGCGATCATGAACAAAGTAACAATTGATTTGCAGTTTTTTTTGTAAAAAATCTTATTAAGAGTTTTACATGTAATTTACAGTTTTTTTAGAGAATGTTTGAATGAGCTATTAACAAATGTATTTTTATTTACAGAATGATGTTACTGGTAACTGTGTGACTGAGTATAAAGTAGCACAAAAAGGTTGGAAAACAGTGTCAATAAAGAAATCCAAGGATGTAGATTCATGTTCACACAGACAAGGATTTGACAGTGCTATTCAGACAACACCATTCAGGCTCTCATCTGTAAATATTCTATGTTTTATAAAGCTTGCTTTTTTAATTATTACAATTTATAATAATTATAGCTGTTGATCAATTCAAATTATTGTAAATTAAATTATGTATACGTATTGCAATTTGAAAAATATTTTGTAAACATTTTGTGTATGTATGGTTTTTTTACCATCCCTCTCTTCAACTGGTTTATCTTTTGATCCCTTTGAATAGAAGATCATGTTGGGTACTCCTCATGCCCAAGAATTGTTCTCTGGAAATGGTTCATTCACTTAAGAAATGATAATATGTATTGCTACAAAGAGTAATTATGCTATGTTGGCAACTAGTAGTAATGCTTGCAATGAAAAGGGGCTTCCTAAGTTGAGTGGTTATTGTCCCAGACTAGTTATCTCTCGCGTTCCACTGCTGTAAGTACGAATCCCAACCTGGACCAATTCTGCATTTTGTCCAGCTAGCTAACAGACAGTTGATGGTTCTGCACCAGGAGTCTTCTCTAACATTATAGCTGGAAAGGACGTTGAATGACATAGGCTGTTGATACAACATATTTAATCTTAGAGAAAAAGTAAATAAGCTTTGAATGTCATTTATTCTACAGAGTTTGAAGAGTTTGCCAATAATGAAGAGTACTCATACATGTGATCAGGAAGTCCTTAGAAAGGGTTTACTGTCAAGCTCAAGGTGTCATGAAATGCATATATTGCGACCATTCTCAAAGGAAAACAGTGGTGCTACCACCGAAGTTACTCAGACAATGACCTTTATATTTTCCAAGGATGGAATTAACAGTAATGAAGGTACTAAGCATTTATAATTACAATGTATCTATGAGTAGGTGATTTACCACAAACTTTGGTTAAAATATAGAAGCGTCATGACAGGGGGTTGAACTATGAAGCATTAGATATTCAACTCTTTGTTTGACTGTTTTGAAATGTTTCTAATGTTTGTGATACAGCATTTCTATGTATGGTGAAATGTCAAGTTCCTGTGTTGGCAATGATTTTGTTTCATGATTCATATAAATATACCTAGTCAACTTAAATGCTGACTTATCCAAGTTGTGTATAAACAATGTTATTGGCCATGTTTCAAAGCATGAGCTTGATATGTGACTTGTCATCTACTGTATGAATGTAAGAAGTTGTGCAGAATTATGGTATATGAACTCTCCTGAAGTGTGTGGATTTGTTTGTGCCAATTATACCAATTTTCTGAAGTGTAGTCTCAATATTTGAAGTGATGTTAAGAGGCCATAACCGGATGTGTTCTATTGTATTAGCCAAGTTCTTTCAATTTTAAATTGTAAATGTTTTCCTTATTTTATGTATTTGTTGCAATACTAATGTAACTAAATTGTAGCTGTTACATAGATACAACAAACTATGACTTGGCAGCTACTGTAACATAATTGACTATATGATTTAGACTTTGATTTAGGCTACTTGACTTGAATGTTCCATTTCTTTGCACATTATGGAATAATTTTGTCCGTTTGACCGATATTTCAATATGAAATGAAGCCGTTTCAATACAATGATTACATTGTTATTTTATCTACTGGTTTGACATAGCTTGTTAACTTAAAATTCTATTCTGGCTTCTTTATGAAAAGGGGAAGTCTATAATTCTGAGTGCTAGTTAAAGGGGGAAAAGTATACAAAAGAGACAAATTTTGGAAATATTCACAATGCAAATAGAGGAAATATAATTTTTGGGGGAAAATGTAGTTTAATTAATTCCTGAGGGGTGGAAGCTTACTATCAGTGTCACTTTCCGAGTAAAATCTTTGATGTCTTGTGTCTAGTCACATTAAATTGAAAGTGTCCCATCAGTTGTCTACTTTGATATTGATAAATAACAAGGCTCTTTCAGTAACTTAATTAGTCCAAAGTACACATATTGTTACCAGATACAATATCATATTGTTCTCATGTTTTTAGGGTACACTTGATCTATTTATATGATTTTTTTAAACAAGTATTATGCGTTTTGTACTTTCATACCTAAGCACTTGAGATATTAATTCACTCTTGAGTTCAAAGCAATTATTATCTCTGAAATGAATTCTTTTATATGACATGGTGTTTTATGAGAAAAGATGTAAATATATGACTAATATGTGACAAGATCTTTGTAAACATTGAATGCACTTAACAGCTGTTTATGATTAACGCAGATGTTATGTGGAGGTTTCTTTTTGGTTTGTTAAGTACTATATGTTGATCTATGTTGTGCTAGAATAAGTTAGACTGTTACTGTAACTTACCCTTATACAAGGAGCTGGCATCTCCATATATGGAGGAAAATCAACATTTTCGTCAAAATTTCATAGAAAAGTATGACCTGCTGTGACTGGAGTGTACCTGAATTACCAGGTTACAAGTCCTGCTCTTTTAAATTGATACAGAGACTACTTAAGTCAAGGGAGATAACCTATCCTTACAAATTACTCATACTCTTGTTATATCAAAATTAAGTTAGCTCTTTATTGTGAAATACTAGTATTGTATTGAATTTCTTCTTGTGTATACAAAATTTAGTCATAGATCTTAGTTTGGTGGCTAATTTGCTCCTAACAAAACAGTGGAAATTTTACCTAGATATTACTGATATCTGAAGCGACATTTTGCTGTCTCACTCTGCAAAAATGAATATTTCGCTTTTTTGTAGACTATACAGTCTGAAACCTAGATTATAATAATTACAAGTTTGCCAATTTTAGATCAGTATCCAATCTCCATGCTATCTGTTTTATAAAAACATAGCAATGTTTTATAATGATTTATATCGTCGTAGACTTCTCATTGGCTGACTTGTGGACGTCGAAAGAAAGAAAGAAAGCAGTATTTGAGATAGGCAGACATCTCAAGGATTCTAGACATTAAACATTCTGAAATGCATGTAATGTCTTGGAATAAATCCAGTAAATCTTTTAAAGTCACTAGACATTCCCTCTTCCATTCCTGTTTAATTGTCTTGTATCCCATCTTTTTACATGAACGGATAGGGGGGAAATCAGTTTGTTTAGAGAATTAATAGTAAGCGTTTTGCTTTAAACTAGATTTTTTGTTGTATTATTTATAGCTGAATGTGGTCCTGCTGAGAAGTTGTACTTTGAACATGTTCCGTCTGAGATTGAGAGTGATCTTACTGCACGGGAAGCTATCACACTGTTGCAAGGGATGTGTGATGATACAGAAGTCACACCAATGACTTCACGACAATTTTCAACCCTGGTATCCACAATGAGGAGAATTGATTTCAGAGGTTTGAGACGAGTGTATAACCAAGTCTTACTTGATCGATTCTGTAAAGGTTCTGATCTTAGAGTCAGGTATGTTTTTGAGATTTCTGTTAGTAATCAAATATAAAGATGTAAACCAAAAATACCCTAATTATTGCTCAGTCTCTTATTAATGCTCATTTTAATGCTCAGTTTCTTATTAATGCCCATTTTAATAGCCAGTCTATGATTAATGCCCATTTTAATAGCCACCCTATGATTAATGCCCAGGTTAATGCTCAGTCTCTTATTAATGCCCATTTCAATGCCCAGTTTCTTATTAATGCCCATTTCAATAGCCAGTCTTTGATTAATAACAATTTTAATAACCAGTCTATGATTGATGCCCATTTTAATAGCCACTCTCTGATTAACACCCATTTTAATAGCCAGTCTATGATTAATACCCATTTTTTAATAGTCAGTCTTTGATTAATGCGCATTTTAATAGCCACTCTATCATTAATGCCTAGATTAATGCTCAGGCTCCGATTAATACAGCCATACTCTAATTAGTGTTCACTAATTAAAGGTCTGATATATCACTCATATGTCAATGGATATTAAAATTGTTACGCTAAATGAACACATTTAAAATAATCTGTTGGATGTAATTTCAGGGTTTACCATTGACAATATTTTAAATTTTATAAAGTAAGGTATGTGTGTCATGTTTCTCTCTATATTGCCTGCATTGTCTTGTTCTTAATGTGTTATAGGAAGTTTTACATTGATGCTATACCAATGGTTGGAACAGAGGCATCTATTGAGTTAATGAAGACACTTGTATCTAATGGTGATATCTCTGGTACACAAGCTGAACTCTGGATCACTTCTATGGGATTTGTTGATCATCCAACTCAACAAATGATTAAATCAGTCCAGGTCGGTTAATAGTCATTCAAATGATATTAAAAGCGATCAAAAACGTGTGTTTCTTTAATATAAAGCCCCATTAGCATTTTGGATGAAAAAAATAAAGTAGTTCTTATTTTACCTAGGAAGATACCTTAATTATCAGTGAAATTGACTTTTACTTGCAATAAAAACATTCCGAAATTTTCTTTTTTAATCACAAAGTATATATAGAAATATAGCACAGTATTTTTTTCAATGATATTGCAAAAAAAGCATCTGACAACATATCTACGAGGTGTGGCTAAAGAAAGGCAGTGTGTAAATATGTTTTAGAGCAAATAAGATATATTTCTTATATTTCACTGTCAATACATCTATTGTTCTGTATTGCTAAATTTAAAAAAGCTAATGGGGCTTTAATCTTCTGATACTAAATCAATTTTGTGTACCACATGAGTTTAAAGGTACCATGAAACAAATGTGGTTGATAATTTTAGGGATAGAAATTACATGTCTTGTCTAACTAGCTACAGAGTATTTATTGTGACCACCTTTTAGAAACCCTGCAACATGAGTCTTAATATATAACTGGTTAAGGCCAACCTTAAAAAAAGTTTGTTTGTGGTAATTAACCTTTCCCAGAGAATTTTCAGTGGGTAGGTAGGTAGGATTTTTCTATATTAAACCCAAAATGTATGGAAGAATGCTATTTTTAAACAAAAAAAATATTACCCTGTAGGCTAAAAAAAGTTGGTAGGGCTGCATTATTGTGTTAATGTATGGGAGAAATATGAAATACTGGTAAAAATATATGACCTTGAAATTAAGACAGTATCAATATCTATTGGCCCTATGTTAGGTTTTGCTTGCTTAAAATGTCTAACAAAGGCCATTCTTAAAAACATGTTTTTTTTTAGTTGCCCTGCTCAGAGAATTTTCAGTGGGTATAGGTACAATGTAGGTAGCCTAGGAAATATTTTTTTACAATTTATTTTTACATTGATTCTGAAATACCTTTAAAAATGCTAATCATATATTGATGTAAATATATAAATTTTACCCTAGAGACCAAAAACAAGGAGTTTGGTTGGGCCCTTTTTGGTGAGTAGGTAGCGTTAAGCCCACATGGAAGATTGGGGAAACACAAATGTGTAGCCTCTTAAAATAAAGCCTTTATTATTATTATTATTAGTTGTTTATTTGATTCATTGCATATTTCTACTTTGTTGTGTAAATATCTTTCATTCACGCCTTTTTTGTTACAAATTATTTGAGAAGTCAGTAATCATATTATTCATAAATTGACCTCAAATACTCGGTCACAGTTACCTGATTATCAGGCAAGAAGTGTTGTATGATAGTACAAAGTCAAGATGTGAAGTAGAAATATGGGGTCAATGAATTTAATTCAGATAATACTGTTGATTTGTACTAACATGTATCATTGACACTAATTATTATTAGGCCGATAGAAAAAAATATGTTTTATTTTTATTTTTGAAAAGCTTAAATAGTTGAAAGGTATTAATTGTGTTTGTATTTAACTTTGAAATGTTATCATTCATACTTAATTAGACAGAAATCAGCCCCCAAGTGCCTATGGTCAATTTACATTTATAATAGCACTAATACAGAAAATTAGAGAAACATTAGAAACAATATTAGAAAGTTCTTATCGGTATTGCGAAGAAGTATGTCACACATTGATTTTCTTTTACCCCAATCCGTCCATTCATTTTTTTTTTCGAGCGATAACTCAAGACATATTTCACAGATTGGTTTCATATTTTAAATGAAGGTCTATGATAATAAAATACAGGTCACGTGTGATTTCTGCTAAAATCCAAATATTTTCACAAGAGTTATGGCCCCTTTTTGACTAAGCAATTCTAGTTCACATCTCTTCTTTAGACTCTGAGATGTGGTAGTAATAATGATAAATAATCAGTTAACGTTTTCTTATTGCATATTGCCATAATTGTAAGTAAGCAGCAATTTGAATCAGGAATAGTTAGGGAATTTGACAAGTATGTTAACTAATTTATATAATTTTCAGGAATTGATTGGGCTACCCTCCCTATCTACCAAAGTGCTCCTTCCCATATCATCTATGATACAGTCATACTGTCGGGTCAATCCATTATGTGGAGAGGTGACTGAGATTGAAGATTTTGTTGAAATTTTGAAAGGAAACTTGAAAGGTGGCTGCAGAGCTAACCAACAGAATTTCAGGAATGTAAGATTTCTTTCAATATTTATTTGTTGAGTATTATAAAAAATATATCCTTGATCTACTGATGTAGTGTGGAATTGCATTTGTAAGATTCTGATTACTGGTAATGAACAACATTTTCAATGATGTCTTGATTTGTAATAGAATCAATTTAAATTTAAAACTAGTAATTGGGTATCCAATTTTTTTATCTAACTTCTTTAACTTAAATTATGTGAATAAACATATTTGAAGTGTTTCAAATGGCTCTGAAATATAGTTCAATATTCCTTTATTCAAGTAGCTCATAATTATTCCTAATTTCAATGTTATGTTAAATGCGTAATATGTTAATTAATGATTGTGTTATCATCAGATAATGATGACCCTGAGATCCCTGGGTAATATTGATGTTGCTGACTCGGCAGTTCCAGCATTATATGACTGTATCTCAGAATCTGAGAATTCCATAGATATCCGGGTGGCAGCTATTCAAGCATTTAGAAAGATGTCGTGTGCAGCCGATGTAAGTATTTACAGTCAAACCTGTGTTAGGGACCACCTCTGAATAAAGGCTACCATGTGAATAAAGGCCATTCTTTTAAAAATTGTCCAATTAATAAGAACAAAATGACCTACAAATATAGGCCACCTGCCAATAAATGCAACATTTTATCATTCACAAGGTTGGACTTTGTTCACAGGTTTGGCTATATTGTAAATTGATCTTATTTCTTATATAAAGATGTTGCATTTTTTAAAGTCATGTTCCAAAATGAAAGAACAAATTTCTATAGAAGTTACCATTACTGAAGTATGTTAATGACTAATATAAATGATGCAACTATTCATAATTATATATTAATTTATATGATATGTATTTGGGCGAGGACTATGATAGATTAGTAAGCTGTTGTCTCCTCTGAGTTGCTTAGTGGAATGTATCTTTTCAGTTTAATATATACAAAATTTACTAGCCCAAAGTGTCAACCTCTTAAAAAACCTCAGCAAATCATATAGCTAATACTGATCAACTCACAATGTTGACTATATCAGTGGTGTACACAGATGTCAAAAAGTCATGGTTCACAGTATTCCTCTTATGTGGTTTATGTACAGTACAACCTCTCCAAAGCAATACCCTTTGTGAGCAGCCAAAATATGTTATTGTTGAGAGGTTGTTGTTCTAGAGAGGTAAAATTGATAGTGAAATCATGCAGTGGGAAAAATTCATGCTGTTGTTAAAAGGAGGTTGTTGCTCAAGAGAGGGCCACTCTGGAGAGGGGGTACTGTATAATTATATCTAATTCAACTTCAAGATACAGAATAATTCAGTGTTTATTAGGAGTCCTTCATGGTTGAGTGGTTATAGTCACTCATTTGTAATCACAAGCCTCACATTACTGTGAGTTCAAATCCCACCCAGGATAAATTTCACACGTGAGTGTACTGTCCAGGTAGCTTACAGATGATTATGATACTACCCAGGTGTATACCTTGGGTCTTGCCTCATCATTAAAGCTGTATAGCCAACAAATTACTGTTGCTGTTGGCATGATTTTCTATACAAGTACAAAAAATGATGATTATATTTCTATTACAGAGAAATAACTTGATGGGTATATTAAGGGACTCAACTGTAGATTCTGAACTTCGTATTGTGTCATACTTGGCTGTGATCCAGTGTCCTTCAGACTATTATATCTCTCAAATACTGGAAACCTTGGAAACGGAAGAAGTCAACCAGGTTTGCTAACCATGTCTCAGTATTCTTTAGAAAGAATGATGCATTATTGTATAGGTCTTTTTACACATACAGGTGTTCAATTATTCTGGTTTATACTGGATTTCTGGTCTTCAAAGTCCACAGGACTCTCTATCAGCCTCTTAGCATAAAACAAGTGTTATTGTAGTCAACAAAAATGTTGGTTTTCTGGAGTTGGGCCCTTACCAGCTCTGAGAGATTTCAGGTTTTACAGTTTTGCAAATTTGCACCAATGCAAATATGAAAACAAGAATGACTTAACAATTTTCTTCTTATAGGAGAACTAAATGAATTCAGGGACATAAATTTCAGCTGCAAAATGTAAGGCACTTTGACTTAGAATAGACATTGTCTAGGACAATAGACTGTGCATTTAATTTGAAAATTCAATACAAAATTGACTTGAATGAAGATATGTTAAAGAATGTCAATGCAGCTATGTATTACATGATGGTTCATTCATCCACTTCCTTCCATTAACAGGTTGGTTCATTTATTTGGTCCCATTTATCAAACTTGATGGAAAGCTCCGACCCTGGGAACCAAGACGTGCAAAGAATGCTTAGTGACGTTATCTTGGATGAAAAGTTCAATCTTGAAAGATTCAAATATTCCCGAAACTATGAAGCATCTGCTTTCTTTGAGAAATACAACATTGGTGGCAAGGTAAGTGTAACTTTGATGAAAGGTGTTGCTTTTAATTTTTGAATGATAGAATATACCATTGTTTGATTGTATGAAGGTATTCAAGAAGGTTATAGAACAGACCAGCAGTTGGTGTAACATTTAAACCTGGAGAAAAAAATTCTGATATTATTAATTGAATGATTAAGCAAGACTTATCTTGGTAAGGTGAAGGTTGTTCATAATTTCATCCACTGCAAACTTCCAAAGGGCTTACACAGAGAGATGTCACATCGACCTGCAGTAAGTATCAGTCTTTAGCGGTGGATGAAATGAAACCATTTGTTGCGTGTCAGTTATTCAGAATACCTGTTGAAATAAGGTTTTGTCTATTTATAACATTGAGTGACCTATTGAATCAAGATGTTTGGCTACATGTATCTATAACATTGAGTGAACTGTTGTTTTCTATTCTTCAGGTTGACAGTAACATTATTTGGTCAACAAAATCTTTTGTTCCTAGAATGGCAACCCTGAACCTTACTACCCATCTGTTTGGTGAATCCATGAACTTGTTTGAGGTAGGAGGTCGTGTTGAAGGATTAGACAGATTTCTTGAATCTTATTTTGGACCCGCAGGTTACTATAACGACGACAGGGGAAGTAATGATATCCCAGGAGCTGATCCTCAACTTGTCAGACTCAGTAGGAAAAAGTTTAATGATTTGAAAAAGAATGTAAGTTGAATTTAATTGGTTATAGATATATGTTTCTTCTAAAATACACAAGTTTGACAAGCATAATGACATTTCATTTATAAATACATTAAAACCTCCCCAGAGCGGCCCTCTGTAGAGCAACAACCTCTCTGTAACAACACCTTCAAAATTTCCCTAAACTGATAATTACTATAAATGAAACCTCTGTAGAGCAACAACCTCTGAACAACGGTCAGTATTTGTAACTCCCACAGGGTGTTGTTCTACAGAGGTTGTTCTGTATTCTAAAACAGCTTATATTTTGGTGACCCTTTCTGTAAGAACAGTCCAATAAAAACATACTGTATTGTGGGTATGATATACCTGTATACCAATTATGTAATGTCTTATGCGAAATGATTAGATAACCTATATTATACAGTCAAACCTGTGTAATTGGCCACCTCTGAATAATGGTCACCCTGTGAATAAAGGACAACCATCGTTGATTAATAAGCAAAATATGACCTCCGAATAAAAGTCACCTGTCAATAAAGGCCATATTTTGTCTTTCCCATGAGTGATATTCGTTCACAAGTTTGACTGAAGTTATTCATATCTGGTTTAAGCTCTATTTGCACAAAGCATTCTATAAATCAAATTGTATAATTTCAGGCCAAGTCACCAATGGATGAGTTGAGAGGAGCCTTGTACATGAGAATGTTTGGTAATGAAATCTCTTACAGTATGTTTGGAGCCAACAATGGTGTCAGCGACAGCATCTCTGACTATGACTTATACAACTTCCTCCAGAAATTGCGCAATAACGAAGCACAGGAAATAGCTTTGACCAAGAATGTAATGTTTCTTGACAGTTCTTATACTATTCCTACAGTGGTTGGTCTGCCTCTGAAATTATCCATCAATGGAACAGCCTCAGTATCTCTGAATGTTGGTGGACAAGTTGATATGAAGAACCCCAAATCTAGAGTTGTTATTGAAGGAAACTTTGAACCTAGGTATGGTTGCATTGATCGTTCTTGTAAATTATGCAATATGAACAATAAGCAGAAAGTTGAGAATTCTTCATATTTGATGAAAAAATAATAAAAAAGAATACAGTAAAACCTTAATTATCCAAACTCGGATTATCCCGATTGCCCCCTTGTGTACTTAATAAACTCGAATATCTGAATTCTGTGATCCAAAACATTGATTGTCTGATATAATATTTAAGTCCCACCGATTTCGGATAATTGAAGTTTTATTGTAAGTGCCTCTGTATTCTGAGTACTCAGATATTTCTGTAAGTAGGAAAAGGTTCAGTGGGTAAGAAAAATGACCTTGTCACTGAATGTCTTTATCATTGTTTAAAGATTTTGTATGTTACTTGTTAGAAATTTCAAGGTTTGGTGTTGAAATCAATCATGACCTATTGGAACTTAGCTTCTGTAACTTATATTGCTCATTTCATATCTCTGTTTTATCATGCACATGCCATTCAACTGGTGGAAGGGCATAAAATGTTATGCATATCCGTCCGTCTGTTCAAATTTTCGTTTCCGAGTGATAACTCAAGAAATATTTCCGTTAAAATCCAAATATTTTCAAAGGAGTTATGGCCCCTTTTTGACTTAGTTATCAGACGGGGCATTTGTGTCCTCTGGACACATTTCTAGTTTGTTTGTTGTTCCTTCAAAGTGCCATACCTCTATGGTCAAGTGGCTAAGGTCATTGACTTCAAATCACTGTAACCTCTCACTGATAGAGGGTCCCACTCCCGACTATGTCTCTTTATGTGAGAAAGTAGGCCGTTGCTTACGGAGGATGGAAGTCTAGTACTGGTTCTTCCCAGGAACGATGTAAGGACAGACAGCCTCATATGACTCTGACTGTTGAAAAGGGGTGTAAAACTTCAAACGAACGAACGAACAAACAAACATCTTTAAGGTGAATGAAAC
Source organism: Lutraria lutraria (assembly GCA_964023205.1). Lineage (NCBI taxonomy): Eukaryota > Metazoa > Mollusca > Bivalvia > Venerida > Mactridae > Lutraria > Lutraria lutraria. The sequence continues at coordinate 31,784,066 of OZ026838.1, forward strand.
GATTGATGTATTATTACGTATTATTTTCAGTGGTTCTGTGGAAGTGAATTCTATGATGAGTGTTGATGCTGTAGTAACCAGTGGTGGGCTGAAGATGGTATCTACTCTATACACCGGTACAGGAGCCAAGGGGAGAATCGAACTCATGGATGGAAATATATTTGACCTTACCTTCGACATCACCAAGGAGAAGAGTGATATCTTAGATGTCAAGTACGTAGAATTTGTGTGACTTAATGAGATATTAAAAAACAAATGTGTTACATTTTTATAAAAAATACCAGAATATTTGCTAAGGGTTGTAACCAGGCTTGTTTCACTTAAAAGGTTTTATTCTCAGTTTCTGAGTATGTATTACTCTGGTAGTAATTATTCCTTAATGCCATCCCGGCCCCCAACCACCCCCCAATTATGCTTTGACCCTGTTAATACCTCGCTGAAATACTTAATTCAAATTAATTCACTTGTGTTGATTGATCACTTGAGTCATTGAGTAGCAAAATTGTCAGACAAATAAGTCATTTACTGTGCGTCCTCTGCGGATACTTGGCTGCATTTTTGCAGCACAAATAAGGTACATACTGTCTCACAGTTGTCCAATTCTGTAGGGTGTTCAATTTTGTATGTTTTATCACAATTAGTTTGAAATTGTGCATTTTGTATGGGAGACTTATCCTTATAAATCTACATAATTATCAGCTTTAGCACAGCATTCAAATATTGGGAAAGTTCCTGACTGACATGGGGATAGAATTGTTTGAAAACAACTGATTCATTTTCAAAACATAAGTCAATTGTTTTGAAATCGGACACACTGGTAATCTCTGATTGACATCAAGCTGATGCTATGAAGATGTCGGAAGTCTTCCACATGTTTCCATGTTTCAGTTTTAAAATTACTGTACTTACTTATCTACTTCAGGTCTTCATTCTTTATTGTGTATAATGATGTAGAAAAGGAACAAAAAATGAGGAAAAATGGACGTGTTGAAAAGACTATGTGTTCTGCTGACAGATTGAAAAATGCAATTGGTAAGAGTTAAAATAAGGAAAAAATGCTGTTTTATTTCACCTGTTTGAAATATGTCAGATACCTTATTACTAGTAGTGAATCAAAGATTATTTAAGAGTAGTGTACAAGCTCAAAATTATAAGGTTATTATCAGCTTATTTAGGGTGGAAATCATGCATTTTGTTGTGATTTTAATGAGCATATTCATTATTTTTAGTTCGAAATTCTTTAATATTAATTGCTTAATGATCTCAAAATTTGATTGAGATCACTATGATGGGAAATTAAGATGAATAGTAACTAAGTTTCATAACCATGGGCTGTAATAATTTCCTTAGTTTTACGAACAGCTATTTTCTGCTTAAATGTTCTGATCTGTGGTCCTTTGGAAAATTGTAATCAGACTCAAAAGAAATGTTTTTATGGTTTATCAATATGATACATGAATGTAAGAAAAGATTACTTGGGTTTAAATTGAAATTAAGCTTGTTTGCCCATTACTGACTGACCAAAAAAATCCTACAGACTCAAAAGATTTCAATGCAAAATCTGTGTGAACCTTTTACCTTATATGGCTATAGAAATTAGAATGTTTCTAGATAGAAGTTTATAATTTCATGATAGGTCAAATTCAAAATATAAGGTTAAAGGCAAAAAACTTATTTTTAATTAAGGCCATGCGCAATGAGTTTTTGTTCTTCAAAATAAAATGTCTTGTGTATGCTGTGTAGATTAAACAATTGATTACAAAAATGTTCTCTGTTACAGGTTTACAGTTCTGTGCCAGTTACTCAACCCCTAACTCCACAGATAGGCCTGACGTTCCTAACTTCCCCTTTTCTGGACCAGTAAGCTTCAGTGTTGCTATGCACAAACTAGACATTCCAAATGGCTATCAGCTCCAAGTAAAAACTATCGAGGTGAGACTTAAGAGTAATCTGCTAGTTTAAGTTATTATTGCATCCTTAAAAATAAACGTGTACTTCAACCGCTAATATTTTTACCTTTTGTAAGCCATAAAAGTTTTTTTTAGATCATATTCTTTAGTTGCATTTTTAATGTCATTGACTTATGTTTTCTATATTTCAGAATGATGTTATGACACTTTTCCGATTTAAGTCGGGCACACCTGGTTCTCAAAGTGACCGTGAAATCGGACTGGACGTCCAGGTTTCACATGCTGAGAAAACTTTGGATGTTATCTTAAATTCACCTTGGAAAAATGCAAAATTGAATGGTATGTAATTAGATTTGTCTATTCCCATGAAATTGTGATGATGTGACATTGAATTTCAAACTTTGACAGTTATAAGTAAATTTAGGATCATAAATTCATTATACTAATCTATACAATTACACTTAAGTCGTGCTAACACAACACTTACTATATGTAATAGCTTCTGCTGTTTAAATTTATCTGTTGATCGATTGAAAAGAAATTTTTACCAGGTATGTATGATATGTTGAATAATTTCTTATTTAAAATTTGAATGCAATCCAGTCATGAATATTCAAATTATATCACATATAGTAAGTGTTTTGTTTAGCTCTTGCCTTGAGTGTATAATATGTACATGTAAGTATCCTACAATATATGAAGAGCTTACCATGTATATGTGTATATATATTTGACAAGTTCTGACATAGATTAGCAGTTATATCATCAGCCAATGGATCTGCGCTGGGAATTTATTGTTTAGTATTATGTTTAGTTGGCTGTCATTTCAACTCAACATTTTTGTGTGTCTTGTTATATTGTTTTTATAACATTTTTTATATCATTATTATTATGATTTATAGGGAAGCTTGTAGATACAGCTAGTGTGAAGGGAATTAATGGATACATTGATATTGATGATAAGAAAAAACTTTATACATTTGATTCCAAAATTCTGATTGAGAAAACCAAGAATCGGGTGATGTACACTCCTCAGATTAATGTTAACATCTCAGACTGGAAGAATTTACAGCTTACGGGTGTATTAAATTATGTGAAAGAACAATCTTTGGATGCTGATTTGAAAATTATTGGTGCCACAAAGGATCCCGTCATTATCCAAGGTAGGTAACCTTTCTGATGATCACATTTCATCACAAATCTCTTCAGCATAACAGAGAGGTAACTCTCGTTGGCAAAAATAGGATATATACCCGGTACTTGGATTTATATCTGTAAAGACATGTAAAACCCCTGAAACTGGGCCCCTTTTGGAAAGGGCCAAAAGTCTGGTTTCCTGACAATTCCAGTTTTCATGGAACATTTGATAAGTTCTGAAAATAATGGGAGTTGAAAAATCATCCAACTTTCTGAGAATTCTGCTTTTCTGGGAGTAGGGTTTGCAGGGGTTTTTCTATATATCTTTTTAAGAATATTTAATTCTATCAAAACTTTTCTTAACTGTTTTTTTACCAGCTGTTAAAATTAAATAACTGCAAAATGTTCTATTTTCCCATTTTCTTAATGTAAAAAGTCCTATACTAGCTATAAGATATCTCTTTGAAATGACACTAGATTTTAATATTTATTACCTGTAAGTGTATTTGTTTTCTCAAAGTATATTACAGACAGATCAACTTGCTATGATATAGATATGAACAATACTGGTTCCTCCTTTCAGGTTCATTACTCAACACTAACATCATGGTCGGAGTCAAAGGAAAGTTAAATTATCAGGCAGGAGAAGGCTACGTGTTCGAAGCTTTTTCAAAGAGAATCATAGAAGCTAAAAAATTGAGAACACGCTACACATTTGAGCCAAGATTGTACGTTCGAACACCGACTGAAGAATTTATTGAATTCAGTGGAAAAGCTGCACTTATCACTGGAAAGTCATTTAAAGCAGAAGCTGCTTTGGAGAAGCTCACTAAAATTCCCTTCAAATTGAATGGTATGACCCATTATACAGAAATTATTATGATCAGACATTTATGTGGATTGAAATATTGGATTGATCTAACTACATACAAAGCAATCTATAGTGGTCATCATTTGGTTTTTATGCTGAACTGGCCTTTGTTGTTTGCTAATTTAGTCAGCACTGGCTCCACACCCCTGTAAGTTCGAATCCCTAACTAGACTAAACAATTTTTTTGTGAGGAAGCTATACAGTTAGCATACAGAAGGATGCTTGTTCTACCAAGATATACACCTTTTTTTCTACTGTTAATGCTGAAACAGTTGCTGACTGACCCAGGCTGATGATGCGCCATTGAACTTGAATAAAAAATGTTAGTTTTGTCTTTCGTTCTACTGTATTCCATTTGAGCTCATGTGATAAAGCTTAGTTCTTATTTTGTATTATTTATGTTTTTCAGTTGATATGTCAATGATGGAAATACCTAAGAAGAATCGCGTTAAAGGAACAGCTAAAGTCAATCTTGTGGGGCCAAAAGTGTTCAGTAAACTGACCCTTTTATATGACAACAGAGCTTCTAAGAATATAATGCTTCGTACACGTTGGGATTACAGATTTGCCGGAACATACAGGGACACAATTTATACAAATACCAAAGTAAAACCAAACATCTCAAAGTTTAAGAAAACTGTGAAAGTCACAAGGTAAATTACTTTCCTCTCTTAGTAAATTTTTGTAACTGGTTATTTTTTTAGCCTTTAGCCCCAGTTTCACAAAAAACTGAATTTTTTGCTGAAACTTTATTAAATCATATTTCTCTGTTTTATTGTATATAAATTTATAATTCAGAATGTGGAAATTAAAGAAGATATGATGATGGTCTAACAACAGTTTCCAACATTGAGACTTAATTTGTTTGTCAGACCTAAAATAATTTAATTGAACATATTTCTCAAGAAAGGAATATATACCGGTTTGAGTGCCAATGCAAATACAATAATATACAGATGGATTGGAAAACAAAATAATTTTATGTGACATGTTTAATATGTACCTAGTAAATACCGAAACAAATGGGAACAATTCTGGTCAAGGCACTAAAGTTCTAGACAAAAGAAACATAAGGGTCCATTATTGAGTTTCTACTCAAGTTTGTCCATGAAACTGGGGCTGAACTTAAATTCTTTTTGAAGAAAAATCAATTTTCACTCACAGTAATGTAAAACAAGGATTCTTCCAAGCTTACTTGCTTGTAATTTTCTTTGGATAAATTTTCTCCTTCATTAAATTCATCAATATTCATTTATGTCTATATGACAGCCATGGTAGATACAGGCATATTGCAGATGTGGATCCGAAATTTCAGGTGGGGGGCGGGGGCTTAACATTTAAGAAAGTAGGTAGTGGGGACCATATATATTTCATTTCTATCCATGGTCAAGGACTTTTAAGGGGGGGGGGGTACACACATTTTTACTTCTATGTACAGACAAACCTGTGATGATGGCCGCCTCCAAATAGTGTCCACCTTGTAAATAAAGGTGATTTCTTTGAAAACCTTCATTGATTATTTGGAACAATGTGACCTCCGAATAAAGGCCACCCTGTCAATAAATCCCACATTATGTCTTTCCCAAGGGTGGCCTTTGTACAGAGGTTTGATTGTAATTGTTTATGTTTTCAGTTCTCTGAACTCAGATAAAAATGACAAGTTGGATTCATCTTTGTCAGTCAATTATGTGGGTGCAAGATTGTCGACCTCATTAGATGCCAGCTTGAAATACGGAGAGACTGTGAATCAGAAGGGAAAGAAAGGGGCCAATCAGAAGGGAGTCAAAGATTTTGTTAAGTTTAAGGTGTTTGCGAAGCATCCGAATGAGAAATACACGGAATACTCTGTCAACTTAGCTCATCCAGCAACGGTACACCCTTGTTTTATACATGTATTACTATTAACAGAAATATATCTTTACTGTTTATATTTTTTTATTTGTTATATTATCTAATGATGGTGGTCAGTAATTTTGTTGTCAGATGTGAGGAAAGATGTGTGATTTCCTTGTTATAGTTCATTAATTGTTCTTTATTTTTGGCGTAATTTTTAGGAAAGTAGGTTATTTCATAGTATGATATTTATTTTAGGGGTGTGGTGCCCCCTCTTTCCCTTGGGTTTAGGGTTTAGGTTATGTTTGATTTTTGTGTATATTACAGGATCTGAATGTTAACATCGAAGGAGAAAATAGATACTTTGATAAGATGGTTAAAAGCAAAGTACAAGTTCAGTATCATCCAGAAAGAATTGTCGTCTTCAATGTCCAACTTAACAATAAATCAGACATTTACCCAAATTATGCTGGAGAGTTATCTATTCAACTACCCAAGGTATTAATAATAAAATTTTGTATCATCCAATTACAATTATATTTTAATTTGAACCTAATTTATACAGCTATTAACTTAATGGAATTTTATGGTTGAAGTATTAATATATAATTATATATACACTGGTAACATACTTTTTTCGGATTATTGATGTTCTTTGTTGGACAGTATATATATGCATTTTATGTATTGAAGTTATTTGAAATACTCTGTCAAATCTAGGACCTATAGAGCCTTATTTTTACATTACCAAGGTAACATTATACATATGGAACAAAAAACAGTCATGACTTCTTTTCTTAATGCACGGGTGAAAAGTTGTCCCATCATGTGGCAGAATTTTCGCTCTTTCCCGTCCAATTCTATATTAGCTTGTCTGTTTTTTTTTGTCTCAACATTATGGAGGATTTAATAGGAGAGTGCCATTATTAGGAGAATGATGTTTATTAGAAGTGTTGAATTTAGTAGGATAGGGGCTTTTATTAGGATAGGGGTATTTACTAGGAGGGCAAATTTATTTAAATCATTTAGTAAGATATTAGTGAATCTTATATTTTTCAGGACAAGGAATTGTCATTTGCTGCAGGCTTTGGAAAAGAAAATGATAATAAATATGTGAGTAATTTGGAATTTGAAATAATCAAAGGGAGGCGCACCAGAATTGATACTGCTTTAAAAATAGCCACAGACAAGATTTATGAATTTGAAGTTGGGGTACAAGTTCCAGAATTAGAACCAGTTCGTATTTTGGGATCATACATTTGTGAAGACAATAGTCGTGCTATAGAAGCTTCTTATAAGAAGGGAGATAATCTGTACAAGGTATATGGTCAGGGTATATATGAACAAGACAAAACAGCAAAGTTCATCTTTGATGTCACTGTACCAAGTCGTAGAGTGAAGTTCTTAACAGGCACTACAAAAATTAACACAGAAAGACACGTCTCATTAGACATACAATGGAATGCAGATAAGAATTTAGATGACAGGTTCTTAACTAACGTGACATATGATTTTAAAAACTGGAATGACTTTGAAATTGTCTCAAATCTGCAGTATCCATCTAGGAAAATAGAATTTAACATGAAACATTCGGCTGCAGCCCGTTATCTGACAAATGTAGTGTTAACCTGGAGTCCGAAGGAGACTATAGAAGTAAATCTAATCTTCCGAGATGATATTTTTAATGAGGCCGACCGAACGGAATTAACAGTGGAATTTTTGAGTCCCTTTGAAGGATATGAGGAGTTAGGTATGGCTGTGTCCCTTATGCGTTATTCTACTCAATATCAGACCAAGAGTAGTGTCACATGGGGCAAGAAAAAGAAGATTCTGGTATCGTCAACTGCCAAAGTTCCCATGACCATTAATAGTGTTGACATCATTGGAACGATCAGAACACCATTTGATGACTATGAATCAATGACAGGTCGTGTTAAACACAGATTAAATGATGCCTTATCATCAGAAGCGACAATACAGTGGGGTCGTAAGAAATTGTCCGTGACCACCACCGGAAAATATGAGCGCTCAGGTCTTTCTCGTGTAATTAATGGAAAGGTGGACTTGCGTACACCATTTGAAGTGTTGCGAGTAATCGTTATCGAAGCGGATCATTCAGATGATTCTCGCCAGTATAATTCCAAAATCTCCGTGGAAACTACTGAAGAGTCTAAACAGAACAAGGCTATACATTACACTGTTGAATTAGATGTAATGCATGATAATACGATTGCTATTTTCAGTAACAAAGGAACACTTAATATTGTCATTCCTAATGATGTAATATTGACTAACTGGGAGCTCAGTAGCCTAGCTGGTAGCAACAGGGCTATGTTTTCAGTAATGCCACAGAGAGGAAACAATTTCAAGGTAGATTTAACCCAGTCCCATCAAGTTGTACCATATCGTAAATTTTCATCTTCATTTGACCTTGTGATACCAACGGAAGTTCTTCGTGAGATGAGTATTACCTTCAAACATGAAGACAAGCCTGGTTTTGTAAAAACCGCTTTCACTGTTTCCAAAGATGGTGTACAAATCGCCCTTGCAAATGTAAATTATCAGAACAATTATGGCTCTTTGAAGATTAACTCCATGTTGAAGACTGTTTACACTGAAGACCTTGTAGTTAAATTGACGTCTGCTCACAGTATTATGCCATACATAGGACATTTTGAAATGAAGTCTGGTGTTACACCTTACAGTGTTGTTGCTGATAGCAGTATTTATTACAGTGAATTTGGATTAATGCAGAATTCTTTGAGAGTAACAACACCAATACCTGGTATGTCTTCAGTCTCAATAATACTAAATCGTGAGAAAAATGGTCTAAATTGGGAAAATACAAACTCAGTAAATATCGAAGGAAGAACAGTTAAAGTACAGACCATATACAGAATGGACCATGTAAAACTTACAACTGTTAAAATTACAACATCATTCCCACAATTCCCTGGCCTAACGACTTCATTTAGAGTAGAAGGAACACCAATCAACTTCGATGGTGATGCATCATTTGAAATGAGACCTTATGTTAATAAGATCTCTTCAGATTTCAATATGGTTTATTTGATGGGTACTAGCTTAACTGGTGCCTTCAATTTAAATACTCCATTCCGTGAGTACCCTTACATGAAGATGAAGTTCGACAGTAACAAAATGGGAATATCTAGAGTATCAAATTTTGAAATTGAATATCTTCCAACACAGATCTTCAAGATAAACTCTGACTACAGGTTTACTTCACTTGAAACTCTTACAGGAACAGTTCGCGTTACCAGTCCTTATACTAAGAATCAAGAAGTGGTTGCAGCTTTTACTCATGTAGGAAACATGGAAGAATTCCAAACTAAGGCTAAAATCACATGTAAATGCTTTAAGAAGCCAGTTTTTGCTGAAGGCACATTTAAATCTAAGGATGGGGTAGAATCTACCTTTAATATGGAGAGTCCATTTAGAGGTTATGAAACAGTCAAATGGAATCTGAATCATCATGGCACAGCTGAGGATTTCCATACAAAAGCTGAATATGAAACAAATGGTAAAAAGATCACTTTTGAAAATCTCTTCTCCATGAAGGAAAATATAAAGTACCAAATCACATTCCTTACACCTTTTGCAAACATAACCAGAACACATCTACAGTTGGAACATAGTGGAACATTCCCAAACACCAACACTCACAGTGAGATTGCTTACAATGAAAACATCATCAAGTCTGACTTTGGCCTGAAGCATAAGAAGAGGAAAACAGAAGCCAATGTTGTAGTCATCACGCCATTTAAACGTTACGAAAAGATCACTATGGATGTAATAAAAACTGGAGATCTTAAAGATTTCAAGGCTGATGCAGATCTTGTTTTTGACCAGCACTGGCATGGAGCTCTTCAGCACAGTATCAAGAACTGGAAAATATCAACTGTTGCTTCATTGAAGTCACCTTTACTTACACACGATGCTAAGTTATCATTTAATCACACTGGAGAGCCAGCAGATTTTGAATCCAACTTGTTGTATACTCTAGGACCTGAATATACTACCACAAGTAACGCTAGATTCTTCTTTGACCTACCAAATCTTGAGGCTGCCTCTAAAACTGTGACTAAAATTGGGGAAGAAGTCCGTGTGAATGCATTCTCTGTGGTGAACAATATTGACTACAAATCATCAATGGACTTTGATATAACCACTAAAGTCAATGGACAGATCAGAGAGAAAAAAGCAAACACTGATTTTATATTGAAGTGTCATGTTCATCCTGTTTTAAATGATAATATAGTCTTGTCTTGGGTCACTAATTTACCTGAGGAATATTTAAGTCAAGGTCACCAGGAGATTGGCTTTGATTATTATTCTACATCAGACAGTGGTGTGAAAAGTGCTGGGTATTCAGTGGTTATAGATTGCCCATACATGGATAAACTGAATTATGAAACTAAAATGGTTTCTGATATGGCTGCAAGAAAACATGATGCACATGATGAATTTTCCTTTGGTGACATGAGATTAGCCAGGAAGCAGTTAATGTATCCTGGTCACTACATCTATCAAGTTACCAGCACAATTGAAGGATATGAAGAATATGAATTGGATGTTAAGTATGGTGGTATATTGTTGGATTTACAGCAACAGAACTTCCCAGACAAACCTACCTGGACTTTAGATGCTACATTGAAATCATCTTCCTTAGAAGGTCCCGTCACTATGTCCGTTAATGGAAACATTGATAACTCTGCAAATATGCTGAACTCAATTAATAGCGATATGCAGATTGTCTACACTATCAAAACTAAGCAGGTCATTACAGCTGATTTTGATTTTGTTCCAGGTGACCTCAGTTTGAAGATAACCACTCCTTATTCTCCATATGAATCATTTGATTTTAGTGGAACTTACGCATTGGATATGTACAACTATGACATGACGTTATCTGCAACTAGTTCAGCTCTGGAAAAGCCTGTACAGTTGATGACCCAGTATTCTCTTGATTCAAGAAGGAACTTCAAGATTGTGCTAGAGTTTACCAGTGAGTTTGATGGATTGAATCATTATAAGCTGTCTACTGAGGGATCTGAGAAGAATGCAGAGATAGTCATGTTGTGGAAAGATGAGGATGGAAAGGAAAAGAAGATACTTGTGGAGGGACCAGCTCTGACATATTCTACTGATTCAAATGGCATGAAAACAGGTGTAGCAATAAAGATTGCCACTCCATTCCAGAAACTTGAAGATTTTGTGGTAGAATGTAATCACCAACATTTTACTTCGCCTCTCAAGGCAAAGGAATCAATCTTAGTACAATATAATAATAAAAAATATCTTGACCTGGATTCAGAGTTTGGGGCTTTGAATCAATTTTCTGGAATTATAAGCATTCAGGAGCCCAAGCCGATGACGTTCAGCTTGACTGGTACTAACGATGGTGAAAGTGTTGATGCTGATTTAGTATTGAATTGGAACAAGTTGGACAAAGACAGTATGTTCCGTCTCCAGTTTGGTCTTGCTGATAGTGGTAATGCTCAAGAAGTAAAGAAAGTGTTCTTTGTTCGTATTGTAAATCCAGGCAGAATTATCAACATTCATAACAATTTCACCCAGGCCTTAAACAAAATCCAAAGCTCTGGTAAGATCTCTTGGGATGAAATGAATGCCAAAGAAATGACATACAATTTTGACTTCGGTGTGAAGAGTTCCACATATAAGGCTGACTTGAAGATGACTATCCCTGTGAGAAGTATAGAAATGTCTAGTTCCTATACTAATGATGACTCCAAATTGTCAGCCACAGGGTCCTTACTTTGGGATGCCAAGAATGACAGAAACAAACAAGTTAATGTGAACTTACTTCTTGATCCAAGTAATGACAAGAAATTGGCCACAGTGGAGCTAAGCCTTCCTAGTCTTAATAAGGTATGTTATCATGTATGTGTTGTCTTCATTTATTGTTTGTTTTTAGGGGCAATCATGTTACCCACATTTTTAAGGGGCAATTGTCAATCATCAATTTTATATGAATATAACTAAGGCATACACTGCATTTTAATTTCCCTAATTAAGTTTAAAGAAATCTTGGATGAACATAATTATTAATTATTTAAAATTAAACATAAAATTGTAGTTTTACAACTTGTTTACATTTCACAGGAAATATCTCTAAGCAATGAGTTACGTGTGAATGATGGTATGTATGTGTTAGATGGCGAGACCAAGTTTACCTACACACCTGATGTAAACAAAGCAGTTATCATGAAGTACACAATACAAGATGAAACAAAGGATTCCTCATCAGATGAACAAAGCTATAGGTAAAATAGTTTTAGTTAAACAAATCAGAATGATATAATATCTTTTACAATTTATGCAGACATTGCTGGTCTACCAGGCTTGAACAAAAAAAAATCAGCAAATTTTGCCTTTTTGTCGGCAGTTTATATTCTTTCGTTTGTCTGTTGCTGGTCAATGCACATTGAAGAGATGGTGTGTAAAGATGTATTATGGCCTAAAATGGTCTCACAGACCAAAAACACATTTATCATATACCATCCCTTCAATGTGCTAGACCCCTGTGCACAGAATCATTGACTTTCATTTTAAAAATAGCCTCACATTCTTTTCCTTTCATTTTCAATGACTTACATCATTATGATTTATTATTACTCACCACTGTTTATGAGATAACATGGGTATCATTCCAATGTAGGTGGGAATATTTTTACTTGCTGAAATTTTTCCAGTTTACTGTTAGTTTAGTTCTTACAGTAATATCGCAAAAATTTACAGCTTGAATATGGGGTATTTACACAAATTATTTCCTTGTGAGAAGATTGATGTAAAACTGTCTTAAAAAGTATATTTGACTTACTTATGTGTTTTGTGTTTTGTTTTTTTCTAGTGCTGGGTGGAGTGTTAAACATGCTTACACAAAAACTTACCTTATGATGTCATCAGACCTTGTTGTTTCAAGCCCTGTCAGCAATGGCAACTTACAACTTAAATACAAGACAGCAAACAAACAAATTACTGCTTTGGATGTGAAATCTGTGTTAGATATGAATGAAAGAAGCTTTCTTGTAGAGGTAACTTATAACAACTTGAATGATCTCAAACATCATTAGGTGAAATCAAGTGTTTTGTACATTATTATTATACAATGCAACCTTTCCAAAGCAACACCCTTTGTTGAAAGCGTGATGCTCTAGAGGTTAAATTAATAGATAGATAATGCAGTGGGAAAAACATATTAAATTTGTGCTGTCGTTGCTGGGAGGTAGTTGCTCAAGAGAGGTTGTGGAGAGGTTGTTCTGTACTAGAGAGGTTAAATTAATAGTAAAATCGTGCCATGGGAAAAATCATACTGTTGTTGCAGGGAGCTAGGTTGTTGCTCAAGAGGGGGCCGCTCTCAAGAGGTTACACTGTACATTGTGTATTTCTAAAATTGTTTCTTTCATTTATCTTGGTTAGTTTTATACTGATTATCAGCAATATTACTGCTATATGTATGTTGGACGCATTATGTCTGTTTTATTGTTAGGTACTGGAACTAAACCCATTGCCCTACATTCCATCTGCTGTTGCCATCTTTCCTATGTGAAGTGTTTGTTTAAATCTTTTAAACACCTGTACACAGGGGTGACAATATTCCAGATATATCTGTAATTTCAAATTGTCTGTCCTGTAAGAGCTATGATTTCTACACAAAATAAAAGTTATTTGAAGAAAATATCTCAAGAAATGGCAAAGTTATGGTCAATTTAATCTGCCTTGTGAAGGATTTTCTTTATTATAAATTGAGTTAGATATGGAAACAATGTAGTTGAAGGCCTCTTATTTGGCAAAAATTTGGATCTTTTGTCACCATTAAGAACGTTAATTCATATCTTCTTTTAATGTTCATATTTCATGGTTAAACATTTTTATACAGTTTGATGGAGGAGATGACTCAGTGGCACTAAAAGGAGAGATGACTTCCCTTACACCATACACCTTCTCCATGACAACATCACGTAACAGTAAACCAACATGGATCACTACATGGATTGTAGACACAGACAGACGAACACTAGATGCAAGCATGACTTATGGTAGGCTTAATTGTTCCTAAGTATAGAAACATTCTTAGTCAGCGTATGTGAAATATTATATTATGAGTACAGTAGATGAGATGCCTGTAAATTAGAGATGAAGTTGAATTTTAGGATTTTATATTTATATAACTTCGCTAAAACTTACATGCTGCGTGTATCTTAGTTAACTTAGGTTTAGCTACTGATTTTGATATTCTTCATTTTGTATTCTTCATTTTTAATCATTTTGTAGACAACATGAAGGGACAAGTGGTCACACAAGCATTGTTCCCTAACAGTACCTCATTTATATCTAAAACATCTACAAACAACGGTGATAATGAAGGAATGGTTACTGCTAATTTCGTTGATCGTAAACTACATGGACACATTAAATGGAGACCTGAAATCATCGAAGAAGCAACGGTCAGTATAATAGTTTCAATCCCTATTGCCAGTGGGGCTCTAATACTTTTTAAGATTTTGACTCTTGAGAATTTGTACCAAAGTAGGATTCTTTTTAAGTCTTAAAATCATAATAGGCCACAGGTCATTTTTGACCAAATTTTGATGTCTAGTAAGTACCCTGATTATATCCTAGGTGTAATAATACTTGGCAAAAGAAAATGATTTAACTGAAAGGGTTTGATTTCACCGGAAAATCTACATAAATTATATTGTCCAGACCAAGGACTGAGTACAATAGTAAAGTTTGCATTTTCACTGGACCGAATGTCCTGTGTTTAAAAAAGTTTTTCGTGAAGGCCGTGATATTTTTATCCTTTTAATGAAATATTGTTGGATTTAACATGTGGACAATAACATTAATATCAGGGCTCTCATTTGACCCTTAAAATGACATTTTGACTTGAAATTAGCAGAAGTTAAGATTTTGACTCTTGAGAATTTATACCAAAGTAGGATTTTTTTAAGTCTTAAAATCATAATAGGCCACAGGTCATTTTTGACCAACTTTTGATGTCTAGTAAGTGCCCTGATTAAATTTATATCCTAGGTGTAAATCAAATACTCCTGTAAATGAATGTAGCACATTGCTTGAGAATGTGTGATTATTTTTCTTTTTAGAGGATGCCTTCACTTAGACAATATATTTTTTAAACAGAAGCATTCAGTCCCAGTCTAGATCAGCTTGGAGACGATGACGGTTATTTTTTTCTCACATCAAGACTTCTGTGATAGTACAGTTCCATAAATTTTCTGGAACTCATTTTGCTTGTATTTTGGGTACTAAGTATGTCATTATTGATTTGTGTTGTTTTGTTTTTCAGCAACATGTGTCTGATGTTATACAACAAGCTGCTAAAGAGATGAGTCCAGTAATGGAAAAGTGCTTGAAAGGTCTTGGTGAAGAAATAGTAAGAAAACATGGTTTAATTAAGGCCAGCATTCATAAAGAATTGTCGCCAATATCGGACGATTTCAAACAGGAGATGAGTTCAGTTGAACAAGATTTACGAAAAATGCGAAAAGAATTAAAGAAAATGTACAGAGAGAATGCACTTTACATGAAAACTATGGAAGAATACTCAAACGGAGCTATTAAATCTATGCTGTAAGTTTACACTGAAAGAGTTACTATATAAACATAAATATTTAGAAATTTCACTAAAGGATGCTTTGGTTATTCTTTACTGTTTTTATTTTTTATTTTTAGGAGTCAAATTTAAAATGTAAATTCTGACTACTATAGTCATCATGTACTGAGTAAAGTTCAATATTTGCCTATTGTACTGCTCTCTTAGGTGGGAAATTGAGCTAACTCTGACCGTTGTGACCAATTATATAAATCTCTCGGATACTTCAGTTGTTGTTGTTAATTTTTTCTGTCTATGAAAAGTATTCTTTGAAATATATTTAGTACAGGTACTTTTTATTTCATTGTGATTGTTTGAACACGGGTAAGTGACAGATGACGTCACAGCATAATAATTATTTAGGTAACACGTAATTCCACTTTTTTCTGATAAATTCTGATGTACTACATTTGTATAATTATATAGAAATGGTATAGTGTCATAATTTACTTTTTACTTTTCTGATATAAAACATAGCAACTGGTATTACTTCAGGGCTACTTATTCGGCTGCTATCCAGAGGTTGAGTACAACTTACAAGACAGCTCAAGAGAAAATGGAAGAACTTACTAACAAGATTGATGAATATAAATTTAAGGAGAACTATGATAAAATGATGAAGACAGTCACAATGAAAGTCCAGGTACATTTATAGTTAACTTAATAAATCAGGTGAAGTGGGTTGTTTCATCTTATACTGTGGAATCGTTAATTTTCGTTAGGGATTTGATTTCGTGGATTTCGTGGGTCAGCTCATCCATGAAATCAAATCCCCATGAATTTAAATGCAGAGGTAAGGCATTATTTACAAAAATAAAAATCCATGTCCCCCACGAAATAGCCAATTTAGTAAAAACCACGAAAATAAATGAAAATACAGTATTTTATTTATTTACTTGTATGATATTTTTTCTTTGAAATGTATCTATTTCTTAGTCCTTTCCATCCTACATGTGGAGCCTACAAACATAAACAACAGGATGTACATGTATATAATTGACTACTTACCTAGAAATGGTGTAAAATGTTAAAAATAGAATCACTACACCTTGGACCCTACATTTTATGGAGTAATTTCTCTATTCAGACACAATGTATTTTTATTTGCAATAGTGCTCTGATCCAATCAGAACTGCTTTGGAATTATGTGTTTTCTGAACTGATTAAGAATGTATAGTATGAAATCACAGCCCCTGTATGTACCACATTACATTGTACATGAATTATTTCAGGAAATGGAAGCAACCATGATCGAAGAGCTGGAGATACTTATAGATTGGATTGAACTAAAACTTAAAGAGTTTAACAATATGTATGATGAAAGTGTTACCGAGATATCAGATCACTTCCAGAAGGTGATGGAAAGTAAGTTTGAATATTAGATTTTACTATAACAATTCAAGTATCGCCATATCAAAAGCACTAATCATTTTATTTGTTTAAGATTTTCATATTATTTATTATGTTGTGTAATACCCGCATCTGGAAGAAAATGCTTACATGTGATTAATGCTTATATATGCCTTTATATTGAACCTGAATATAAAGTCATTATTATTCATTATCTATATTAATTTTGTAATACCAATAAACATTACCTTTAATATAATATTTCCAGTTTTAATGGAGGAAATGGCTCTGACACCATACCTGGATGATGTGCAATCAGCTCTCAACAAATTAGTTGATGCAGGAATTGATCAAGCCCAAATCAAGGAAGTCCTGGAACAGGTCAAAGAGGTAAAAGTTTCGTTTTGTTAATACTCAATGCATACCATTACAGTTAACATGCATAGTTTCAGAATAAGTTCATTCTTAAAATGACCACCCCCAAAATAAAGGCCACCCTGTGAATAAAAGCCATTCTTTTAAAAACAGTCTTTGATTATTTAGAACAAAATGACCAACAAATGACGGTCACCTGTCAATGAAGGTCGCATTTTGTCTTTCCCAAGGGTGGCCTTTGTTCAAAGGTTTGACTGTAATTTATTGGGACCACATGACATATGTATTTGTAAACTGTTTCAGGTAATAAGTGAAGCAGCCATGAAATCTAACCTCATGGACAAAGCTTTGACAACATACAGAATGACAGACCAACTGATCAAGGAACAATTTGGTGAAATTGTTAACAATGAACAACTGAAAGAAATTGAGAAAGCTATCGGCGATCTCCATGATCAGGTAAAATTATGTTGCCATAGTAACATAATGATACATCAAGAAATAAACTCCTGAGAACAAGTTGTTTTAATTACTATTTAGTGAGTTATGCATATAAGTCCATTTTTTAAAAAGCAACATGTCTGAAATATTTTGTGTTTTATATTCAATTGCAAGTGATGAAAATGTGAATTACTCATAAAAGTCCTGTAAAAAATACTTAATTAAAGTTATATGAATGGTGATAAATGTCTATAATTTTGATGATAATATACATGCAATTTATTGAACGCATTCCAGGTATCATGGCTGTATGAATATGCTAGGATGGACATGTCAGCTATTAGAGCTTTGCAGAAGTTCCGAGATTATCTCAGAAAGAAAGTTATCGAGGAATTTGGTGAACTTCCTCTAGGTCTCCTTGACCTTCACAAATCTAAGATGATCACCTTTGACCTTGAGAATGGTGAAATTGAATTTGACCTTTACCTGCCAATACCTGTGGAGAACTTTGATGAAATCATGAAGTTGTCTGTGAAGAAAAATATTAGGATACTGAAGCAGAAGATGGACAAGTACTTCCCGAGGAGAGACATCTGTTTATGGGATTTATATTACAGTTTGCCACCAGTACAACTAGCCATGAAATCTGACATGATGCCACCATTTGATGGTTTGTGTTGTTTATACCTTAAACAGATTTTATTGCTTTAACTTTCATATATAACATTACATAGAAAAAATATTTACAATTGTCGCAAAGGGGTTGTGCCACAAGTTCTAAAAACTTAGTGACCGCTTTTCCTGTTAACATAGTTAGAATTACATCTATGATAGTAACTGCTAAAATGTTCATATGTTTTTTTTTAATTGAAACAAACTCTATATTTTGATTTCCAAATGAATTCAGAAACCAAAGAAATGATTTTGAGGCTTTCTGTTTCATTACTCAAATAATTAGTGTGTGCTATTTATGAAGATTACTTACACATCATACATGCAGGATAGTCAAATAATTCTCTCTGTATCATTTTTATACATGTAATTATGTATCAAAGTCATGTTTTATGATTAGGCCATCCTCAAAAGAATGTTGTTTTGTTTAGTACTTTTTTTCAACACTGAAATATGACCCTCAACTTATTGATGAAGAAGACTTATATATGGCTGAGTATTTACGGTATCTCATTACATCCATGTTTTACTATATCCATTAAGAAGAAAGAAAGTCACATGTGTGGGAAAATAGTTACAGTGTAACCTCTCCAAAGCAACACCCTTTAGGAGTAGCAGAAATATTATGTTGCTCTAGAGAGGTTAAATCATTAGCAGTGGTAAAAATTCATGCTGTTGTTGAAGGGAGGCAGTTGATCATGGACAGCATCCTCTGGAGAGGTTATACTGTACTTTATACAAATGTAGTTTAATTAATCCAATGTTTCTCTATCACCAAGGTCACTATCATCTTTGCTTTACTTGATTGTTTCAGTGTTTGGCACAGTGACTGGCAAGCAACATTTCACGACATTTGACGGCCACCAATATGCTGTCTCAGGTTTGTGTAGCTATGTGTTGGCCCAAGATATGTTAGATGGTAACTTTACAGTTGCCCTCAAATACCAGGGTGGACCACGTTCCTTGAGAAAGGAATCCATTGTTGTCATGGTATCTGGAAAGGCTGTTGAAATGTCTACAGATTATATGGTAGGTACATTATATATCATGATACTTCATTGTATAACCCCAATATTAAGGACCACATTAATGATTGGAATTAAAAGGAAGGTACTTGTTATAGATATGGTCACATTATCAAGTCAAAATACAGAAAAAATGTTTAGATCAGGAATGTTGTATAGTAATTCAGGTTTTACTGTATTACCTTAATTTGAGGTGGGTATCACAAATGAATGACCTAGCAACAGGTTGATTTAAGTCTAGATACCATGAGTGTGAATTTTCTGCAGATCAGCAGATTTCAAAGGTTCAAATTTTCATTCGGACAATGTTTGCCCTGGTGGCCCCAAATCCCCCTAGCTCAATGAATTTAACTTTTGTCTTCTTTGCTATTCCACTAATCACATCCTTGATATACTGATTTGGATGATAGTTCTTTCTGGATGAATTTAAGTAATTTAATTTTGCCTTCCATGTTCCTTTCGGTTTTATGTTGAATGAACATTGATTCTTTGTACAATTTGAATATCAAACATGTCCATAGGTAGATTCTTTGTACAATTTGAATATCAAACATGTCCATAGGTAGATTCTTTGTACAATTTGAATATCAAACATGTCCATAGGTAGATTCTTTGTACAATTTGAATATGAAATATGTTTTTGTTTTGTACAATTTGAATATCAAACATGTCCATAGGTAGATTCTTTGTACAATTTGAATATCAAACATGTCCATAGGTAGATTCTTTGTACAATTTGAATATCAAACATGTCCATAGCTTGATTCTTTGTACAATTTGAATATCAAACATGTCCATATAGGTAGATTCTTTGTACAATTTGAATATCAAACATGTCCATAGCTTGATTCTTTGTACAATTTGAATATCAAACATGTCCATAGGTTGATTCTTTGTACAATTTGAATATCAAAAAGTCCATATGTTGATTCTTTGTACAATTTGAATATCAAACATGTCCATAGCTTGATTCTTTGTACAATTTGAATATCAAACATGTCCATAGGTTGATTCTTTGTACAATTTGAATATCAAAAAGTCCATATGTTGATTCTTTGTACAATTTGAATATCAAACATGTCCATAGCTTGATTCTTTGTACAATTTGAATATCAAACATGTCCATAGCTTGATTCTTTGTACAATTTGAATATCAAACATGTCTATATGTTGATTCTTTGTACAATTTGAATATCAAACATGTCCGTAGCTTGATTCTTTGTACAATTTGAATATCAAACATGTCCATATGTTGATTCTTTGTACAATTTGAATATCAAACATGTCCATATGTTGATTCTTTGTACAATTTGAATATCAAACATGTCCGTAGCTTGATTCTTTGTACAATTTGAATATCAAACATGTCTTATTTTCACTGATTTTGTTCTTTCTATCACTCATTTTTATGCTGACTTTAAATTTCAAATTTTGTCTTCAGGTTAAAGTAAATAGCAAACCAGCTGAGTTACCATACCGCTCAAACAAAATGACCATTGTACGATCTGGTAATAGTGTTGTGTTGTCTAGTGATTTGGGTCTGTCTGTGGTGTCAGATTTCATCAATGATTACCATATAGTTGGTCTCAGTGGCTGGTACTTCGGTAAAGTTGGTGGACTTCTTGGTACCTATGACAACGAGCAGAACAATGATCTCATGAGACCAGATGGTGTAGTAACACCTAATGTTCGAAGATTTACTAACTCCTGGGAGGTCGACAGAACTTGTAGGTCCACTATGGTGTATATGGAGAAACGACCAGTTTCAAGATCACCTGAATGTCAGTCTGTATTCAATACCTCAAGTTCATCACTTAGACCTTGCTTCTTACATGTAAGTGTATGATATGATATATCAGTATAGATTGATTTATTTTGGTTTAGCACTGTTTTTCAACAATTTTCATTTAATATATACAGCTGCCTTTTACCTAACGTTTTAGTCAAATTTGCATGAAGGGTCTTCCTACTGCAATCGGGAATTGAACACGGATCGCCTGGTTACAAAACCAGCGCACTAACCACTGGACCAAGGCTGCGGCCTATATCAGTATACGGTAGATGTACATGTAATTATATACTTTAATATATTTTCTCTGACATGGTTTATTAAATGATAACTTTCATCCCATTCTTATGTATGCGAGTCTCGTGTAACATGAATTTTTTTGAAAACTTTTTTTTAACTTCCCCATAGACAATTGTGTTACTTTACTCAGAAGAGTCTCTCATAATTAGATGTGTCAGTATGAAATAAGATCATTCCTGTTATTAACTTATCATTTGTTTAATGTAGGGGTATAGTGTTGGACTTCTAACCCGGAGGTTGCGGGTCTGAATCCTGTCAGTGGCTGAATTTGACCAAAACCTTCGCAATCATTTTTTTCGGCACAATTACTGGTCAGAATCCAGGAAGAGAAGTTGATATAAGTTGTAAGAAGTTACTCTACAATCAATTTTTAAATAAATTAGTTTAAACTAAACTATAAATAAGTCTTATTTTTTCTCTTTATATATTTTAACAAAGATATGATATTTTTCTATCAGGTAAATCCAGAAAGTTATCATGAAAGTTGTGATATTACACCTGAAGCCATGTGTGATGTTGCTAATGTGTATGTTCAGACTTGTGCTCGTCATGGAATCAACCTAAATTTACCAACAACTTGTGGTATGTTTCTTATATTTACAAAGGTAGTCAAAGTTTGAGTGGAAGGATGACAAATCCATTCCAATATGTTTATCGTCTAAATCTCGACGAAATTCAAAGACTTTCCAGTTGCAAAAAGTTTCCTTTCCAATTTTAGGAAAGAGATTCCCAAAAATACAATGCTATTCTAACTTGGCTTTCTAACCTTCTCCAAATTTGGCCCAAAATTTGCACTTGAATTTCCCAAAATGAAAGGCCCGACATGAGCGTAATAACATTAAAGAACAGCCTAAAAAAGGACCTCTTTAATGTCATCTTCATAGATGTTCACACAGTAAACAGGACAGGGGACTCATCCGTTTAAATAATCTTAGCACAAATGGCTCTTAACTCATTACTGTATACAATAACTAGAAAGTCCATTAATTGTTTTCATAAATCCTGTGTTTAGATTCTTTCACTACAATTGTAGATTCTGATTCAACATTTAATTCATAGTTAATGAAATAGTGTCGAATTAGTCTTCTCAAATCAAACTTTTGACTGGATCTCTATTATTGGTACATGTATTAACAATTTCATAATTTAGCTTGGCATTTAGTAGAGAGAATAATGTATGCATATGTATTTATTTACTATCTTTCATTGATTTTTGTGAATACATTTATCTCTTTGGTAGACTAATGTTTTTAAAATGTTGATTCTTCAATCCAGTTTGGATTCAGAATACTGTATACAAATTTTGAATGTATTCTGTTATGTAATATTTACAGTGAAATGCCCATCTCACAATGACAATGAAATATTTACACCTGATCAGACATTGAGATTTGAAGAAGGCACAGATGTACCTGTAAGGAATGCTATG
Organism: Lutraria lutraria; assembly: GCA_964023205.1. Taxonomy (NCBI): domain Eukaryota; kingdom Metazoa; phylum Mollusca; class Bivalvia; order Venerida; family Mactridae; genus Lutraria; species Lutraria lutraria. Next base: position 31,806,856 of record OZ026838.1, read on the forward strand.
GATGTAGTATTTGTGGTTGAAGATAGACAGTGTAATAGAAGAATTGCTTCCAAACTGAAGGACGTTGTTTACCAGCTAGAACAATCTTTGTCTAAATCAGGTAGAGTTCATTATATATATACATAAACAGGTATATATATCACTTGGTAACCTAGTGCATCTAGTTAATCTAGACATTTTACCTATCTTCTAAGTGTAATTGTCATACATTTTGATGAATGTCAAGTATCAGATGAATAAATAACTAAGTATAAATGATTACAATCAGCTGATATTTTTTACAAACAATTGCCATTAGGCTATAGTAATTATCTCTAGCAATTCAGTTTGAATTCATACTATTTTAACTCTAAAATGTAAACATTTTTAGGAAATATTACCTAATTTCATAAGTATCCTATAGAATAATAAGCTGAGTAGTTAACCAATTCATGTTGTTTTACAGGTATTTCAGACAATAGATATGGTTTAGTAGGATATGCTGGTAGTATGGTTGACTCCCACACCATGGAGGGACAGTTATTCAATGAAGCCACCAAGTTTACTATGGGATTAGAGAATTTAAGCTTCAACAATCTTGGTCCCTATTCAGACCCCTTACCAGCCCTCAAGTATACCAGTAAATTACCTTATAGAACTGGAGTCCAAAAGGTTCTCATCCTTGTTAGGTGTGTATAATTAGAAATGATCATTTAAAAAGTTACTGTAAAAACGGTCGTTAAAAAAGTTACAGAAAAATCCAGATCTTGAAAATGGTCGTTGAAAAATTACTTAAGAACTCAGATTTTAGAAATGGTTGTTTATAAAGTTAGAGTAAAACCCAGATTTTAAAAATCACCTTAGGTTGTAATATTGAGGTGTTCTCGTGTTTTGTGGTAGTAGAGAACTAAGTCAAATGAAGTTGACTGTTACAATGTATTGTCCTTAATTTTGAAGTGGTCACCCACTAAGTAAAATTATAATGTAGCTAAAATACCTTCATTTGTCCTGGCCTGTAGATGCACTTATTAAAGTAAGTGTTTTGTATCTGAAAATAGTCTGTAGATCATGAAGGATAGTTATGATCATGTCAAAGCATATACATTGTACTGTAAAACTGAATGGCATTTCTTCTGTTTTATGTATAAATGATAGCTTATTCCTCAGAGCACTTTAATGCTTTATAAATGATAACATTGTATCATTATGATAAACACTTTACTGAATGTATATCTTTGAGGGGTTATTGTCTCTGACTAATAATCACTAGCCACTCAACGCTTCAAGATTAAGTTCCACCTGGGACCTGAAAACATATTCTTTGGGTTTCCACCATTAAGACGCAAAAAGTCACAAAATGACAATAGCTGTTGGTGCATTGTTTAGACCCAGAAGACCCGCCTCCGTGGTTTAGTGATTTTAAATCACTGTAACCTTTCACAGATAGAGTATCATGGGTTCGAGCCCATTTAACAATCATATCTCTTTATGTGAGAAAGTAGGCAGTTGCTTTCAGAGTATGGGAGTCTAGTACTGGTTCTTCCAAGGAATGATGGTTAGGTGAACTGTCTGCATCATATGACTCTGACTGTTGAAAAGGGGCATAAAACTCAAGGAACAACATAAAACCCGGAATGTTCCGCATGGAGGTATTTACATGATATACATGTACATGTAATTATATATAATTGTTTGTTATTTCAGTTGTTCCCAGTGTGATGAATCTAAAGGATTGAGTTATTCAGCCTTATCTTCAGAATTGAAACAAAAGGATTTCACCCTCCATGTATTACGACAGAATGCTATCCAGTTGACAAAAAATAAGAGTCCAAATTTACACATCTATGGTATGTTGAATTAAGTTATATTTTCTATTACATAGTCAAACCTGTGAACAAAGGCCAATGTATGTAAAGACAAAATGTGGCCTTTATTGACAGGTGTTCATTATTCAGAGGTTGATTTGTTGTGAATGGTCAATGACAGTTTTCAAAAAATGGCCTATATTCACTAGGTGGCTTTATCTGGAGATGGCCGCTAACACAGATGTGACTGTATTTTGATTAGGCTTCTACTGCCTGATGTTAATACATCATCATTAAATACCATCATTACCATTTTAACCATTCCTACCTATGATAATATTTGGTGTCAGCTGTTTGAACACTAACATAGAATAAGATGATGATTAAATGTTTCATTAAAATATTGAATCTTATTTACATGTATATACATTTGTATTTTAAGTACAGTACGACCTCTCAAGAGCCGCCTTCTCTAGAGCAACAACCTTCTTAAAACAACAGCATGTTTTTTCCCACTACATGATTTAACTATTATTTAAACTCTAGAGAAACAACCTCAACCACAACATAATTTTGCTACTCCCAAAGGGTGTTGCTATGGATAGGTTGGTCTGTAATTCTTAATACAACAAAATTATTACCATTACTGTATGCACGTTTATCAGCTATACTTCTAAGTCATTGTATTTTATGGATTTGTTTGAATAAATTCTGTTCATTTCATTTCAATCTTCAGGTGTTGATAATACTGATAGATACTTGGAGAAGGAGAGTAAACTCACCCACTCTGACATTGCCCTACCTGAAGATACCTGTGCCTCATTAGCCTTGAATTCGGATGGTGCTATCTTCGATTCTGGTTACATGTTCGAGGACCAAGTCCGAGAGCGTAGACAGTTTATGAATAAGTTGAGTGAACGCATACAGAAGAAATCTTCGCCATGTCAAGTATGTAACTGTGAGGTAGACAGTAATGGAACACCTCAATCTGTCTGCAGGAGATGTGATAGCAAACCAGTCGCTTTCAAGGTGAGAAATCGTGCGCAGGAATCATTCTATCTGAGCAAACACAATTTTTACCCTGAAAAGATAATCTGTGTTGTCTTAAATATGTAGTTGCAAATAGTTTCTGAAGCATTTAGGCTAAGGCATAGTATAGTTATCTTATATGTTATGTTTTAACCAGTTTATGATGATTGAAATTAATACTGAATCATTTATTTACAAATCAGCATTACTTGATTTTTTGTCATGTAAATATTATTATTATGTAATAGTATTTGCCTGTTACAAGTTCTTTATTGACTTAATACAAATATACTCATTATTTCAGCCAATTGAAGATATAATGAAGACAGTTGGAGAGTATAAGAACACTTTGTCAGGCTATATTGGGGTATGTATACCATCAGTGTGCTTGCTGGATAAATGATAAATAATAAGACATACTAGTTTTAATAAAAATAGATATTTTACCATGTTGATTAACTTAAAATTCTTACAGCAGTAATAATATTAATTTTGATGAGTTATTGTATACAAGTCTTCAAATAATGCAATACTAGTATCTTTTTTGTTTATAATCATACATTAATAAAATGGTACCATTCAAAAGAAGATGCTATGAGTCTTCACTTTTTATTGCATTGGAATGTGAACTTCATGTGCAATAATATATATATAAGTAGTGCTCCATAAAATGTCAAATTACTGCCGATTTTAAAATAATCACAAAACTGCAACAGGACAAGACTTAATTTTGTCCTTAAGATTACATCTCATTAAGGACTTTAATTTCTACTTACTTAGTGCTTGTTGTAGTTGTGTTTTGTACACAATTAGCTTAATACACTGTTTTTCGCTTGGATCTAACGAATAAAACTGCACTCAGTACTGACTTTGTTACATAAATATTGTGTCAATATGTTCACCTGTGCATTTCTTTTATATTTTCAGTATCTGTATTAGATTCTAGAAGTGTGGAACTCTCAGTATAAAATTCTTGGATGCTTTAGCAGTACTGTGTTTTATACATACATTTTTATGGATATCTTACACTATCCTTTATTACCTAGGAATTCATGAAGTGTTTTGTATGTGTGTATATTTTCTTCTGCTTTGTTGTCAGAAGCATTTCTATTTTACAACTCTCTTTTATAATGTGCTTGTTTGTGGTTTTGTAGATAATTTTACATATTTCCATAGTAACATTTCCTTATTTGTCATTAAAGTATGCTGTAAAGATTATTGTTCTGTACAGAAATGTGCTATTAGATATCTATGTGATATTTTCATAGAACAATTTTTTATTGATAAGAAAACCATGCATGTTTATTTCAGATGTTTCGAATTTCGTATACTTGAAATATTCATCATAGCACTAAACATGAAATTTACTCAGACAAAATGAAAGGCTAAGACTCTACACTTCCCGGTAATAAGTAATCATGTAACTGCATTTTTGTTTTTGTATCATTTTGCATTATCGTCTTGATTTGAAATTGTCTATGTAATCTAGAGATTGTCTTGTTTTTAATTTTCATTTTTAAATCCTTAAATCTTTACCTGATTGTTAGTATTAACTCTACTATCATTGTTGTAATAATTGTAACATTCATGTTATTTTCATTTTTAATTCATCATTTGCAATCATAGTTTTATTCATGTAGAGAATGAATCATCTGTTAAGTACTAGTAGTCATTTACTAGAGATAGAGTTATCATCAGGACTTGAAATTTAACATTAGCATTGTCTTAATGCAACTTTGGCCAGTAATTGCATTGACCCAAGATCCATATTTTAGTTTTAAGTCTTCGTGTTTTTACTTATAGCTTGCTTTTTATTGAGAGTTCGAGTTTGAATCTTTTAAGAGATGCTCTGTAACTTTATTCAGACATTTTTTGTACTGTTGTATCATTGTTTGGTTTTCAGATTGTATGAATATTGCATTTGAAGTCATGTTTTATAGACAATAGCTTGCTAAAACCACTTGTATAAATGTCATTTCTGTATAATTAAAACTGTTATTCTCAATGATATACTTTTTAATTATTGATTTGATGAATGAATGACCTCCCTGGTTGAGTGGTTATTGTTCTTGACTTATAAATACAAGCTTTTTCTGTATTTGTTTTTACATCCCTTTTCAACAGTCAGTCATATGAGGCGGACAGTTCACCTTACCATCATTCCAGGGAAGAACCAGTACTAGACCCCCATCCTCCATAAGCTGAACTGTCTACTTTCTCAAATAAAGATACATTGTCAGAAGCAGGGCTTGAACCCATGACCCTCTATCAGTGAGAGGTTACAGTGGTATGAAGTCAGTGACCTTAACCACTCGACCACGGAGGTGGGTCCTCTTTTCTGTGAGATAAAGTCCTACCCAGGACCAGACAAATTCACATGTAAAGAAACTGTCTAGATAGCTTAATAAAGATCAGTGGTTCTATTCAGTAAGGTGGTGAGTCACCTGAATACCTAAGCTGTTGTTGAGACGTTAAACGGATTAATTTCAAATTGCCTGGGTTTTGTTTGAATCTTGTATACGGTATTTAATACTGGTCCAGCACTTCAAATACCTTCACCATGGTTGTAATAGTGGAGTGTAAATATAACATACAGTACAATCTCTCCAGAGTGGCCCTCTCTTGAGCAACAACCTCACTGCAATGACAGCATGATTTTTCCCACTGCATGATTTAAATATTAATTTAACCTCTCTAGAGAAACAACCTCTCAATAACAACAAAAGATTTTGCTACACCTGAAGGGTGTTGCTTTGGAGAGATTGTACTGAAAATGTTACTCCCTTAGTGTAGCTCTACCGTCCCGATACTAATTAACAATGGTACTGAGAGGTAATACTGTATACATAACCATATTTGGCTTTTTTCATATTACACAGATTATCTCGCCACACTCCAGGAATAACATGTTTCACATAAGAAATTCAATTCATTTGTTGGTCTTAATCAAGATTAAGCTGAGAAGAAACAAGATAGCAGCCTCTATATTTTTATCATTTATCAAATATGCGTACAATGACATAAAGTTAACAATTAGTAATGTTCCATACATTCATAACAAGCTTCTAGATCAGCATCATCATATAATTAATGATAAATTCCAGTCAAACAAAATAATCTTGTATGTTATGTCATACAGCCAATTATAATTCTCAAATTTTCTAATCATTCAACTTAGTTTGTGATTTCTAAAAAATGAAAGCTAAGAATTCCAAGTGACTGTTATGTCATACATACAAAAGGTAGATAAATATACTTTCTGACAACATTCAGTTAATATATGAAATATAACACATATGATATATAACACATATATAATATGTGTACATGTAGATGACAGAAATAACACCATAATGAATGTCATGATAAAAATATTCCTTAAAATAGAAAGTACTATTTCTTGGACTAATAATGACAGAGCAGTTTGAAAAGTTCCTCAATAATAATGAACCAACCAAATGATAAAATAAAATACGCCTTCTACCATGAATATATGCAACACTTAATCACAATACATAATAATTTCAAAACTACATTAAAACTAACAACAAAAAACTTCAACAAATGCTTAGCCATAAAATGTCAAACCACAGGGTCTGGATGCAACTTTTATTGACTGAATAACAATTTAACCCAGACCCTGTGGTTCACACTTCCTATTACTTTGAACAATTATGAAATCGATTTATTCCCAACATCGAGTTCTCAGTATTATTCCCATCTGAAAGATGATTTCATTAACTTCAAGTATAAATCTTGGCATTCTGATAAATTAGAACAAAAAGATTCTATTATTTGTCACCCATTTCCCCGCAAGTTCTAACTGCTCATGAAACAGGCAAATACATCATTCCAAGAATATACATGTAAATCTAATTGGCAAATAATGTTTCCATAATATATACATTGAATAACTAATTTCAATAATAATACAATAAAGAAACCAAGAAAAGAGGATTTGTTAAGAATAATATTCCATGAAGTGGAACACGTCTCATTGAACTTGACAGTAAAATCAGTATAATTAGTTCAAAGTATGAAAGCTAACTACTTACAGATGGGATTACAGGTGTTTTACAAAGATTTCACCTGAGATAAATAGCATACTTCTACAATATGCAGGTAAGAATCTTATAATACACAATAAATAAATTATACAGTGAACAATAAAAAAAAATATGATATTATAAAAATTCTCTGACTCCCACAACCTTTGATATACCAGTAATAAAAATATTTTGTATGACGGCCATTTAAATAAAATTAAAACAGTACTCCTATCAACATGAGTCTAATAAATACATACACACATTTAATCCAAACGAACAACTAGCATATTCATTGTGTTACATCTAAAAATCTTTTTTTGTTCTTCTGAGCATAGACTCTGAGAAAAATACAACTAAATAGTTCACCAGAATTAATTAGTATGTCTATAAGGTTTCCCCTAAGACCTCCACAATACAATTTGATAAATGATGAGAGCTTATCTATAAGTCGATAGATTTGGTACAGAAAGGAACTACAGCTAGCCACTTATTTGTCAAGGAAACTACAGTTCTATGTAAAACCTATTCACAGAATATCATAAATAATTGAAAATCAATAATTCTAAGGAAATAATTAACACCTAAAAGAACAGAATAACATGAATATTGAAATGAATGACAATATATCAAGCACTACCCAACTTAAAACTTCAACAAGAACTAAACACTATGATAATTGCACAATTAATTTAACTGGAGATAATTCTGTTAAATATCATTTCACAATATCCAAAGCTGCATTCAATGAATGCAAATGCCCCCGAAGCCATCTTGACTTAATCTCGCAAGGACGGACAATCCATTGTCTCAAACTAGGCAATCACTACATGCCCCACAAAATTTGATGCTTTGGGCATAAAAACACTTTTACTTCAATGATGAATCAATTGAAATGAAAAATGCACACAGTATTTTAAGCAATGAGTTGCCTGTGATGAAGTTGGAATTTTGAAGTTCTTCTGACATAAGCCTGTTTCAAATATCATTCAGCATAATTATGTAACAAAAAATATCAATGTAGCAAACTATGTGAAACTATACAATATATATACAAAGAAAATTGGTAAATTAAAACAAAACAGACAAAGCGTAATGAAACAAAAACAAGAAATGAAGTATAAATAATGAAAAAAATATCAGTAATAATACAAAAAATAACTGGTAACCAATAATGTCATTCTCATAAAATGAGTGTGATCATTTTATGTAAAGGTATGCAACAGTGAACCCAAACAAAGCTCAATAAGGGAGAGAACTATAACTCTAATGTAAAACTGACCAGAAGTTGAACTGGTTTATTATATCTATCAATAAGTGTCAAAGGTGACCATTAGGGTAAAACAAATCCTGATTACAATTCCTTGACCAATAACACACAGTAGGTATTTTTTATCTAAAAATCCCTTCATATTTTGGACATACAATTCTTCACCAATTTTTTTCCACTTCGGATTTTGCTGACAAAAACTTTGAGGTTGTCACCAAAAAAATAGCGTAAACAAAAATATTTAGTTTACTGGCCTTATCAACAACAAGCCACAATTACGCCGTGTTTGACTGTATTTGTCTTTTCAGATAACTGCTCTGAAGTTACATAACCCTCTTAACTGAATTGATCAAAATCAATAAATCTATAATGTAGTCTTATACAAGACCAACAGCCGGTACAATAGCCAGCATGATGTGAAACTAAAGTCTGTATGTATAGTTATATGGTAAACAAAACATTTTGTTTCAATAGCAAATACAATACACTTTTGGATAAGAACACATTTCGTTCACATAATGTAGAGAGCTTTTGTGAACAGTGAAATTGGTCATAGAAAATACTTGTGATAGACACATGATGTGAAATTCATCATGGTTATAACATACAAAACACTCAAAATGTCCATAAAATTTCCCCTAACATAACATGCATTAGGAAAATATTTCACATACAGTAAAACCTGTGAACAAAGGCCACCCATGGGAAAGATAAAATGTGGCCTTTACTGACAGGTAGCCTTTATTTGGAGGTCATCATTAACAGTTTTAACTTTTTAATAGAATGACCTTTATTCACAGGGTGGCCTTTATTTGAAGGTGGCTGGTAGCACATGTTTGACTGTACTTCAGTATGTAAGATCTTACTATTCAGTACATAACTATGGTCTTACAGTTTTATAATATCAGCAAAGTATGAAAACACTATTTATACAGCTGGAACAAAATGTGATACAGAGACATTTTCTTACTCATATGAAACAGTAATTAGATAATGTACTCTTAACAAAATGATGAAGATCTAATGAACATCATATCCAATTTCTATAAATTTGATCTTAGCATTCAATTATTGGCAATAAAATCTAACATAGAGCGGAATATACATCAAATTATAAAGAAACAGATAACAAATATTGTAATAGTTCAATGATGTACAAAGTACCAGCATTAACGTACATGTAGGTATATTATACAATGTCATAGATACATTAACAGTATTAATTGAATACTAACAACAACACGCTCCCTCCAATTTGATATCATCAACATGTTCTATAACACCTGACAGTTCAGTTCTCGCATAATAATAAACTTAAAGGTAGACTTAATCAACAAATAATAAAAACACTTGTTACATACACAAAAAAAAAACATACAATAATATTTAACTTAAGCATACTACAAACATACGGTACATTTCTATCACAAGTTATCTTAAATGTCATTTAACTGTTCTTTAACTAAACTTATTTCTGATAAATTTGATAAATCCACACTACACTTGTGAATATCATAAATAATAAACACCAAATGCATCAAAAATTTATTAAAATATTCAATTTATTATTCCCTTTCTGCTGTTATATATTCATACTGTACTTTATAATACATGCATGGACAGTTTTAAGTACAAGTGCAAATATTGAAGCAGACATATAAGTAGGTTTATACGAGCAAAAAGACTATGCAACAAAAAGAATAGCAGGCCTTAAAATGTATTAGAGAAACAAATCAAATGAGTACAGCAGCACTCAGAATTATAAAATAACCGGTCCCTTGTTTAATTATAAAATAACCGGTCCCCCGTTTTAAATGACAAGATGATCATTTTGATTCAATGCAAATATCTTAATGACATTCCTTTACATCAACAATGAGAAAGACCAAAATAATAAAGAACACAAATAATGACAAGTTAGGAAGAAGATAATTAAAATTAATTAACAAGAATTGATAACTTTATAACACAAATAGATTTAATTATAGATAAGATGGGTTATAAGATTTACTTATAACACAAAAGTTGAAAAATTTCTAGAAATAAACATACGGAAATTTATGAAAACAGATCCAAATACGAAAGTGAATCTTAGGTTATTAACTAGATAAAAATAGTTCACTTTTCTGTTAATTGTTATATAAATGAGTTATCTTGAATTACAGTAAAGCAAAGCATACAATAATATCAGAAAAAAATACACAGAAAGTTAAGTGAAAAAGAATAACAAAGTATATGTCAGCATTATAGAACAATAATTAAGTCAATGCATTCTAGCTTCATGAATAAATATGGATTCAAGGAAAGTTTTTTAATGTAACAGTGAGAGATGTCTGATAGAAAAATGCTGAGATTAATATGCAAAGAAATATCACTATTATACATCTGGTCCATGGAAATAAGTATGCTTAGTGCTGGAGACAATATAAGCTTAATATTAACTGATTCTACTTCTCAACCATTGTCTCCTTGATGTTCTGTACAACGTTTTTGTATATCTTCAAATATAGTAATTAAATTTTCAAGTCCAAATAAATACCCATCATCAACACCATTATGTCTTTTATCACCTTGGAAACCTTGATGTGTGGAATGTGCAAAGTCTATCATTCGTACATCAACTAAGCAGTTACTATTATCATGAGCGCCCCTGTCAGTCTGTGAGTGCTGATTCCTCGAGTCAGTGGAACTATCTAGTTCCATAGCATTGTCACATTCTTTCTGAACACCACCATACATAATCAGTAAAGAACTTGAATAAAATCGGAATGATTCCTGCTTCTGAACGGCTTTATACAACATCCGTAGATGATTCAATATTGGGTCAATTAGTTCTACTCGCATCTTATCACCACTGTAAAGGAATAATTCCAAAACTTCCTTAAATCCTTCCACTGAGAGTTTTCTACCATAATACTTGTTCTGACAAACAAACTGTCCTGAGGTAGACTGATACACCTAAAAAAATAAGAATAGTTTGTTCATTTGTTTGTCAACACATTATATCATTGGCATCATGGATGTAAAATAACGCTTTCTTTTCTATATACAGTAATAACAAAATGCTATTCCTTAAAAAATTATTGAAAACACACAGGCATTTTTAAAACAGTGTGTGTAAACAGTACAAATAATTTACAAATAAAACATTTCAATATTACTATTTATCAGCGGAAAACATTATCAAGAATGAAGTAGTGTATAATTATATACTCCTGAAGTACGAGAATATATTCAAAAGCGTACATAAAAATACAGTAAAAAAATTAAGTCTTTGTGGCATGATAATTTCGTGTATACAAGGTGTAGACACTGCGTTTATTTTGCATTGATTAAGTCAATTCATTACTTTACTTGTATATTCATATACGATAACACTGAGTGTTATACAATGTGTATAAGGCAACTTCTACATGATGTCATTTTCTACTATAAATCAGTCACAGACATTAAATAAAGGTCAAAATGAAAATATCCCATATTTGTTCACTTATTGGCTCAAGCAAAAAAAAAAAAATATCTACAGGAAATAAGCAACATTTCTCTGACTACATGATACGGAAATTAGACCTAGAAGCCTTCTAGTCCCTAATTTATCTCCCGTCAAAATTTTACTAATGGACATTTCAGAGTAAATTGTTCACATTAAGTCTCAAGATATTTGTCAATAATGCTAAACCCCCTCTTAAATCCATTATGGGGTAAGTAATTTCTCAACTTGGATTCTGGAATATATAAATCATCAGGAAAGCTGATTAATCCTACATAATATTATAAGACATCTTCAGCATCCTGCAATACAGCCCCAACAAATCCTTACCTGCATTCCAATAAGTCTTAGACCAACAGCACTGGATGTAGTGCTAGCACATTTTCTCATTTGACTATTTTTCTTGGCTTCCGGAGCATCATCACCATGTTGTCTGGTTCCCATCTTTAGATCAAGTATACATGGATACTTAAACTTAGCAGCAACATTCTCCAGTAGAATAAACTCTGTAGAAACATTTATCATTAATACTTAGATGAATTACAGCAAACACATTCATATATACTGATTGATACTGACTTGCTATCAAAGCCACATAACATGAAACATAGCCGTTAATGTTAGATCAATGTAGTGCAAAACATTACTATGTTGTTCTTATGTGAATAACTGGCAACTTCCCTACATAGGTCAGTCACTAGAAATCTAAATATTGTAATGAAGATCTTAGTCAGACTCATTAGTTGAATTGGAAGCTTCAAAATTGGGAGGCAACAGTGTTTGACCAGAAAGTAACAAACTAAAATAGTCAACTATCATTCATAGAGCATATAATTCATCAAGCCTGTGTCTTCCTATAACAAGTCAGATACCATAACCACTCAACCAAGGAAGCCGCGATACAACCAACAAGCATTAAAAAAGTTCTATAAATGCAAAAACATGAATTAAAGCTTATCAACGTAAACCAAAGAATTAACGCTAACTTTTTAAATTTGAATCTTGATTATCCATTCTCATCTTTGCTAACTGACGTTTGTGACATTTTAAACTCCATGGATTCAAATTTGCAGATTTGGGGCCAGATTTAGGGTCAGGGGTCTGGAATACAGTATCTGTTTGTGTACTGACTTCAATACTTCCACTGCGTAACAATCTGGCACTGAAAGAATAAACAAGAGATTTTAACACAAAATGTCTGAAGGAACATACCTTTAAGTAACTTTAATTTATTTTTAATTAAATAAAAATTTATTCAATTTTAAAACAATTTCTATTCAATGATACACTATTTAATTCCATCCTTTATTTATTCTATGTTGGTTAACAACAAATGGTCATATACCACACATTTAAATAAAAGGGTAATGGTGCTACAACATTTAAGAATGTTTTAATGCATAATTAGTTGTCATATCATTAATAAAGGACATTTGAAATGGAAAGTTTTATCACCAGAAGATTTTGTAGGAATAAGCTTTAATTAAAAATTGTCAATCATTTTGAAATATTAGATTTATTCAAAAGACTCAAGACAAATTACATGAAGCTGAATGAAACAAACCGTCCTAGTTGTTTGGCTTGAAATAAGCAGAACAAAATCCAACTGATAAATTTTATTGGTAAGTCAAAGTTGTATTAATATTTTAAGAAATGCAGTTTTACCTGTATGGACTTTTGTCCATTTTGTTCCGGCTTCTAACAGGTAACACTGGACTTTGAGCATGTTCAGATTCACTTCCACTAGAGAAGGGTGAGTTCCCTCTGTCATATTGTTTTGGCGACCCTCTGGGTGATGTACCTTGGATATTACACCTTTGTCCGACAGAGTTATCTGTTTGTACAGGTCGGCCAATCAGGGTTATCTGTCCATCATTTCCTTCCTGTAACTCAACCTCGATCAGACCTAATATAGAATAGATTCCGTTAATAAATACAAATATACATGATAAAACTAAGTACTTTTAAGTAGGTTTCCTACCGGATTTAAATCAATTAAATATTCATTATATCAAGATTAAGCAGCCGATTAAGTACCGAAATATGAGAGATGTATATCATTTGTTACATTTAGCATTTTCTTCCCTAATTCAGTAACAGCATAGTTCAACTTAGTAGAGAGTTCTGTCAAATGTCAGGTTCGTGAATTCAAGCCCTTAGACAGCCACAACAGACTGGTACATGTGTTAGTGATGTTTTGGTTGAAGACATTGAGTTTTACGGTCATTCATCCTCCACTACTGATAATTCAAACAATAACTTACGGAGAACAAGGTTAGTGCAAGTACAGAATCCAGAAAAATGGAAAGGCTTACAGCTAGTCAGTATATCACTGAAATACTAGCTATCGAAAAACAGTTGTTAAACTTGAAACAAATAATTTTTTCCTGGACTCAGCTTTGTCAGTATACTGTCAAACCTGTTTTATCAACCACTTCTGAATAAAGGCCACTTCTGAATAAAGGCCACCTTGTGAATAAAGGCTATTCTTTAAAAACCTTCAATAAGTATTTAGAACAAAATGACTTAGGAATAAAAGTCACCTGTCAATAAAGGCCATGATACATCAATCCCAATGTAAGCATTTGTTCACAGGTTTTAGTGTATGTCCATAACATGTGACAAGATCACAAGATCAGGGTACTTTCCATGGTATGTTTTTCATGATTTGTTTATAACATGAAGTTAATGAAACATACATGCATACTGACCAGAACTCTATATCATCAAAGCCAGAATACAGTTAAAATAATAACAGTCACCATGCAGTCCAGGTGGTAAATAAATAACTGACAATAACATATAAACCACATCACATGTGAAAACATGTGACATCAGTAAGATTATGATTTATTTCAGGTACTGTGAGAATCTATAAAACATCTTAGATGACCACACACAGCGAATACAGTCTCCTACCTAATTTTACAACTTCTCCAATAATACCATACTATTAAACAACCCAGGGATAGACATGTGAATCAATAATGTTCACTGTAATTTGTAAATATTCTGTCAATCTCTTACTCTAAAATAACATTAAATGTGACCTTTACAGGATCCAGTGTAATAGTATGGCTGTTTTCATGTCTAGATCTACAATATGACCATACAGATCTATACATGACCCTATTGTAACAAGTACAAACATTTACTGGACTGGACTTCAGAATTCTGTGTTACACATTATGTGTATTTTTTTATTAAGTTTAGAAACCCCATCCACTTGATAGAAATTACATTACAAGGTAAACAAAGTTACACCTAGCAATAGTATACAATGTATACATGTTCATTGCAACCAGTCAAAAAAACAACTTTGCATCCTATTTTGAAATATGTATGGTATATTGCACTAAAGGGCTGTCACAATATGCCATGAGTTTACAACGATATATCGCGATACAGTGTTACTGTATTGTGATACGTATCACGATAATTTACCGACTATATTGATGAAGAATTATAGGCTGTTATCCCATTGATTCAAATAGTCCAGGAGATAATGGAGCTGAGTGACACAGACACAACAATTATAATGTCACACAATGTGATCAGGGGTGTGGAAATATCATATTTTTCAACTTGTCACAGGACAAGTACACCAAAATACCTTGTAGATTCATCCACTGTCTTAAATGAAAGAAATACAAAAGAAAACCCAGTATGCCATTGCTATATCGCGATACGATTGTTTTCTGGCAAATATCGTGATACACCGGTATACTGGTATATCGTGACAGCCCTATATTGCACATTATTAAACAGAGATCTATCATTTTATTACAGACATTAAAGTCACAGACACTTATTTATTACTCAATGTGTTAAGTGTCAAAATCTTACCCCATAATTACTGCAATTCATGACAACATAACATGAAAACTAATCATGAATTTGTATATTTCTGTCTTATTTCATCACAATTAAATTCAAGCAAAATGTTCCAGCTTACACGACAATTTTACTTCAATTATAATAATAACAATATAACATACAGTGATTTTAATAGTTCACACATTTGAGATGTGACATATGGCTTAATTGAAGCAATATTTCAATTAAAATTATCAACTGAAAATCACATTTGAGAAGCTTTTTAAAACATCTTACATCGTCATTCAAATTTCAATACAAATATCTTTACTTTCTTGTCTGGACAAGATAACCTCAATAGGTTTCATATTGGTATGGTAGGTATAAATTGTTACAGAAGTTAGAATGAAAGAAGTATCCAGTAACTGTGATAATAGTACAAGTGTTTATGCTTATCTGTTGTTAAATTGCACATTTGACATACTAGTATATGATCATCTCAGAGCCCCATCAGAGAGGAGAGAAGACCTAGGAAAAACAGGCATTTATATTGCTACTACATTTTGTATTTATTTTTATTTTGAACAGTTTTTCTTCA
Organism: Lutraria lutraria; assembly: GCA_964023205.1. NCBI lineage: Eukaryota > Metazoa > Mollusca > Bivalvia > Venerida > Mactridae > Lutraria > Lutraria lutraria. The sequence continues at coordinate 31,822,889 of OZ026838.1, forward strand.
TTGTGCCCGGTGTATCATACATATCTCATCCTCTTCCTGTGATTTTCTAAATACAGTACTGGGATGGGGATACTAAAAAAGGACCCTGAAATATTGGAAGGCTAAGCCAAGATTCGAACCAACAACCTTTCGATTAGAAGTCCAGCATGTTACCATTAGACCACCAATCCACTCAAAGTGGTACAAATGTCTGTGCAAGTAACAACATGTGGTAGCTTGCTGTTGACCTTTATATGTCAATTATACATTAAATTCACTATCCTAGGGGAAAATGACATAGTATTAAACTTACCCATCAACATTCAGGTCTTTTAAGAACAGAAAGTAATTATCTAGTAAGCAGACCAGACAAAGTAATGTTGGGTCCCATACTGGACTTTATGACAATATGATATTAATGAGTCTAGACATATACAGCAATTCACCGACTTCTTCGTTGTAAAAATGCTTTCACAATATTATTATTAGAACAGGAGGGTAATGTAAACTAAGCATTAAATGAGAAATGATGAATCATGGCATACATAATTATTGACATATAGATAAATCATTACAATCATTTACATCATAAAACCATAGACCAGTAATTCATTGAGTAAATGATACAAGCTCATAGACAATAGATTTATATTCTTTATGTTAGATTTATGGATTTCTCAGCATGGAAATAAGCATGAGAATGAAAGACTGAAGTAAATGGTTCTAACAAAGTATCCAATTTGTTAGCTCTCTGAACATAGGTAAAGATGCATGAACCAAAAACCTGGACCTGTTAAATTATTTACAGTGTTTATTCAAACATGTGCTAAAGACCACCAGACAGAGACCATCTGTGAACAGACACTCACTGTGAGACTACCTGTGAACAGACACTCACTGTGAGACTACCTTGTGAACAGACACTCACTGTGAGACTACCTGTGAACAGAGACCATCTGTGAACAGACACTCACTGTGAGACTACCTGTGAACAGAGACCATCTGTGAACAGACACTCACTGTGAGACTACCTGTGAACAGAGACCATCTGTGAACAGACACTCACTGTGAGACTACCTGTGAATAGAGACCATCTGTGAACAGACACTCACCATGAGACTACCTGTGAATAGAGACCATCTGTGAACAGACACTCACTGTGAGACTACCTGTGAACAGAGACCATCTGTGAACAGACACTCACTGTGAGACTACCTGTGAATAGAGACCATCTGTGAACAGAGACTCACTGTGAGACTACCTGTGAATAGAGATCATCTGTGAACAAAGACCACCAGTCCTGTGAACAGAGACCATGTGTGAACAGATAACACCTGTGAACAGAGACCACCTGTGAACAGAGATCATCTGTGAACAAAGACCACCTGTGAACAGAGACCACATGTGAACAGAGATCATCTGTGTACAAAGGCCACTTGTAAAACTGAGACAGCTGTAATAAAGAACATATTTTGCAATCTTGAAGATGGTCTTTATAGACAGCTTTGACTGAATAGTTTTATTGTTACCATACCATCTCAACCCCACTCATTCCTGGCTGACTGGTGCTTATTCTAGCATACTTCAGTCACATAAATTATAGTTGCTGTAACAGTATTAGAACACCACCTGTATGTAACATCCGATGATTCTAATATTAGCATACTAACAAGTAAATATTGATTCTGTACAATACATAATGACCATGTAATGATGATGATTATCTTGCAACTTGATTATCCTATCATATAACAATAATTACCTCTATAATCAGGTACAAACTCTTTCAGTCCATGTGGCAAAGATTCATAGAATGAATGTTCTCTAGTTATCAGTGGCTTACACAATGTTGTATCGTTAAACCTGAAAACACAGCTATGACCTCCCACCTGAAATATACAAGGTTACAATGTGTCACATTATATGTGAATTTCAAGTAAAAGAGAAGCCAAACATGCAGAATAGTCCCTATTTAACGTCCAATCCTATTTAAAACACCCCTTCCGCAAACCCATCTATTGCCAGGAAAAAAACTTACCTGAAAAATAGTTGCAGTACTTTATTTATTATCTAAAGTCCATCAATTCATGAATGCAAAAATGAAATTATCAATTTCTAGACCCGCCTCTGGAATCGTGTGGTTAAGGTCGCTGACTTCAAATTACTGTAACCTCTCTCTGATAGAGGGCCGTGGGTTCGAGACCCAATACCTACCATGTCTATTTATGTGAGAAAGTAGGCAGTTGCTTACAAAGATTCTTCCGAGGAATGATGTTTAGCTGAACTGTCTGCCTCATATGACTCTGACTGTCGAAAAGGTGTAAAACTCGAAATGAAAATTATTAATGCCAAACTTTCAGTAGCATCAAAACAGTACATCTAAATAAACCTACTTTTAGCAACAAATTACAGCAAGTTTCCCACAGGCTACTAAAAAAGATAAACCAAGCTATGTAAGAGCTAGATCTGATTCTGCTGATCTATTAAACCTTTGCTTCATGTATCTTCATGTGAAAACATAACAAAATTAACTACTACACACATATATTACAATAATATAAAGAAGCAGATAGACTTGTTTTCTCTCCCTGAAATTTACCCTGATTCCTAAAGTACAGCAGAACTCATTCAAGTTCAAAGAAATATGTCAGAAGTATAGTTGTAGTAAGCCAACATGCCTGTTTTTTCCATTATGAAAGTTATTTCTTATTTATCATATATCTATTTTATGGTTTGAATGATGTAATTGAACAGATGATGTATTTGATAAAATGAGAAAAATATGTTCAACCATAAGAAAAATAAATTTCACCTAAATGAGTTATCAAAGCAAACCATGTGTATCAGAGCAGGAAACAGTTCATCGCAAATTCTCGTACAATCACGGCGTTACATAACTTATGTACATAAAAACTACATATATAGCCAAACATGAATAAATGCTTTAAAGCATACAAGCTCATGAAATTAAGATTACCCTTGGGTTCTATAAATACCTATGTAGATACATATAAGGAAAACCATAGCTCCCAGGGGATGGTTAAATAGATTACGTAGGTAAGTTCCTCATCATGCAATCCCAAGAATGAATATCTGATGGGAAAACTTAACCGAACTATAGCCGCGAGATCTGTACTAGAGTACTCAAATATCAACATAAACTAGGGTAAACATCAACCGACAAACTCAGGTCATGTCATGTTGAATGATGATAAAGAATATGTAGGCATATCACAATTATTGTATTATTTCAGCCCTTTTTTTATTGTTTTAGGTTAAAGGTATCAGGTCCTTTTAATGGAGGAAATTTGCATTGTAAAACACTAAATTTGGGGATTTTTTACAATTATGGGGAATTTTTTTCTCTCAGTAGGGAAAATATATACTTTTTCACTCGGGGAGCGGGGAAGAATACCGGACCCAAAAATGGCATAAAAAGGGCCAGTATTTTATAGTATTTTATTGAGCCAATCTATGTAATTTACTTTAAACTGGAGTTTAACGTTACACATTAACAGCCAGGGTCATTTGGAAACTTCCCAGCTTCAACACAGGAGGAATAACCTAGGCAGGCTTACACCCGTGTAGAACCACTGACTATAGTATATAGTATATACTGTAAAATAGCTGAATAGCTTCCTCATAATATTATGTGAAATTTAGTTCCTGGAATTTAAACTCCAAGCAGTAAGAGGCTAGTGATCATAATACAAATACCATAACCACTCAATCAATGTCTGACTCTGAATGACAAATAAGAGGCACCTGAATATATCCATCAATGCACATTTCTAGAACTTGGTTCAGCAAATATAAAAAATATTAGGAAAATGCTGAACATTGAAAATCAAAACCATTCAAATTAACATAAAGTAGGCACCGGGGAAATGAATTATGTCAACTATGATGAGCTGACTTAATCTCATTTAACAGAATCTCGTATTTGTGTGATATAAAAGGTATGGAAGTGATTAGGCATAATAAATAAAAAATTCCCTTGAAACTGATATATATTGTATTTAATGTTGAAAGAACAGGTTTGAATGAAAGGGTGAATTTGAAACACTTTTTTATGACATAGAATGTGTATCTGTGTGATGGAAATATAAGTCAGTATTGATACAGAAAAATGGTAAACATTGAGTCATCTTCAATTATTACTCAAAAGAAAATATCACAAAATCAGTTTGATACAAAATGGGTATCAGAATAATATGAGGCTAGAATAATTCTTGGTAATCAGCTATTACTGAACTCAAAGAAAACAGTAGATAATAAAATAAATCTGACTGGTTACCTGATGAATAAAAGGTTGAAGCTGGACTGGTTCAGTGTCTACAACATCTTCATCTGTACTACTGCTGTATTCAGGCATCTCTGATGAAGGCCCAGCTTCACTGTTGTCTAATCGTTCATAACTGAAAGCACACAAGGTAAGAACCTATGATGAAAAGGTCAGAATTCAGCACAAAAATTCCATGAGATTTGGTCACTGACAATATATAAATATCACATCCCACAAAGGGTGATAGAATGTAATGTTCACCTGAGACAAGTAATGTCGACCGAGGCGTTAGCCGAGGTTGACATTACTTTGTCAAGGGTGAACATTACACTCTATCACCCTATGTGGGATTTGATATTTATTTTATTATACCGAACAAAACAATAATTAAGAAAGACAATAAATGCAACAAACATGTTAACAAATATAATGAAAACTATAATATGAATTGAAACAAAGCTTCTTTCTGACACCATAGTTATTTTTGGTGTCAAAATGTCTACTGCAAAACCGGATGTCAAACTACAATTATATTCTACTAAATGCCTAAAGTGTCTAGACAAGGATAGTATTCGATACAACAGAGATTAAATAAAACCCGACTCCCGGTAATATCGCGTGAGCGTGTGAGGGCAGTTTCGTTATGGCAAGGGGGCCGAAATGTAATGTCAGAGGGTAACATTACGGATTGTCACCCTCTGACGTCACATAAGACTATAGAGTAAATAAGTTACGTGAGGTATAATAATACTGCATGTCACATGAGAATGCAATGACAAACCATTAAAGCACAAAGACAAAATTCTATGAAACATACCCAATCCCCTACCTCTTTCATAAAAAAATCAATATACAAATCACAAGAAATTCTAATACATTAATTCATTTCATTCATTAATTTTCGGAAATTTAGACATATCACATCTAGAGTATATTTTCAAAAAGTCATTTTAAAACACAACCACAAAGAGAATGATTTAAATGTTCTAACTAAGAACATATCTGTCACCCAATAATTGAATAAGGAAGCGATTTCAGTACTTTAATGCCTTTGATTTTAAGAGTGAATAAATCAAAGTTATATGAATACACATCAATATTTGCATTCTTCTTACATCTATGAGTGGTATGACTCAACATAAATATGCAATAAACAGTCTTAAAAACAAATCTGAGTCAAGTAGAAACCATTTAATATCATTCCCAGCATAATGTACAATACTTATATAGTCTTACACAAATTACCCTAATTATTTTTATGTGTTTATACTTCTGTAAACAAACAAACAAACTTTTTACATGTATTTTGTTTCATTGAATCAGAATTTTATAGCTAGCAAATAAGAAATCATACTCACAACATAATACAGTTTCCATAAAACATCTTCACTTTTGATATTAAAAATATAACACATTTAAGTGTAAATACTAAATAGGCTTCTGCACATAAAAGTCACAGTATATATACATGTGTGATAATGTACATGTGTGCACTGATTCAGAAACTAATAAACATACTGTGGCTTGTAACAAAAACCTATGAACTTCAATAAACCATGACACATAATAATACTAAGAACTAAACCATTAACCAGTTATCATCCATGTATGTATATCTTCCTTCAAACATCACTGGACTAAACACTATTCCATCATAATAACGCTTATAATAAGGAAGTCCTAGTTTAAAGTTTAATCCAACAATATTCTTGACAAAATGTTTGAATGCATCAAGCATATTAGCAATACATTCCATAAATCTAAATAAGCATACTTTAATATCATTTCCATACAACTGAAAGCTAAATGTTGATCATCAATGGCAGTCATGCATTATTGGGTTTTATTCAAAACAGGACGAACAGAATTGTTTCATTTCTAAAAGTGATACGTGAAATACATTATATATTTAATTGAGTCCATTTCATGCAGTTTTTCACATGAGTGTTTGATTTCAATAATCAATACATAACATTTACTGATGATCTATCAGGGGTCACCGGTGTCAATAGAGCCAAATGAAAAATCATGAAAATATGTGGCCACCCAATTTTGCCAAACAAGTCAGGCCTTCAATCACATTGTTTCCATATTTAACTCAGTTGGTACTTAAGAAAATCCTTCAAAGCAAATTAAATTGACCATAACTTTGCCATTTATTGAGATATTTTCAACAAATAACTAACTTTTATTTTGCTGATGCAAACATAGCTCCTTCAGGACAGATAAATCTAGAATTGCAGATATATCCGATATTTGTCACCCCTGTTTATATACAGGAATAAACTAGGTCGGGATTTTCTCTGACCATGCAGGTAGCTTCAATTTGCAAGAGTAATTTATTAAAATAATCAACATCTTTTATTTCAATGGGTTCAATGCCATTTGTCAGAACTTTTTCAGTTCTATATGGTGGCCATTTCACATAGCTAACCAGTTTTCCTGGACTGCATTCTAACCAGTACTAACTTACCCTTTCACAAGGAGCCGGAAATGTCTCAACATACATATGGAGGAAAATCAACATTTTTGTCAAATTTTCAAAGAAGGGGTAACAGGTCCCAACATGTAAACCTTTTCAAAAAGTAGTCAGCAGGCCTACCAGTGTAGAAAATGATGCAGTCCTTGTAAAATATAGGTAGTCCTCATTTTATGTTTGTCATTTTATTTCGATGCCTTTCGAACTTTTTTAGATTAGAATACAAGTCAGATTTTCACAAATGTATACAGATTACATCACGTGAGATCTAAGTTTGTAAGCTTTATTATCTAACGTACGTAAAATAGAATTCAGGACATCCAAATTTCAGTTCAGCCCCTTTTTCAAGGTTTTGGAGAAGGGTAGCGGGACCTTTATCAAGGGGAATTTTGCGTCAAAAATAGGCAAATTGGGGAAAAATTACTAAGAAAACAAGCACAGTGTAAAAAGTTTGGAGAATTTCTTTGGGGGAAAAATACATACTATTCAGCTTGGGGAATGCCATGGGGCCAAAATTTGCCATAAAAAAGGGCTGCAGTGCAGTTAAACAAAACAGGAAGATTCTTGTAAACAATAGGAGTAAAATCTGAAGTTAACAACCTTCTATAACTATTTCCTCATGTGAACGAAGGTCACATAAGGATATAATATACAATATAATTATCTATATGATAAGAGCAACTATATCTACAACAAAGGCCAACTGTCCATAAAAGTCATATGTTATTTTAGTTGCCTTTGATCACAGGTTTGATGTTAAATGAGTACATTCATTGATCTAGTAAGAATAAAAGATTCAAGTGAACTTATTCAGAAGTATTTATATTTTTTTAGACGCAATGATCTAGAGTAATGTTCCAGTTCTTTAAAATCAATACGAATTCTGTCAAGTCATGGAAAGTTAAACAATGTAGAAATTCCCGACATATTGACCTAAATACATTATTGAAAAAATCAACATAATGTGACCAATTACACATAAGTTGAAATCAACACAGACCTTGTAAATATATGCAATTATATAATGGTTGTAATTGTAGTGTTTAAATATCTAAAGGCAAATATCATACAAATAAAATAAATACATACAAATGTATATAATATTGATACAAGTACATTTAACAAGTCTCTCATTTCAATACAAGTGAATTTAGAAATCATTACTAGCAGTTAGGCCTAAGATAAATAGTTCTTAGTTTCCTCTTACAGGTACCTGACTGACCCCTTTTTTCAACCGACTCTAGACTTTTCCTGTCTAAGTAAAAAAAGTTTTACCTGATATTTCCATTTTCATATTAATCATATCTCTGGACTAAAACCAGAATCATAAATCAAGAATTAACAACAAATTGGTCAATTTGTTTCTTTGTGATATTCTCATTTTCTTATTTATTATATCTCGAACAAAAACCAGAATTATAAATCAAGAATAATTACCAAGATCTTGAAATGTTGATGTCACACTGCAGCAAGCATCGGCCGTTCAATGGGATCATTATTATTTATAGATATTTTAATCATTCAACCTGCCATACATTTGTTGTATTGACGCAATAGAAGTACATGCCTTCCTTATTTAAACCCTCAAAATGTAGATGAGTCACACAATTCATCTTATATACCATGCATACCTTTCTATATGCAACTTCTAATAACTACCTAAATGTGAAATTCTCTCAAGTCACATCTAAAGATATTTTCCCTACCAAAGCACAATATTACTGATCTTGCTAGTCATAGGATGAAATTTACACTTTACAGTTCTCATTCATTTCTACAACGACTATTTTCATTGGGCTCAATTTTCATGGTTTTTACTAAAATGGCTTTTTTGTGGGGACATAAATATGAGAATTTTGATTTTTGAAAAAAAGCCTTACCTCTGCATTTAAATTCATGGGGATTTGATTTCGTGGATGAGCCGATCCACAAAATCCACGATATTAAATCCCCAACGAAAATTTATGATTCCACGGTAGATTACTATCACACAGTATATTGTATACAGCTTGCATAAAGTTGCAAATATTATTAGTATACAGTTACATGCATATAACTTCACTCAATATTATCACAAATCTAGATCGACAATGACAGTTCATATTCTCTCATAAAAACTGAATGAACTTGTCTGTATTAAATGTATAAAAAATGCATTAACTGTTCAGAACTGTTTAATTTTAAGACACACTTGCTAGTATATTGTATGTACGAATGTGTATCATTCAAAATACAATGCATTTGTATTGTTTGCATTTCAAGATCTATTAATTGCTGTATTCAAAATAACACTAATACATAAACCTTTGTACAATATGATAAAAAAAACAATCAATAGTTTTGATTATGCAGAGATATGTCCTCATATACACAGAACAAACACAAAGTTCTGATCTATTGTCTTTATTTTCTGGCATCTTAACCTATATGCAGTTCTTTTAGAACTAGTCTCTTTTGTATCGCCTATTTTTAGTTCCTTACAGCAGAAATGCCAACAGGTAAATAAAAAGAAACCTTTTTTAATCTAACCAGTAAAAGAAACACCAATATTCACATGACAAATGATCCACCTACCCTACAGGTTATCATGCAGACCTGATACACAATCTACAAAGGCTAAACTATTGCCAGATATTTCCAGAGTAGTCACCCAATCTCAACCATCAATCATACATTGACTCTAAGAGCTTGGTCTGTAACTATTTCAGATATAAGGTACATGTACTAACTAATTAGCAGTGAGCATTACATACAGCCAATAAAGACCACAGAAAATCTTCTATCGGTAATTATCAAAAGAAATACCAATTATTTCAAGCTGGCCCTACATCAATTTTTTTCCATCATACAGACTATAGCTTCAGATTATAAGAAAACAGCTTAACATTTGAAGAATCCACAAGTCAAATATATTACCTAACCTTCTGAAAGAAAAGTGGTACATTCCACAAAAATACCCCCCCCCCCCACACACACCCGAATCTGATTTAGGTCACCATGAAAATACTTCCGACATTTAACTCGGTTAGTACTAAAACATTCTGTATCTTGATCGTACCTGGATTCTATATCAGATTGGACCAAGATATCACATCCAAATGGTACAGGCATTTACAGCTACTGAATGTTTAACAAGGCTGGATTTCAGTAGATTAGATAGTCAATTTTCTGGATCAATGGATGACACAAAAAATAATTCAAGATACTCTGCCTTTATTTACAACCAAGACAATGGGACAGACAGAAATTTACATATTGTACTTATACATGTATCTTCTACATCGGAAATCAATTTTGTAGTATTATGAATGATTTTTTTCGCTCCTGAATATACAAGCAATAATAATTTGAAATCAGGTTTTCGTTTAAAGGTGACATCAAAACAGCAGAATTTGAATTTTCTGACAATTTGAAAAAATTAATCATTTTTTAATCTCCAAAAGGTGACTTAATCCAACTGCTGTGGCATTAGTACACAGAACATTGTAAATAACAAAAAGGAGAAACAAGAGTGCAAAATTTCACAAAATATGCCCGTCTAAAGGTTTGGGATACCATGAGTGGGAAATTATATATATCTTTTTTAAAATAAGCAACATTTTATAAATACACATGTAGCACCATTCACATTTTTCATCGAAATCCAGACAGCCATGTGATCTGAGAAATATAAACACTTCCGCACACTTCATTTTTAGTCAATTTTCAATGTATCAAGGGGCATAACTGACAAGTGCCTGGGGCAATTATGCTGGTTATCGAACTTGACCAATATCTTGTGCCCAGAAATATATTTACACAGTTTGGTGAAGATCGATTGGTAATTATGCTGAATGTTTAAAACGCACGTAGTGACCATACAACCTAGTTTTTGACCCGACATAACCCATACTCAAACTAGACCTAGATATCATCTAGATGCAACTACTGACCAAGTTTGGTGAGGGTCGGATGAATACTATTTGAATTATAGTCTGGACAATGTGTTGGACGCCGCCACCCGCCACCTGCCATGGGGTTTCACATAAAAGTCCCGTCTTTGACGGGCGTATAAAAAGCATTTAGGACCTTAAGACAGCCCCATATCAGATAAAAAAAAATATACTGAAAATATTAACAACTTAATTTCATTCACAACATAATTATACAGGACCCTAGGCTTACCAGAACCTTGGCAGTCACCATACAACATAATAATCTTTATGTTACATAAAAAACCTTAATCAATAGGTAAATAGTTTGTTTCATTTATGTCATTGAAAGTCTGTGGTAGTTATCATTATTGACAACATTATTTAACAATGCTGCATGCTGAGAAACTATAGTAACCAAGTTTTAGTAAAGAAAAAGCTAAAACAGTTTTGCACTAAATTTCAATTCGAACGAAATGTCATGATCTATTTTACTATCTCAGTGTAGGACAACTTAGAAATATAAAAAGAAATCTGTTTCATATACTGGTAAATCTGATATGAGGTACTTACAGACGAAATGCTTAATAAAATAAAATCTACAACAAAAAGCAATTAGAAGAAATGCAATAAACAGTAATATGTTATCTTTGAGATTAATGGAGAAAAAAAACAATTATAAGAATATATGGAATCACATGAAATAAATGCTGTGAAGACAACTTGTATTCATAATTGCCAATGAATCATAAAACTTATAGGCACTCAGTAGACTTAAGAACATTTTGTAATACACCAATAAAAGATAACAACAAACTCAAAATGGAATAAAAGATGGAATAATTATGTTCTAATAAAAAATATCACACAGAAATCAAAATTCATAAAAAACGAGGGGAAAAAGCGCTTAATTAGAAAATGGCTAGTTCAGTCATCACAAAAACTTTTTTTGAGTACTGGACATTTGGTCCAGTGAAAATGCAAAATTTACTGGACCAAATGAACTGGACGAGTACACACAAAAGTTCATATATAATTTGGCTAAAAAACATATTTTTGAGAGTGATCTAAATTTCATTTTTTTGTTCTGAAACATGGTAAAATTATCACTGAAAAATTAACTTGACAATCAAGATTATGTTTTAAGTGCTAGACATGATGATGTCTACTAAATACAAAAGATTAAAGTAAGGGAATGTGAAGTAGTTTCAAGTGTAATGCTTTCTTTTAATCCCTACAGTAAAGCATTTACAAGTCCACAGGAAAAACCCTTTGAAAACAATGACAAGCCACTTGTAAAAATTGCTTTCAAGTCAAAACTTCAGTTAGAAAATCAAGTCTGATACTGATAGCCATTTTGATATGAAATTTTAATCAAAGTTTGTTATTAATACATTACATACACATATACATTTGCATTAAAATACAGTAATGTTCATCATTAAGATCAATATTAAAAATTAAAATTCACAAAATATGATATGTGAGTCATGTTAGTGTTTCCTGCAGAGTCTAAGTGAGGCATGGTGTTTTTTGTGCTAAAGGAGCACTTTCAGAGGCCTGTTTGAACCATGCACTGGACAAATTGCCTGGTTTCTCATTTAGTTAGTGATGTTACTTACATAATGCATCACTGCATAGTATAATTTACTATCACAGCATTCTGTGCAAGATTATGTCTGAATCAATTGTACTGCTGTATTTATTGAATACTTTTTAAAATTCTTTAAGAGTACTTACTTAATATGAGACAGGCTGAAAAAATGAAAAAGGACATATCTATGACACATGACCCTATGTACAATTGAAAGAGACAGCATGTTGCGTTGTCTATGAGGCATGGTGCAGCACCATCCTAAAAAGTCCTTGATGAAACACTACATCATGTTCATGGTTGCCAGAGCTCCCTAGTTTTTGGTCTTGACCCGAAAGTATTTAATAGCAAAATTTTGGGTTGAATTGTACAGTACAAACTCTCCAGAGCAGCCCTCTGTAGAGCAACAACCTCTCAATAACAACACCTTCAAAATTTCCCTAAGCTGATATTTACTATAAATTTAACCTCTGTAGAGCAACAACCTCTAAACAACAGCTAATATTTGCAGGTCCCACAGGGTGTTGCAGCCACTGTTGCTCTACAGAGGTTGTACTGTACTCCCAAAAAACATGAATCAACGTCTGTTTAGAAAAAAAATAGAGTAAGTTTTTTGCAAACCTAGCAAATTTATTTTTTTGTATATTTAATGTAAACATGACTATCATTTTCTAGCTCTGCAAGGATATATACATAAATTGCAAAAACTAATTTTATAATCATAAATTCAATTATGAACACATATCAACACAGTTTGAGAAAGTAATTTTGTGCATTTAGCCTTCAAATATTTTATTCAAGGTTTTGTACTATGATTATGACTGTAGTGAGTGATAAGTAAGATTTTTAAATCTGAAAATCAAATACGAATACTTGCATGCCACCACTGAGATCACAGGATCTTGATCTTAATAATAAAATTTGCTAATAATTAATATAGTTTATGAACAGCTATACAATACAGGAAGACAGAAAATGGTGTTCTGACATGTTGACCAAGAATTTATGAAAATTCAAACAAAAATATGATCTACCTTGTTATGAGGATGAATGTATATGATAACACCCTGAGCAAATACAAGTGGTCGGTAACAAGTTCAAGGTCATGACCGATCAGTCAACTATAACTGTCAACAAGCTTTATCACAAACAAATATACTGCTATCATATATTTGGATGTTATAATATTCCAAAGTGTGACAGACCTGTTTCTGGGCAGATCTGACATGTCTGCACACATGACTGTATACCTGAAGGAACCAAGTTATGCAGGTATCACTGTATCAGTAAAGGGCAATGGCTTTCATTATGATACTCTCATTAGCATAGTACTTAAACATTACTATATATGAAAATGGCACACTTCATAAATCATTAATTTCACACAAATAAATAAATGAGTACTTGAGATAGTTATTCAAATGACTTTTTTAGTAGTAGTAGGAAAGGTAAAGGTACCCACCTTTAGTCACAGTAAAGACAAGATCATACAATTTTTTTCTCTTATCATATTTATAATCAAATTACAAAATTATAGCGTTCATATGAAAAATGACACCAATATAGACAGATGGGTAAGTGACTGCAGCTATTGGTAAATCAAACTTGGAATGTCTGTTACCAATAATTCTATATTTAATCCAACCATTAATAATATATGCCATATATTAATTTGTACAAAAAGAGTCTGACCGAATTAATGCGTACCTAGGCCTACCTCAATAAAACTATTGTCATAGATCATTATACCATAAATATATCGAATTTATCTCTCTCCCCAGAGAATAAGAAGCATCAATAAATGCTCTTAACATGGAAACCTTCTGATATGAAAGATTAATGTTTACAATACAAATACAGACCATATTTCATAACAACATGATTGAAAATATGAAAACACTTATGTTGACAGCAGCTGCTAGTGTGATTTTTTTTTTTTTAGATAATCAATAAAGTTACAGAAAATAGGGCATTCAGAGGAAGCAACAAAAATGCTAAGTTTAAGTTACCATCTATTTTTTTTCAGTATTATAATTACCTATCTATGGCTTGACTATGTTTGCTTGTTTGTTTACTTGAGTTTTACGCCCCCTTGCAACAGTCAGTGTCATATGAGGCAGATAATCCATCTATAACCATTGTTCCTGGGAAGAACCAGTACAAGACTCCAATCCTCCATAAGCAACTGCCTACTTACTCACATAAATAGACATGGTCGGTATCAGGGCTCAAACCTACAACCCTCTATCAGTGAGAGGTTACAGTGATTCAAAATAAGCGACCTTAACCACTCGACCACGGAGGCAGGTGAACTGTTAACTTACTAGCTCAATTATTTCAAAACACCCGGTAACTCATAATCAAGCACCTCATAATCAAGCATTTACATGACACCAGTTACAGATGCCAATCATTATGCTGAATATTATTAATGTCAAAAAAAAAAATGTGCTGGACATTATAACACTAAGCTACTATACACTACTGTTAAAAAAGTGTTGCTTTTTTCTAAAAGATTGAAAGTGATTGAATAATAGATTACATGCACTAAGCTGTATTTATACAGGTCAACTATTAACAAAATAAGTTAATAACAACAAAACACAATTAACTTATAAATACAGAAATGTAAATATTTATTTTATAATATCAGTATGGTAATGTGTTAGATAAAATATTAATATTTTACATTATCATCACACTATATAAACATACCAGAACAATTACAAGTACACATAATTAACCTATTTATATACAGGGTGTAAACAGATATTATCTTCTTTTGAAGACTAATAAATCATAATGGCAAAAAATGAAAGAAGATACCTAGTAAAATGTCATTGAAAGAAATTGATTGTTGATACTAAATCATTCTATGTTTCATAAGGTAAACACATTAAACCAAATGAGACTGATGTTTGATATTATAATGTGAAATCAAATTATAGTCATTGATGTATGCATGCTTCAGGTTCCCAAAAAAACAAACTAACAAAATATACCATCCTGCCTGTGTTACATGAATATCTTGTGAAAACATCCAAATAAAGGATATTGACTACAAAAGAGACAAAAATAAAATACCTGTCCCAAGAGTCCACATGACAAATTACAAGCCACCAGAGTGACCATGTTTTTTAAAAATATGTTTCAGCCAAACATGCTGAATTTCAGCCCCAAATCAGTAAACCCCTCCCCTCCCCAAAACAAATGGTAAGACATACAGGTTCACTACTGTAACCAGTTGTTTGTTTACAACAGGGGTTGTAACAGGACAAGATTCTCAATCCTGAAAATTAGCCGGGGTCTGGGGAGCGCAGGTCACCAGCAGGGTCGAGGGCAGAGCCCTTGTGGGGGGTTCAGGGGGGCAATGCCCCCCGAAGCAAAACGATTTTGAGCATTTTCAGGTTCTTCTGTAATGCATTTCGGCAATACAAATTCATGATTTTTTTTCAAAACTCACTATGTTTTTCTCTCCATATTTCTAAAAAAGATGATAATAGTTAATACACAGGGATTTTTGGGTTAATTTTTTTAGCTGATATTGGGTCATATTCCCAATTAACAATAGTATCCTTCTTTTCCAATTCACAGACAAAAATTCCCAATTGAAACTTCCAAAAATAAAACAAAAAAGATTATAACTAAAATCTCTGAAAACAAGATATCTTTCACTGTAAAAGACATGTAATAAATGAAAGTTCCCATTATTGTCAGTGATAGTGTCAATTTATGTGTGTGTATTTCAAAATTGGAATAGCACATATTTTCCCAATACCTAACAAAACACTGAAGAAATTACCAATCCCAAGGGTATGGGTCATGTTCCTAAAATACTGGGGGGGGGGGGGGAACCTGACAAAAGATGGGAGACTTAATCCTTGGAACTTGCTTGAAAGATTCTTCAATTTTGCTACCCCACCCACTATTTTTTACAAGTTAATACATAGGAATGACATATTTGCCAATTCATGTTTATATCAAATTATGTGCACAAAATATTTCCATGACAAGGTCATAGGGATCGAATTCCTTCACAATTTCTTACCTCGATTAATGGGATCGAAATATTTCGGGCCGAGTCAGTGTCAAAATGTACTGCTACCTATGTTTAAAAAGTTGCTGATAATTATTCATTTCATAGGACCCATTAACCAACAAATTGTCAACGATTTAAAAGTTCATAAGCTTCGATTAACTTCGAGTTTTAAGCTAAATATTACTCGAATTTTCGTTCTGCAATTGCAAATACTCTTGTGTATATAGACACCAAGTGTTAGTGAACAGGAAAAACGCCCAAGTGATCCAGATGCTGGGATGTGCTAACAGCCATCCCAATCCGTACCCCCCCCCCCCCCCCGAAAAAAACTCCTCGGATTTACATCGATCTCAAAAGTGCCCCTGGCGGCTTTAAATCCGGAATAATACGGAATATTACAACCCCTAATACAATGTCACATCCAATACAGATATATTACAGACTATATTCACTATAACCATCAGTTAGATAGAGTACATTTGACATTGTGGCACATCCACATCTTAGTACTGAGAAAAATGTGGAAAATGAGGCCAATACAATAGACTATAAATAACAGCAGCTGGAGCATGTCAAGCAATACATAATGTATTTACAAATCATTATATGCTAATTATATCAGTGAAACCAGATCTAAATAATATGTACAATTCCATACATTTCCAAGATTCTTTGGAAGTTGGAATATCATCTGTTTCAAGCTTCTACTAAGTTCTAGTGAATTAAAGGGGCATGCCCTGGAACTTGAAGTGTCTCAAATAGCGATCAAATTGGTATCATTTTAATGCCTAAATCAATTAATGAAAGCCCTGTAAAATATTCACGAAATATCCCGCTAGTTTACTCAAAATACACATTTCAAGATTTACCAAACCTGCCGATTTCGGCCTTGGAAATTATTTGTCATTTTCACAACTCGACCCTTTTGGTATCTGTCAAAAGCGAAAAAATCGCGGAAAAAATGTCAACACACTGAAATTGCAAGTATTACTAATGTTATGTTCACTTAAAAGGCAAGGCACATACACAGTTAAAATCGGAAACATTGTTGTCGTTAATAAAAGGCTGACAGTCTTTTATTCATACCGACATACAAATACCAACGCGCGCGTTATAGGGTCATTTTTGAACGCACATTCTTCTTTGACTATTCGGTAATAATTGGTTTTACAAGTGACAAACGCATTTTTGGTGTACGAAAAGTAAGTCACAGTAGTTCCTGAGCATGCCCCTTTAAGGTTATCTGGCCATTTGGCATGTATTCTGGTTCCCCTTGGTACCAGTGCACTAAAAGAAAATGTCAGTTAAATGAATCAATCGCTACGAACACAAAATGTCAAACATACTCATTCACTCACATCTTATGTTTTACTTCATGATCAGTGAAAACTTTCTGACTATCGAAATGTCTATGTTTTAAGTGTCAATGTCAGTACATGTTTGATAGACCATCGCGGGAGACAACTCCATACTACTGGTGTACACGTTAACAAATGACTAAATATTTATTGCATCATTCTATTTTCCCGCCGAAATTGATTACATTTTGTTTATCATATGTTGATGACGTCTTTATCTGTCAGATTTGTTTAATATTTCATTGCAAAAGAGACAAATATACAAAATGGAGAGTAAGGATAGGATTTAGGTGAATAGAGCGAAATGGAGGTAAATTAAATGAACATCAGAGTTCTTTCTATGTTAGCAAAATATACGGGATGTTCTGTATGCATTGAAGTGATAAATTTTCTGGAGAGTTACTTGTAAACATTCAGTTTACTAGATGGCGTCATATTGGAAATATTGCGAGATTCTTGTTTACACCAGTACCATGGAGTCTGATAATTTATAAGGCAAGTTTTTACCGAATGCAGCTTTTTGGAGACAAATTTTCCATCATTATGACAGAAATCATCAAGCTTGAAACAAATTTAAGGGAGCACGTCTGGTAGTTTTAACAATCTTCAATTTAGGTTTCTTTTAAGAGCAATACAATTTTCAAAGAAGTCTTAAGAAGATAAAACTTTAATTTGTTCAATTGATGTTTTGAATGGATTATCAGGGCCCACACTGGCCTGAAAAAAGTTGGAGCCACTTTTAGCGACACGACACAACATGACGCGTATTGCCAAAAAGGTACTAAGGTCTTTAATTAAAGTATGTATATCTTCACAGCTTGTAGTGTATTACAAAATGTAGTCATTAGCAAATTTCAAATACACTCACCACTATTTTAGTCCGTTGTTGTTAACATTGACAAGCACAAAAAGTCAAACATATTCAAAAGTAACTCATTCTATGTTTTGAATTTTATTTCATTCACTAACCAATTCAAAAAATAGACACACAACAGGATAAACGTTTTTCCGTAAAATACACGTCTCCGTATGACCATAACTGGACCATGCAGCGGGTGTTTATCCATGATTATGATAATTAGTTATATTTGGCGATGTTTCGATTTTATCCTTATACATCGATATATGTAAAGCGAAAGTTGGTTTTCGGAAAATGATTACTTAGGTCATCCGGTTGACGCGCATTTTCATTAATCCGACATATACATGCTTAATTGGACAGATCAACATAACTGTGAAAAATAAGGGTAAGGCCAAATACAATCCATGACTTGCGACAAAGTTGGTGATGCGCATCGCAATCAGGATTAACAATCATATCTGACATGCAACTGTGACAGCGTGGACCCTGATTATACTAATATTTGAATACAAATAGACAATTATCATTAGTCGTGGAAAAAAATATAAAGCATTAAGGCAAGAGACTAATCTTGCAGCACAACGGTCAACCAGATTGTGCAGGAAGGCATATATGGCTTACTGGCTATAAAAATCGTCTGATAAAGAATATTGTACAACAAATAATATTTATCCAAAACAACAAATTGGTACTTGCGGTAATAGTAATATGTATATCACTGTAATATAACTGGATATAAATGTTGTTAGCTTTACTTATTGAAGTTATTCGGCTTTCTGGTTGGCTGATTTCATGAACAAATTTGGAAGGGCAATCCTCTAAGCCTTACAAGAACGTGCCGCTGCGGAAATGTAATTTACGTCAAAATTCTTCAGAGACTCACTAATTCGTATAACTTACCTACTTGAATTGTTAGAAATAACAATAATCTTTGTAAAGTGAAAAAAAAACATTCTGCGTTAAATGTCACATTTTAATATTTTACATTGCCTGTTTACTACTAATAACCAGGGTTAACATACTTTAGCCACATCCAATTCCCTTCCTTCATTAATCAATCTTTATAATGGGTATCTACGGTTAACAAAAGTTTATTTAGGTTTAACTTATTAACATAGATCTCGTTGACATTCAAGCTACTTAAACTTGAACTCAACTTATTTGCATTGCGATTTTTCAAGAATTTTTTAATTTTTACCATGACTGTTGACACCAGCATTTATTAAGCATAAAACCGATTTCATTTTCAGTTGGGACAGACTGCGAAAGTAAAAAATATCTGCCGGACATTCGGTCTGACAAGCTTGAAAATTCTGTCAGACCGAAAAAAGTCAACAAGTATAAATGTGTATACAGTACATCAGGAAAATAAGTCGCCAGACAATTGGTCCGATGAGATAAGATTCTTTTAATAACAGGCAAACTAACAATCTATCGGACAAGTCCATCGGTTCAGTGCCTTTCGCAAATTGGGAATTTTCCACACACAAATATGCAGATCTTTTGACAGTTCAGAATGGGGCCAAATCGTAAAAGTGTCTCGCAGTCACAAACAGTGCCAGTCTAATTAGTTGGAATATAATTAAAGTAAATTATTATACAATGTTATTAATCCAACTTGGATTAATATTATAATAACATTGTATAATATTATTAATAATTTACTTTGTCTTTAATTATAAGTTGTTAATAGTGTTAATAGTCTGTTCAATTGTAGGATAATGTAGCAAAATGATTCATTGATTGGTATAACCATTCATATTTTAAAATAATAATTACTTTTGATGACATAATATCAATCATATTTATGATATAACACTTGTAAATCATTTGATAATCATAAGTACTAGTGACAATTTCCATGCCCAGTGATGGTTGGTACCAACTTTGAAACGATTTTAATCCCACAATTTTGATCCATGATAAAACAATACAACGTAATAGCATTCAATTTATTAACAGTATTATCAAATTTACACAAAATTTCTACGAAATATATTAATAACCATTTCGAAATACAAGTATCATGACTGCTATTTACACTTTTACGTGTAGCAACAAAAATCTCGAACCGTCAATGTAAAATCGACCAGCCGGTGTTAATTTTAACGATATGTTAGTTAAATGATACAATATCTGGGACAAAATGTCTAACAAATGTACTTAATAACACTATTTACCAGTCAAAAAACATTATTAAAGTTAATTTTACCTCTTTAACATCAATTTTGTTTAAGCGATTCATCGATCAGTTCGCGCAAAGAGTACCTTCCCTTGTTTAAGTGTCACGTGACAAATGTTTTTTTCGGTTTGGATAAAGTCCAGTCAGTAAATTCTATCCAGATTTGTCGTTCTTACCCGACTACAGACAGCATTGACGTTTCTGTGAAGGTCAAAATTTATCAAAGACCTATACTATACTACATGTATTTTGATTTTATTTAAGTCTTTTTCAAACACCACTATTTAACTCATATTTCAACTCATATATTGACAGATAAAAAACAACACAAATCACAACCCTGATCATTTGCAGTACGTACACTGTGTTTTATACCATGTAAGAGGGTATTTCCATATGGGTGGTATAGTGACTTTTTAAATCTAGAAGTATATTTCAGATATTCAATTGTGAGTTTACTTCCCAGCAAACACCCGACGTTGTATCAACGTTGAATATGCGTTGTATTTAAGTCGCGACGTCGGCGACCTAAATCCAACGTTGATTCAACGTAAGAATCACGACGGCTATACAACGTCTGAATATGACGTTGGATTATGGTCAGATAATGATTTTGTTGAAATCATAATGAAAATTGAATATTGTCATGAAAAAAAACAAAAAAAACCCATATAAACCTTGTTCTTTCGCATATATTATTATGTTAGGGATGAGTTAAAAATAGCAAAACACTCTGACATGTTTACTCCCCTTAAATGTTTCATATTACCGATAGGCGTCCCTTCGAGGGTCCAGTTATTTCGCATTTTACGATAATTCTTTTCTACACTATTTGAAAATAATTAAATAAAGAAACGTTTGTCGACAATAATTTAAAAATATTCTTCATAAAACCTACAAAATAAATGGATTAAAATCGTTTAATTTACATGAAAATGGACAGATCTAATTATTCAAAACTACCAGCAACGGTTAATTATGTTGAATAGTGTTCAACGGTCCCAAGAAAAGATTTCGGGATAAGATTCAAAAGATCTGTCAAATTCGGATTTTAAGGTAAGTGGAATTTATGATTTAATTTGATGTGTGATTTAAGTATTAAAATGTCAGTAAAAAATATGCATAAAAATTATGTAGATGCATGCATATATAATCGGAAATTCAGCAAACTTTTATTTTAAATCGAACAAGTAATTAATAAATCAATTTCATAACTGATTGCACCCAATATCGTGTTGGTCGCATTTAAGTTCGCTTATAGGTAGTCATGCAAATGTATTTTTATTTAAAAGTGCGATCATCTTTTGTTACACTTTAAAAATCAAGTAAAACAAAACTGGTGAAATTACATTTTAAACTATCTGTTGTGTAAAGTCTAAATTCAAGACTACACAAATATTCACAATCACTGTTCTGGTATCAGTTACATGTACATGTCTTAATGTCCATTGTTTCCAACAAAATTGAGCATGAAAAACAGCATGAACTTAATTTGAAACTATTCCAGAGAAGGTTTTATTACTGACAACTGCCAAACTGGCCAGTGCCCGAATTGATTGATGAGTCCTCAGGTCAAATGTTCTTCATGCACGTAGGAAATGTGTTAATGAAAATTTGAGAGAGATAATATTATGTTATTCATTTCGTGTGGGGAACTTGTATGCTTCAGACTTAATTAAGAAGGATGTTTGGATTTATTATGCCTGGCATATATGTACGTGTTTTTGAGTTATGATCACTGGTTGATACTACATTGAATTCTTATAAATATAGTTTTATTTTCAATGTCCATGTGTCAAGTTAAAGAATTTTTGAATAAGTAATACATGTTCATTTGCTCTAACTTATAGTTTATTATAATTGTTTACAGATTGATGTCCAAATTTAACATGACTGGGAACGATGGAATTGTACAGGTCAAGCTTGTTTGGCGTTGTTCAAGGTAAATTTATCATTTTTTATTTCTGAATAATCCGTAATTAATTCAGTCATGGTTGTAAAATTATGTATGAGGACTACAACATAATATCATACAAACACCGATTAAGTAAAAAAGCTGGGCTTTCTCATAGCAAAATGCATGTCTAAATAATACCGTTTGAGATTGCATTTGCCTATATTGAATATTATTAGGTATATATTATATTAATTAGAATAAATTCTGCATGTTCAGTTTTCTGTGAGCTTGTGTAATTTTCTCTTTGATTTTGTTGCTTGGTTTAATCCAGTCTTTAGAAAAATTTAATAATTTTTTATGTATTAATCATGGCAGATTGATAACAGAAACACAGAAGACTGTATATTTTTCAAATAGTAATAATTACTAGCTTGGATAGATGAAATGACTTCCGAAAATGCCCGCTGACTGAATATGCTTGGTCTTTTACTATTTCAGCAAATACTATGAAGTTTATGTCAAAGGAAACTGAACAGGATGCAAGCCAGGCCTGTCCACTGAAGTAGACTCTAGAATCACAGACAGAAAATCCAGAGGGATTAATTTATTAGTTTCTGT
The DNA here is from genome assembly GCA_964023205.1 of Lutraria lutraria. Classification (NCBI taxonomy): domain Eukaryota; kingdom Metazoa; phylum Mollusca; class Bivalvia; order Venerida; family Mactridae; genus Lutraria; species Lutraria lutraria. The sequence goes on from OZ026838.1 coordinate 31,846,093, forward strand.
TTTGTACATGTCATTTAAACGAATTCTTTAAGTGTTCATGATCACAGAATAATCATCTACTGTGTGTTTATACAAAATTATGTACGGTATTCGTGTCTACATGTGTATGTAATAATTTGAAAGAATAAATTAGATATATTCCAAATTGTGAACAAAATTTGTTTTTTGTTTGACATTTCAAATGATAAATTTAAGTGAACTTTCTGATATAGGTTATAGACATATTAATTATTGAACAATATTATTTTAATAGTGTTCAGTATCCTCATGAAGAACTAATTATACAGGATTAGTAACTGGCGTAATTATGTTCTTTGTTTGAACATCCCTGAGTTTTGTTGATATAATCACCTTAATTACTTACAGGCGTGTAAATATATACACGTTGGATTTTGGTTGTATACAGGTTGGATTGTGGTTGCATACAGGTTGGAGTTTGGTTGTATACAGGTTGGAATGTGGTTGTAAACACGTTGGATTTTGGTTGTATACAGGTTGGATTGTGGTTGTATACACGTTGGATTTTGGTTGAAAACACGTTGGATTTTGGTTGTATACACGACGTTGTATTGACGTCGGGAAATGACGTCTAAAAAACTTTCATTTACAACCTAAATTCAACGGTCATCCAACGTCAGGGTACAACGTCTGTACAACGTTTTTACAACGTCAAGTGTTTGCTGGGTTGTATGGTTCTGGCGAGTGCTTATATACAACACATTGATATAACTACACATGAATGTACTTGTAATTATTATCATGTACTTATTGTCGTGTTTGTGTGTGGGCATGTACGTGGCCTTATATAACGCAATAAAGAAATTGAAATAGATAAATAGGACCTATATATCTATTTCCATGGACAATATACACGAAGATAATGTAAATGCACTTACTGTCATAAGTTAATAAGAAAGTCAGAAATAGACGATCATGTATACAAAAATGCAACAAACTAATAAAGCAAATGCCTACAGAACTGACAAAAACTGTAAAGAAGTAAGGAATAAAGAAAAATGCCTGACATGGAAACATGTAACTAAAACCCATGAAAATACCGAAGAACAATAAGAAAATAACCGACTATATGAAAAAGACAAAACCGAACAATGACAAGAAGAAGAAATCCAAAAACAAAGACCAGGCCAACACTTTACAGCGACATACAGCAAGGGATATAATGGGCCATTACACACAAGTTAATTGGCAAAAGAATTACCAAACACAAGTTCTACAATAGGAAGATACCAATGTATATATACAGTAACAAAACCAAAGAGGAAATACAACAACTTATAGTTTCTAGAGAATACAGAATAAACAACAACAGGACTTACACGTATACATGAAAACAGTTAAAAATACATTAATAATCAATGTACATAAAGTGTTAAACAGTATTAAAATCATCAATAAGCCATTACTGACTGACATACAGCTATGCAGGCAAATACCAAAATACATCAAATACGTAACTAAATTAAGAAGATAGATTCCCTTCAATATTTAACATCGATCAAGAGAAGTTACACAACGACTACCAGATACATAATATTGTAAGAGAGAATGAAGTACTGTCAGATTATTATCAACACAAATTTCAGTCCCAATTCCTAAGAAGAAAATTGGAAAAAGACCATCGACAGTTTTGGAAAGATAGAAAACAAAAGAGAGTATCAACAGAAGCTGAATCTTATTGTAACACGACTTATTCGGAAAAATATTTGAATCCAAACGAGGAATCTACATATGGGGACCACCCGGTACTGGAAAAACTTCAACAGTCTACAATTTTACAATGGGTAAACATTACAGCGTACCATGTACGTCTGAACCACGATTCATATTTACCTCATACAACAATGAAAATTTCATACTATTCGAAGATTTTGAGGATATTACACCATGCCAGAACCATTTGAAGACCTGTACCAGTGATACCTATATTATAGAGGTAGTCTTCAAACGAAGGGTTTAACTAAGTCAAAGTCAAAATCCTTTTATTTCATTTATATCATGTACATTCATGACACAATGAGGAGACAGACATGATATCATATTGTTACACATACAATGATTTCCATAACAAAGAACTGAAAATGATAAGCCTTTCTAACAATGAAAAATTATAGGAATGTGGAGAGTCAATATTTTTATGATAATGAAATGAATACAAATTAACTACATTTGTATAAATATTTGGGTTTTACATAAAAAAGAAAATAATGGGTAATAATTTAATAGACCAAATACTTATAAAGCGCAATACTTCTGACAATTTGAATAAATTATATATAACGATTTGCCTTTTCCATTTTCATGTTCTGGGGCCATCCAAGGGTGAACATGAAACATGTTTTATCTATTGATTGATATATTGATCTGTTTTGCATTAACACATTTGTTGAGTTTGTATGATTGTTCAATTGTGGAGATAAGATGTACATTTATGTTAAATGAACTTAAATCAGTGAAAAAAAACTGTTTGAATCGCTCGATCACCCGTACGCTTGTTGCCATTCTCGAAAGGGAAGAGTGCAAATGTGCAGACACAACAAACCGATCATATTGCTCCAGTGGGAAATTCGGTTTGTTAAAGAAACCGGTTCATGTTTTGTACATTAACCTGTTTTGGTTTCATGAAACTTATAAGGTTTGACAAACCACGCAGTTTGCTACTGCATTTTTACCTGGTCATAAAGATTTTAACATAATATGTATCTCTTTTTCAGACCTGATGTGCCAGCTTTTATGTATTATAATAATGTATAAAATAAAAATTACATATATCGCATTCTTACCTGGTCATAAAGCTTTTAACATAATATGTATCTCTTTAATTTTACATTTGTGCTACCTTTTTATGTATGATAATTCCATTGTTTAATATATATATAAATGCATAGATTCTATAATAAACAATAAAAAAAATATACTACATTGAGTTTATTTACCCTCGCCACTGGGAAGTCCCATATGGACGAGCTCTTCGTTCTATACAATATATATACAGTATATATAAAATGTTAAAAAATAAAAATAAATATTTGACGTATTTCATGCTCACTTTTCTACATCTACACCTGAAAACATAACAATCATTTAATTAAAACACACCAACAATTGCACGACTATCACACAATATTAACAAATAAATCAAACGTCAATCCCATACAACGTACACATCTAAATCTTAATAAAAAGGTGTTTGTTCACACTTATATAAATATCAACTCAAATCTGTCTATAATTCAATTTGACGACACCACAAGTTTGACGAACCAGAGATTTGACGAAACCGCAACCTATTTTGTACAGAAAGTTAAGTTTGACGAACCAGAGATTTGACGAAACCGCAACCTATTTTGTACAGAAAGTTAAGTTCGACGAACCGGAGATTTGACGAAACTACTGTCACCCCTTTCTGGTATGGGCCTTTTCGGTGTGGGCCTTTCTGGAAGTGGGCCTTTCTGACCCTTTTCCATTTAAATTGCCATTTGCATGATCCCGAAATAATATGAAATTTCCTTGTCTGTTTTTCTCTGTAAGAAAAGATATATTTGTGGTATTTTACAAAGTCTTGGAAGTGTTCAGTAAGACTGACTGCGAGTTATGTATATTCCGAACAGTTTTGAGTACGAAGCTTAAACAGGAAGTAAGGTTGTTATATTGACACCGTTTTCAAATTTGATTTTTGGTAATATTTTTGTTTATTTCTAAAATCTTGTACATTTTCTAACTTTAACGAAGCTATTAATGGTCTTTTTATCAGATAATGATTTAGCGATTGCATTGATACCATTACAGCATTAATTCCAATCTTTCTAAATGTTTTTGTTGGAATTGATCTTTAGTTTGGATTTTGCCTAGTCGAGAAAAGTAAGCCACAAATGCGTGTGGAACGATCCTGCTTCAAAATCATTTGATTCTAAAGATACCTGTCTTTATTTATGTTTCCAAAAATGGGGATTTAGGACTAAGCATCTCAATTCTTGATTAGTCCAATTAATCAGACTGCAAGTAGTGACGGCAAACTCTTTTAACCGTTTATGAAATAATCCATCCAGTAGCGACAGTCGCTACATTCCCCGTGATGCGCAATGTCGACTCTTTACTCTGAACTTCTTATCAATAACAGGGCTTTTTAAATTTTCCCTTCTATAACAGAGGCCGAAATTCGGTGACTTCCCAAAAATTTTGCAAAAAGACCAATTTTGGGCTAGAAATTCCCAAAATATAATGCTATTAATTCAAACTCAGTAGTCTAACCTTCTTGAAATTTGGCCAAATATCTTGCTTGAATTTCCCATATAGGCGTTTGGTTTCACGTTTTTGTCCGTTTCTATCGATCTTTCACAATTTACCACTCTCTATAGTATATATATAACCAGGTAGTTGTATTTAGAGGTAGATGCAACTTCCTCGATAATCGTATATGTATTAAAATAAGGTGTCGTCGCCTAGCTGATGTATAGATGATCAATAATTAATCGATATTCTATTGTTTTAGCAGGGCCCTCATTTGACGTTTTTTGGGGCCGAAATTCGGCCCCATTCCCCTCCTAAAATCATATACTTTTTTCCCCTATTTTTGAAAAAAATTCCCCTAAAAAAAAAAAAATTGTTTTTTTTGTTTTTTTGCTTAAATGATTCATATTAAGTTATTAACCTTTGATTAATAGTATATTAATGTATGTTGTATATTTAAATACAGCCATTTTAAGCTTAAAAGGCTTATTGCAGGGTTACACGGCAGTTGATAAAGATCCCCTGAAATTCCCCTTTTTCCTCAAAATGACGCAAAATTCCCCTACCTGAGGGCCCCGGGCCCCTTCCTCTAAAGTGCAGCTAGGGCCCTGTTTAGCGATGTAGTACCGTAGCATAGCGGGAGAGTATTATACGCCTGTTATTAAAATGGCTGTTGTTTTATTAATTATGGACTAATTCTTTTAAATGTAACCTTGTTAGAAAGCTGAAATATAGCCAATTTTGGAAGTGTACTTATTTTTTCCCTATCTTATAAATTGATCGAGAAATGACGAGTTAAATGAGATTCAATTTTTTTCCGTTTATCACGCCGTGGTGGAAACATGCCCGACTTTGTGTACATGTTCAAATAAAATTGTCATGTTTTTGTCAATCATTAACCGATTGTTTTTTAAGTAACCATGTTAAAAAGCTGAAAGATAGCTGATTTTAGAAATGTACTTATTGTTTCCCTATCTTATAAATTGATCGAGAAATGACGAGTTTAATGAGATTTTTTTTTCGTTTTACCGAGAAAAAACCCTGAACATTCCATAGGTATTATTATACAATTCAATAGCCTACCGGTTTCGTCATTGACTCATCAGGGCATTAATAATAATTCTTTTATTATTATGCCCTGATGAGTCAATGACGAATTTCGGCCCCATTTCCCTCCTACTCCTAGAATAATATACTTTTTTCCCCTATTTTTGATAAAAATTCCCCTAAAAAAAAAGTAGTATGAAGTTATTAATGTATGTAATATTAATAGTTACAGGGTTAGTAACTGACCCGATACGGGATATACGGGTCTGTGGAAAACAATATGGGGCAAGACCGAAGGTCTAGTTCCGATATGGTTTCCCACAGACCCGTATATCCCGTATCGGGTCAGTTACTATCCCTGTAACGATTACATCACGCAGACTACCTTCCTCATCATCATTTCCAATAAAAGTCTCCATTACAGACCCAATATTTAAATATAAATGACTCCATTACAGACCTAATATATTCTGTTAACCTAATATAGGATATATTAGGTCACCACGTGACGTCAAATCATCCAATGACAGAAGCGTAATTTGTAGTACAGCAAATACAGCAATTTTAAGCTTAAAATGCTTGTTGCAGGGTTATAAGGCAGTTGAAAAAAATCCCTGAAATTCCCCTTTTTCCTCAATATGACGTGAAATTCCCCTACCTGAGGACCCTGGGCCCCTTCCCCTGAAGTGCAGCTAGGGCCCTGATGGAATTTTCCAAAATGAAAGGCTAAGACCCCTTCCCAATTTTTTTATTCACACGTTGTATAAATGCACTTTTGTGATCAATTGTTACCTGTAAGTCACTAAGTGTGAAGAATTAGGGTTGAACACATAAATTTAGAATCAACAACTTATCGATCCAAGAACAACAATACACACATTTTCATTTTAATATCTGTCTTTAAGTTTAATGTGCTAAACTTCCACAATCAGACCAAATTGTCCGGAACCGTGCTGTAGTTGTTTTCAATTCCTATGAAAATTCAAATCAACCATTGTGCCCTTGAAAATGACCTAAAACAATGCAGCACCGCACAAGCAATTCAATTAGTATGACTATACAGATGCTTTGCATGTTTATTACATATCTTATTGTATGAATTGGATTTGGAAGTTATAAATCTCATAGTCAAAATTAATGACAGACACATCTTAGATTCTTGAACTGAGATTCTATGGCAAGTTATCCTTGCTTCAGAATCTCAGCTTATGCTGAGTTAGTGAGCATGAACTCAGACTCTGAAGTTTTATAGCATCAACATTCTTTGAGTTTGGTCTCGAACTGAGCTAGGAGCTCTTTTCTGAGCTGGGAGACAGAAGTCCGTGTTTTTATAACCTCGGGATGGTGTAAATATGAGTTTTAACACTTGATTATTTTTTCAGACAAAATGTCAACAAAAAGAAAGAGAGAATCTGAAGATGATGAAACAAGCCAGTTGTCAAAACAGCTTAAACTTGATGAAGGTGAGTGTGAGTAACTTAGTGATTATTTTAATTAGATCATATATTTATAGATCATTATATATATTAGTTATTATATAGAATAGATGGCTTGGAATTCTAACGTATGTGTAGGCTCTGGACATTAAAAAAGTGCTTCTACGTTCTGTGAAGTAAAAACTTTTAAGTCAAGAATTTTCCCGTCCAGTAATCTTGGAAGAATCACTGGATCGAATCTGTTTTCTCTGGACTGATTGGAAATCATAAAAAAATGTGGCCAGACTTAGCCCCTTCAAAACATTGCATTCCACTCATTTTAAAGGATGTGAAAACAAAATATTTTTTACTGGAAGTATGTAATTGTTTACATGCTGTACATACAAAAAGGAGATTACAACTTCTAAATTATTCTGTGTTTTTTAACCAGGTTTTCACAAAGTGAAACCTGGTCATTAGAATGCCGAAAATGGCGGGTGGCATGGCGGGCGGGCGGGTGTCAAACAGGCGGTGTCCGGTCAATAACTTAAGTTCTGATGGACCAATCTTGACCATGTAGGATCCTTGAATGAAAACATAGCCTGGGATTGTATTTGGGGTCTGTGGGATCAAGGTCAAGGTCACTGTTACTAAAAATAGAAAATCAGTGTCCTGTCAATAACTTTAAGTTTGGAATGACCAATGTTGACTAAACTTGGTATTTAGCATCCTTGAATGAAAAGCTAGCCTGGGATCATTGTATTTGGGGTCCGTGGGGTCAAGGTCACTGTTACTAAAAATAGAAAATCAGTGTCCGGTCAATAACTTATGTTTGGAATGACCAATGTTGACTAAATTTGGTATTTAGCATCTTTGAATGAAAACCTAGCTTGGAATTGTATTTGGGGTCTGTGGGGTCAAGGTCACTGTTCTAAAAATAGAAAATCAGCTTTCAGTGAATAACTTAATCTAGGATTAAGATACTGCAATGAAATTTTGTGTGTAGGTAGATTTCATTCTATGCCAGTAGGTTAAAGGTCTATGTTAACTTATTAGTAGCACTGGAAACTGAACCACTGATGAAGCCTTAGCAAGTTAGCGAAGAATACTAGAGTACTGTGGTATTAAAACCTTGGAAAACCTGGTTTCGTGGCACTGCCGCATTTCTTGTTTCCTGATTGCTAGAAGAAGAAAATTTGGGGAAAAAAAAGAAATTATAAGTTCTTTGCTTTTATCATCAATCAGTTGTTCAGGTAAAAGTTACATGAAAAAGCTTTAAATAATTACTGGACAGTCAGAACAGCTGGGACAGAATTTTTCCCAGACCAAACAAAATTTTACAGGTCAGGTATGTCAGATCAGCACTTTTCGAAATGTCTGCTTTGAAAAAAAGCTAGTTTTGAAGTTATACTGAATTAAGCTCTTTAATACTAGTTGAAAATGAACCTTATTTTCAGTGACACGTTCTGGTCGTGTTAGGAAGAAACCTGCAAAGTTTGTTGAAGAAAATGCTGAAATGGCTGAAAACAAGTCTGAGGTTGCTAAGCCACCTGGTACCCCTCCTGCTGTCACTTCACCCCGAGTTAAAAGTAATCAAATGAAGCTGACAACAGTTTCACCTGTTGTGTATGCTACAAGTCTCAAAGAAGAAAGTCAGCCTTTGATTATTGAAGACTTTTCTTCAACTGACGAAGACACTGGAAAGACTGCTAGTAGATCATCTAGGGTGAGAATTGTTTAAATCTAGTATTGTTTTCTTGGTTGACTAAGTCATTTATTATGATAGACTACTTACTGTAGACTAAAACACAGAGCCTTTTTTCCTTCTATAACAGAGGCCGAAATTCGGTGACTTCCCAATTGAAAAAAGGCTGTTTTTTCCCAATTTGAGGCAAGAAATTCCCGAAAATACAATGCTACTCTTAGTACTCTAACTCGGTGTCTAACCTTCTCAAAATTTGGCCAAATATCACGCTTGAATTTCCCAAAATGAAAGGCTAAGGCCCCTTCCCAATTCTGGGAAAAAAGGCCCTGAAACATAATCAGTAAAAATCATTTTGAGATTTTAAATGTTGTCTTCTTTCATGCCAATATTTTTAAAGTAATGACTATTTGAATAATTATTATTGTGCTCATTTATATAAAAAAGAGCAATATATACAACATTAAACCCGTGCATATTATAGATCTGTGGTACATACAGTTGAACAGAATTATCAATGATTTTTCATTCTAAATTTATGTGTTTTTTTGAAGGCACGAAAGAAGTCAGCCAAAGTTTTAGAAATGGAAGAATTTGAAGAAGCAGAAAAGAAGCACACAACAAAAAAAGATGGAAGTAAGAAAGTAAAGTCTCCAATTGCACATGTTGGTGAAGTCCACATAGAATCTACAACTTCCCATCCCATTCCTAAATTAAAGATAAAGGATATTCCTACTACTCCAAAAATAGAAACCATGGTACAGGTGTCCCCTCAGAAATCTCCCGTTGCTGGTATGATGAAGTCTCAAATAGTGGCAGGATCTGCTGAAAAGTCATCAGCTAGTGTTATAAAGCTTTTACTCAGCTCACCAACTCAATCCTCAAAACCCTCTTTGTCAACAAATTCAGTTGCTCAACCTTCTGGAAATGATACAAAACCAAGTGCTAAGAAATCAAAGTCGAAGAGTAATACTGCAGCAGACCTTGCAGCCCATCTGCAGAAAACATCAAAAATAAGACATGCTCTAGAAATGCCACAAACCTCTTTATCAGCTGCTCAATCTAATTTATCAATCATCAAACAGAGACTTAGTGCCAGTCTTGATTCTGATATTAAACCTGAATCATATGAATCTGTTGAAATAGTAAAAAGTGAACAAGAACTTGATCCAGTGACAGTAATGCCTGTGCCAACAATTAAGAAGGAGCCACAATCGAAAAAATCGAACAAGAAGTCTGTCGACTCAGATGAATCTCCTTTCTTGTCACCACCAATGCCATCACCTAATGTTATCCATGTTGGTCCTATGAATATGGGACTCGAGATAAAAGCTGACGCTGATACTAAAAGGAAAAAGCTTAAACTTAAAACTGAACCAGACATGAGTGAAGAAATGTTACATGAAGACTTTGGGCTTGATATGCCAGAAATTGAACTTGGTAAGTGTTAAACTTACTTTTCTTACTGCAGTATATTTTCAGCTTAAGTTTATAGTTTGAATATTATGACCACCACGTTGGCTGAAGATAAATCATTATTATTAAATGGTTCTAAAATTAAAACTGTCTCATTATTAGGGTTGCAACAATATGGCATTTATAACCCGTATTGTAATATATTGCAATACAGTTGACCCATATCACAATAGGTATTGCAATACAATGAAGTAATTAAAACACTATAAAACTAAAGCAATTGTTAACTCAAATGTTAACCCATTGCCACATAGAGATAGTGTAACCAGTAGATGGTTTATCAGTACCAATAGATAAACTATCAGTTTTACATGCTGTACCAACATAGGTTTATTGGAAAACTGCAAATAATCAATACCTTGTTATTCAGAGGAATGAATTCAGTCTTTGGTGGTTAAAAAAATCACTAAATTATGTCTGCATTCATTTAATTCAATGGATTATGTGATCAATTATTAAAGAAAATATCATGGTACATGAGTCATGAATGTCGTACCATGGTACATATCAGCGCGACGCTGTATTGCAATATACCAGTATATACTGGGATATCTTTGCACCACTATTCATGTTTTGTTTATGTTTCTTCTTTTATTATTTTTCAGGTGATGCTGGAAATGATTCATTCATGGAAATAGAAGAGGAAGATGGTTTGATGATACCTGAGGAAGAAGTTGTAACCACGGAGACCAAGCCTAGCAAAGAGCAAAAGAAGAAAACACCAAAAGGAAAAAAGAAAACATCTGGAGCCCATCTTGGTGAAATTCCCAATACAGGTAAAATCAATCAAACTTTAGTAAGGCTTTTATGGTCAGTTTTATTTCAGATATCATCAGATTTCCACATAAACTGACCATATTTATGTTTCAGTCACATCGGTAAAACCATAATTGTAAAAGCGAGTTTTTTAATAAAAGCACATTCAGTTCAACTATGAACAATGTGAAACTTGGCTGCAGTTAATTTAAACTACATGCTTATTTAATTACTTCATTGGTATGCATATTTTGTGGTAACTCTTATAGGAAGATCTGATTCATCAGGTACAACAAGATGAATATTTGATTGCAACAAAGTCGCATGGTTAATTTAATATATATTTATTTTATACTGTAGATGGAGAACTTGTGATGGATTTTTCACGAATGAAATCTGATGATAAAAAAAAGAAAAAGGACAAAAATCAGAAAGAGGAGACTGCAGAGGTTTGATTATAGTTATCTTCTGCTACATGAATTGAACAATTATTCTAGTTAAAGGTCCATTAGCTTTTTGAATTTTGTAATACAGAACAAAAGATAAAATTATCATAAAATATACGAAATATTTTTCATTTGCTCTAAAACCATATTTACATAATACCTTTCTTTAGCCACATCACATAAAATGTTGCCAGATTCTTTTTCTTATTTTTTGCAATACCATTGAAAAAAATAGTATGCTACATTTCTGTATGTACTCGTGATTAAAAAGAATATTTCAGAATGTTTTTACTGAAAGTGAAAGTCAATTTCACTGATAAGACATCTTTCTATGTAAAATAAGACCTACTTTAATTTTAACATCCAAAAAGCTAATGGGGCTTTAATAGTGATTTGTTTGTAAAATTATGTAATTATACCCCCAGATATGAAATATATGGGGGCTATATTGGATTCACGCTTGACGGTCGGTCGGTCGGCCGGTCGGTCGGTCGGTCCGTGCGTCTGTAGACACAATTTGTCCAGAGAATTTCTCAGCAACTACTTACAGGATTTCAATAAAACTTCACAGAAGTGATCAGTAGTAAGCCTAGTTGTGCTAGCTTAAAGCAATTTTCGTTCGGATTAATTATCACTGAGTTATACCCCTTTGTTGTTTTTATACAGTATATACAATAGGTAAATTTTGTCCGGACAATTTCTCAGCAACTACTCACAGGATCTCAATGAAACTTCACAGAAGTGATCAGTAGTAAGCCCAGTTGTGCATGATTAAAGTATTATTCGTTCGGATTAATTTTCACTGAGTTATGGCCCTTTGTTGTTTTTATACAGTATATACAATAGGCAAATTTTGTCCGGACAATTTCTCAGCAACTACTCACAGGATTTCAACGAAACTTCACAGGAGTAATAAGTAGTTAGCCTAGTTGTGCATGCTTAAATCATTTTTCATTTGGATTGATTTTCACTGAGTTATAGCCCTTTGTTTTTTTCTACAGTATATACAATAGGCAAATTTTGTCCTGACTATTTCTCATTGACTACTGCCAGGAATTCAATAAAACTTCTCAGAAGTGATAAGTAGTTAGCCTAGTTGTGCATGCTTTAAGCTTGTCTTGGTTGGTTAAATTTTTACTGAGTTATGGCCCTTTGTTGTTTTTTATACAGTGTATATACAATATCTCAGTAACAACTCATAGGAATTCAATGAAACTTCACAGAAGTTATAAAAAGTAAGCCAAGTTGTGCATGCAATAACCAGGTTTTGTTTGGATTAATTTTCACTGAGTTATGGCCCTTTGTTTTATACAATTAGGTAAATTTTGTCCGTACCATTTCTCAGCAACTACATGCAGGAATTCAGTGAAACTTCTTAGAAGTGATAAGTAGTTTGCCAAGTTGTGCATGTCCACAATAGGTTTTGTCCAAGTAAATTTTAATGAGTTATGACCCTTTGTTATTTTTTATATAATGTATATTTAGAAACTGGTCAGGATATTTCTAAGCAACAATTTGCAGGTATTAAAAAAATGAAAATGCATTATATTTCCCTCTGTAAAATGTAACAATAACTGTGTCAAGGCCGCATCTGGGGGTATTCATCACCTTTAGTGATAGTTCTAGTTAAGTTTTCAGAATGTAGTTAGTGTGTAGTGTAAAGATTCAGTCACAAACAGTTGGTGAAAGTTGATCATTATTTATTTGTTTTTATTAATTTTCAGTCTTCCAAGAAGAAGCGCTCTCCAACTGCTTATATGTTATGGTGTAGTGCCAACAGACCACGTCTTGTAAATGATAATCCTGGGATTGGTATGTTTTCTAAATATTCTCTGTTACGAATTGAATTTTGCTTGAATGATATCTTGGATTTGCTCTTATATACTACAGTGTTTTATTAAACAGTTGATAATATTTATGCTTAATTTATTTCACCCAATTTTTAATTAATTTCTTTGCAACATTAAATGTGTCATTTCTAAATATAGCTGAGATAACAATGTAATTATTGGCATTGTTTCTTTTTCAGATTTCTCAACCATCAGTAAAACACTTGGTGAAATGTGGTCCAATTTATCTGAAAAAGATAAAATTGTAAGTGCATAACTTAATTACCAGTCAGCTTGTATGCAACAGTGACTGTGAAAGGTCAAAGTATATAATTAAGCTATGTTTGGAATTGGAGATTTTTTACTCTATGAATTCAAAGAAAACATTGTAAAAGCAGTTAACATTTAACTGTTCAAAAATAAAACTATTTAAAGTCCCTTAGCTTTTTGCTATAAAAATGTATGCAAAAAACAAATAATTGCTGATTTATCCCAGGATAATTATTACTGATGAAACGAGCCCTTTTTCTTCATTTCGATGTGAATTTTTCTTTTGTAAACTTGAATTATATAGAGCGTGTGAAGTCACTTCATGACGTGTGCATAATATGACTGAAGGAAAACACAGCTGTTCTATAAATAGTATTTATTTCAATGATATTGAAAAAAATACGATAGTGGTTTTGGAAACATTTTTTCTTGCTATAAAGTACGCACGGGAAGAAAACACACCGGATTCCTCTGTTATAGAACAAACAGAAACTATTACGACCAATAGATTTATATGATTATGGGACTTATTTGGCCTAACTAATGTACTGAAACAATGAACACTACATTTAGAAATTCACACTGTGCTGTTTATTATTATAAAGGCGTTCCTTAGTTTTTGTATACATAAATATTATCTGTTACATTACAGGTATGGAAGAGAAAAGCTAAGAAGGCAGCTGGTAAAGGGTCTACATTAATAACTACTGGGAAGACTACTGCATCAAAATTACCAGGATCTCAGGCAGCTCCTACTGCTAGACAGATGACAGTGATGTCACAGAAAATGGCAGTTGTTCCACAGGCCCTGGTAGCTGCTAAACAAGTGAAACAAGTCCCTGTGGAAGATATTGCTACGCCAGTCAAGGTACTAGGCTTTAATTAGAATTTAATGCAATACCTAGTATTTTCTCTTCTATTAACTGGCCTTATGATGACATTAAATCTTATCTTAATAACTCACTTGTCATGATCACAGTTTGAAAATTCCTTTCAGCAGCTTTTCTTATTCAAGGAAATGATAAAATAATATGCTCTTTTTTGATGACATAGGCATACTAGAAACAAACTTGACACAATGGTTATGTCATATGCCATCAAATAAAAAATTTATACAAAGAGGATTATTTTCAATGTTCTTAGTATAGTTTATACTTAAATATATAATTCTATGTCACAGGGATTTGGTATAGAACCATTGGATGTTGCTGCTCATCTTAAGATTGTTGGTGAATCTTTGAGTATTATTGGAATGAAGTTACAAGAACATAGGGTATGCTATTAAGTAATTTTACTTCTTATGCCTCAGCCATTTGAAATGGTGGAAGGGCATAAAGTGTCAGCCCTTCTGTCTGTCTGAAATAACAATAACTCAATAAATATTTCATGGATTGGTTTCATATTTAAATGAAGGTGTATAATAATAAAATACAGTTTCATGTTTGATTTCTGCATTTTCACAGGAGTTATGGCCCCTTTTTGACTTAGCTCTCAGCGGGGGCATTTGTTTCCTCCAGTCACATTTCTAGTTTCTATAAATCACTCATCTACATTGTTAGATGTCGTGAGATGATTTTTATTAATACAATATGGGTAACATATTGAGGACATTCATTTTTTATTGTTGCATATCTAGTTTCCTCTCAAATAAATAACATAATAAAATATAAATACATTCTTGAAACTAATGCATATTTGCTGTGTTTAAAATCTAATCAAACCTCTATTGAAGTATTCATGTGATTGTATACACTATTAAGTGTTCTTTCACCTACATGTGTTATGTTTTAAACTCAGATTGTAGGATCTTTTACAACTCAAATTTGTATATTTTTAATACAGGGTCTAATTGCTGTTCAAGGGAGCCTATCAGTGTTATTGGACTCTATGTTGTGTGCAGTTGCTCCCCTTATGTGTTTGACAGCGGTATTACCAGAGACCAACGGTTTACCAGCAGAAACTCATATGAAGAATCTTGATAATATTGCATACATAATGCCAGGGTTGTGAGAACTGTTACAAATACTTATTGTGTGAATTTTATTGTATGGAACAAATTCATTCATCTAAAATTTGAAGTGACTCTGTGTTCACTGAGATATGCTTGGATCTGGAGTTTATGGATAGAGAATTAAACAGTGTTGGTAATTGATCTGTTACTTTCTTACTTCACTTCTCAAGTACATCAAGTAATTGTTTGAAAGGAAATTATGACACGGTAGATATTCTTCTGTTTCAGATAGAATTAAAATATGCTTAGAGTTGTGAAACAAATTACATACTAGACTGAGTCAGTATGGGTATGATTACCATTAATTCTGAATGGTGTTGATACAAGTTGTAGGAATTAATTCACATTAATGCTGAATGATTTAGATTGTGTAATCTCTGTGGAAGGGTATGTCCATCTGTTGAATATATTCTAATTACTATATTTGGGTTTGATGTACTGAAATGGATATTAGCTTCTGTTAATGTGTTGAATATTCCCTAAGGAAATTTAGATGAATGTTCCCTCTAAATGTGTACAACTGTGTCGTGTGAAAACAGTCGTTAGACAAAAACAAGAACTTCCATTATTTGTATTAACTGTTAGTATAGACAGTGGATAAACTATTTGGCAAATTTCTAAATGATTGTTTTTAGTCATAGAAATGCTGAATTGGATGTCCTATGACATATTCAACTAAGTCTACAGTAATGACTGTGACCATATTTTATATCTGGAACTAAATCTTGGATTAGGAATAGTCAGTGTTTTAAATTGGCTAACTATAGATAATTTCTCTTTTCTTTTGCACATAGTCTGTATACACCCATATTAATACTACTATGAGCAGAGTTCAGTCACCTCATGTGTTATGATTCATAGCTCCATACGCTCATCTTTCTTGCAATGCTCATTCATATACATACCACATGTGTTCATAATGCATCTTCTTTCTTATATTTCTTTTTATACTCACTGCATCTACTGATGAGGGGGACATAATATGATATATAATGATTGATTTGTCTGTTAGTGTGTACTTTGGTTTACTTGATTTTACCATTTGAACCATTCCCAATCCACCCATATAACCCAACCTCAATTGATCTTGACCTTAATTGGATGCACACAAATTTTAAAAAATGGTTGATTTATCCCTTAAATCTAGATTATGCCCTTTGTCAAGCATCAATGGCTATTTCTTGGTTAACTACATTTTACCAATTCTAACCTGTCAACCTGTATTGATTTTGTTTGTTATCACTTATTTTTAGTACAGTAATGGGACTTGACTATTTTTCCTACATGTAATGTATAGGGCAATTGTTTGAAAACTTCTTTTTTTACGTATTGACCTCTATTAGATTTAAGGTCTATTGTCAAGCATGCCACCAGGGGGACATGTGTTTATTGAACGCAGTGTATTGTTCTTATTCTTTGTTGATAGCCCCAAGTGTTCTGTATTGATCATTTTATTATATTTCTAAAATATGTTGTTATGAGATAGTTGTACTATTGGTAGCATGTACATTTGTCAGTTTAGAAATGTTTTTTTATTTTTTTGTTATAATTAGTGCTTACTAGATTCTGAATGATGATTATTTTTAGAAATGTCCATTTTATGTCTTGTATCATTTGCACTTCTAAATTGAATGATTTTTGGCAGCTATCTTATTTGTAATCATGTTTGAACACTTTTCTGTGTAGAATGAAGTTAAAGGATAAATATGTCAATCAGAGCTTGAACTTTATATACTACTGTATATTGGTATACTAGTATATTGAGGACTTGTCAGGCACACAATAGTTTGTTATCATCTAATTCACATCTCAAGTATTTCTTGTATTTGAATATAAAACAACTTGAGCTACTTTTTCCAGTTGGATATTTTCTATTCAGTTTATATACTTTATAATAATTATTTTCCTTATGAATGTATTTCAATAGCTGTTAGGTTATTCAAACAGTCTTCACAAAAATCTTTATAAAGCAATGGACATTTGGTCAAGTAAAAATGCAAACTTTACTGGACTGAATGAACTTTTAGTGGATCAAAATGAGTACATACACATTTTTATATAATTTGGCTAAAAACATATTTTTGAGAGTGCTTAAAATATTTCATTTTTGTTCTGAAACATGGTAACTATTGCTGAAAATAGACCACAGACCTTTTCAAATTTACTGGACCGATGGCCATTTTGATGGAATCAGCCCAAGGTCCAGGGCTAAATTGAAGACTGTACATAATTATGATATAGATTTATTTCATGAAGGAAATATAAATGTGCAATACATGTATGTTACAAATTTATGGTAACAGTGACCTTCCATGATAATTGTTGACTAATTCTAGTTACTGTCTGTTGTCACTATTTTATGAGTCAATGTCTTTTGTTATTGAATGTAAATGAATTATACGATTTTAGGGCTATTGGAATTTGTTAAGTATTATTTTATTGTATGTTTTGTATGATTTTGCATGATAAATGACTTCGGAAAGGTTGACATGAGTTTATTTTCTTTCTTTACTGAAAGGTAATGATGTTTGGATGTTTTATATTCTTTTACCATATTATACTGGCTCAGTGGAGAGTGGTTAGAGTGTTTGTCTGCTGATCACGAGGTTGTGAGTTCGAACCCAGCACATGGCTTAAACTGTCCATGACCAATTTGTATGAAAATCTTACATCCTATGTTAAATTGTTCTCCACCTCTGAATCATGTAGGGTAGCTTGACAACAGCTTGCTGATAGAATGTGGTTAGTAGTGGTCAAGGCTTTAATGAAGTCAAGGGAACCTGGTTAGGATAACTGCCCTCCCCAATATAACTGATATAGTGTTGAAAATAGTGTTAAATCTGATGAAATAAATAAATGAAAATGAAAAATTCAACGCTAGCCAGAATACTCAATTTTGAGAAAAGTCACTAGCCTCAATAGAAATTTACTAGCCCGGACTTTGGGCTCAAGAGTTAGAGCAGACTGCTAGTCTGGGAGAAATAAAAAAAGACACATTTTATTTTTGTCAAAAACCTGTATTACACTTCTGGTGCATCTAGGTTAACAAAGTATACAATTGTAAAAAATAAATGGTAATGAAAAAATGTGAAGAATGAAAAAGACATAACTGGAATACTTCAACAATTTATCAACCAACATAACCTTGCATACACGTGAAACATAGTTCAGACAATAAGTCATATATAAGTCTGTAAATCAAAGCATTTTTTCATTTCATTATAATATACTTGATAATTGATATGAAAGCAATAACATTAATTCAGTTCATTGCACAATGACTACTGGTAAACCCCATAATGCATGTAAAAAATAAATTGCCTTTCTAATTGGTCACCCATTATTGTTATTTTCAGCCTTTTCTAAATGCACATATTTGTAATCATATGAACACAAGTTTGCATGAACAACTAAACAGAGCATTATATCTGTTTGTTGGTTTGATTGAGTCTTACGCCCCTTTTCAACGGTCAGAGTCATATGAAGTTGACAGTTCACCTAACCATCGTTCCTGGGAAGAACCAGTACTTGACTCCCATCCTCTGTTAGCAACTGCCTACTTTTCACATAATGAGACATGGTCGGTAGCTGGGCTTGCCTTATATAAGAGAAAGTCGGAACAATCCATTAAATGTCTGAAGGTGACTAATTAGAAAGCACTAAACCCATCTTATATACTGAAGATCAATGACTTATTGTCAGAACTTTATTCTTCACCGTTCATAACATACAATCTGTTTCATCTTAATAGTCCATTGTGGGCATTATTATCAAAATACAATACAACCTCTCCAGAGCGGCCCTCTTGAGTAAAAACTGCCCTTCAACAACAGCATGATTTTTCCCCAATGCACAATTTAACTATTAATCTGACCTCTCTAGAGCAACGACCTCTCAACAACAACATAATTGTTCTACTCTCAAGGGGTGTTGCTTTGGAGAGTTTGCAATGTGCTGTGAAATTCAGCTCAGAGAATAAATCTATAAAACAAATGCCTTACCATTAAATTCAAGATATTTTTTTAACGGAAAGTTTTTGCATGTCGAGATTCTTACTTCATTAATTGAGCCCAACTACAGATCACATGAAGGGGATAATCTCTGGCCACACATCAATCAACAGGTAACACCAACCAGCCAAAAAAATCTTGTAAAAAATAATAAAAACTGATTTGATTCAAATCTCAATTACTATGGAAATGTTATTGTTTCAATAACTTACAAAATGTTAAATCATCACATATTGCATTATAACAAATAAGTACAGGCTCTATACTATAAAACCTGTATACTATGTACATATATCTAACACAGGGAATGTGATTATGAATATACCGGGTAGGTTAGTGTATTGAATAAGAAAATCTTTTAGTTATTCTTGATTTTATGTACTTTAATTAAAACTACCAAAACCGACTATAGATAATGTTTATAAAGTGAACATAGTTACATTGAAGTCAAAGCTATCTATCTATATATCGAGGGCTCAGCGCAACACTGACATAACTTATTCTTATTTCAATATGAGTTACGACACTGTTGCGTTGAGTCCTTGATATGTATCCAATCTACTATTTGAATCTGTAAAGACTACTTTGTGCTTGAACAATAGATACATTTCTTCAATAATCATTCAAATTGACATGTTTTTAAACACCAGTTCAAAGTTATATTACTAATTAATTGAACAGTAATATCAATGAAGCAATTAAAAAATTAGGCTCAAATATTGATTAGATATACAATCACAAAGAAAAGGCCCATGATGGCCGACCCCACAACTAAGACATTGGCCAATGGGTAGAATAATAGATTTTTGTAGATTGGAGACCAAAAGGGATGACCCTTGACCATACAAAAAATGAGTCATGGCTAAATTCAGTGTGATTAGTAAGAGCTGCAAACCATGCTTTATAAGATCATCTTAAATATGTAGAACAAACAATGATACATAAATGATGACAATATCATTGATATCTAGTGTTGATGAGTTAATGGCAATAGAAAAATAGATCTGTTTTCTTACATACATTGCTACATTATTTGTACAGAAGCTACTGAATTGTAATCAATCAGAGATGATGTCACCTTCTTGCTACAAGGTTATAAAACTCGAGATTGATCTCCTTGCTCAAATCTCAATTTTTGTGTCAAATAATCTCAAGTTAGTAATGATAATACATTATTTTTTGCACAGTTTTCTTAATCCAAGTTAATTAATCAAATTTTATCTTACATTATTATATGACAAACAAATATATATTGATCCAAAAGAATGAAAATGGGCTTGAGACATTTCAGATTTTACAACCTTGGACCCTGGATGTTGAAAAGTAGACTTTAACTATAATATTAATATATTTTCTTTCCTCATGGAAAGTACTGTGGCATCATTATTATTATTCATGTGTAACAATTTTTCACATATTTACAGCAAAGGTAGATGTGCAAATTCACAACACACTAACATTCTTGTGTTATCATGATACCAAAGACAATTTTTAGCTGTACTGAAAATTGGGGGAATTCAAGACAGTGCCTAATTACCTTATTGTGTTTGCCCGAAAATACATATACCAGTGAAATGAGATAATACCACAGTACTATATTTTTGTACAGTTAAAAACCTACAGAATATGTCTCAATTTGAAACTCTAAAGATTTTTTTATGTAGATAATTTATCATGCAAATGATAGGAGAATATACTATTTTTTGTTACCACAGAAAAAATTCTGACACCATAAAAACTGTTCATGTGCTGAACAATTCACAGCCTTGACTTCCAGTATAAATTGCATGGATCAGCAATAAGTTATTTAAAATTTCATCAAATATGGTAATATCGTCATAGTAACAGTTTTTATAGCAGTATATCTAAGTTCTGACACCCTTGAACAATATAATCGAGATTCTTATGCTACTGCATAATAATGTGGTTCAATAATAAAATAGATGAAAATTACAAAATTTTGATGACAAAAAATGAGAAATTTCATAAACAAACTATGCAGTAAACAATGCTTCAAGAATTATGGTGATTTAAATAACAAAACAAGGAAATAAAATGTGTAAAGAATGTATTTACATTGCATTTTTAATTGAAATTTAATTGCATGGTTGACAGAAATATTAAATTGGGAAAATTTTGAACTACCCGTTCTGGCTTTGATTTATGACTACCGTTATATGAACATGAATGATTATAACCAATACTCCCAAACATTACTTCAAAACAATCAGTACTTTATAATAATTACCTGCAATGCTATTTCATCAACAAACATTTCTTGACTCTAATTAGTACTGGAATTAGCAGTCGTCCGCCAGAGATATATCTATTAATCACAGCTATAAAAGTCTGTTGTTAAAATTTTGATATCAGAAACTATAATCTTGTCCCATTAAGAAAACATTATAAACATAGACAGTTAAATAGTACTTGTATCATTATAATTATGGAGTACTGGTTAAATATAAGTCAGTAACTTCTCCAGTTAAAATTCAGTGATGAAAATATAAAATGGAGCATGAGTGCTTACATTTCTATATGTATAGTTAAATAAAGGAATTTCATTTCCAAACAGGTTCACTCAGTGTAATTTGACGAGTAAGGAAAAAAATAAAAATCAACCCGCAGTTGTTAAAGAAAAAGAAATTTAAACTAAGTGCATTATAATGGAAGAAGTATAAACATTTGATCAATGTAAAAATAGAAAAAAAATCACAAGTAACTAGAATCTGTCGCGTCTGTCTCATACATATCCACTGAATTGTTCAAATCAACAATATGAATTTCATTCATTTCTTGAGCATTCTGACGAAATAAAGGCCGCCTCTTGGTACTCTGTCTTCGCGGCCAATTGAGCTCTGCAGACGCAGATTCGTTGAAATGAGCAATGGTTTCCGGATTCCATACATGTACATGACCCGGAGCAGCCGGTGGGGCACTAGGCTTTGGTTCACTAACATTTGATTGTTTTCGGCCATTTTTGTTTATATGACCATTTGCGTTTTCCATGATTAATCCTGACGATTTACTTCGTGTTAAGTCGTTACGATTTTCACTACTCGCTAATAACATGTGAGAATCAATACCTCGTGTACTTATCCCCTCACACGAGGAATCATTCGAGTCATCACGTGCATGAGAAATGAAAACATTTGTGCGACTATGATTTTTATGACTGGTTCCGTTTCTACTTTCCTCCACAGGCTGAGGACTAAGGATGTTCTGGAAACCAGTCAATAGTTCATATCCCTGTTGAATTTCCCCTTCTATCACAGTAGGAGATGTGACCATGATTTTTGGTGAATCACCTTGCATTAGATGTACAACAAGCATCATATACGAATAACAGTAGATATACTCTGCCTATGAAATAGAAGAACAAAACGAACATTTAAAAGACGTTTTTCCAACATGTATGACATGAAAAGCGATGAAAGAAAAAGTGGACATGTATGTTCCGAAAAACGAGGGTTCCCCCACATTCCGCTGTTTCGTCACTAAGAATTCTATAGAATTACTGCCGTATATATAAATAGTCCTTCACATTAAGGGACTCCACTTTCAACACATGGAGATGATAAGCTCAGTACATGCATTTGTAAATTTAACACATTGTTTAAGACAGAATTATGTTCAGAACTATTTTTTAAGCGGGTAAAGGAAAACTAAAACAATAAACAGTTGTGTGGCCAAACTTTTGCTAAATTTAGGGCCCCTTAGGTCAGCTGATCTCTGTAGAATCTGAGTAAAATACCTGGGTGCAGAAGTTTAGATGCTGACAAATATTCTTGAATGACTCTTGGAGGTATACTTTTTTGTTTACATGTAACTCAAGATATTTGCAATGATTAAGGACTCTATTTTGAACAAGAGGAAGTGGGAAGGTCAATGTGCTTGAGCACATAAGCAATTAACAATAATGTTTTGTCAAAATACCCAGGTGCATAAATTCACAAGCTGACAACTATTCACAGAATGTTGCATGACTCTAGCAGTTATATTTCTGGAGTTACATATGCGACACAAAAACTGGTCTATTGGGACAGCGTGACAGATGGACGGACAAGGGCAGATCTATTATATCCCCACAAAAGTTTCTATGCAACAATGTCCAATAAAAACAGAAATAGCTGAATATTTCTCCAAAAACATGTTAAACTCCTAATGTTTTAACCAGTTTTCAAAGAAAATTATAAACTACTTTTTATTATTTATTTATAAAACCAAACCAATTATTGAATCATTTTCTTGTTTTATCTTACCAATCATTCCACAATTCTCAGAATACTGGCAACTAATAGCAGAGGAGTGGTTGAATCACGAACACTAACTGTATCATGTCATGGTAATAGTGAGGATGGCTGATCAGGTTTAGTTAAGTCACATCACCATAATTAAGGTAAAGTGCCAACTCTCCAAGATTTAATGGCGTTACAAGACCCCAAGGTCACCCATTTAGTTCTCTTATAGTCATGAATAGGAAATATGCTGAAATTTCTGACATTTCACTAGGCTGATGTATTACCTCCCAACATGACAGATATCATTTCCTATTTAGGTGAAAAAATGAGGTTAAATGACACTTAATGTCAAACCACATTAGGTACATCTGCCGGGGGGGGGGGGTATCAGTCAAAGATGAATGTCCTTTAAAAAAATTCCGTAAAAGGTATAAACAAATAATCATACATAATAAAGTCATGAATATAAAAAAATAACAAATCAATAGCAGAAAAACAAACATGAAAAAAATTGTACAGATTACCCCTTTGAATAGAATTCATGAAAACATGAATTTTTCTTGAACTGTTCTTGCATAGTTCATGAATAGTTCATGAAGCATAAATAGCTATTTGACAGGAGAAGAGCTTAGTCAAGTACAAGATGCTGAAAACTTTAGGTAGGTTTAGTAGCTATTTAAGATGAGTACACAAACTGACCAATGTTGGTATGAGTTGAGGTCGATTCTTCTTCACCACTCGTACAGCATTGAAGATGTCTATTTCATTTTCACAATGTAGCTGGTCACAACAAATAGCTAACGTACAGTACAAGCCACATTTACTATATCCGTCTCTGTAACATAAGCATGTCATAATTAAAATAAAGAAAATTCAGAAATACATGTATAATTATGTAACTAGTAACAGTACCTGGTAATCTTAACAGCGCCACTCAAAACTTTCAGAGTTCTGATTGCATTTCCATGGTACTATGCCAGATGCTTAATTCAAGTTCAAAACTAGATTTATGTGAACAAGATATGTTTGAAACATGGATGCCCACTAAAGGTGGACTGAATAGTAAGACCTTGACCTTCGACCTACTACTGACCTCAAAATCAATAGGGGTCATCTACAGGTGATGACCAATCAAATCTGATGGCCTTAAGCCAAATCATCTCCAGTTGTTTTTCAGACAAGGTTTTTGTGCTGAATGTCACTGTAAGTGTGACCTTGACCTTAAACAAAATAGCCTCAAAAACAATAGGGTTCATCTACATAACTGTGACGACCACCCTCCAAATAAAATCTGAGGCCCAATAGTTCTCTGGTTATTGCCCGGACAAAGACTTAGTTTTGGTTACGGATTGACCGACCATCGACCAACTGACCGACATGTGAAAATCAATATACCCCTATTCTTCGAAAGGGGGAAATAATAAATTTATTGATAATCATACTTAGCCATGATGCATATAGGTCTTGATGAATTTGTAGATTTTTGCCATTCATCAATACAACCCATCATATATAAGAAGGATTTAGTTGATGTTGGAGTCTTGTCTCTATGATGCCAGCTTGTGTAATGGAACATCTTTATAACCATGGAATCTGTATTCAGGGTCAGTAGGTCAATTAGTGGAAGACCAGATGCTTTCTGTAACCATAGCAACCAAAGTTCATTTAAGTTTATAACAAAAATCCTACATAAATTCAACTTTAAAATACTCTATACCCCTTTTAAATAATTATTCATGCTTCATGAACTACTCATGAACAATGCAAGAATTGTTCAAGAAAAAATTCATGTTTTTATATAATCTATTCAAAGGGGTCTAAGGTAATAATAAAGTACATTGATTTATTATTAATGAACATGTCATTAGTATTAGTAAATGTAATTTTCAAGAAATTCATCATAATTTATTATACTGGCACTGGTATTTTCTTTTTTTGTAGGCATATCAAATTAATCAAAGAGACAGACTGTAGTGATTATGAACTGTAGTACATATGACAATGGACACCTACAGCATACAGTTCAGTCCATATTGCGTTATTTTAGAATATATCATAAATCGAGTAACAGGAATTCCTGCAACAAATATAACAATCAGTATTTGAATAAAACTTTAATTCTAACGTTGAATTATAAACCTCAGCCTAGCAAGCTTCCAGCGAAAATGTAATGATATAATTGTATCATTTCAAAGGTAATTAAAAATTAATCACTTTTATAATCAAAGAACAGGATAATAATGTGAACTAATTATCATATCACACCACTAATTTCATAATTACTGATTTGATAGAGCGCTCTGTAATTACTTTATAATCAGACACTTCACACATCAACCAGAATTTATGAAATATCAATAAATTAGAAATTTGATAACGGTGACTTCATACGGATAAAATCACCTTAAGAAAATGAGCCATACAAGTACATGTACATGAACAGAGCACTGTTACCATTCCCTAGTTTTATAGCCCCTAAAGGTGGCAAATGTCAGACACAATATTAGGTGTATAACAGTCCTTTTGAATATTTTATAACAAAACACATTTATACACAATCATCATTCACCTCATTCCAATAAACCAAACACACGGAGCATGCACTAAAATAGAATAAAACAGGACAGAAACAAGTATTTTACACTCCTATAACATTCAGATTCATTGATTTTGATCAGTTGAACTAGGCCATCACTTAATTTTTTATGCAGACCGAGTACTACTTCCGGTATATACATCCACTGTAAAAATGTTTCAATTTTGAAGAATTTATTTTTGAGGTCATAAAAAGAACTCAGAAAGTACTTTCAGAACTTGAATTTTTCTAGCTACATGATTGTACCAGTTAACATAATTCATAATTGTGAAACTGATCATCAGAATACTTGATGTGGATTTACGCAGTGTCAATTCAAATCAGCCAGAATAGAATGGAACCTGACAACAGAATATCTTGGTGCCAAGCAGATGGATCTTATTATATTGTAATACATGTATAAATGACTACGAATGTAACATGTATGATTTATGATTCTTTCCATGTGGAATATCTTTACAAAAGTTTCATATGCAATACCAGAGTGGATATTAGAATTCCCAAATTACTACTAGTCTATAAAATCCCCTCCCCCTCCAAGTTTAAGTACAGTTTAACCCCAAAAAACCAGACCCTTTTCAGACTGGGCTAAGAGTCTAGTTTTTTTAGAATTTTTTATAAATTCCAAAAAAAAGGGACTAGTAAAATCGTCAAATTTTCAGAGAGTCTGGTTTGCAGGGGCTTTACTGTATAATGAAAAAAAACACGACTTGACATAAGTACTTTGATAATCCTGGAATTTATATATATATACAAGCTTGATATCATTCAATCAAGAACTCAACAAATTATAAAAAAAATGTAAAAAGCATATGACATGCAGAGCTATTTTAAAGGAACAGCAAACAATTGGTAATACATGTACTTATAACCCTTTAAGTTTGTTAGTTTGTTTACTACATACGTATTATATAATTATTCAATTCATACAGCATAGTGAGCACAATTAAGAAAGCACATTTTCAATTAGCAATACCATCGAAAAAGACCATGATTTTGTATATATGTACTGCATGTACGTATTTTGTATAAATGCACTCAATCACATATAAAATTACAATACTGGTACTAAGAAAAGTAGATCAAATAACGATAATCTAATATAAATCACTGGTATCCCAAAGGAATTTCTGGCAACAGGAAACATTCTAGATTCCTGTTTGAATTAATAGTAAATGTACTAAGAATATTTACAGAATACAGTAAATATGTGCTGCCTATGTCAGCATTGTGTGTTGTTTGGTAATTCACACACACTC
The DNA here is from genome assembly GCA_964023205.1 of Lutraria lutraria. NCBI lineage: Eukaryota > Metazoa > Mollusca > Bivalvia > Venerida > Mactridae > Lutraria > Lutraria lutraria. The sequence continues at coordinate 31,873,399 of OZ026838.1, forward strand.
TGTCTTAAATACATGCTATGAAGCATGGTAACATATTTCATGTGTTTCCAATTTGGTTGTCACAGTCATAAGTATGCCAACTTTGTGACAACATCATTTGGGATTGTTGTCTATACTCAACAGGTGAACTAATTTAGTAGTCAAGTTTAGGCCATCTGAGGACATGCCAGTCACATACTCACTACACCATAGCTGTCAAAGGTCAGAGAGTTTGAAACTCTGGTCAGGGGTCAATGGTTCCATGTCTGGTCCAATGCAAAGCCCAGAGAGTCTCTGAACCCTGAAGGCATCAAATTATGGGTATTTAAGGACTTTTCATAGAGAGTTACATGGCTAGTTACTAAACATTCCAAAGTCTATGTAAGTCATCTTTAAACGAAACAAAGAAAAATATCATTTAAAAAAATCGTTTTCAGCAGATTTTAAAATTAAGTTGTGAGTGAGCGTGATTTAGACAGAAAATGCATGCACAGCATCAGACTTGACCAATATGCTACACTATGATCACATACCAATAATGTTAAAATAAGACCAGAGAACTAAATGTGACAAAGCACACAACAAGATGTATGTAGATCTACAGTAAAGGAGATATGTAACAATAAATCAATGTCAGAACAGCCTGACAGCTTCTACAGTATCATGCAAGCAGAATTAATCTAACGTTACCAATACATCATAATAAACGTCCCTCTGAGAAATTCAGATAATAAAAAAAACATTTTGACTCATCATAAAAGTGTGTACATCCATTATATTTCAAATTGGTTTCAATGCATCCAAAAAAATTAATAAAAAAGCACCACAAATTGAAATAAAACAGGAGAGCATATCAGGAAATGTTTGGTATACATCTTTCCAGTGAAGTGAAGCAGTGTAACTGGTCATTGTCATGTTTACAAGGGGTAATGAAAGCTGTCACACAATGCATCTCTCGACTTTCACAAATAAGTTGATACCATCAACAAAATTGAGCTCAACATTGAGGCCTACAGACAAGATGGCTATGTTCGAATTTTTTGGTAAGAAAAGAATAATTCTCTAGATGGATACAACATTGTTTGATAATGTGCATCAATTGATTACTTTTGATTGATTCAGCAATTTGCATTGTTAAACTTAGATCCAATAATTTTGCTCTTTTACAGTTGTGACTAAAGAGCCCATGATCAGGCTAGATATAAACTGTAAAAATCCAACAGATTAACACCAATCAATCAGTCATTGTTTACTTATTGTTAGAATGTCCGTAACCAATCAAGAAGTGTTTGTGAAACACGAATGCCCCCTAAACGCCAACTTGATAGTAAGACCTTGACCTTTGACCTATTAAACTTAAAATCAATAGGGACCATCCACATGTTACAATGACCAACCTTCCAACCAAATCTGACGACCTAAGGCCAAATCTTTCACTAGTTGTTGGTCGGTCAAAGTTTATGTGCTGGAAGTCATCTTGACCTTGACCTTTGATGCTCTGACCTCAAAATCAACAGGGGTCAATACATGTGATGACCAACCTCAAAACCAAATATGAAGAGCTTAAGCTAAATCGTTCTCTAATTATTGGTCGGACAAAATCTGGTTACGGACGGACAGACGGTCGGACCGACCGACATGTGCAAAGCAATATATATTTATACCCCTTTTTCTTCGAAAGGGGTCATAATTACAAAACCAAATTATACTCAGCCATACAACTAGTGAATCAGGCATGTGAATCCAATGTATTTGCTTGAAAGAGTATCATCAAATAATACAGCATTTTGCTGGGGAGCCTGCCATAAACATGGAGTAAAAAGGGTGATAAATTATATGAAACAAAAGCACCTGAAATAAACAGGGAGTGGTAAAATCATGCAAAGCCTTTATTGCAGAAATCTGCGAGTAATAATACACCTGACTGTAAGCTAGCTCCTAAACTAGGCTTGCATGAATAATTTATATTCAAAGGCAACATGACTGTATTTTTCATATGTAATGTTTTGTATTTGATTAGAAGAACACAGTGACTGACTAATTAAATCTTGAAGAAAAATGTAATAGTTTCTCTCCTAGAGTAGGTTTGATTAAAGTGGTGACAATTGGTTAAATATCACTTGGGATTCGGAATGGATAAACAACTATATTTATATTATAACAAGGACACATCTTATACACAAACATGATGGCCATGGTGGTTCATTTATACCAGTATATGAGCTGTTATCACATTAATTCTATATAATGGTGTGTATAATTCTAATGAATCAGTTGTAGGTAAAATGAAAAATAAATTGGCTAGGAGCACTACAACACAGTAAGAACAAGAAAGTCAACTATGTAAACAGCAGTAGACTGTGTAAAGTAAACAGTAATAAATTGGGTGAACAGTAGTAAACTGGGTAAACAGTCGTAAATTGGGTGAACAGTAGTAAACTGGGTAAACAGCAGTAGACTGGGTAAACAGCAGTAAACTGGGTAAACAGCAATAGACTGGGTAAACAGTAAGAAAATTGGTAACCAGCAGTAGACTGATTAAACAGCAGTAGACTGGGTAAACAGTAGTAAACTCGGTAAACAGCAGTAGACTGGGTAAACAGTAGTAGACTGGGTAAACAGTAGTAGACTGGGTAAACAGTAGTAAACTGGATAAACATGAGTAAATTTGGTAAACAGCAGTGGATTGGTTAAACAGCAGTAAACTGGGTAAACAGTAAAACAGCAGTACACTGGATTAAGACAGCAGTGGATTGGTTAAACAGCAGTAAACTGGATAAAAAGTAGTAGACTGGGTAAACAGCAGTAAACTGGATAAACAGCAGTAGAATGGATAAACATCAGTACATTGGGTAAATGGTAGTATACTGGGTAAACAACAGTAGACTGGGTAAACAGCAGAAGATTTGGGAAAAAGCAGTATACTTTGTAAAAGCAATGAACTTGGTAAACAGCAGTTCTTTTCCATAAGATTTTTTCAGTGAGTTTGATGCCATTTTTCAACAATTCTTTCAAGTTAGATAACCTCGCCAGTTTTTCTTCACTGTATTCTAACCAGTACTAACTTAACTTTCCACAAGGAACCAGTAAGTTCTCCACATATTGAGGAACATTGACAACTTCCAGGGTTAGACCTAGCTGCCATGACTGAGATTCAAAACCAGACAGCCTGGGTACCAGTCTGTCCACTAACCACATGTAGAACCTCGATGGCCAGACAGCCTGGGTACCAGTCTGTCCACTAACCACATGTAGGACCTTGATGGCTGCAGTCTGAGATTATTTGTATAAGGGATGAAACATGAGTATTGGGACATAAGGGACATGACCACAATCAGAGTAAAGTTCACTTCAATAATAGAGAGAAAAGATTCATACATGTAAGATAAGGGGATATAAAGCTTTAGGTAGCAATATCGATCACAAACTTCAGTAAACTCCACTCGTAACTATAACCAGAGAAGGTATTTTAATTCCATCAAATATTTAGGAAAGTAGTCATTTTTTCAAACCACCTAAATGAACTTGTAAAATAAAGCATAAATTAAACAATTTGTTGAGAACTTTTACTGTCATTATATAATGACTCATTATTTTCTTCAATTGTAACTTTAATAAATATGCCTCATGCCTATGACAAAAAAAAGATGCACTTTTTCAACAACAAAACTAATGTAAAGTTTTCAAAATTAAATATACATGACATTAGCTACAAAATAGCATAATTAAGCTTACACTACAAACATGCAACACAAATCTTTAGCCATTGACATCATAGATAACAACTTATCATTTCCTGCAGGGATCAATCTTTGTGTTTCAAAGCCAAATCAAGGTACCATGACTTTTTGGAAGCTATATTGTTATAAGACGAGTTTACTGTTGACTAAAATTTCAATATTTGGCTAAATGTTGTGTATCATTCAGTTTTTATAAGAAATGTGTTGTCAATATTTTGTAGAAAAACACATCCCCTGATTTAAGCAACCTGCACTAGCATAGATGAGAATTAGAAGATGAACTGTAAGCAAGGGATGGCTGCTTATCACAGGGCTTTATGCAATTAATCGAAATTTTGTGACCAGGTCTGGAAAATCTCAATACAGGTGAATTGTGAATTACAGTCCGATATTTTTTTGTGAAACATACTGAATTATTTCAATTATGTATTCATAAATAAATCATACAAAATAAAACTGTTATCAACAATATAATACACAACAGACGAACGAATGACACGTTTTAGTGAGTAAATGAATCACAAACTGAAATCTTAATAATCAATCGGGTGCACTAATTGGTATAAAACATATTAATATCCAATAAATAATAACATGCCTAAAAGTGCTTTGGACCACACAACATTTCAGCCAATTTTGGCCCAAAACTTAGTGGTTACCGAAACTTGGTCAGTGTCCAAGTCCTCAAAAAGGTCATTATACCTGGTGTTTGGTAGCTGAAAGTTCATATATATATAGTCTTTAAATACCTGCATTATACACTCAAATAAAAGATTCAATTATATAATAAAGATTAGTACTTCTACATGTAGTGTGTTGGTTAGTAAATAAACCGAAATTTTACACCAATTACATTATAATTGGCTTAATTAAGATGTTTACAATACATTTTACACTTCTCTGAAATACTGGTGAATTTATTGTCAAGTGTAGAAGAGTTTCATATCTCAGAACTCTTGTTCCAAACTGGATATGGACAATCATGAACACATCAAAGCAGATATGAACTCATAATTTATACACGCATACTTAAATAACTCATTATTTCATTGAATACATTAAAATAAGTCTGAGAAGACCCATTCTAAAAGGGTCTAAGTGTTGTCTGATTCTAAGAATCAAATAAACTTTCAATAAAGTCTTAAATAAAATTACACCCGAGTTAGCGGCCACCTCCAAGTAAAGGCCACCCCATGAATAAAGGCCATTTTAAAAAAAAACATTATTCATAATTTAGAACAAACTGACCTCATAATAAAGGCCACCTGTCAATAAACACCACATTATGTACTTCCCAAGGGTGGCCTTTGTTCACAGGTTTGAATGCATTCTATTTTATCATGTATTCATTCCTTCAAAACCTTTTATAAAGAATGCAGGTAAAAGCTGTACTTTACAATACAGGTATAGAACAGGTTATATCTACATGGCAAGTCAAGGTGGAAGCTGAACAACATGGAAATATACACCAAATATATATTTATAAAAAAAATTAGAATAAATACTCATTTAACATATATTGCTAAACATACATTCAGTCAGAAACAAGTGCATTATATATATTGTAGATATGGAAGAAGTACAAAATACAGTTACTTTTGTTATATGGCTTTGTATCAATTTAAGCAGTGATTATTATAGTAATAGGAAATCAAAGCACTGACAGTACCTTTCTAATGGCAAACGCTCTAATCACAATATGTGGGTATTTCTGACACCCTAGATACTTCACACCAATTGGTCCATACTTGACTTCCTCATCCAACTGTTTGGGCCAGAAACATGGATTCCCCTGGGTCAATGAAGATGTATATAATTGATTAAACTGATAAAGCCCATGATAATCATTATAACATATCATAACAGACCAGATATATATGACCCCCATATATATCTTTCATAACAGACCACATATATATATATTGGAACAAACCACATATATATTTTGTAACAGACCACACATAAATATTTCATTACAGACCACACATATATATTTTGTAACAAACCACATATATATTTTGTAACAAACCACATATATATTTTGTAACAGACCACACATATATATTTCATAACAGACCACAAAAATATGTATTTTCATAACAGACCACATATATATTTCATAACAGACCACAAATATTTTTCATAACATACCACATAATTATATATTTGTCACAGACCACCCATTTATATTTCATAACAGATCACATATACATTTCATAACAGACCACATATACATTTCATAACAGACCACATATATATTTCATAACAGACCACATATATATTTTCATAACAGACCACATACATATATATTTTATGACAGACCACATATATATTTTGTAACAGACCACACATATATATTTCATAACAGAACACATATACATTTCATAACAGACCACATATACATTTCATAACAGACCACATATACATTTCATAACAGACCACATATATATTTTCATAACAGACCACATACATATATATTTTATGACAGACCACATATATATTTTGTAACAGACCACATATATATTTCATAACAGACCACATAATTATATATTTCATAACAGACCACATACATATATATTTTATGACAGACCACATATATATTTTGTAACAGACCACATATATATTTCATAACAGACCACATAATTATATATTTCATAACAGACCACATATATATTTTCATAACAGACCACAGGTGTTCACCTGGGATGAACCAGCAACTGTCTGTAAGCTTAGACTGGACAGCTTCCGGGCATTTGTAATTTGCCGGGTCCCTGATGGGATACAAAACCCACATCAGTGAGTGGTGATATCAGAAAACAGGAAACCACATAATACCTATTTGAAGACAGTACTTTAGTTTGCAAACAAACCAACAGAAATAATTCTAGACAATGTTCTCAAATATCTGTATATAAACAGACAGAACCAGTATAATTTTATCACTATAAATAAAAGTACATATTAGATATCCAATCAGAACACATTAATGTTGTCAAGACACTTACACTTATTGCTAACAGCATTACTCATCAATAAAAAGCTACATAAATAGATAATTATATAAAAACAAAAAAATATCAGATAATGATTTATTATTATATTAACAGAGCTGCTCTACTGCTGTTCTGCATCACAGCAATATAACAGTTGGTTAGCAAGTAATGCAGACTGATATTTTCCATACTTACCCGGGCACATTTGTTTTCATGAAGCACAACCAAAGCATTAATTTTATGGTCATACAGTAGACGCCATATATCATTTATTGTTCCAGGCATTGGCCATTGTGTCACAACAAAATTGTTATCACAGTGGTAGCCCTGGAATAAATAGACACGATAAGTTGATAACAGTAATCACTTGCTGACCATCCTAAATGAGATATGTCATATTATTAGATTCAAGTCCAATATTTTTACAGGACTATGTTTGTCATATACTGTAGAGTCACATAGGATTGGGAATTTGTGAACCATTTATTTTTGTGGGTTTCATGGGTGAGCTTATCCACAAAATTAATTAATTCCTCACAAAAAATATGAATGAAATATAAATGTAGAGCTTAGGCTGAATCATTCTCTAGTTATTGGTCGGCCAACGTTTGGCAGCCGACTAACAGACCTTCCTACCGATCAACTGACATATGCAAAGCATTATACCCCCTTTTCTTCGCAAGTATGTTTGTAAAATTACTACACATTTTTCTTCCTTGTCACCTTCATTTAGTCAGCATGAAATTTTTAAGTTTGATAAGAATATATTAGAAGAAAAGATGTGTACAAATTTGGTATAATACATTGACCTTTGATTACGGAATCATTGACTGACAGAAGGAAGTCTACCTTTTTTCATCTTCAAGATTTAAAATTCCATGAAATTGCTTAACCATGGAATGATTTATGTAAATCCATGAGACAAGGAACAAACTAATTATATAAATGGAAAGCATATAACATGATTAACCAATATTAGTTTTGTCAAATAAATAGACAGGCAATTTATTAAATTTTCTTTTAGAATTGTAATGTCTTCTATAAATACAATGCATATGATTCTCTTAAGGACTTTTCTGGTACAACGTCATGAAGTTAAACTAGATTTTTATGACTAAAGTGAATAAAATCACCCATGAGCACAACTGACACCAAAAAGGCCAAAAACTTAAATACCTGGGTTCCACTAATATTTAAACAAATAAAGGGTAAATATACTAGCAGATCTTTTTTTATTGGTATTTTTTTTGTAGCAAAAAAAACCAAGATTGTAAAAACAGTCCATGTTTTGCATACAGAAATAGAATTGGTTGAGTTAGTGGAAACCAGGATATTCCTTAAATCTAAGTTGATAATCATAATGAGCAAGTAAAAAAGACCAACTTTACATAAAGACCATGTCCATGTAGTCTTATTTCCCATAAGTACACTATTTCAATGATCAGAATGTACATTGTTCTTACTCCAGCATAAATAAATCATGAACTTATATCATTTATTTCTACTTACATCAACTAACACAGCATTAATGAAATCTGTACCCATATCATTCATTTCTACAGTCTGTAAGTAAGGCCGTGCTCTCTCAGCTGAAAGCAAAATATTCAGGAATGTACTATATTTGCTGAACTTGTAAAATCCTACAGTAGGTTTTGATACATATGCCAATTTTCAACCAGATATTCTTTTTGATGAAGAGAAAGTTTCTGTTTGTATGTTTGAGTTTTACATCCCTTTCCAACAGTCAGAGTCATATGAGGCGGACAGTTTACCTAATCATCATTCCCTGGAAGAACTAGTACTAGCTGGCTCCCAACCTCTGTAAGCAACTGCCTACTTTCTCTCACATATTAAAGAGACATGGTAGAAAGTTTCTGTACATTTTACCCAAACGTTTCCAAGTTTTAGATCATTAAAAGATAAGGTGGTGTAAAGATAACTCGTTAGAAAAACAGACAGACATCCCATATAGAAGTGCTTTTTATAACTAGTATGAAAGATCTTTGCTCTTTGTTGTTGATATTTTCGTACAATATTTCATGTCAAAAAACCATAAACCATAAACGTACGAGGAAGTAACATAATATCCCTGCTTTTGTTTCTATTCTCGTCACGATGCCCACTAGCGCAGTCTCCTATAGGAATTTTTGGCACAATATCTTCTAGAAACTGAAACAATAACAAGAAATGGCAAATTTGCTAAACACCATGTTGCTAGTAGTTAACCAGCATTAAACTAAACTATGCATAATTATAGTGATACAATCAATGATAGAATAAAAAAAACACCATAAGTTAATGTGACAAAAGTGTACCTAGTCTTGTTAAAGCCTTATAACAGAATATGAAGCTTTAAATTGGAAATAAATTTGAATCAGCAATAGAAAGCAATATAAAATGTTAGCAGGTACTTCATTAACTCACACCTTGGTACAGTAAACCAACAGTCCCCTATTTCTATAATGATTTTAACAGGATAGGGCCTACATATCTTACATTACACAGAAACAATGAGGAGACTGATTATATAGATTAGATTCACTACGCAATGACTAAATAAAAATAAAACTTCAACTCTTCAAAACAAGAACATCAAAATATAGAATGTGGCCCAGGAGGAGATGTGGAACTTTTGTTCCCCAGTTGAATGGACGTAAGACACGTTCACCATTTATGGATGCTGGCAACCAATATCTCATACAGTTTGGATACTTTCATGATTCTATTTACATGTTTGTCTTCTGCATTCAAACATTGCTCACCTAGCACTACATTATAGCGGCCCTCTCTTAAGACAACAACATAATTTTGCTTCTCCCAAAGGGTGTTGCTTTGGAGAGGTTGCACTGCATATACAATGTACTTTCACACTTTTACATTACAATCAGTAGTTGGTTTGTAGCACCTCCACTTACCTGGAACTCCTTTTCAAATCCCAGAATGTCTGTTTGTGGATCTTTGAGCATAAGTTTGTGAGCAACAGCAGGTACTTGTGAAGATGGTATCACAGTAGAACATATCTGTACATACATGGCTAGTGTATCATAGATCAATCTATACTGACTCTGTAAAGTCAAAATGTATACAAGAATTAATTACTGATTGCAGTATATTAGACTATGTGAAAACATCATAATATATCAATAATGTATGGACCTTTTAGAGGTACACACTTAAGCATTTATTTGCTTGCACCAAGTCCTCAAATTAGACAACATAAGCTTTAAGTCCAGTCTGGGGAAGCTCAAAAAGCAAACAGTCAATTTCAAAATTTAATCAGTAACAACCAATCATATGCCATGAATGAAAGACCAGTATTACACACATAACCAATCAGATGTCAGTAATAAAAGACCGGTATTACACACATAACCAATCAGATGTCAGTAATAAAAAACCGGTATTACACACATAACCAATCAGATGCCAGGAATAAAAGACTGGTATTACACACATAACCAATCAGATGTCAGTAATAAAAGACCGGTATTACACACATAACCAATCAGATGTCAGGAATAAAAGACTGGTATTACACACATAACCAATCAGATGTCAGTAATAAAAGACCGGTATTACACACATAACCAATCAGATGTCAGTAATAAAAGACCGGTATTACACACATAACCAATCAGATGTCAGTAAAAAGACCGGTATTACACACATAACCAATCAGATGTCAGTAATAAAAGACCGGTATTACACACATAACCAATCAGATGCCAGGAATAAAAGACTGGTATTACACACATAACCAATCAAATGTCAGGATTAAAAGACTGATATTACACAGATAACCAATCAGATGTCAGGAATAAAAGACTGGTATTACACACATAACCAATCAGATGTCAGGAATAAAAGACTGTTATTACACACATAACCAATCAGATGTCAGTAATAAAAGACTGGTATTACACACATAACCAATCAGATGCCAGGAATAAAAGACTGGTATTACACACATAACCAATCAGATGTCAGTAATAAAAGACTGGTATTACACACATAACCAATCAGATGCCAGGAATAAAAGACTGGTATTACACACATAACCAATCAGATGTCAGTAATAAAAGACTGATATTACACAAATAACCAATCAGATGTCAGGAATAAAAGACTGGTATTACACACATAACCAATCAGATGTCAGGAATAAAAGACTGTTATTACACACATAACCAATCAGATGTCAGTTATAAAAGACTGGTATTACACACATAACCAATCAGATGCCTGGAATAAAAGACTGGTATTACACACATAACCAATCAGATGTCAGTAATAAAAGACTGGTATTACACACATAACCAATCAGATGTCAGGAATAAAAGACTGTTATTACACACATAACCAATCAGATGTCAGTAATAAAAGACTGGTATTACACACATAACCAATCAGATGCCAGGAATAAAAGACTGGTATTACACACATAACCAATCAGATGTCAGTAATAAAAGACTGGTATTACACACATAACCAATCAGATGCCAGGAATAAAAGACTGGTATTACACACATAACCAATCAGATGTCAGTAATAAAAGACTGTTATTACACACATAACCAATCAGATGTCAGTAATAAAAGACTGATATTACACAGATAACCAATCAGATGCCAGGAATAAAAGACTGGTATTACACACATAACCAATCAGATGTCATTAATAAAAGACTGGTATTACACACATAACCAATCAGATGCCAGGAAGTAAAGACCGGTATTACACTCATAACCAATCAGATGTCAGTAATAAAAGACTGATATTACACACATAACTAATCAGATGCCAGGAAGTAAAGACCGGTATTACACTCATAACCAATCAGATGTCAGTAATAAAAGACTGGTATTTCACACATAACCAATCAGATGTCAGTAATAAAAGACCGGTATTACACACATAACCAATCAGATGCCAGGAATAAAAGACCGGTATTACACACATAACCAATCAGATGTCAGGAATAAAAGACCGGTATTAAACACATAACCAATCAGATGTCATGAATAAAAGACTGGTATTACACATATAACCAATCAGATGTCAGTAATAAAAGACTGGTATTACACACATAACCAATCAGATGTCAGGAATAAAAGACTGGTATTACACACATAACCAATCAGATGTCAGGAATAAAAGACTGGTATTACACACATAACCAATCAGATGTCAGGAATAAAAGACCGGTATTAAACACATAACCAATCAGATGCCAGGAATAAAAGACCGGTATTAAACACATAACCAATCAGATGTCATTAATAAAAGACTGGTATTACACATATAACCAATCAGATGCCAGGAAGTAAAGACTGGTATTACACATATAACCGATCAGATGTCAGGATTAAAAGACCGGTATTACACACATAACCATTCAGATGTCATGAATAAAAGACTGGTATTACACATATAACCAACCAGATGTCAGGAATAAAAGACTGGTATTACACACATAACCAATCAGATGACAGGAATAAAAGACTGGTATTACACACATAACCAATCAGATGTCAGGAATTAAAGACTGGTAATAAACATATAGAACCAGCTTTAACTTAAGTCTTAAAGCAAATGAACCAATCTGAATCTAAAACTATCTTTCTGTAATCAGATTCAAACCATATCAATGTAAAAACTCGAACTAGACAAATGTATAACAGTATGTCTGGAAAATCTACACTCATGCTTCCATTACATTATATCATCTTATGCTGAGGCAGTCAGAAGAAAAGTAACTTATCACACAGAAGTATGGGTAGACAGATAATTCATTGGTGCTTCTAAGTACAATCTTAAAAATACAACATGACACTTAATGTTCTCTCCCTTGAGATCTTTTTTTCTTTAACAAATTTCTGGTTAAAAAATAGCTGACTGATGTGACACTGTTGGGATTGTATGGCAGACTAATTAACATAAACGTCACAGCAGGAGATAACATATTATATGATGTAGCTATTCTCTGATATATTGGCATTAAATATGTATAAGAACAGTGTCAGTTACTGCATGCTGATATTACATACACCAGAAGCAAAAACATGCAATACACAATCCCAAGTTAGAGAAGAATTGTTTTATTTGATTATCTAAAAGTCCATAATTGATCATTAATCAAATGATTTTTACATAATAATGTCTTTAAAGATTATTTATCAACCTATATGAGAACATAGACTGTGATTAAATATACCAAGCAACAAAGACAAAACCATCTGTGACAGCTATGAATAGGTGACTAATCAAAGGTTTTGGATGCATTTTAATGAGGTAGAAATATGGTGTCAGTATGGGAACTGATTGATTTTCTGGTTGCAATATCAGGCATTAAATGCTCCAAGATACTCAAAATATCCCAGTTCTAAATCTATGATACAAACATGATGATGCTGTATAAAATATTCAAACACATTTTTAATACATAAACTGAAATTATTTCAAGACATGAAATTCAATCACCCTACCCCAGACAATGAAATAGTATAATCAAGTTGACAGAATACAGTCAAAAACTCAATATCAAGTCCTTCTAAGGGACCTAAGGTCTTAATAATTAGGTGGCCTCATCATAGAGGATACATTGAACATTGGTCCAACAACAAGTGGTTGCTTTAATAAGGTGACCATAACACAGAGGTGATTGCTGTGAGGTCTTACTGTACAGTGTCACTTTTACTGAGCGGCCCTCACTTGTGCAACAACCTCCTTTCAGCAACAGCATGATTTTTTAACCACTTCACAATTTAACTATTAATTTAATCTCTCTAGAGCAATAACCTCTCAACAACAACTACTCCCAAAAGGTGTTGCTTTGGAGAGGTTGCACTGTTCTTGCAATATGATAATACAGATTAACATGTAACTTACAATTGTTCGAACCATATTTTTCCTATACTTTCTGAGATGTAACACTGTACTATAAATATCAACAAAACTTTCACTATCTAACTGTTTCAAGCAGTAGTCTATAGCAAGAAAACTTGCTGTACGTCCACCTCCACATCTGAAAAGTAAAATTTATACATCAAAATACCAAGCATGATATGCATACAGCTAAAATAAAGTTGTTATTCAAAAGAAGTTCCCAGCAATTCAAGCATATAAGGTGGGTGACAGTAGTTGTTGTCAGCTATCCCCAGCTTACATCTCAGTCAACATCATAGTAATTACAAGATTCTTGTAAAACAAGAAAAAAAGCCAGCCACAAATGGCACACATTTTACAACTCTGAGGTGAAACAATTTCTGTTGTACAATGCATTGGAAACAAAGGATGTTTTAATTTACCACAAAATCACTGAGTAGTTTTTATTTATCAAGCACATTATTGGAAAGTGTTAACATGTTCTTTTGGTATAGCACCAGTAAATTAGGTTACAAAGTAAAACTGCTCTATTGGAAACAAACACTGCAAGCAAACACATTCCTGAACAATTTATGACCATATTACATAGAACAACAGTGTCTAAAAGCAGGTTTGAAACAAAATAAGAAGTCAAATAAGAATTCTTCAAGATGGTCTTCTTTTAGGGCATGATCTTAAGTAAAACAAGTTGCCAGTTTATTTGTTTGTTATTTGATCTATCTTGACTTAATTATAGACTTAAGTATACTGTACACAGCGTTAGTATATCAGAGATCCTGGAAATGCTGTCTGAGCAAAAATAATTGTCTGTTTCGCAAGTGTGCAAGATCCAATCAGTGGACATATAGCTGTGAGAACACAACGTCTATTCTAGTCTAATCATACAGTAAGCAATATTTGGAAGTTACATTATTTTTGATGATAGCAGTTGCAGACGATTCTCACACATAACCCAGATTTATATGGGCAGAAATTATAATGTCTGTGTCTGAGAAATATTCTCTCTCATAATAAATGCAACAAAAATCTCATAACAAACCTATAATACAGTGCACATTATTAGATGATGTAAGACAGCGCATTTCTCTCTAAACAGATTTTATTGGTGTGACTTAAGTTTCATCCGTAAAAAAGAAGTGTTCATTCAATGAATATAAGTAAAAATGATACTTATATACTTGTAAATTGTTATAAACAAATCAATAAAACCAGCCGATTCCCACATTACACGGGTATAAGCCATTTATTGATACAATCATTGCATAGAACAAAGATCTCAAACAAGAAGTTATAGAAACGTTACATCAGCACAGTACAGATATACTACATTCTATTTGAGAGAGAACTCAGGTGTTTAGCTTACAGGACAAAATTTAGTTGGGATATTTGGGAAGGTAAATGAAACTCCTTCAGAATGCTCTATTCTAGAAAGAGGACATTTGGTGGTGGTGCAGACTGAATAAGACACCATTATCCATGCAAGCAGTAAAATAAATGGCCATCTGTAAATACATTAAATGTAGTCACCAACAAAAAGATTACAGGCAAAAAAATAAAGGTCACATGTGAATAAATTAAAGGATACCTTTGAACAATGAACACTTACTGGAACATGAATATTATTGATATGGACACTATTAACTATGAACTGTTGCTGAAGGGTGGTTATTGCTCAAGAGAGGGCATCCGGAGAGGTTGTAATGTACTTCAAACCTTCCTACAATGATCATTGTGCATGGAGGACATACTTCTAACCTTCTTACTGTGACCTTTGTGCATAAAGGACATACTTCTAACCTTCTTACTGTGACCTTTGTGCATGAAGGACATACTTCTAACCTTCTTACTGTGACCTTTGTGCATAAAGGACATACTTCTAACCTTCTTACTGTGACCTTTGTGCATAAAGGACATACTTCTAACCTTCTTACTGTGACCTTTGTGTATAAAGGACATACTTCTAACCTTCTTACTGTGACCTTTGTGTATAAAGGACATACTTCTAACCTTCTTACTGTGACCTTTGTGCATAAAGGACATACTTCTGACCTTCTTACTGTGACCTTTGTGTATAAAGGAAATACTTCTAACCTTCTTACTGTGACCTTTGTGTATAAAGGACATACTTCTAACCTTCTTACTGACCTTTGTGCATAAAGGACATACTTCTAACCTTCTTACTGTGACCTTTGTGCATAAAGGACATACTTCTGACCTTCTTACTGTGACCTTTGTGTATAAAGGAAATACTTCTAACCTTCTTACTGTGACCTTTGTGTATAAAGGACATACTTCTAACCTTCTTACTGACCTTTGTGCATAAAGGATATACTTCTGACCTTCTTACTGTGACCTTTGTGCATATAGGACATACTTCTAACCTTCTTACTGTGACCTTTGTGCATAAAGGACATACTTCTAACCTTCTTACTGTGACCTTTGTGCATAAAGGACATACTTCTAACCTTCTTACTGTGACCTTTGTGTATAACGGACATACTTCTAACCTTCTTACTGACCTTTGTGCATAAAGGACATACTTTTAACCTTCTTACTGTGACCTTTGTGCATAAAGGACATACTTCTAACCTTCTTACTGTGACCTTTGTGCATAAAGGACATACTTCTAACCTTCTTACCATGACCTTTGTGCATGAAGGACATACTTCAAACATTACTATGGTGACCTTTGTGCATGAAGAACATACATCTAAAGTTCCTATGGTGACATTTGTGCATGAAGGACATACTTCTAACATTCCTATTGTTACCTTTGTGCATAAAGGACATACTTCTAACCTTCTTATTGTGACCTTTGTGCATAAAGGGCATACTTCTAACCTTCTTACTGTGACCTTTGTGCATAAAGGACATACTTCTAACCTTCTTATTGTGACCTTTGTGCATAAAGGACATACTTCTAACTTTCCTATGGTGACCTTTGTGCATGAAGGACATACTTCAAACATTACTATGGTGACATTTGTGCATGAAGGACATACTTCTAACCTTCTTATTGTGACCTTTGTGCATGAAGGACATACTTCTAACCTTCTTACTGTGACCTTTGTGCATAAAGGACATACTTCTAACCTTTTTTTCTGTGACCTTTGTGCATAAAGGACATACTTCTAACATTCTTTTTGTGCATAAAGGACATACTTCTAACCTTCTTACTGTGACCTTTGTGCATGAAGGACATACTTATAACATTCCTATGGTGACCTCAGTGCATGAAGGACATACTTCTAACATTCCTATGGTGACCTTTGTGCATGAAGGACATACTCCTAACCTTCTTACTGTGACCTTTGTGCATGAAGGACATACTTCTAACATTCCTATTGTTACCTTTGTGCATGAAGGACATACTTCTAACATTCCTATGGTGACATTTGTGCATGAAGAACATACTTCTAAAGTTCCTATGGTGACATTTGTGCATGAAGGACATACTTCTAACATTCCTATTGTTACCTTTGTGCATAAAGGACATACTTCTAACCTTCTTATTGTGACCTTTGTGCATGAAGGACATACTTCTAACCTTCTTATTGTGACCTTTGTGCATAAAGGACATACTTCTTACCTTCTTACTGTGACCTTTGTGCATAAAGGACATACTTTTAACCTTCTTACTGTGACCTTTGTGCATAAAGGACATACTTCTAACCTTCTTACTGTGACCTTTGTGCATAAAGGACATACTTCTAACCTTCTTACCATGACCTTTGTGCATGAAGGACATACTTCAAACATTACTATGGTGACCTTTGTGCATGAAGAACATACATCTAAAGTTCCTATGGTGACATTTGTGCATGAAGGACATACTTCTAACATTCCTATTGTTACCTTTGTGCATAAAGGACATACTTCTAACCTTCTTATTGTGACCTTTGTGCATAAAGGGCATACTTCTAACCTTCTTACTGTGACCTTTGTGCATAAAGGACATACTTCTAACCTTCTTATTGTGACCTTTGTGCATAAAGGACATACTTCTAACTTTCCTATGGTGACCTTTGTGCATGAAGGACATACTTCAAACATTACTATGGTGACATTTGTGCATGAAGGACATACTTCTAACCTTCTTATTGTGACCTTTGTGCATGAAGGACATACTTCTAACCTTCTTACTGTGACCTTTGTGCATAAAGGACATACTTCTAACCTTTTTTTCTGTGACCTTTGTGCATAAAGGACATACTTCTAACATTCTTTCTGTGCATAAAGGACATACTTCTAACCTTCTTACTGTGACCTTTGTGCATGAAGGACATACTTATAACATTCCTATGGTGACCTCAGTGCATGAAGGACATACTTCTAACATTCCTATGGTGACCTTTGTGCATGAAGGACATACTTCTAACATTCCTATTGTTACCTTTGTGCATGAAGGACATACTTCTAACATTCCTATGGTGACATTTGTGCATGAAGAACATACTTCTAAAGTTCCTATGGTGACCTTTGTGCATGAAGGACATACTTCTAACATTCCTATTGTTACCTTTGTGCATAAAGGACATACTTCTAACCTTCTTATTGTGACCTTCGTGCATGAAGGACATACTTCTAACCTTCTTATTGTGACCTTTGTGCATGAAGGACATACTTCTAACCTTCTTATTGTGACCTTTGTGCATAAAGGACATACTTCTTACCTTCTTACTGTGACCTTTGTGCATAAAGGACATACTTTAACCTTCTTTCTGTGACTTTTGTGCATAAAGGACATACTTCTAACATTCTTTCTGTGACCTTTGTGCATAAAGGACATACTTCTAACCTTCTTACTGTGACCTTTGTGCATGAAGGACATACTTCTAACATTCCTATTGTTACCTTTGTGCATGAAGGACATACTTCTAACATTCCTATGGTGACATTTGTGCATGAAGAACATACTTCTAAAGTTCCTATGGTGACATTTGTGCATGAAGGACATACTTCTAACATTCCTATTGTTACCTTTGTGCATGAAGGACATACTTCTAACATTCCTATGGTGACATTTGTGCATGAAGAACATACATCTAACCTTCTTACTGTGACCTTTGTGCATAAAGGACATACTTCTAACCTTCTTACTGTGACCTTTGTGCATGAAGGACATACTTCTAACATTCCTATTGTTACCTTTGTGCATGAAGGACATACTTCTAACATTCCTATGGTGACATTTGTGCATGAAGAACATACATCTAAAGTTCCTATGGTGACATTTGTGCATAAAGGACATACTTCTAACATTCCTATTGTTACCTTTGTGCATAAAGGACATACTTCTAACCTTCTTATTGTGACCTTCGTGCATGAAGGACATACTTCTAACCTTCTTATTGTGACCTTTGTGCATGAAGGACATACTTCTAACCTTCTTATTGTGACCTTTGTGCATAAAGGACATACTTCTTACCTTCTTACTGTGACCTTTGTGCATAAAGGACATACTTTAACCTTCTTTCTGTGACTTTTGTGCATAAAGGACATACTTCTAACATTCTTTCTGTGACCTTTGTGCATAAAGGACATACTTCTAACCTTCTTACTGTGACCTTTGTGCATGAAGGACATACTTCTAACATTCCTATGGTGACCTCAGTGCATGAAGGACATACTTCTAACATTCCTATGGTGACCTTTGTGCATGAAGGACATACTTCTAAAGTTCCTATGGTGACCTTTGTGCATGAAGGACATACTTCTAACCTTCTTATTGTGACCTTCGTGCATGAAGGACATACTTCTAACATTCCTATGGTGACCTCAGTGCATGAAGGACATACTTCTAACCTTCTTATTGTGACCTTCGTGCATGAAGGACATACTTCTAACATTCCTATGGTGACCTTTGTGCATGAAGGACATACTTCTAACATTCCTATGGTGACCTTTGTGCATGAAGGACATACTTCTAACATTCCTATGGTGACCTTTGTGCATGAAGGACATACTTCTAACCTTCTTATTGTGACCTTCGTGCATGAAGGACATACTTCTAACCTTCTTATTGTGACCTTTGTGCATGAAGGACATACTTCTAACCTTCTTATTGTGACCTTTGTGCATAAAGGACATACTTCTTACCTTCTTTCTGTGACCTTTGTGCATAAAGGACATACTTCTAACCTTCTTTCTGTGACTTTTGTGCATAAAGGACATACTTCTAACATTCTTTCTGTGACCTTTGTGCATAAAGGACATACTTCTAACCTTCTTACTGTGACCTTTGTGCATGAAGGACATACTTCTAACATTCCTATGGTGACATTTGTGCATGAAGGACATACTTCTAACATTCCTATGGTGACCTTTGTACATGAAGAACATACTTGTTATCTTCCTACAGTGACCTTTGTGCATGAAAAACATACTTCTAACGTTCCTATGGTGACCTTTGTGCATGAAAAACATACTTCTAACGTTCCTATGGTGACCTTTGTACATGAAGAACATACTTGTTATTTTCCTACAGTGACCTTTGTGCATGAAAAACATACTTCTAACGTTCCTATGGTGACCTTTGTGCATGAAAAACATATTTCTCACGTTCCTATGGTGACCTTTGTGCATGAAGAACATACTTCTAACCTTCCAACATTGACCTTTGTGTACAGGTATGACTGATTTGAAGCTGACCTTAGTATAAGACAGAGGCCTTGATATAGAATTTCTGCACTGAAAAACACTGATTGGACAATAAGTACCTGCAATGTACAAGCATAGGTCCAGGTACTGACAACATTTCACGATTTACACGACGTCGTACATCTAACAAGAAACCAGGATCGGTGTAATCATCGCTGAATCCCGTCATCTCAAAATGCTTTATTATTCGAGGTATTTCACAACCGTCCTGAATAAAAACAAGTACCATAATTGAGTTAAATGCACAATGTTATAATAATAACACAGGTGTATCTCATACATCCTCATTATTCATAGGTATCAATAAGTAGTAGGTATAGTAAGTGCAGATAAAAACAAAGCCCAGTTCCAAGATTGTGAGTTGCTAAGAATCTCCAGATTCAATTAAAAAACTCAATCTCAGACTATTTGGATAAAAAATACAAACTACAACCACTTCAGGACTTTATATTGAAAATAATGATACTGGGTATACTGGTATATTGCTATAAATGTTGACATACAATTAACAATCATATTTCATTCATGGATATAGAATTACTAATTGAATTTTATAACCAATTATCTTAGGATAACATTTAACATACTGAGTATAGTATGTCACAATATTACTAAGAAGTAACAGAGAACCTTCATATAATATCACAGAACATGCTCCCGGAAGAATTTCATATAACTGAATTAGTATCGCAGAATCACTCATCTGCTAAAGTACTGAATTTATCTATTGTCATGGTAACACATTCAAGTCACAAGAACTAGATATTAATCTTAATGAAATAGAAATTATCAAATTATCGACACAAATCATAAAATAGTGCGTTGAAAGTAATCATAGTATATTGCAGATTTCAGGAAGAAATAAAATGAGACAAAAATCACAGCTTAATTTTTCCAGAAGTTATATACTATATATACACAGTCATGCAGTACATTATATGGATGGAAATAAAAAATCTTACTTTGATGAAAAGAAAGGAAATGATACATCAACTATAACTGATGTTAGTGATAATAATACTTATTATAACAAGAGAAATAAAGACCACATTGGATCAATCACACCCAAACAAGGTGAGATCATAATATTCTGTATCAATCAAATATAATATACAACAAGATGTGATTATAAAATACAATGCTCCCTGTGGATGACCTTGACCTACTGACCTTAAAATGGACATCGTGTAGAGATTGTCATGAGGAACCAACATATGAAGTTTGATGACTGTAGGCAAGGTTAAAAATTGGTACAAACAGACAGACATGCCAAAACCAATATGCCCCTGATCTATTGATACGGGGACATAAAAAGATACTTCATATAATACAAATATATACTGATAGTGACAACCAATTTTGTCTCAATCAATAGTAACATTTTATGAACCTGTAATAATTGTTACCATGATTTACATGTATGCAAGGAATGTAATATAATCATATGAAACTTGAAATATAAAATGTAATGGAGACTGAATACAGGATAAATTATTTATTATAAATCAACCAAGGACAGGTTTCAATTACTCAGCAACAAAGAAATGGAACACAATACATTTCCTGATGGAAAACTGCATTATTTATGAACTCACGAAATGTGGGAGGTAAAAAGTTAATGCGATATCTGCATCAATGAACTTCTTCAAACAATACATAGTGCTTAAACAACCTATATTTTAAGCCAATCAGATTGCTCAAATGGCCTATGTATTAAGCCAATCAGATTGCTCAAACGGCCTATATTTTAAGCCAATCAGATTGCTCAAATGGCCTATATAAAGCCAATCAGATTGCCCTATGCCTCGATACATCTTATTTCTGATCCATATGAAATGTTACTTATTCAAAAAAAATTCTTCGTAATTATGTATAGTGCTACTTTGTACATCAGCTATTTGTTAGTATTTCGCATGTTAAAAGAGCAGTGGGCTCCAGTCCATTCACAACTGAAGAAATTTTGAATTAACTATAACCTGTACAAGTGCTAAAACTTTAGAAATGGAATGCAGAAAACTGCACTAACGTTCATTCACAGCATTTGGAATGTAAAATCAGTTGAGTGAGACCCGTCTCCGTGGTGGAGTGGTTAAGGTAGCAGACTTCAAATCACTGTAACCTCTCACTGACAGAGAGTAGTGGGTTTGAGCCCTGCTACCAACCATGTCTCTTTATGTGAGATAGTAGGCAGTTGCTTATGGAGGATGAGTGTCTAGTACTGGTTCTTCTCAGGAGCAATGTTTAGGTGAACTGTCCACCTCATATGACTCTGACTGTTGAAAAGGGGCGTAAAACTTGATATAAACAAAAAAAAGTTGAGAGAGTGTCACAGTATTTTCAGAGTTATCTAACTTTACAAAAGATCTATGAGCATTAAAAACATATCATCTATACACTTATTTACTTACTTCACAAATTTGGAATGTTCGTATGACAAGTTTCGAAAGCTCTAAAGTATGCACGAGTTCTATGTGGATATCACCATGCCGTACATACTTGTTCACACTAAGTATATCTCCCCAGTATTTATCACATTGTGGCTGAAGAAAACAGAATATTAGAGGATATTAACATGCTTAATTACAGCAATCTCTCACCTTTATGTGTAGCTCAACCATGTGTTTTTAACCCATGATGGAAGATTAATACACTGAATCAACTGTCACATGAGTATAGTCGGAACATAATTTAGTTATTGAATAAAATGCATTTACAGATAATAGATAAGAATAATTTAGCAAAATGGTATTTGTAAGTGTCGCAGGTGTGGTGGGTAGAACATAATCTCATGAATCAACAGGAAGTTCAATTCCAGATATGTTTGAATGTCCATATCCCCTATTTGACTTAGTGAATTATTCTAACTAATTCCATCACGGTTCAAAACACATGGTCAAGTTATATAATCTTGCAACAAATATAATGCAACAAAACAGCTTAGACTTCATAAAATCATGATTAGCATGACTGGTATAGTTGGAAATCACTGACGTCCAGTCTGTGCCAGACGTTATAATGTGTTGATGTATTCATTATATTATTATGACAGTCATATTGGGAAATTGCTAATATTCATGATAATACACCACTGTGCCAGACCTAATGTGTTGATGTTACACCACCGTTGTATTACTGAATTTACTCCAATTTTTTAAATTAAACAAACATTGCAAACTTCCTCTGACCATCTTTGAGATTATTGTACTTATTCTTTTCAAAGAAGTTTATTCTTTATTAGTATTAATATAGAAGGGTTTTTTATCTATCATTATTAAAAAGAAATCAATAACTTACTGCAGCATTTTCGAAAAGCCCTGTTGCCATAACAACAACATGAACATTTTCTTGCCACACAAGATGCCAGAATGCTGCTACTTGTTTACCACGTGGACCTGTGATACAAAAACATAAAATACCCAATATATATGTGATTCTAAATTTAGTATTTCCATTAGAGATTGAAATCCTCAAATGTAAAAATAGTGCATAAAGTTTAGCAATAGCATTAAATCATAACACGAGAAGGCATTATGTGTCACGTCACGAAATTTCACGTCTACATTTTATCACTTTGTTATACGAATCTATTCACTACCATCAACACTGTTCACTACTACCTCACCAGTGACTTTCAGTTACATAACCCCAAACATGCGTTGTGCTGAGGCGCAACGCAATATGATTATTTCTCTACAAAATAGACAGAAGCTGTTTTCCGACTAAAATAATACAATTTTATTGGCCTGGGATGAATATTTCTATTGTTTTATATTAGGATTATTAACCTAGTAGAAATAATACCAGCCTTAGGTCACATCCCAAGGTCAGTGTGTCCTCATAAAACAGCAATAAATGAGTATCATATCATATTTCTTCCATATATTGCTACACCCTGGAGATTCATACAATAGATTTGGATAGCTCAACTAAATGATGGACATAGTTCTACCCAAACCATAAGAATTATGAAAGATTTCACTATTGATGTTTTTGTAACCATTAGTTACCACAAAATATCTGCTCATAGCTCATCTTCTGCAGTTCACTTTGAATTATCTTGTAATCATAAACCAATTGATAAAAGCTGCCTTTAATGTGTATGAAATATTCATGGAACTTCATTCTGAGGGAAAATTCTGGTGTGACGAAATTTAAACAAAGTGCTATGGAAACCAACAACACAAGGCTGTATCTAGTGAAATGTTAGATTAAGTTGATATGTGTTAATAGACATGTAAATATCCTCAGTAAATTGGCTTGGCTTTACAGCAATCAATAGTATTCCTTCTACAGCCTGTGGGCCCAATGGTAATCAACAATACAATATTTACGGACATTACAAGATTATCTTTGATGATAAATCTTTGCTAAGTCTGCTTATATTATAGAAGTACACCCTGTTTGGAATACTAATATAGATCTCATCTGTTGTATACCAGTATGCATGTGGATGTATACAACACCAATGGTAAAATTGACCATAAACAGCATCAGCCTGTTTTTGTTGCAGTATATCCTACATTTTGTGTTCATTAAATTATTATCAAACATCATCTTTTGATCACTAGTACATGTACATATTTGCCATTTCCCCAGTACTTTGATGATGATCTAGAGATATAGCTTCTGAAGATTATGTGTCATAACACAAAAGAGAATTGAATATAAGTTGAAATTACAGAACATGACAATCACTGATTAATTGATGCACCAACAGACGAGGTCATTAGGCAACTGTCCTATAAGGTGACCGACGACCCGACAAATATACAGGTAGAACCATCAACCTACTAGAGAGGAAGCTGTCCAGATAGCTTCCACTCATTTAAAATTTTGTCCCAGATGGGATTTGAACTCACAGCAGTGAAGGGTCTGGAGATTATTAGTCAAAGACCATAACCACTTGACCATTAAAGATAGGGTCCATAGTAATATATTTATAAATAATAAATAAAAACTTGACAGCATTGATAATACATACTCGTACCATTGTGTAAGTCATTCAGACATAAATATTGAATGACAGAATTCAAAACATTTTAGTTATATTGGTACAAATATAACTCTGTATATAGGTCACTACGTTGAACTCACCTTGTGTGGCAATATATTCTCTTTCACTTTGATAACCCTGAAATAAAAAACAACAACGTTAGATTTTGAAAGAAGCGAATAAAGTCATATTGAAGACTAGATTGTATAAAGGTATTTGTACACATTTATGAAATAGTTATACTATATAATATACATGTACAGATAATGTACATACCTAGCTATTTCAATAGTCAACAAATTCACAGCCATTTAAAAATGGCATCATACATCATGCTTCAATTAATTTGTTGTATACGATGGACAATAAATTGTTCTGAGACAATAAGTCTCACAATATGGAGTTCAGAGACAATAAACAAAATGGAAATCTGAGACAATAAGTTTCACAATATGGAGTTCAGAGACAATAAACAAAATGGAAAACTGAGACAATAAGTTTCACAATATGGAGTTCAGAGACAATAAACAAAATGGAAATCTGAGACAATAAGTTTCACAATATGGAGTTCAGAGACAATAAACAAAATGGAAAACTGAGACAATAAGTTTCACAATATGGAGTTCAGAGACAATAAACAAAATGGAAAACTGAGACAATAAGTTTCACAATATGGAGTTCAGAGACAATAAACAAAATGGAAAACTGAGACAATAAGTTTCACAATATGGAGTTCAGAGAAAATACACAATATGGAAATCTGAGACAATAAGTTTCACAATATAGAGTTCAGAGAAAATACACAATATGGAAATCTGAGACAATAAGTTTCACAATATGAAGTTCAGAGACAATACACAATATGGAAATCTGAGACAATAAGTTTCACAATATGGAGTTCAGAGACAATAAACAAAATGGAAAACTGAGACAATAAGTTTCACAATATGGAGTTCAGAGAAAATACACAATATGGAAATCTGAGACAATAAGTTTCACAATATGGAGTTCAGAGAAAATACACAATATGGAAATCTGAGACAATAAGTTTCACAATATGAAGTTCAGAGACAATACACAATATGGAAATCTGAGACAATAAGTTTCACAATATGGAGTTCTGGGACAATACACAATATGGAGTTCTGGGACAATACACAATATGGAGTTCTGGGACAATACACAATATGGTGTTCTGGGACAATAAGTTTCACAATATGAAGTTCAGAGACAATACACAATATGGAAATCTGAGACAATAAGTTTCACAATATGAAGTTCAGAGACAATACACAATATGGAAATCTGAGACAATAAGTTTCACAATATGGAGTTCTGAGAAAATACACAACATGGAGTTCTGGGACAATACACAATATGGTGTTCTGGGACAATACACAATATGGTGTTCTGGGACAATAAGTTTCACAATATGGAGTTCTGAGAAAATACACAACATGGAGTTCTGGGACAATACACAATATGGAGTTCTGGGACAATACACAATATGGAGTTCTGGGACAATACACAATATGGTGTTCTGGGACAATAAGTTTCACAATATGAAGTTCAGAGACAATACACAATATGGAAATCTGAGACAATAAGTTTCACAATATGAAGTTCAGAGACAATACACAATATGGAAATCTGAGACAATAAGTTTCACAATATGGAGTTCTGAGAAAATACACAACATGGAGTTCTGGGACAATACACAACATGGAGTTCTGGGACAATACACAATATGGTGTTCTGGGACAATACGCAATATGGTGTTCTGAGCCAATACACAATAAAGTGTTCTAGTTAAGTTTCAAAATACGGTGTTCCAGCTAGGTGTAACAATGAGTTTCCCAATATGGTGTTCTAGCTAGCTGAGACATTAAGTTTCACAACACTGGGGGTATACAGAGATATATGGTGTTCCAATAAAATAACTTTATGATGTGAGCTAGGTGCAAACATCAAAGATAAGTTTGTCACATTGTAGTGAAGTATGACAATGTTACAAGCTGAGTTAATTCACAAAGGGGATATAGGTATGTTTCTGCAGCTAAATTGTACATCATTCTGTCTATCAAAGCTGTGTTAGTGGCTACCTCTGAATAAACAGCATGTTGTAAATAAATGCCATCATTGATTATTTAGAACAAAATGACCTCCAAATAAAGGCCACCAGTCAATAAAGGTCACAATGTGTCCTTCCCAATATTTGTATCCAAGGCCACAATATGTCCTTCCCAATAGCTGTATCCAAGGCCACAATATGTCCTTCCTAATAGCTGTATCCAAGGCCACAATATGTCCTTCCCAATATTATTAGCTGTATCCAAGGCCACAATATGTCCTTCGCAATAGCTGTATCCAAGGCCACAATATGTCCTTCCCAATATCTGTATCCAAGGCCACAATATGTCCTTCCCAATATCTGTATCCAAGGCCACAATGTGTCCTTCCCAATAGCTGTATCCAAGGCCACAATGTGTCCTTCCCAATAGCTGTATCCAAGGCCACAATGTGTCCTTCCCAATAGCTGTATCCAAGGCCACAATGTGTCCTTCCCAATATCTGTATCCAAGGCCACAATATGTCCTTCCCAATATCTGTATCTGGCTACAGTAAGGTAGCACGTCTTTTAAGTTAGTTGTCATGGTAAATAATTGTTAATTTCTACAACAAGTTTCATTTGAATTTGTAATCAAGAAACGTGGATTTATTATTGCTGTCATAATGTGTGTCTAGACTTGGTTTCAATATCCATTAGTTAATAAACACAATGTGAAATTGTAATGGAATACAGCTAATTTCTTATTCTACTATCTGCTACATTAATTTTGATATTAACCTAAAGACAAAAAAAGTTTACAGACTGAAATTCATTAATATAATTAAACTTGGAATATGTATTCTTTTCAGAATACACATCTATAAATATTTGACTGGCAGGTAAAGACATTAAACATCACAGAATCATTGAGTTCATAAAAATAAAAAATAAAACAAGTATTGAAAGACAGAATTAAAACCGGATGCTGAAGGGCAACATGTCGAGCCCGCTGTTAAGAAAACTAATGACCTTGACTTTTGAACTACGAGTATGGGTGATGTTCATGACACATCATCTCATTGAAGTAAACTTTCATACTGAGTTATTTCAAAATCCTTAAATGCAAACAGAAGGTTCAGCCCAGACAAGGAAAACACTTTTGAAGGAAAGTGTAATCTTGACCTTTGACCGCTGTCCAGAACACATCATCTCATTGTAAGTCATTTTTAAATATGTCAATGCATAAAGGAGACCCAGCCCGACCATGTCCTAAAATACTACATGGATCTTGTGCATGTCACACCGTCTCATGGTGTTTTTAAAAAAAAAATGTCAATGCATAAGGGACATGATACTCTTTTGATGTTTGACTTCTCAGAGTGACCTTGACCTTGCAGCTACAACTCTGAGTCTTGTGCACTGCACACTGTCTCATAGTGTTTAACATTATGTCTAGTTATTTTCAAATAATTTTTATGTCAATGCATAAGTGAGATACTGCCCGAACAAGGAAAAATCTGGACAGACTAACTAACTAACTAACTAACTAACTAACATACAGACACGCAACTGCCATTGTGGTAACTATGTTGAGCTGACTGCAAGCGGGTTTGACAAAAAGTAAGTCACTCAGAACAAAAAAATATTCCGCAAATATGGGCAAGCAAACCATCCACTGTGTATATTCTTACAGGTTAACATTATACATAGAGTATCTATAGGAATATAACAGATAAACGGAAATGGGAAGGGTGAAATGCAGACATTTCATTTAACAGTAGACAACATGAAACCACTTAAATGTTCAGATTGAATTACTTAACCAACATATGTTTTAGCAAAATTATATACAAGCCATTTCACAAGAAATAATAAGGAACTTATCCCTTTCATTCCAGCAGAAGATAAATTGTGTTGATTTTATCTTATAGCTATTTGAGGAATTAATCAGAAATGGGGCTGTCAAAATTGGTTCTGGTATGCACAAAATCAGTAATAACTATGTTCGAAACATAAACTTAAAAATTACACGAAGGACAAGATGGCCCATTATTGCTCACCTGAGAACAAAAACATTATTATTACAGGGTTTATATTCAGAACCGATTGCAGATGAAAACCATTGGTTAAAATTGCAAAAGAATTGGTTACAATCCCAAAAGTTAACAAGAGGGCCAAGATGGCCCTTTATCGTTCACCTGAGAACATTGTGGCCATATACATTGTGAGCAAGTTTAATCACGATTCGTTAAGAGCTGCGGATGCTAGAGTGTAAACAAACTAATTGTGGCCGGACGCCGGACATTCAACGATCCTAAAAGCTCACCTGATGAATCAGCTGAGCTAAAAAAATATTTGTCCAAACCAAATCATGTACATCACCTAGGAATCTCTCCATACATGCCATTATTGTTCAATCTTTTCTCATTTCCAACCATTATACAGTCTAATTATGGATTGCTTTCACAATTGTGTCTTAGTAGTACTATATGCCCTAAAGGGAATGGCTCACCCAATATTTCATACTGGTTTCAATCTTTGCTAGAATAGTAATAGCGGATAGTTGGAAAAATTAGTACAAAATCTTATGTGAACGTCTGGAAGCAATATAATATTTTGAAGAACTAAAACAGGTTCATAAAACATATAAGGACAATAAACCTGGCTAAGATTTCAATTCAAACATTATTTTATTCTCTTTCCCTGAATACAAATGGGAAATAATCAGTTTAGTTGTCCCAAATAGGATGTTGATCACTTGCGCAGATGATTTTGTCTGGAATGTTTATATTTTTATGCTGCAAGCTACAAGTAATTTCAGTATAAATTAACATATGTATTTTTCTCAGTTGAAGATACTTTCAGGATATTATGCCATTTATGTACACAAACGAATACTATGTTTCCATAAAGCATAGGATCATAAAATCAAAACACATTCACCTACAGTCATCAAACTTCATATGTTGGTTCCTCATTTTTAGGTCGAAGTCACCTCAAGGGGGCATTGTATTTCAAAAACACATCTTGTTTCAAATATAAATCTTGGTTACGTTCAGAGAAATAGTTCATATGCAAATGAAAAATTTGGCAAAGATAAAAAATGTCTACAGTAGGCAGAATAAATAGAGTCTGTGGGTTAAGTGGAAACTAAGGAACTTTTTTATGTATTACAGCTAAGGTTTTCTTATGACTTATTATTTATATTTAAACCTACTCAAAAGTTTTAATCTTTTAACAATTTATTATAATTTTCAGCATTTGTCCAATTATAGTAACTGATTGAAATTGTTAAGACTAGTTCTGTTACAATAAGCTACTGATCTCAGATTCACATAGGAAATGTATCATTCAGCATAATACATAGCCACCATATTGATTTAAATGGACAACTCCATGATTTAGTGGCCACTCATAATTGTAAGCTAAGTAAGTCAGGACTGTAAATAATTGTGATAATCAAAGTACTGAAAGTACTCATGGAATCTGAAATTACTTAGACTTACTTTGCAACATGGAACAGGAACCAGTTTAACAATTACATGGCAGATGTAGAAAAATGTAGTCATTTGGTCCGCATCAAACTCATGCGCACCAAGCAAATGATGGCTATGAAAAGCTGAACTATCGTTCAGTTTCCAAAAACTATGTAATAATAATTATTTAACAAATTCAAAAGACTTGTATCCTAAACAAGTACAGTGCAACCTCTCCAAAGCAACACCCTTTGGGAGTAGCAAAATTATGTTGTTGTTGAGAGTTTGTTGATCTAGAGAGATTAAATTGATACTTAAATCTTGCAGTGGGAAAAAATCATGCTTTTGTTGAAGGGAGGTAGTTGCTCAAGAGAGGGCTGCTCTGGAGAGGTTGTACTGTATAGTAAAACTGGTATTTGCTGCCATCTTTGAATAAGGGCCATCCTGTAAATAAAGGCCATTCTTCTAATAACCATCATTGATTATTTAGAACAAACTGACCTCTAAATAAAGACCACCTTTCAATAAATGCCACATCTTGTCTACCCTGAGGGTGGCCGTTATGTGAAGGTTTGATCAAAGATAACTAGGGTTGACATTAAAAGAAATAAGATTTAAACATATCTGTTTTATAAAAACAAGGCATCACAAAGTTTATTTATCCATTGTCTTAGTTCCACAGCTCATTAGTTGATATTTACGATAAAATGTCATTGAAATGTTGCCAACAATGCTTTGCAAAAGAAGAACTCAATTTACTGTAAGAAGTTCATGTTTAGATGATTAGGTATCCACCAAGTAAGTTTAGTTCCACAGAACTGCATGGAAGATAATATGATTCCATTATCCTATAAGTGAAAAGGAAATCAACATCTTACTATATTTCACACAAAAATGAAAGATATATGTTATGATTTTGTTTAAGGTTATTGAAGTCTCCTACTTCAGATGATCTATGGATATTGTTGGTTCTGTCTAGATCCAGAGAGTTGTCAAAAACTGTAAATATAAACACTCAGATGACAATAGTGTAGGTATAGGATTATAGACAGCAGAAAAATAAAGCAATCTGTACATGATCAAAATAGAGACAGGAAGATAATACAACAGCAGGCAGGTATGTGTTCAACAACAAGTGCATTATTCCATTACTTTGTTCATTTATAAAGTTCCATGAGAATATGTCAAGCAAGATGAGCAATACCAATTTCCATGAGAATATGTTCAGTAAAATGAGAAAAACACATGAGAATCTGTTCAATCATTTATACAGCATGAAAAGTGTTATAAGATTCTGTCTAGTATACAAAGTTTTATGAGGCTCTGTCCACTCACTTGTACAGAACAAAGTTTTATGAGATTCTGTCCATCCACTTGTACAGTACACAAAGTTTTATGAGATTCTGTCTAGTAACTTGTACAGTATACAAAGTTGTATGAGACTCTGACCACTCACTTGTACAACATACAAAGTTTTATGAGAATCTGTCCACTCACTTGTACAACATACTAAGTTGTATGAGATTCTGTCTAGTAACTTGTACAGTATGCAAAATTTTATGTTGTGATTATGTCCACTCTTATGTACAGTATGCAGTTTTATGAGATTCTGTCCACTCAATTGTACAGTACAAACTTTTATGAGATTCTGTCCACTCAATTGTACAGTACAAACTTTTATGAGATTCTGTCCACTCACTTGAACAGTACAAGGTTTTATGAGATTCTGTCCACTCACTTGAACAGTACAAGGTTTTATGAGATTCTGTCCACTCACTTGAAACGTAACAAGGTTTTATGAGATACTGTCCAGTAACTTGTACAGCACAAAGTTCTATGAAAATCTGTCAACTAACTCATACAGAACCAACTCCTATGATAATCTGTCTACTAACATTAGCAGTACAAAGTTCTATGATTATCTGTCCACTAACATTAGCGGTACAAAGTTCTATGATAATCTGTCCACTAACATTAGCGGTACAAAGTTCTATGATAATCTGTCCACTAACATTAGCAGTACAAAGTTCTATGATAATCTGTCCACTAACATTAGCGGTACAAAG
Organism: Lutraria lutraria; assembly: GCA_964023205.1. Lineage (NCBI taxonomy): Eukaryota > Metazoa > Mollusca > Bivalvia > Venerida > Mactridae > Lutraria > Lutraria lutraria. Next base: position 31,906,241 of record OZ026838.1, read on the forward strand.
TTCTAAGATAATCTGTCCACTAACATTAGCGGTACAAAGTTCTATGATAATCTGTCCACTAACATTAGCAGTACAAAGTTCTATGATAATTTGTCCACTAACATTAGCGGTACAAAGTTCTATGATAATCTGTCCACTAACATTAGCGGTACAAAGTTCTATGATAATCTGTCCACTAACATTAGCAGTACAAAGTTCTATGAGAATCTGTCCACTAACATTAGAGGTACAAAGTTCTATGATAATCTGTCCACTAACATTAGCGGTACAAAGTTCTATGAGAATCTGTCCACTAACATTAGCGGTATGAAGTTCTATGATAATCTGTCCACTAACATTAGCAGTACAAATTTCTATGAGAATCTGTCCACTAACATTAGCGGTACAAAGTTCTATGATAATCTGTCCACTAACATTAGCAGTACAAAGTTCTATGAGAATCTGTCCACTAACATTAGAGGTACAAAGTTCTATGATAATCTGTCCACTAACATTAGCGGTACAAAGTTCTATGAGAATCTGTCCACTAACATTAGCAGTATAAAGTTCTATGATAATCTGTCCACTAACATTAGCAGTACAAAGTTCTATGAGAATCTGTCCACTAACATTAGAGGTACAAAGTTCTATGATAATCTGTCCACTAACATTAGCGGTACAAAGTTCTATGATAATCTGTCCACTAACATTAGCGGTACAAAGTTGTATGATAATCTGTCCACTAACATTAGCAGTACAAAGTTCTATGATAATCTGTCCACTAACATTAGCGGTACAAAGTTCTATGATAATCTGTCCACTAACATTAGCAGTACAAAGTTCTATGATAATCTGTCCACTAACATTAGCAGTACAAAGTTCTATGATAATCTGTCCACTAACATTAGCGGTACAAAGTTCTATGATAATCTGTCCACTAACATTAGCAGTACAAAGTTCTATGAGAATCTGTCCACTAACATTAGCAGTACAAAGTTCTATGAGAATCTGTCCACTAACATTTGCGGTATAAAGTTCTATGAGAATTGATTCAGCATGTACAGTTTACCAACTACTTGATGAATTACTTTCACGCTGAATTACTTTCACTCTAAATTCATTCAGGAATGGAGTATAATATTGGTGAAAAAAATGGGGTGAGAAACTGTTCTGAGGGTGTTATATGCCAATCCATAAATTTCTAAGTTTCTCCTTTCAGGAAATGTTGGAAGCATAAAGTTTCCAACAGATACACAGAGATAATCTTAGAATAACAATCAGTGGCATGTATTCACAGTGCTTTTAATGAAATGAACAATCTAGAACTTGTCAGTTACCTAGGAATGTATATTCCAACAATACAGTGAAACCTCTCCCATTAAGCAACACCCTTTGTGAGAAGCAAGATTATGTAGTTCTTGAGAGGTTAAATTAATAGTTAAATCTTGCAGTGGGAAAAAATCATGCTGTTCTTGAAGGGAGGTTGTTGCTTAAGAGAGGGTCGCTCTGGAGAGGTTGTACTGCATGGTACTTTTACATGCACATTGTCCACTTGCCAAATAAAATTGAACCGCAATAAAATAAAATTTTATAAAACCAAAATAGTTCTGGTTGGAATCTGTGTATTGTTGAGTAAAGGCCTTGTTTATTCATATTTGGTAATCTTTTGGTCCACTGGGACTATAATAAAAGGTTTGTTCAACAGAATTACAGGCAAGATATCAAATTATTGGACAGCAAACATGTACCAAATGAAAACAGAATACAATAATACCAGGCATATACTATGGTTGTATCATTTTCCTGGCCAGCCAATAATTTCTATCTAGGATGAACTTCCTGTTATATCAATAGTGAAACTCAATTATGGTAAGATCTTCATTTATTGGATTCTTAACCAAGTTACACATCACTGGTCATCAATTAGTAACCACTACATGGCCATACCACATGGTAAGTACAATGTATGTCTTTATGTTGTAAGGAACCAGAGCTGATCTTAGGAATCTAATAATAATCTTATACTATATATAATGATATACTATGGCAAACGCATGACTAAAAATTATTTCGTACAACCAGTAATAATGCATATGCCTTTAATGGGTTAATTAACAATTGATATATTAATTTTTATCCAGATCATGCATTTATTTAGAGAAAAAGTCAAGTTCCACACACCAGATGGTGATAATCTTCATTCAATATACATTGAACTTGTTCCATAAAACTGTACACTGGCTTCAAATTAAGTGTACCCACAATTTACACACAGTTACAATATTTAAATGATTATACATGTACAATACAACTAGCATTAATATTAGGCTCACAATAGGTACAACATTAATCTTATTGTAAAGCAATATCAATGCAATGATATTCCATTAAGTTTAACAACATTGACACCAAATGGGAGCAATTATTACTTATCTCCAGACTATAATTTATTCAATAGCAATGTCAGGGCTCACACATTCCAATAAGAATTATCCATAATGGAATGATAAGCAATTACATTCAATATATCATCATGTGACACAGATGGTGCCATTGACAGATGATATGGCAATTGAAAAAAAAAACAATACCCATATTATGTGCAAAATATTGACACTGGAACAGACCATGTATGATGTATGATAACCTCGGGAAAATTCAATCGTATCACAATTTTCTAAGTACTGTAATTTATGTCTATATTCTAAATACATCCGGAGAACAAAAGGACCATAGATAAAGCGATGGAACATGAATATCCAAAGATAAAATGGCAACATTTTGAAAGCTGACACAATCAATTTATGAGAACAGAATATAACCTGAACTGTCATTCAGTAATAAACATGACAATATAATGAGACAATATCATAAAAATGAGAACTGCAGGGACATTAAATCAGATATTGTCTTGAAGGCCAATATCAGAAAATATGTTATCATCCTGGGGCAGTATTTAAGCAGAACTTTTGACATATATTTTAGTTCAAATGAAAATATCCACAAAACATTTACCAAGACAAAGCTGTTTAAGGTCAGCAGATTATACATGGTAAAAAATTATCAGACACTTAGAACTATGGTCTTAAATATATAATATTGTTTGTCTCTCATAGGAAAGTTGTATTTAATATGTTGAAAAATAAGCGACTCAGTTTCAAATTTTCGGGCTCTTGCCCTTCTTCAGGATTTATTTCATTTTGTTTTTTCATAATGTTGTTATGACGTGACGTCATTTCCTTTATCACGACGCGCCAAAAGTGTGTGTCAATGCATAAACAGTGCATATGGTCTTAAATATGCCGAAATGAAAAACTGAGGTTGCATAACTTGAGGAAGCTGATCCTGATTTGGCTATTTTCCACTCTTACAGAATATCTCCGGTGCACCAAAACAAGCCATTTGAAGGTCCACAGATTGTGAAAGGATGTGGTAGTTCATGAATTTATTCATTACAGAGGACATGGAATTCATCGTCAGACCAGAATATATCATAATCTAAACACACAAGATTGTCCACTGTGAGTGCCAGACTTTTTGTGTTTGTTTTTAATAAAACATTATATTTGAGTATCACACATTTGAAGGAGAATATGAACAAGTTAAATATGTTATAGTCTTCAAAACTCAACAAATTTAAGGTTCTGCTGATTTCACTAGGACCAGCGCAAAAATATTTAGAATTAACTTCTTGCTATGGAATATATAAATCTGGATATGTGATTGTTACACAAAACAGACTCAGAAAACTTCTAATAAATTGATCCTAAGACAAGCAAAGGGACCGTGAGAGATAAGATCTATGCATATATAAATAACCAGTAAATTACCAGAAAATAGTACCTCATGGCTCCAGTATTGAGTGAAGAATTCTAAGCCTCTGTATAAATTCATAACTTCCAAGAATACAACAAAAAAATGTCTCCAAAAATGTGTAGCTAAAATGAGTCTTAAACAATTGAGAACTACTAGCTGCAGGAAAGAGGACATTAGACGGCATATTTTGCAGATATACCGTTCATTGCTCACTGATTTTGAATGATTTTTAAGCCCCAGTCAAAAATCATGGATTAGTATATCATTAATGTCACATGCACTGCACGTGTGTCACCCATTTTCAATCAATGACTTAGTCCATCAGACATCCACCTTATACAATGTTAGAGACTAAAAATAAGGGTAACAGTCTTCATCTTATTTACAGTGAGTAAGAACATGTATCAACCTAGCACAACACACAACTAAAATGAATAAATAAACAAGAGGGCCAAGATGGCCCTATATCGCTAACATGTCAATCACTGCTCACTCATTAAAACATTGTTTTGAACCGGTGACCTAGTTTTTTACCTAAGATGACCTATGTTAGAACTTGTCCTACATATGAATAAGACAAACATTCTGACAAAATTGGTGAAGATCCAATCAAAACTGTGACATCTACAGTGTTAACAAAGTTTTCCTAAGATTTGACCTGGTGACCTAGTTATTGACCCCAGATGACCCATATTTGTACTTGACCATTATATCATTAAAACAGACATTTTTGCAAAGTTTGGTGAAGATCCAATAATAACTGTGAAATCTATAGTGTTAACATGTTTTTTCATTAGATTTGACCTAGCGACCTAGTTTTTTACCCAAGATGACCCATGTTAAAACTCGTGCAAGATATTGTAAAGACAAACATTCTGACAAATTTCATGATGATCCAATCAAAACAGTGACTTAAAGAGTGTTCACAAGATTTCCAGCAATTTGCCCTAGTGACCTAGTTTTACTACGGAAATGACCAATTATCAAATTTGACCTACATATTATTTAAATAAACATTCTGACAAAGTTTCATGAAGATCCAATCAAAACAGTGTTCACAAGGTTTTCCCTAATTTGGCCCTTGTGACCTAGTTTTTGACCCCAAAAGGCCCAATATCGAACACGTCAGAGATTTTGTCGATATTAACGTTCTGACCCAGTTTTGGTAAAATTGGGCAAAAAATGTGGCTAAAAGCTCACCCTGTCACTTTGTGACATGTGAGCTAAAAAGCTTATGATGGACACACCCACATGCTAGAGCAGGTACATGAAAGCAGACATGAAGGCGTCACTGCCATCAGAACATATAATGGACCAGAGACATGTTCAAGAGATGACAGATCTATCTGTAAGAAGCACTGATGGGTGGACTTGAAGGTGGAGAATGTAGGAGCCATTAAGAACTTCCAAAGAGTGGACCCCTGATGTATGAGGAGATCCATATTGATTTGCAGCACATCTTAATTGGCCATCCATGTTACATTTAATGTAATCTGCAAGCTATATCAGTATCAAGGCCAGAGCTAATTTAAGCAAGCAAGTGCATGTGAAAACATGACAATATTGCAGTAGAAGTTTAGAAGCTATAGGATACACAAAGTCTCTAGAAAAGCTCCAATGTCACAGTGGCAATGGCACATTTTAGATGCATTACTAAGCCTGAAGTACTTAATTCTGTCAGACAATGTTATATCATACAAGCTCCTGGTAACATTCACCAAAATTGTTCCTGAAATGCTTCAGCAGAATACAAATGCCAAGTGGAGATTGCAGACATGCATTAATACTCATTCAAAGTATTGACTTACCTTTATGTAACTGGCATTAATATAATCACTGTCATCCTTTGGTGGTACCCGGCATAAACGTATCAAAGAATGATCAACTGTAAATAAAACCAAACAAACGATTATATATCATATTAGTCAAAGAATTGGGGTTACCAACTATTCTTTCTATATAAAGAAAGTTCAAGCCCGTGCAGGATAAGCCTTACTTATTCTGCTTTCTAGTTGGCAGATTTCAAAGCCTTACTTATTCTACTTTCTAGTTGGCAGATTTCAAAGCCTTACTTATTCTACTTTCTAGTTGGCAGATTTCAAAGCCTTACTTATTCTACTGTCTAGTTGGCAGATTTCAAAGCCTTACTTATTCTACTTTCTAGTTGGCAGATTTCAAAGCCTTACTTATTCTACTTTCTAGTTGGCAGATTTCAAAGCCTTACTTATTCTACTTTCTAGTTGGCAGATTTCAAAGCCTTACTTATTCTACTGTCTAGTTGGCAGATTTCAAAGCCTTACTTATTCTACTGTCTAGTTGGCAGATTTCAAAGCCTTACTTATTCTACTTTCTAGTTGGCAGATTTCAAAGACTTACTTATTCTGCTTTCTAGTTGGCAGATTTCAAAGCCTTACTTATTCTACTGTCTAGTTGGCAGATTTCAAAGTCTTACTTATTCTACTTTCTAGTTGGCAGATTTCAAAGCCTTACTTATTCTACTTTCTAGTTGGCAGATTTCAAAGTCTTACTTATTCTACTTTCTAGTTGGCAGATTTCAAAGCCTTACTTATTCTACTTTCTAGTTGGCAGATTTCAAAGCCTTATTTATTCTACTTTCTAGTTGGCAGATTTCAAAGCCTTACTTATTCTACTTTCTAGTTGGCTGATTTCAAAAGTGAATTTGGAAGGGCCACTTTATTAAACTTTTGACATGATTCCGAGAGCCAAAAAAAAAGCCCGACCTATTTAGAAGAGCATATGACCAGAAACAAGCATTTTCTTTAGACATTGGTTCAATGAGAGCAAGATGATAGTGTTGTTACAAAATGTTCATAATGTTCTAGTACTTGGACACTAATTTCAATTCAGCTTGGGTAATCTTATAGACAGGATGATAAAGCATAATACATGCAACTTCTAATAGGTGAGTTACCCTGTCCTTATCTGGTCTCATCATACTTGTAAACAGTCGTAACATATGAAATAAGTGATTGTGATTTACACAGTTAAGTCTACTAAGACCAAAAGGTGGTCTGTATTTAATTACAGAAGGTGAAATATTTCATGTAATATTACATTAAAGGTGATAACTTTTCACAGTAGAAGCAATTATAGGTGTTCTTGTTCAATAATTGATTATTGTGTGAGAGGCCAATGGTTAAATAAACCTTGAAGGTAACAAATGAGATCAGTGAACCAGTCTGACACAGATCAGGATCCTTTAAAGGCTTAACAGTCATTCATTTGCAAGAAAACAAGCATTAAATTGATATTCATACAGCAGACAAACTTTGGTCTTTTAAATTGAATTTGTTCGCCAATCAATACAAGACTGTTCGGCTGAAAAAAATTGTTATATTTGTTCAGTTAACTGTATTTGAAGCAAATAAGGAAGTTTTCTCCACTTGTGTATTGACCAGTTAGTATGGGAAGGTCATGAATGAGAGACCATTGTCTTAATGAACAAACCTGGCAACCATCATAGACTGGTAGTAATTACCAGATCACCCATATTCCAAGGTGTTCTAAGCAAAAGGGGGTGAAACTTCTGTTGACATGTGGAGCTCAGCTAATTACATCTAAGTTAAGGTATCTGGCTTGGATGTCAGGTCAAATCAAGTTTCACCAATTTATAGATTTAAAAACTAAACCATAATTATATACTAAAATAAACCCACTGTATAAAGTGCATTGCAAGTAATTTGATATGAATAATAATATATATATATAATATAATAATTTCTATAAACCAATATCGCACGTAATTTACAAATTTTTGAACAACGCTAACTACTCTGTATATAGGAATATATTACAACAAAGAGCCTTAAAATGACTACAAACGTACAATGCAGGGAACCTTGCCTCAGTTGTTTTTATAATATCCTCCATTCGTTAGATACTTGACTAAAAAATGAAGTATCAAAATTCTGTGGCACAGTTCCCAAGATTAACATTTCCGCCACAAAATAATGAAAACCGCTTTGAAATTCGTCATAAAATAAGATGGCAATATTAATTCGAAAATGACACCTACTGCATTTTTTTAAGCTGAGCAATTAACAATTAAAGTGTCGGATCATTATCGTCTCTTGAAATCAACGAATTTGATGCACCCCTTTCAATTTTGATAGGCAATCAAAATTGCTTATGTTTACAGTTCAATAATTGAAACCAATTTGATGTCTAGTAAGAGATATTTTAACAAATATTTGTCATTAATGAATTAAAAGTATCATAATTTATTGTACCAATACAATGCACATTACATTAGAGATGTTTAACGCTGATAAGTAAAAGATGATAAAGGGGTGCAGTATTTATCGCAATAAAACACTATTTTTTAGCGTTCAGTTAGAATGTTTTGTTGCTTAGTATCAAAGTATGATAGTTAATCTTTATACATAACATAAAATATCATTTTTCATTATTTTAGCGATTTTAACCAAGCCAGATACCTTAAGCAACTCTACTGTATCACATTAAAATCCTTGATGGTATAATTTGTATTCAAGATGACAAAAAATGGCCACTAGGAAAGTCTAAGAACCATAAAAACACAGTGCTGTATTCATATCATACAAAAACTGTACACTGACATGCAAGCAATGTCTTGAACATCAGTGTGAGGAAGTCAATTAATAATTCAGATAAATTCTAGATTCAGCCAATGTTCAAATATGGCCCAAGAAGAACACTGGTGCTATCCAAACAAAAGCTACTTTTAAGCACTAGAAATTGGACAGTAACTGCACACATTGTAGAGTTGTGTTAAATATCAGGGAACACCTTTTCCAACTTATTTCTCATGGAATATTTTTTTGAGAACTATAACTGCCACAGAGTGACTTAAAATACCCCCACATAACTCCTTGTCACAGATGTATGGCTTCTAGTTGTACAAAATCCATGGATAATCCGTGTGATTGCTTGTTATTATGATGATGGTGATCAGCTAATTCAAAAACCTCCAAGTGTGACCTTGACCTTGGAGATATTGTCGTAATTCTTTTGCATGACTACCGTCCCATGATTGGTGAACAAATGTACCAAGCAATTAAAAAATCTCACAATGAATGACATAGTTATGGCCCGTACAAGCTCAGTTTTTACCTTTGACCTCCAAGTGTGACTTTGAACTCGGAGATATTGACGTAATTGTTTGGCATGACACACCATCCCATGATGGTGAACAAATGTACCTAGTAATAAAAAAATCCTTCAATCCATAGAGAAGATACAGTGCGGACAAGTTTCGGGACAGACCGACCGACCGACCGACAAAGTGACTCCTATATAGCCCCCCCCTACCAATGGTAGTGGCCTAGTAGGAGTATAAAAATTGTTTTCTTAAACACAATAGCGGCTTTACTAATGCACTTTAAGAGAAAATCGTTTAAAGACAATAACTCCTGTGTCAGTGTTTATTGTTTGTCTCACACATCACAATCTGTTCCCTGTGGTTATTATGTTTCAATGATAGTTTGTTATTTCTTTAAGACTAAATAGTTGCCTAAATGTAACAGCAGGAATCCAAATGATAAATTACAAAATTTCATTCTAATCCCAGACACAATGAGGCACAAAATACTGGAAGGAAAACTGTTCTGATAACATAGTGCTATAATTGAAACACACAACACCCTGGAGACCACATTATGGTATTAAAATCAAATCAAAGTACTGAACAAATATGAGGCACAACTAAACCCTATAAAACTTTACACAGCTAAAGGAATGGAGAAGCATAGTTCAGATATGGGGCTATTTCATGTTTCTGCTCATTTAAGGCAAGAAAAGACTACATATATACTCATGTTAACTTTATGTTACTGTGCCAAGTTTTGTTTAAGGGTAAGTAAGTGATAACATTACTTTTATAAAAACACATGCCTTTTGTAATTTTCAGGTTCTTTTTTTTCTCCAAATAGTTTCCGTTCTTACAGGTTGCTCCATTGAAAATAGGGTCAAGCACATAACTGTAAACTCAAATATTTTGTTCTGGCCTTATATTGAACGACACATCACATAAGGAGAACAAATTGAGAAATGTTGTATTGTGGGTATTAAAACAACATCTAGTAGTCTTTTCTTGTGTGTGTGAAGGGTGTGTCAATGTCAAGGGTCACAGTGTCAATGCCTGTGAATTCGAATGTTTGGTAGGGGAAGATGATGATTACAGAGCTGTCTATGTTAAAGTGCACATGATCTAAAACAACATTGAATATAACCTGATGGGACAGACATTCCGACCATGTTTCATGTACAGTAAAAACTGTGTTAGCTGCAACATCAGAACAAAGGCCACCAATCAATAAAAGCCAATTTGTGTCTTTCCCTTTAATGATCTTTGTTCACAGGTTTAACTGTACATAGGAATAATATACATGGAGGCTTTTGAGTATCAATACACATGACTTGTAATTTCCTGATTTTGAATGTGGCTTTCATTAGGAAACAAGTTTTTCAGTATTACACACAAATATTATCAAATTTATCTGAACTATGTCCATAAACGTTCTGAATGAATTTGATGAAGATTGAATATGGACTGTTTGGATGACTAATATGTGTGCCTCATGCTACTGTATGTATTCTCATAAAATGACCTATTATAAATACACAAAGAACTAAGAACAACGGAAGGATAAAACTATACCGGGATGTGATACTGTATAATATTATGTCTTAATATTGGTGCCCGTTTTATTTTGGCAGTCAACATCGGAACCATCAAATCTAGACCATGCCAATATAAAACCACGCCAATAATAAACACCATCAATTATTTTGTCAAAGAAAATTATTGTAATTTTTGTTATCAAAAGGTGTTACTAACACTTTTTCACGTAAGTATTTGTTTGTTTAGTATGTTTGTACAAGTAATATTACTTGTTTACTTTTATCAGTTAAAGTACATGCATTACATTTATTGCCCTAGGGTAAATCTTAATTAAAACAAGGTAAAATCTAAATGATTCAAACAGTTCAGCCACTGGCACCTAGAAAAACTAAATTAAGCCTGATATAATAACAATATCTGTCAATTTAAGATAAATAATCAAAACACTTTTAGCCATTGTGTTAACTCCTGTTCGATCCAAGTAATTACCAACACTTTAATTGGTCTTCATGTATCTTTTTCTTGCTGTTTATATATTCCTCACTTGATACGATAGTAGTTATGAAGATATTTAGTAAAATATTCTAGTTATTTCCCTTGAAAATGGTGGAAACTTATTTTCTTAAGTGTTTTAATTTTGGCGCTTAAGAAGACAGGACATGGTTTTATTTTGGTGGTTGGTTATGAAACCGCCAAATATAGAACCCGCCAATTCATGAACATCTTAAAAACGCCATATTTTGCCTCTGCAGAATAAAAGACGTGCACAGTAATGTAAGTCTTTAGCATTGAGTTCACAGCATGACAAGAGATTGTTACAGTAGGATTATTACTTACTCATGTAGTATGAAAACTGAAAGTGATATGCATGTACTTACAAGAGATGACATCTTGACACACATTTCTAGGAGTATTTGCTGAGTCAGTCGCAGCTGTACAAGGATATTCTTCTTGATTTCTAACAATGGCCTGAAAATATCAAATAAAAAGTTATTTAATCATTAAACTATTTTAATCATAAGTTTCAATTAATTGAACTACAGTACAACCTCTGTAGAGCAACAACCGGCATGAGCTGCAAATATTGGTTGTTGTTTAGAGATTGTTGCTCTACAGAGGTTAAATTTTTATAGTAAATATCAGTATAGGGAAATTTTGAAGGTGTTTTTATAGAGAGGTTGTTGCTCTACAGAGGGCTGCTCCGATGAGGTTTTACTGTATGCATAGCAGATAAAATATGTGTATAAGGTGCACAGAATATCAACAGTAGAGTTATCAGGTTTCTTTGCAGCATCATAAATGCTCAACATGCATGGCTGGTCCACCCTATTGCAGATAAACAGTATTTGCATTTTTGCATTAACAAGGAAGCTTTAAAATAACAGTATAATGATTAGCAAGCCTGATATGCTGGTGGGGGGGGGGGGAGATTTTAAAAGATTTTAGTAAATTTTGTAGTTTGGACATACTTTGTTCTGATTTTTTTTTATTTAAATAAGCAACAGCCAATTGTGTATTCATTTACATAAGCTTGTTCATTTAAATCTGTGTCATCAAGTGCTGTGTTCTCAATACTATCCTGTGCTGAACACCTGTCACATTGCTCAACAATATGATAGTTTGAGCTTATTCAAATGTTCCCGCTCTGGGTCAATGAGATGTTTTATTCTATGTCTGGTGCTCTGTATTATCTTGATGCTTGCATGTACAATGTTAGGCCAATGGGAACAAAGAGTAATTGTTTTTCATCCAATGATATTGAATTATAGAAGCTCCAGGGCTAAAGTATCCAAATGACAGAATTGAAGCAATCATTATTGATATAATCAAATCTATGTTACATGATAAAAATCCACCAGAATGAAAATATGGCTGTATGGCAGGAAGACAAGAATTTGTTCATTATATTTGATCAATTAATAGCAAGGAAATGAATCTTTAGCCAGTATCCAAGGTTGAATAGATGGCGAAACATTTGATCAGATATATTTCCGATTCATCAACGGAAATCTATTTTAGTCAGTCTTAATTGAATGAAGTCATATCAACACCTAGAAAGGGTTTTTGTGATGTATTTCAAACCTGCTGATTTTAATTAGTAATCGCACAATAAAGGAAAAAGGATAGTCAGAAATTTATATACATATTCAACCGACTTTCACAAGTTATCCCCCCCTGATCACTGGGTTATAGGTCGTCTGTTAACACTCGATGCCGTAGGCAGCCACGGAACATTGACATACTTCCCTCACAGGTACCCATTTAAACACCAGGGTGGAGAGGAGCAAACGTGGGATGAATTTTCTGCTCAGAAAAATTCTGATGGTACGGGCGGGATTTGAACCAGGGACCTCACGATCCCAGAGCAAGCTTCTGTAACCACTGGACCACCATTCCCACAATTACATATAATTATAGGTAACATATAGGTAACAGTAAAATGCAAAGTGGACACAGTATTTAAGGGATTAAAACTTGACAGATTTTCAGCAGATATTGATAGGTGCAGGAATGCACAGGGCATACATTACTTTTGAACCATTTAATTATTATGCTTAAAACACAAAGTTCTCTAAAAGAATTTGATTTTTTTCTTATAATGATTTCATACAATATTGATAATACTTGCATCAAACTAATCACAATGAATATAAGCTTATGATCCAAAGATTAACAATTGTTAGACAGGGTCTGCCCGTCACATAGATTAAGGATTGAATATATTCTGTATATAATTCATACAAGTATGATACAAGATAATTTATAAACTAAAAATGCGTTTTGAGGAGGTAAGTCAAAAAGGGGCCATAACTCCTGTGAAAATGTTTGAATTTTAACAGAAATCGAACTTGAACTGTATATATTATTATACACTACCAAGTAAAATATGACACCAATCCATGAAATATTTCTTGAGTTATCCCTCGGAAACCAAAATTTGAATGAACCGATATTTCCAATACAGTGCAACCTCTCCAGAGCAACACCCTTTGGGAATAGCAAAAGTATGCTGTTGTTGAGAGGTTGTTACATTGCTCTAGAGAGGTTAAATTAATAGTTAAATCCTGCAGTGGGAAAAATCATGTTGTTGTTGAAGGGAGATTGTTGCTCAAGAGAGGGCCGCTCTTGAAAGGTTGTACTGTACCGTATTAAAGTAAGACCATTTTTAACATTCATGTAATTTTATGCCCAAGGAATCTTATAGACAATCTTTGTTCACTTATACACATTTACTTCGAAATATTAAGCAGCACTTTCAGACATAATTAAGCTTAAAACATGTTTTACCCTGGAGAACAATAATTAATCTTTAATAAAGAGAAAGATGTGTCCATACTGTCAATAACTTACCACCAGAAAGAAATATTAGAGACAATCAACATTTATCATCGAAGTTTCTGAAAACCTGTTCACAGACATTCATACATAAAATTACTAAAATGGAGGAAACTATAATTGCTCCCACGAGACCAACAAGACAGAACATTTTGAATAGGAAATCTCATTTTGTTTTTAAGACAAAGCTTTTCATTCATATGAGAATTTTCTTTTTACAACCATATAAAGAACAAGAGAGAATTTCAGATCATGTGAACAAAAATAAACGTTCACGTCAATTTCAAGCTATGGATATGATGGAAGCTTGTTAAACACACTGCATTCCTGTCATGAATGATAATATTCAACATCAAAGATCTTTCCCAAGAATTCAAAAGACAGTTCACTGATATCACTAACTAATACTAAAGCAACAAAGAGTGAACACAATGTTATCAGTACAGAGAAATGTCATAAATCAAAGTCATGAGGTAACATGCTTTATTTTACATTGTACAACATTTTTGGACAAAGCCTTCACAGTGGACTCTCTTTGGCTCGAACCTGCCAGGACTGACAAAGTCAGCTCCAGTTTTCAGGAGTTTAATTGAAATGTTTTACTCCATGAGATAGGGTTGTTTCCCTTGTATATGATGTATTATTGGAGTGTAGGACATTTGCCCCCAATGAAAATATGATCATGTGGACATAAATTGTCCCCCAGTAAAAATGGTAGGTAGGACATTTGCCCCCAATGCTTATTTCTAAGTGGACATTTGCCCCCCCCCCCCCTGTGCTTAATTCGTAGTGGACATATGCCCTCCAATGCTTATTTTCAAGTTATTTTTTAAACCAATGTAATATATAGTGGGGGTTTTTTAGGGGGAGGGGGGCAAATGTCCAGTTGAAGAATAAGCATTGGGGGCAAATGTCCACTAAGAATTAAGCACTGGGTGGCAAATGTCCGTATCCCGACGTATTGTCTACTGTGTTCATGTTCTTTTAGGTGTTATAACGTGATCATATGACAACATGGACATAAATATAATGAAAATATAGCGCAAGAAAATGTGTTTTATAAACTAGCCATTAATCATGCAATTTCATAATCAGTATTGTTTGTTTATTTCACAAGTAATAAAAAATAATCACTCATTAAACATAAAAACAAAACATATTTGTTGACGAACATGATAATTATCAATGTCCAATTAAAAAACAGTTAGAGAAAACAATTCAGACAAAATTTAATGTTGTAGTCAAAAGTTTTATCTTCACACGTGTGTTAGTTTCACACACCCATGTCATGTCTAGTGAATTTCGAAAGCAAATTAATTAATCTCAAGTCATGAAAATGTATTGTTCAGCCCAGGCGAATTTACCCTGTTCCAGCCAACTGGAATCCATTGTATTTATATTCCAATGCAATATTACATTGAACTACAGAATCCTAGGTCAGTAGGTACAATCACACCTGTGTTTACAACTCATCTATCACAATGCTTGTCATTTCTACCATGAACCTGATGATACTAACAATCAAATAAAACTTAAGTTAATTAAATCTATGTTATTACGGCAACTTGAAGGGCTTATGGTAGAATATAGTAAGAGTTTATTCAATATAGACAACCTTATGATACCCTTCAAAGGAAAAAATATTTAAGCAGTTTAAAGCCACTTACCCGCACTTCAAACGTCAGGTACTTGTCAAGTTTTTTCTGTCTCAATTTCTGCAAAAACTGGTCAGCTTGTATCGGCTCTTTCTTGATCGCAGCAATTGCTTTTTCTTCTTTTTCTGTGGAAGATTGGAGATTTAAGCATGAGTTGACATTATCAAACAAAATGCGATCAATAAATGCATACATATGCCTTCCTATCACCTTCAGTGATATTATACCATGATCTGTTTTATATGGTTCTATTCCATGACTAACAACAATATCCTGCAGGCTATGAGGTCTTCCTTTGAAATTGAATGCTCTAGGATGTTCATTATTGTCAATGTTGAGAAAGTTATAGTAATGCTCCACATTTCCACAGCGTATCTCGATACAGCTTTGACTAAACTGTTTTCTGATTGTAATGCAGTCATGTTTCTTAACATATGTATTTTTCCTTGTGTTATCAAAGTTTCTCATCTTAATCCTGTATCATACGAGGTCGTCACAATTCCATTACTTCACACTAAACCAACTTCACACAGCATATTTACTAAAAGACGAAATATGCCATTAATTTCATACGAAACATTTATATTGTGTATGTATCATATAAAAAATAAACATTGATTTTCAGGTCACTTAACATTTCGAGGGCTCAGCGCAACACTGACATAACTTGTTCTTATTTCAATATGAGTTACGACACTATTGCATTCAACCCTCGATTTAAGAGTTGGTTCTACAGTGCATTAATTACTTATTCCCCATTTCCTTGTCTGCATTTTGAGAAAGTTTATTGGAACTTATATAACCTAAAAAATGTTGAAGTACACAGCTAGTACTTTCTTAAAATATCATCCATCACATAAGTCACTATATAATGTGTCCTCCATTTTAACTTGTCACAGAATTATTAGAATTTTGTCTCTTCCATTATTGAAAACATAAGGAAGTAATATATCTGATCAAATATCACAGGGATACATTATGATGATGACATATTTTGATGATATATTTTTATGATGACACATTTCAATGATGACACATTTAGATGATAACATTATTTTGATGAGGACAGAAATAAAAGTTGTGTTTTTGGTTATCCTACTGACCCAATTTATTTGTGCCGACACTATGGTGTCCATTACCAAAATCTAAATTACAAAAAATATTTGTCATCCTAACAAAGTACAAAATCTGTGTTAAAAAGTTTTAATGACCTACCAACATGAACCCATACTACATTCGGTTAAGTAAGCACAAACATAATATTCTAGCAAAACAAACTTAGTCTTGAAATAATTACATGAAATATGGTGCATTGTTTTTTATTCAAATGAGCCTTTTGAATATGACTCTAAATGTTGCAACTTTGTGTGTTACTCTTGTGATTGAAGTTCATCTCTGATCTACTTGTGATAAAGTCATTCATAAAGTCAAAATTTAATCAATAAAGCATGTTAGTTAGTATCATGTTTTATATGGATTTAGTCTTTTTCAGTATTGACCACTACCCCATGCAGGGTTATTTTCCAGTACAAGATTGTTCCTTTCAATCAATATATGTGCAGACATCTTCACAATATATTAAATGTGTGATTATGGCAATGTGTGCATGAATATGTATAAAAGGTTTTAACTATTTGAATGTCTGTATAAACAAGATGTTTCATAATAGTTCAGGTTTTACACCAGCAATTCAATATTTACAATATTTCAGTGATAAACTGACAGGCAAAAACATCCTATTAACCGACTGTGCTAAATTCTGTACCAGTTCTAACCTAGTTCAACTCAAGTAAACAAGAGGGCTGTGGTGGCGCTCTTCTCGCTCACCTGAGTTAAGACTGCGACTTCAGTCATATCAATGTTTAACTAGGAGAATCTAATTCAAGACAGACATTCAGAGCACCTTTCATCTAATTTGATACAGTGTTATCAAGGATTTCCTGTCAGTAGACCCTGTAACCTCTAGAATGTTAACATCCCCTATTGTGGACACTGGACACATGCACTCAGACATTGATTGGTCCTTATAGCTAACAGAGCACTATGGGCTCAGGTGAGCCAAAAATGGTAAAGCCAAGGTTTCAAACTCACAGAACCCAGGGTATGTAAACCTAACACCTACCGTACTTTTTGAGCTAAGCGGAAACATTTCAGGTTGAAACATCAAACGATAAAGTACAACCAAGCCAGACACAGACAATTCCATTTAGTGTAGATAATCATTTAATCAAGTTGACTGGGTTTGTTATCAGCCAGGAAACAAATTGCACAGTGCTGTTTTTTAATCGATGAGTAAACTTCATTTAGTGACACATCTGTCTAACATGAAATCATCTCATACAAATTAATGAGCAAGAAACATCAGCTGATAATCTTTACAAAATAATGTTTTTTTTATAAATATTGATCTATAGTTTTAGATATTTCTGTACCACAAATATTTCCATTCTAATAAAGCATTTAGCATCAAACCTGGTTAACTGTTGTGTCAAGATGCTTTTAAATCTAACCAGATTTTCATTGAATTCTTAAGATCTGTAGGAAAATATGCAAAATGATGTCATGAACAATATGGAGGCCTCATGCTAAGGTAAGTTACATGACTATATATATGTATGACTAGTGATCACTTAAACCTGACTCACTGCTTTACGTTTAACAACCTCCCTTCTACAACAGTATGATTTTTTCCCCACTTTATGCTTTAACTATTAATTTAACCTTTCTAGAGCAACAACCACTCTACAACAACATACCTTTACTACTCCTAAAGGGTGTTGCTTTGGAGAGGCTGCACTGTAACTGATAAGCAACATTTTTAGTAAAACACAAGCTACTTAATTTACCTCACCTGTTTGAGAAGCCATTTTACATTACATTTGATGTTATTTTTTGTATTGATATTCAATAAAACATGAGGGTTATCTTTCATTACAATTATTTTATGAGTCCTAAACATCATAGAATACAAACAGCATATTATAAATCATTTGATAAATATCAAAACAAACGAATCTTTACGAATACCTCTAGCTAAGTCTGGAAACTACTAAAATACAGAATACAGTTCAGGCAAGTGATAAATTATGTGTTACTTAATATTAACACAATTATCTGTATAATTGAAACAAAGTGATATTTTAAGTCTTGGCTTATAGATTTAAGAGGTATTTTAAGCCATTATTGGAAATTACACAGCAAAATGACAGTTAATTTATACTGAACTCTTACAAATTTAACATACTGTCACTTTAAGGTATAAATCAATCTCTGCACAATACATTTTCATTAACAAGTATTGACAAATTAATAATGTTATAACTCACTTTATTTTATTTCATCAACTGACATGTGATTCAGTTTCATATTTCTCAAATATAGGATTAAAGTACCAGTCTCTACATGATTGTATTAAGCCAGTGTGAAAAGAAGAATATGTGCCAGGTAGACTATAAGATTATATGAACTTAATAGTCAATATTCAGACATTCAGGTGCAAAGCTTGCTAAACAAATATGCAATTTTTATGGGTAATTTAATTCTGTAGCATGCAAGTTTTGTGCTAAAATCTCAGTGCAAGGATCCATTACTTTAATTAAATAACAAATTATTTATTTTTGTATAAAAAGTGTTATCCATTGGGTGAAAGAATTTGTGAGGTGGTACAATATGATAACAGACATAAGCATCATTCAGACAACTAAATAGTTTATTTTATGCAGTAGATTCACAGTTATTGTTGGTGTTAAGGCTCTTGAGACATTTTTATTCTTAAGTTTTTTTATTTCAGTAGTTTTTATATTCACATGGGAATATTTCACCACTTTAATGAGGAAGAATATTATGGAATAAGATCTGAACCAGTCTGCCAGAATATATACAGACTGGAACTAGACTAAACTTTGACTGGTACTAAACAGAATATAGACTGATGCTGAACTGATACCAAACAAAATATAGACTGATACTGAACTGATACTAAACAAAATATAGACTGATACTGAACTGATACTAAACAAAATATAGACTGATACGGAACAAACTAGAACTGCCACAGAGTGACTTAAAATACCCCCACATACTGCCTTGTCACAGATCCAAGTGTGACCTTGACCTTGGAGATATTGACGTAATTCTTTCGCATGACACACTGTCCCATGATGGTGAACAAATGTACCAAGCAATTAAAAAATCTCACAATGAATGACATAGTTATGGCCCGTACAAGCTCACTTTTTACATTTGACCTCCAAGTGTGACCTTGACCTTGGGGATATTGACGTCATTCCGTCCCATGATGGTAAACAAATGTACCAAGCAATTAAAAAATCTCACAATGAATGACATAGTTATGGCCTGTTCAAGCTCATTTGACCTTGACCTTGGAGATATTGACGTAATTCTTTCACATGACACACTGTCCCATGATAGTGAACAAAAGTACCAAGTAATTAAAAAATCCTTTAATCCATAGAGAAGTTACAGAGCGGACAAGTTTCGGGACAGACCGACCGACCGACCGACAAAGTGACTCAATATAGACTGATGCTGAACAAAATATAGACTGAAGCTGAACAAAATATAGACTGATACTGAACAAAATATAGATTGATGCTAAAGCTAAACATGAACTGATACTGAACAAAATATGAACTGATACTGAACAAAATATGAACTGATACTGAACAAAATATAGACATATAGACTGATGCTAAAGCTAAACATGAACTGATACCGAACAAAATATGGACTGATACTGAACAAAATATAGACATATAGACTGATGCTAAAGCTAAACATGAACTGATACTGAACCAAATATGGACTGATACTGAACAAAATATGGATTGATACTGAACAAAATATAGACTGATTATACTGAACAAAATATAGACTGATACTGAACAAAATATAGACTGATGCTAAAGCTAAACATGAACTGATACGGAACAAAATATGGACTGATACTGAACAAAATATAGACTGATTATACTGAACAAAATATAGACTGATACTGAACAAAATATAGACTGATGCTGAACAAAATATGGACCGATACTAGATAAAATATAGACTGATACTGAACAAAGTATAGACTGATACTGAACAAAATATAGACTGATACTGAACAAAATATGAACTGATACTGAACTGATACTGAACATAATATAGAATGATACTGAACAAAATATAGACTGATACTGAACAAAATATAGACTGGTACTGAATAAAATATAGACTGGTACTGAACAAAACATTATTGATACTAAAGCTAAACACCATGTGTTACTGATATAACTGTTGTCACCCAATAATCTTGGTGAGACATCTCAGTAATAAATCACAGTTAGATATTTCTTAGAAAAAAATCACCAACTGTCATAAGAGTGTATAAAACAGTAAAAATGGAAATCATAAAACATGTATCCAGGTGATATAAATAACAGAATTAATACCATACATTAATAAGCATCATTTTCCTACGGAGAAATTCACATGTAACATTATTTTCTGAGTGTGCAACTTTGCTATTACGTAAGAATAACATAACAACTGGTGCCATAAGATTTCTGGAATGTTCTTTCTACTCACCATCTCTCCAACAGCCTTGAATTGTCAAAATGTAATAAAAATAATTATGATGAATCCACAGTTAACGTCTGAATTTAGGTGAATGTACTTTAAGTAAATATGGAAATTTAAATACTAAAATTTCTTTTTCTTCTACTTCATCACAGACTGATTTACCTCAATCTTTCAAACACACTCACTAGACCATTTAAGTAACAAAATATTGAACATGGCACTATTTTAATGTCAGTAGAGAATATTTCTTCCTACCGTGTGAACACAATGTAAGAGAACCCTCCTTTTTAAGGTTTTGACTAATGATAAATAAGAGCTATACATACATGTACAAATCAAGGAAATATTGTGGTGAGTCTACATTTCGAGGGTTCAACGCAACAGTGTCGTAACTCATACTGAAATAAGAACAAGTTACGACAGTGTTGCGTTGAACCCTCGATTTGTATTGAATGGTTTGAAGAAAACAAATCAAATGAATCATTATTCAGTGAAAAGAATCTAAAAAACTTAACTTCCCCAGAGCCTCATTCCATCACTTCAGAAACTATTCTGATAAATTTGTAGTTTTGTTCAATATCAACCAACAGCTGATGTCTTAACATAGTTTTTATGTTAAGTTTGGGACCCCTTCAAAAAGATTTCAAGAAAACATGATTGAATATTTCTTGAACTCATGGTCTTGCCTAGTTCATGAATAGTTCATGAACAGCTCATGAATAGCTCATGAAGTATGAATATCTCTTTAAAATTGACAGCTAGGGGAAACCAGTGAATAAATTAATCATCATCAATATTTTTGTTGCAATTAAAAGTAACATGAGAAACAAACATGTTAATCAATGCTAGGATGTACCTTCACATTTTTTACCCATCTTCATCAGGCCATACTTAAACAATTGCATGTTGGCAGTTAAAAAATTATAAATAATTGCCCAACCTGGAAATATTATGCACTTGTGACAAAAAATTTTTTTGTTCCATATAATCCATGTTTTTGATTTCAGTACAAGCATATAATGTTAACAGACAAATAAAAATGAAGCTAGATAAAACTAGAAATGTGTCCAGAGAACACAATTGCTCTTGCTGAGAGCTAAGTCAAAAAGGGGCCATAACTCTAGTGAAAATGTTCGGATTTTAACAGAAATCAGACTTGGCCTGTATTTTATCATTATATACATTCATGTAAAATATGAAACCAATCCATGAAATATTTTTTGAGTTATTGCTCAGAAACCAAAATTTGGACAGATGGATGCAAGGTCGGACAGCAGTCTGGGGTTATAATTATATTACTCTTTATGCCCTTCCACTACACTATTTTGAATGGTGGGGGGGGGGGGGGCATACAAAATGCCTACCTACCTACTCACTGTTTGGGTTGTGTAATTGCAACGAACATTTTTTAAGGATGGCCTTATGGCTATAACTTTTTTTGTTATTTAGTGATAATTAATGTATCCTGTACAGTTCTATTCTTTTATGCTTAGAAGAGAACCAATGCTTATTAGTTTTTTATTTATATTAACGATACTGACAAGTCATTTTAAGTGATGTAAATACTAAATTGATACTTAATTAGTGACCACAGGTGATATTTTAACAGATTATATCAAAAGTTATTTTAAAGCATTATTGAAAAATGTTACAAGGTAAATAATACTTTTAATTGTACTGTACAAATAAAAAGACATGGTAAAAAAAAGATTATCTAATAAAGAAACCAAGTACAAGAAGTATTTACCGCAGTGCACAACATAATTTGGAACAAGTTATAGAGGCGATATTTTATGATATCAAGCTTCATTCCTCCAGGTTAGTAACTTTATTCTACATTCTCAGACAAAATTTAAATAACAATTATACGTTACGACATCTTCAAAATTTAAATATTGGATGTTTTATTCCCGTATATATTCCATGGGGACACATTTGAGAAATTACAAAGAATTTATCTCAATTATACGTCTTACAGTTCGCTGTGAACATATCTTCAACTAAATATATTTTTGGCATTAGCACAGAACCGAATAGATTTCCATTATTAAAACTTTCATGAATACTCCACTGTATTAGATCATATTTAACATTTTATAAACAATTCCCAACTGAATAAAACCACAAATATATTTTCTTATTCCAAAAGACTGATGATTTTATAATTCCATACAGGATTCAGCCCGAAACATCACTACAATAATTACGCCATCAGTAAACACTGCAAGACTAAGTTATACTTACATACAAAGGTAATGATATACCATCTGCAACCATCAAATGCTGATTAGATGTCTTTTGTTGCACAACTATTGTGATATTTTCATAGTTCTGATTACATTCATAAAAATATGTGAATATTTCTCTCAAATTGCTTATACAACATTATTCATAAATAAATCTATTTAAACTTCATAAAGTATTTATTAATTAGCTACAGACTGATATAAGATGAAACTCGCTACCAAGGAAAATCAACACTTTTGTCAAAATTTCGTGCAAACTAGGGTATGAATCATTAGGAGTCAAACCTTCATCCTATCACCCAAGCTCTATCTTTCTACATAATGGGGATCAAACTTATACCAGTGGTAATTATTCAAACACTGGCCCATCAGAGTCATGAGGGGGGAAAACAATCTGAATTAAGTTCAGTTCATAAATCTTTCATGAATAAATTTTCTGAGAAGATGAAAATTTCAAGAAAATATTCTTTACATTATTCGACAGTACAGAAAATTGTGCCCTACAAAGAAACTAAACAGCAGAGACGTGATTCTGATTACAAACCGCTAAATATAAAGAAATTTAGAGAAAGTTGAAACAAAACAGAATTCTGTAGAATTCTCAGGGCAAAGCAAAGATATAATTTAAGTCAAATTATACAATAATTGAACCTACAACCTGGCATAATAACCACTTCTACAAATTATACTTTCAATTATAGGCTTAGATGAAAAATCTTCCAGCACTAAGATTTCAGACACAAACTGGAAATTCTTCTTCCGACATAAAGGTTTAAGGTTTAAAAGCTAAATTGATTTAAATCTCAAAGCTCTTAATGTTTTTCTGTACAAATATTTCTTGTTACACTGACAAAATAATCGACAAATTGGTGAGAATTGACACTTATTTCTCCATATTCATAATTTCACACCCATACATATAATTGATATAATTGAATACTGTATTATTAACTGTCATATAAATGGGTAAATTATCATGCAGTCCCTTATTCTTTATTCTTAAATCATACAAGAATGATGTATTTATCATATGTCACATTTTAGTATATTTTTATATTACAAGTAAAAGTTCATTAATAAGACATCTTTCTAAGTAAAATTAAACCTACTTTAATTTCAACATGCAAAAAACTAACGGGGCTTTAACCATAACAAAGTTGAGAAGTATAAAAGACCCAGTGCTGTGATATAGCCAAGCTTTATCACAGTGAAACACCATGTTCAGATTTGGAGCATGTACCATCAACTCAAATTATGAAGAACATTCGCTTGATATGTCTGCTGACAGTGGTTGCCAATTCTCTTCAACCAGTGATGCGCCAACATTGTGATGATGATGACATAACAGTAGTATCACATAACCAAGAGAAATCTTGTTTCTGTGTATTGTATCATTTAAATAAACAGTCTTGTGAGTAACATTCATTTAACAATACAGTGTAACCAAGGTACACAGAGTACCAGTTTGGATGTAATACAGTGATCCTAGGTGAATCTGCCAACCTGCATACAATGGTGATTTAAGGTGAACCAGACAGTTACCTGGATACAATACAGTAATACCCCAGTGTACCCTCATACCTGTAAACTATACAGTGATACTCGTGTGTACCCTCATACATGTATACAATACAGTGATACCCGTGTGCACCCTCATACCTGTATACAATACAGTGATACTCATGTGTACCCTCATACATGTATACAATACAGTAATACCCCAGTGTACCCTCATACATGTATACAATACAGTGATACTCGTGTGTACCCTCATACATGTATACAATACAGTGATACTCATGTGTACCCTCATACCTGTATACAATACAGTGATACTCATGTGTACCCTCATACATGTATACAATACAGTGATACCCATGTGTACCCTCATACATGTATACAATACAGTGATACCCATGTGTACCCTCATACATGTATACAATACAGTGATACCCGTGTGTACCCTCATACATGTATACAATACAGTGATACCCGTGTGTACCCTCATACCTGGATACAATACAATGATACTCGTGTGTACCCTCATACCTGTTTACAATACAGTGATACCCCGGTGTACCCTCATACCTGTATACAATACAGTGATACTCGTGTGTACCCTCATACCTGTATACAATACAGTGATACCCGTGTGTACCCTCATACATTTATACAATACAGTGATAGCCAGGTGTTCCCTCATACCTGTATACAATACAGTGATACTCGTGTGTACCCTCATACATGTATACAATACAGTGATACCCGTGTGTACCCTCATACATGTACACAATACAGTGATACACAGGTGCACCCTCATACATGTATACAATACAGTGATACCCAGGAGTACCCACAAACCTACTTAGAATACTTTGATACTCAGGTGAAATTGCCAAATGTGCATGGAAAGTTCTTATCTTAATGAATGAAAGTCAAAATAAACACAGTTGATAGAATGTTATAAAAAAGTTAAGCTGTCTGGTTCCTAACCAATATCCTCAGAAAATCATACCATAATCTTTAGAGGATAGTACAGTAATATATGTTGTTTAGACTTTGTAATCTATCATTTCAAATTACTGTTTTAACAAAGTGTTTGTTTTTATAACATTAGATTAAGTGCCCATTACCAACCACACTTCAGTTATAAGGAGCAGACAATTTATCGTACCAGCACTCCTGTTACCTTCCAGTGCTAATACCCACCCCTAAGTCCCTGGGTTAACCAGATAATTAGCATGGCTAAGGTATCAGTATGCATGATTGACACATAAATCTTCACCGACAGTCATTCACCATGGGGAAATCCCATGGAGAAATGGGGAGATAATTCATTCAACTCTTTGTTTTAGGGAAGGAATTGGAAGGAGAGATTGAAGAGAAAGAGAGACTTATAGTTTACACAGTCATGTCTTATTATGTAACACGTTAAAAAGACAGACATTTTTTCAAGCAGATGTCTTACAAAACATCTATTTGCTACCTAGATGTCAACAGACAATCTAGAAGATCAAAGGAATATATCTAAAATAGATCACAAATAATTATAACAAGGAAATGAATTTATGAAGTTTGGCACCAGTTAAGGTAATACTTAATTAAACATTAGCCAAGTACCATAATACTGTCCATAAAAATCAACATAAAACTGGCAACCAATCAAATCATTTGATACAATGAAGATAACTAGAATGGTTGGCTAGTTGTTAATTGGGTGGAGGGTAATGCAATAGCTTCTTAATATGGTCAAAACAGTATCATTGTCCTTGGGTCATAGAGTTCAAGCTTCATTACAAATAAGTTAAACATAGGTGTAGCCATACAAAGGTGGCCAAAAAAAGCAATTTCAAGTGGTCCAATTCAAGGAAAATTAAGTTTATGGAGACCCAGATTATAATGCAGATATTATATGCTATCTATACATAATTATAATTAATGGAATCTGAACAATTTACTCATCAAAAAAATTTACAATGCATCATTGTCAAGGTTATATGGTCATTGAAACCTTAGTTCTCCAGACAAAACAGTTTGTCAATGTCTATATATCGAGGGTTCAGCACAACAGTGTTGTAACTCATATTGAAATAAGAACAAGTTACGACAGTGTTGCACTGAGCCCTCAATATATTTACTTTATTCATGTAACAGGACAAAGCTGATGAGACAACAACCACAAGAAGTTTTTGATGTCTGCCTTTTGCACAAGAACTATAGTAATGAATATAAATGATCATACTGGAATTAAGATACACAATGTAATGGGGGGAGGGGTACCTTGTCTGACATTTTGGAATCTGAACAATAGTTCAGCTTTCTAAAGCTGTCACTCAATCGGCACGCATGAATTTTGATGCAGACCAAAATACTACATTTTTCTACATCTGCCATGCAAATGTTAAAATAGTTGCAGCGCAAGTGTTTCCTTGATTACTTTCAGTACTTTGATTACAATATCAATATCACACTCTATGACTGTACCCACCAATATTATTATTCTAAGCAATGTACTAGAGATATCTTTTTCAGACAGGAAAAGTGAAACTTTAGAAATTAAATTTCTTCCGAGACAATTCAATCCTTGGGAAAATATTGAATGTTGCCTGGATATATAATAATAGCTGAAGCTTGCAATAATAACACAATAATGTATCCTTCTCTTACAAATACATTATGTGTAAAGTACACAGAAGTGAATATGTCAAGGGTATAGTTTTTATGCAACAGTTCAGCTAAAAATAAATCTAGGAGTACAATAATGACTGGAATTTAACAGCAATTTGGTTTTATCATCAACCCGACCAAGTGCTTCTGGGATTTGTTTACAAATTTTATATTGCTTGTGACAGGTGAAGTTGTTAGATGATAGAAATAAATGTACAAATGTATTTTTTCAGTGCAATATTGTTAAGGCCTTATTACATGTTTTATATGAAATGACCAGTTTATGTCTTTTTTGTGACAAAGTGTTAAATATTTTTCTCATAAAACATATGACAGTGAAATGCTGATCATTTTGTACATGTAAGTTACCTGCTGAACAACATCCAGCTGCCGGACAATCTTATGTCCCGCTTTTTTTCATCACAAATTAATTAAGACATGTAAAATTAAACCACTCTACATGTATTTCAAGTGATATAATTCAATAGATGCACCCAATAGGTATATGGCAAACTTTTATTGTCAGAGAACTCAGGGGGAACATATAACTCAATATCTACATTCAAATAAACATATATAGCAACATGTGTCAGCTTCTCGATAAATTTCTTGGACCATCTGAATAAACTGATCCCCTAGGCTCACCAAGTCAGATGAGCTAACATTTGCATTCATAATACCAGTCTTCTAATTTAGCACCCGACCATGGAGCGTGTCCACCGAAATGGCCATCGGTCCGGTAAATTTGAAAAGATCAGTATTCCGAAGGTCCAGTAAATTTTTCAGTGATCATTTCACCATTTTTCAGAAAAAATGAGATATTTGACTCGCTCTAGAAAAAAATATGACATATAGCCAAATGATATATTTTGGTCCAGTAAAAGTTCATTCGGTCTGGTAAAGTTTGCATTTTCACTGGACCAAATGGCCAGTGCATAAAAAAGTTTTTCATGTCAAGATTGTAATACGAACAAATGATTTTTTCTATCATCAAGCTTCAACTTGTAATATTTAGGATCAGTGACAGAAGATAAGTGTTAACAATAATCTGACTGGTGATTCTATGGATATGAAGCTGAGCAGACACATTGTTTATACCGTCCAGTTCACAATGGCTAATGATGATATAATCCCATTTAATCATTAGAAATGCACATATAATCAATGACTTTGTCCCAACCTTTGTCACAAATTTCTAGCAACAAACCTTGGAGAAACATTTTGCAGAGCAAGATTAACATCCTAACACCAGACATCACTGACATTAGCAGGTTGCATCATATTCTGCTGAAATCAATGAACAAGGAAAAAATGCGAAACACATGAACACTACAACTCTTATCTTCTGATTTGATATTTTTGTATATTGGAAACAGACTAATTATATTCTCTGCAACCGGTCTGTAATCAGAGGACACTGCTGCCACTGAGGAAAACACAGGAACATTCATAACAGGGACAGTGAGACAGCTATATATTTAACACATAAAAGTGTCACTGACAGTTCCAATTTAAGAAAACCATGTGTGATCCACTAATTCTAAGGATAATTTAGTTAAAATTCTAGCTTCAAGATACACAGGTGTCTGTCTGACATGTTCACAACATCACATATAGCTTGTTTACATATCCATGAAATTTACAGCTACACAACTTTAATTAATTAAAAATCTTTTTTATAGTACTATTATGCATGAAATTCATTATTAAACATGATTTTGTCAATTATATTCTACCAATGAACATCAATTGTCTTTCAAAGCAACATTGATGTAGAAAATCAATGAAATAGATAAACATATAGCAGAGTTTCTAAAATCTCAGTCCCCAGAGATGTTCAGCTCAGACTATGTATTCACAAATATTATCAGAAGTAAAATCTTCTGACATTACAAAACAACACAATGCAGCAATTGTAATTCAGATTCAATGAATTTATCAAGGATATTGTTTGATATCAGTATATCTATGTCAGCGTTGGTCATTAACAGTTCATCACAATGCTAGGCACCAGATTAGATTGCTGTAATCCAGAAATGGATCATATTTCCATCAGTTTGTCTTCTTTTCTCGTTTTTGTTGCAGAATAACATCTGACAATTAATGTCATTCTAGTCAAATTGTTAAAATCAAAAGCTTATCAGTTATAGCCAATAGCTGTTTATTGTATTAATTTTTGTCTACTGTTTGGCACTTCAGTTAAATAACCTTGCACTAGTTTCTTACATATTGTACATTAACGTATGGTTTACACACTGACATCACGAGAGCCCGTAACCATGATGAATGTAGCAGTTAAAGGTAAGCTAACACAAAATAAATATTTGCACACTGCAAAATTGCATACAGCAATTTAATACAAGGATGAGGCCTATTGGAACTTTTTTGTCCAACGTGTTTGGTGATTTTCCTTATTCTGTTTTGCTAAGAAGTTGCAATTTGTACATGAGACAAAAATATTCTCATACCATTATACTACATCAACTTTTAGCGGCATCAGTCATTCAAACCATCACATATATTTTTTGAGTGTGATAAGTTATTCATAGTTTATTCACCATTTTGCCTCAAGTCTCATTTGCAAAAATCTACTTTCAACTTAATTCACAGACATTTAATGACTGACTACTAGAAAAAAACGATCCTTTATGTAACTGTCTGTTCTTAGATCTGCACTCAGACATCACAATTGTTGGTCACTTTTTAATCTATTTTTTTTGTAATGGGAAATATTCACCAAGAGCATAAGTTTCCTTTAATAATAGTAGCAAGATCTCTTGAAGGATTAAATCTTTCAAAATTAGAATGATTTCTTTTGTCAATTTATAAAGGAAATAATTTTTGTCTTACCTGGAAATAGAAATATATTACATCCTATGATGAAATTTTGGTGACGCTATATTTTAGGTTTTGTTATATTTTACTGAGTTGAACATCACATCAGCATTTAGTGACGTTTTCAGTTTAAAAAGTCAAGGAAGAGCCCAGCAATGTACAAATATATTACATCCTATGATGAAATTTTGGTGACATTATTAATTTGCAAGATTTTTTTTTCTTTTACCTGGAGTTGAACATCACATCAGCATTTAGTGACGTTTTCAGTTTAAAAAAGTTGTGGAAGAGCTCAGCCAGGCACTCAAACAGAACCATTAAACTTTCCTAAAGCTAGGTGCCCTCACACTGAAAGTTGTCTGATTCAGGTTGGAATTTGAACTCACAGTGGTGATCATGAAGGGCTAGTGATTGTAAGTAAGAGACCATATAATCACTTGACCATGGAGGCCCAAAGATCTTGGTTTAATGGCTGATGTATAATTGAAATGTTATTTAACTAAAACATACTTGTATATATCAAGATACATAACTGCATTGAATTGACTTCAATAAAGCTACATGTATCATAGGAAAGCTCATGAGTTTTAACATAATATTTAACAATTAGATTGAATTCAAAAACTATTTCAAACCAATCCACAAATAAAGGAAACTTAGTTTTTCGTATTCTCATAGACACTCCTGTCCCTCACAGCTGAGAGGACGGCCTTCCAAAATCGTTCATGAAATCGGCCAACTGGTATTCTGAATAAGTAAGGCTATTAAGGGCTAGATAACCATGTTCTTCAAAATATACCAACACACTCTCTTCACATGAATTTGAACTTATACCAAAACTGAAGTTCAACAAAGGAAATGTGGTGGAAAAAAGTTCTATATTACCACTTGGCAACAGTTGTGGTGTAGTATATGTTCTTAAAATTACCTTACGATCAGCAATGAATATCGAAACTGCACACAAGAACCTGTTAATCACATGGAATACAAAATGAGGAATTTTAGGCCATCCTTTAAAAATATGTAGGTTTACAGTTAGGTGATTCAACAATTTCATGAGCCAAAGATTTTTTTGTACAATTCTATCATTAGTTATGTTCTTTTACTTTCAGCATAAGGAAGCACATAATATTAACACAAAATCCAATAATCTACCCACTGTTAAAAGTTTGGGTGATATAACCGCAAATCAACATTTTTTTAGGGCATGCCTTTTTTTGTCACAGAGCAGAATACAACATATTGCTAGGTAAATGCTTAAAGGTACATTGAGCCTAATTCTTACTGCAAAGTCAGATGGCTGATTCAGTTAATTAACAATTAACTGGGATCATTGTTTCAATAGAACAATAAGCTAACATATGTAAAGACATTAATTATGTAGTACAAAGAGTAGGCTGTGTTGTACAAGGATAATACTCAAAGCAATCAATATGTATTGATCATCCTATAATAGTAAACAAAACAAAGTTCACCTATAAACAGGTAATTAATATGCTTTAATACAGGTGGTAAATAATGGTAATGCTGACTAACCAAAATGTGCTCACATGTCAATCATATGATCTGAGGTTAAAGGCGTGCTCAAAAGCAGCAGTGTAGTATTAGACTACAGGTTATAGTCATGCTATAGAAAGTCAAAACCCCTGTTAAATAATTCTCCATACTTCACCAACTATTCATGAAGTATGCAAGAAAAGTTCAAGAAATGTTCATGATTTCATGAATTCATTTTGAAGGGGAAGGTTGTGCGACCTCAAGTACTCGTAGAAGTAATGCCCAAAAGGGTCACATGATAGTCTGAGCACAGGTCAAAGTCATGTAATAGAAGGTCCTAGGGTTATATGATCACAGGTAAGCCATGTTCAGGAAGGTCACATGATGGTCTGAGCACAGGTCAAAGTCATGTAATAGAAGGTCCTAGGGTTATGTGATCACAGGTAAGCTATACTCAGGAAGGTCACAGGGTACCAATGACCAAAGGTTAAGGTCATGCAAAGGAAGGTCCTAAGGTTATGTGATCGCAGGTAAGCCATATTCAGGAAGGTTACAGGGTTCCAATGACCAAAGGTTAAAGTCATGCAATGGAAGGTCCTTAAGGTTATGTGATCACAGGTAAGCCATGTTCAGGAAGGTCACAAGGTACCAATGACCAAAGGTTAAAGCCATGTAATGGAATGTCCTAAGGTTATGTGATCAGAGGTATTAAGCCAATTGTTCAGGAAGGTCACATGATGATCTGAGCACAGGTTAAAGTCATGCAATGGAAGGTCCTAGGGTTATGTGATCTCAGAATTAAATGTCTTCTGATCAGTGTAGCATGATGTTGTTTACATAGTCAGAGATTTATTTCTTTGTTACATTAATGAGACAGTGGAACCTATTGTATTATGATTGATGTGTACAGTGTGCAGTTTGAAAATATTGGTTTATCTGTTACCTGTCTGTAAACATGCATGCAATAACATCATGCTAGCAGGAAGCATGTTGAAGATAAATGTCCCATTTTGACACAATGAAAGCAGAGCATGAATTGTTAAGATCAAATATGGAAGAAATGAATGTGTTCATTTAATTATTTAAGTACAGTTCAGCCTGTGTTAGTGGCCACCTTTGAATAAAGGCATGGACCCAGTGAGGAAAGGTCATTTTTTATAAGACATCATTGATTATATGGAATAAAATGAGCTATAAAGGCCACCTGTCAATAAAGGCCACATCTTATCATTCAAGAGAGTGGTCTTTGTTCACAGATTTGACTGCTCCATTTTCTATGTAACAAAGCAATGTAATGTTTTACATGCGTTTTGTTGCATCTTCTGTACCTATAAAGAAATGATAATATACATTGTTTTTGGTGGTTATCTTTGTAGATTTTCATTTCATCCCGATAGGAAATTATTAATAATAAGTCTAGCTTATTCAGGCATAATTAAGTACAGAAATAAATGAGCAATGGTACTTACAATCAATCAGCTGCTTAACAAAGTCAAATTACCTGCAATCAAGGTACAATCAAGATGGCAGGCTACAAAGCTCACTTCATAACTAAATGCACCAATGAAATGCACACTAACATTTAGCATCAAGAAACAATAATAATGAGAAAGTACTTGAACATTGGCTTTGAAGGAAAAGGAGATGCAGTGTAACTCTTAATTATATTTATGTACACTTGTGAGATTTCTTACAAAAAGTCTTGCATCAAATTAATGCATCATGCAGTCACCAAGTAGGAACTAATTAGGTTTAGATATTATATTGATGAAAATCTTGGTTTCAGGATTTGCTAACATGTCAATGAGTTTACATCATTGTTTCATTGCCTGGTAAATGCTGTTAAATGGTGTTGACCTGAGTTTAACCACCGATCATATTGATTACATTAATATTAATTCATAATATGCTCATAATAACTTGAACTTCAAGCTATTATATATCTCATAATTGCTCAATACAAAAATAACATGTTTTAATCACCAAATTTAACATCACTATCAACAAAATCATCATAATCAGTATAATTTTCATTACCAATATTATTTCCATCATCAACATTATTTTTTTCATCAACATTAATATCATCATCAACATCATTATCAACATTACTATCATCATCAACATTACTATCATCATCAACATTACTATCATCATCAACATTACTATCATCATCAACATTACTATCATCATCAACATTACTATCATCATCAACATTACTATCATCATCAACATCATCATCAACATTACTATCATCATCAATATCATTATCAACATTAATATCAACATTAATATCATCATCAACATCATTATCAACATTACTATCATCATTAATATCATTATCAACATTACTATCATCATCAATATCATTATCAACATTAATATCATTCCCAACACTATCATTATCAGTATCAATATCATTACCACTATCACTTATTACTGGTATCAATATCAACATTTTCATTACCATCAACATCATCATCACTATCAAGATATGGCTATCAAGATTATCAATGTTATCATCAGTGTCAAGAACATCATCATTACAAAAAAATCATAATATCAACACCATCATAATCAACATCATTAACGCTACCAACATAACAATATTATACATATTTGTGTCATTATTGAAATTGCCAACACTATAATGAACATCATCATCACCATCAACATCAGAATCACTAACTGTTTCAGGTATTTTTCAACAAATTTCTGTTGTACTCATAATTCTTAATGACAGAATTATGTTGACAAGAAAAACTCAACTTAATTGCTAACAATTTTACAATTTTTCAGAAATATGATCATTTGTCCATATATGGTAATAATTGACTGAAAATAAGACACAATGACAGTTCAACATTGTAGTCTGAGTTGATATTGTCAATCTTGATCTAATCCATACATACAGTCATCAATGTGAACATAGAATGTATCATCAACTTATTGTATCATATTAGCAAACCCTGATAAAATGGTTTACATTGAAAGTAGGTTTCCAAACAAAGAGAAAACCAAATTAGATTGTTTTAAAACACAATCTTTGTAATGACAAAAACAAGTGGGCCAAGATGGCCCTATATCGCTCACATGACAATCATTGTTAACTCATTGAAACATTGTTTTGAACCTGTGACCTAGTTTTTGACCCCAGATGACCCATGTTGAAACATGTCCTACATATAAATAAGACAAACATTCTGACAAGGTTTGGTGAAGATCCAATCAAAACCATGACAACTACTGCATAGACAAGGTTTTCTTAAGATTTGACCTCGTGAACTAGATTTTTACCCCCAGATATCATTAAAACAAAATCTAAATCATTTCCTTAGGAGAATATAGATCAATTTACGTGTCTTAAAATAACAAACCCAATGAATTTTTATTCACCTGAGAAGTTTGTATATTATTTTGGCATACATAATAAGACGCTTTATGAGATACAGAACATTGTTAATGATCCAAATATAGCCATCATTTTAAGAGTAAAGATTGTTTTTTTAGAAATATTATTAAGAAAGTTTAATCATTCTAGAGCTACCACCACCTGTGTTCATTTGCCATAATTCGAGGGCTCAGCGCAACACTGTCGTAACTTGTTCTTATTTCAATATGAGTTACAACACTGTTGCGCTGAACCCTCGATATATGTTAGTCACTTAATCCAGGATTTAGAACCTAGGATAAAATCATGTGAAGGTATAATTGCTGAATAAACACTTGAGAATAAGAAGGTTGCAGATTCTTCAAATTTTGTGTACAGTCAAATCTGTGAACTAAGGCCACTCTTGGGAAAGACACAATGTGACCTTTATTGACAGGTTGCCTTTATTTGGAGATAAATTTGTTGTGAATAATCAAAGACTGACCGATTCTGCTGGTATTTATAGTCACCATAGAAACAAATTGAGACTACATCTATATCTATTGATAATAGATCAAGAATTGTCACTTACCATATAGCAAGGACTTATATACATACATGGATTCGCAACAGCTAAAAATAGCTCAAACGATATCGTTCGGCGATCCCACAATGCATTGCTATATACTCGGCAATGTCCGACAGCTGTAATTGGGTGTTTACGAATTTGATTATACTAAAAAAAACACTGGCAATTGGGCACGGGAAATTGGTAAAGGATGCAACAAATTCCTTAAAGATATTGAGATACATTTATAATCCACAAAGTCTAAGTATAAGCATAGAAAAAGGCATCAGTCGAACATTTTAAATTCCAAGATGGCGGACATCTATTATAATCCTTTCTGTCTCCGAGATTAAACAATCGGAATACCACGGATATTTTCGCTGTTATTATCATTCGGATTATCACGGATATTTTCGTATTTTCGCTTTTGTAAACAATAGCTTGTATTCCCGTTGATTCATGTCTTATTATCGCGGGATTTGATTACTTTAAACTGTTAATACGGAAGTTGCGAATCCATGTATGTATATAAGTCCTTGCATATAGTGACATTGATCAGGTCATTGACAAATTAATCAAAGAAAAGCCTAGTGATGCTGAGATTAAGACAAAGGATGACACTTGATGAAATGGGTACACAACAGTGGTTGTCTGGTTCCCTGCATACATTGGTTCCCAGCATAATGCCATGATGCCAGTGGCAGGTAACTCCAGATTTACCACAGTGAAAGCTCAATCACATGACCATCACCAATGACGGTTTGTATAACCTTGAGATGATGAGGAATATTTCTTAATTTAATGTGTTTGACTGATGTTTAATTTCAAATTCAATTCATTATCAGTTTAGGTCATTTATGATCAGAGCAAAAAAAGAATAGCAATGCTTATCTAAAGATTGTTAAATATTAGCTTTAAGAAATATAATACAAGAGCACCTCAAGCAGTTACCATCGCTCGTCTGTTCACTGCCTCAGTGAGATCTATCCACAAATGAAGTTTCATGTTGCTACTTTTTATAGTTTCTGAGTCATGAGTTACATTGAAGTTTTTTACACAGATGACACTGCAGACAATGACACAGAAGCACAATGATCACAATAGCTCAACTTTTTCAGCCAAGCTAAAAATGAAATGTAATTTTGGATTCCAAAAGTTGAAATTCTAAGAAATAGAATCTTGTTCTGACAGCTCACTGTCTCAGCTTCTGTATGCCAATTCTTACACAAAACTAGAGCTTTAAATAAATAACCATTTATATTCCTACAGACAAAACTATATTGTCTGTCACTTGTTTGTAGGTTATTTAATATATCGATTACTATGTTAAATCTGTATCTACTGTACTCAAACATTGAATTTCAAATTGTCTTTCACATAAAGAGTTTATAATTATAATTGACAGACTGGTACATAATTATATAATATATACTGACAGACTGGTACAGATAATATATGCTGACGGACTGGTACATATAAGATAATATATACTGATAGACTGGTACAGATAATATATGCTGACAGACTGGTACAGATAATAATATACCGACAGACTGGTACAGATAAGATAATACATATTGATATACTGGTACATTAACATATACTGACATACTAGCTTGTACAGATGATATATACTGATAGACTGGTACAGATAATATATGCTGACAGACTGGTACAGATAAGACATACTGACAGACTGGTACAGATAAGATAATACATATTGATATACTGGTACATTAACATATACTGACATACTAGCTTGTACAGATGATATATACTGATGGACTGGTACAGAAAATATAATTATGCTGATAGACTGGTACAGATAATATATGCTGACAGACTGGTACAGATAATATACACTGCTGTTTTTCTGTACAATTGAGAAACACCTGTTGTCATCTCTGATTATAGTTAAATGCATCATTCTAACATGTACAATGTAGTTACAGATACCATGTCCAACAATGCTACTTATATTGATTATAAAATTAATAATTATTCAAAAGTTACCATTCACCATACTTTTTGTGATAGTCACATTAACAAATAAATTACCATCAAACTGAAAGAGTAAGATTGTATTTAATAATTTCAAATACAGTATGGTGATTGTAGATTTTTCTTTATAGAAAAACATTAGGTTTGAGTGTTTAAATCAGATTATTAAGAAACAGTGGATCGGACCAGCTCTAAATGTGCACAAGATTCGTAAATTACCATGACCTCTGTGCTCCTGAAAAAAGAACACCAACAGTCAAAACGAGCTCGAGCAAATACCCAACAGATTGAATGAATGCTACTTTGCCATAGGTAGATCTCTGGGCATCCATCAACCATGTTTATTTCAATTTCATCTATCAACTTATCATACAGTAATTATCATGACAAACAACATATAATCTTACCTAGGTTAATGGAAGTTCGTCTCCTGTTACTGGAAACCAGCAACTTCAAGAAACTGCACATGTCATAGTCTTACAGCCTACAGGAGCAATTTTCATATCCTTCACATACAAATATATGTGAACAAGTAGCCACATGCAGGGAACCGTCACTTATTGTAAATCCATTAAGCGCATCAAACGAGTGTTTTTAAAATTATCAATGTTCACGGGTAGAAGATTTTTCACATAGTTGTACATGTTTTGA
The DNA here is from genome assembly GCA_964023205.1 of Lutraria lutraria. Taxonomy (NCBI): domain Eukaryota; kingdom Metazoa; phylum Mollusca; class Bivalvia; order Venerida; family Mactridae; genus Lutraria; species Lutraria lutraria. Next base: position 31,944,570 of record OZ026838.1, read on the forward strand.
ACCCGTTTCACATTGTAATGTTGACTAATCATCATTGACATCTAGGTAAAACTTTGAGTGCGTTTTCACAAATCATCACTAAAACCTATAAATAATGCATCGTTAAGTGCTGAAAATGACAGGAGAATCAGCAGGATCTTGGTTAATGCAAACACCATTCAACCATGCAGCATATACCACTGTAATGGCTTTTGTTTATATTTCATACAACTTCCTGATATAATGGATACGACTTCAATGAAATCGGATTTTAATGAAGTACATATATTTTACTCCACAACAGAACGTAACTAGGCACAGAAAACATACAAAAATATACAAAAATATACAATAAAATCTTACTTCGAGACACACTCAGACCATAGTGAGTACATTTTAAAAACCTTTATTTTCAGACTGACTGATTTTCTACACTTGGATCTTCTGTACTTTTGTCATGATAAAAGGACCAACAAAATACAAAGATTTAGTTGCCTTTCATCAAGGCATCAAGAGTGGTTTTAATATCAAGGTTTACTATATTCTTTACTTGACTTGACTTTTATTAACAACAGGCTATTAACACTGAAGATTTTAATCAATGGGAAATAACATAGTCATCTAATTATTTAATCATGAAGCAGACGAGTAGAAAGAAAATAAAACTAACAATTTCACTGATGAATGATGGAAAGCAACCACCTGATATACAATCTGAATATAAAAAATTTATGTCGGTGCCAAAATAGATGCTTTTATGGGTGTCCAAATAACTGTAAATGTCAAAAAAGACATTTTTGTTTTCTTATGGCATTTTAAACACTTGAACAGTCAACTTGTAAAACAGACACAAATTTTTATCAATCCTTCTACATAAACATCAAAGTGATCAATAGACATAATCCTTAATTGGCTCAGTGGACATAACCCTCACTCAAACTAGAGGACATAACACTCACTCAGATCAATAGACATAACCCACACTTACTATATCAGTAGACATAACACTCACTCAGATCAGTAGACACAACCCACACTTACTATATCAGTAGACATAACACTCACTCAGATCAATAGACATAACCCACACTTACTATATCAGTAGACATAACACACACTCAGATCAATAGACACAACCCTCACTTACTATATCAATAGACATAACCCACACTTACTATATCAGTAGACATAACACTCACTCAGATCAATAGACATAACCCACACTTACTATATCAATAGACACAACCCTCACTTACTATATCAATAGACATAACCCACACTTACTATATCAGTAGACATAACACTCACTCAGATCAATAGACATAACCCACACTTACTATATCAGTAGACATAACACTCACTCAGATCAATAGACATAACCCACACTTACTATATCAGTAGACATAACACACACTCAGATCAATAGACATAACCCACACTTACTATATCAGTAGACATAACACTCACTCAGATCAATAGACATAACCCACACTTACTATATCAGTAGACATAACACACACTCAGATCAATAGACACAACCCTCACTTACTATATCAGTAGACATAACACTCACTCAGATCAATAGACATAACCCACACTTACTATATCAGTAGACATAACACTCACTCAGATCAGTAGACACAACCCTCACTATATCAGTAGACATAACACACACTCAGATCAGTAGACACAACCCTCACTATATCAGTAGACATAACCCTCACTCAGATAAGTGGACTATAACACACACTCAGATCAGTAGACATTATACTCTCTCACTCAGATCAGTAGACATAGCCTCTCATTCAGATCAGTGGACTATAACACACACTCAGATCAGTAGACTTAGCCCTGACTCACAACAGTAGACATAACACTCACCCAGATCAGCAGACTTAACTCTCACTCACATCAGAAGACATAGCTCTCACTCACATCAGTACACATAGCCCTGGCTCACACCAGTAGACATAACACTCACCCAGATCAGCGGACTTAACTCTCACTTATATCAGAAGACTTAACCCTGACTCGCATCAATAGACAATTATATTATTAACCATCACGCAGATCAGTGGACATAACCCCAGACCACTAGAGGCATTTAGAAAATAGAGAAAATATTGAAACGAATGTTTTATTAAGGAAAAAAATAATTAAATTCACAGAACAAGCAAGAGTTAATTGAAAACATTTAGTGATTTATGCAAATCTAGCATAATCCATGTAACAGTGTTTTCAATTTTCCAAATCTTATGTAAATCTGTCTTTATATGTATTTGCATCTTTATTAAATTCGAAACCAATGTAAAATGCAGTGAATTAATGATTAAAATATCTAAAGTCTGTGGAATATGAATAAATGGAGGTTTGACTTAATGTAATATCTACAGTATCATTTGAATAATTTGTATCAGCAAATCAGCTTACAACAGACAGGAGTTGGAACTAAACCTGGGTAATTTAAAGCCAACTAGATTGGAACTGGATTTTTAAAAAAAGAAACCAATGTTCAACTGATGAACCATCTCCTTTCTTTACAGTATATTATCATGTGATGACATTCATCTTCAAGGTTCAACATTGTTAGCTTTTTGATGTATAGTTAATCAATTAATGAAACTGTAGTATTTCATAACTACAGTATATAGTCTAATGAATTATCACAACATTAACCAGTAATAACATTTTCAATATTATCAGAATTAACTCCTAAGCTGGCTTAGCCACTAAACAATTGAACTTAACTAATGTTGAAAACAATCGTATTTTGAAGTCAAAGAAGACAATTCAATTAGTGAATCTTTGGAACTGCTGACCCCATTTAGCTGTAACTACCTAATACTGTTTTCATTTCTCACAGAAAAGAACTGAAATTTGAAAATCAATGACACTGACAATGTAGAAACAAGAGAAATGCATTCTTCTCCATTTTATGGGATCAGTTTATTTGTATCTTCCATCATATTTTAGATCTAAGAGTACAAATTTAAGCATTGAATCAACATTGGAAATACATTTATGCTGTATTAATTAAGTTACATTTAAAAGTTGGAGGATAAATAATAGTTACTTAAGACAGTTTTATGTACATGTATATTTTAGTTGCTAAAATATATTGTTTTAATTTGCACTGGATCAATATAAACTAAGTACATAGAAGTCAGGATTTCTATATTATTAAGAAGGTACGTCACACTATACTTAGTATCCAATCAGAGCTGCTACATTACTATCAAGTTCTAACCCATTCCTACAAATTCAGGGAGTAACTGACATATTTACTTCCAGACTGAATATAAAATTATGTCCTAAAGAGAACTTGCTTGATACCCCCCCCCCCCCCCTGACTCTCCCCTTTTTTCAATTTTCTCAAATGTTTATTTGGAGTATGTTAATGGATGAATAACTGAAGTCATTAACACAACTTACAGAAAAACTTGACACTTATCCTACTTATATGTTTTCTGATTGTTACCTTGAACCCACAAATAGTTTGGTCCTTGTATAAGCCAAAGGTGGAGGAAAAAGACCCTATGAGATAACATGTTTCACTGGAGTTACATGAACCTCAACAGTTACTGGATCTCAGACCATCATCATCAAGGTCAATCAACATTTCAGTTGATGTAAGTTCAATTCCAGTCACATAAATATTATGAATGTATGCAGTGTCTATCAGAAGTTTGTTAGGAATGACGTAAGTGGTTCAGTAAAGTGTCACGCTTAGATGCCTCAGTCATTTAGTACCATGCTTAGATGTCTCGGTCATTTAGTACCACGCTTAGATGCCTCGGTCATTTAGTACCACGCTTAGATGCCTCAGTCATTTAGTACCATGCTTAGATGCCTCAGTCATTTAGTACCACGCTTAGATGCCTCAGTCATTTAGTACCACGCTTAGATGCCTCAGTCATTTAGTACCATGCTTAGATGCCTCAGTCATTTAGTACCACGCTTAGATGCCTCAGTCATTTAGTACCACGCTTAGATGCCTCGGTCATTTAGTACCACGCTTAGATGCCTCAGTCATTTAGTACCACGCTTAGATGCCTCAGTCATTTAGTACCACGCTTAGATGCCTCAGTCATTTAGTACCATGCTTAGATGCCTCAGTCATTTAGTACCATGCTTAGATGCCTCGGTCATTTAGTACCACGCTTAGATGCCTCAGTCATTTAGTACCACGCTTAGATGCCTCAGTCATTTAGTACCACGCTTAGATGCCTCAGTCATTTAGTACCATGCTTAGATGCCTCGGTCATTTAGTACCACGCTTAGATGCCTCAGTCATTTAGTACCATGCTTAGATGCCTCAGTCATTTAGTACCACGCTTAGATGCCTCGGTCATTTAGTACCACGCTTAGATGCCTCAGTCATTTAGTACCACGCTTAGATGCCTCGGTCATTTAGTACCACGCTTAGATGTCTCGGTCATTTAGTACCACGCTTAGATGTCTCGGTCATTTAGTACCATGCTTAGATGCCTCGGTCATTTAGTACCACGCTTAGATGCCTCGGTCATTTAGTACCACGCTTAGATGCCTCGGTCATTTAGTACCATGCTTAGATGCCTCGGTCATTTAGTACCACGCTTAGATGTCTCGGTCATTTAGTACCATGCTTAGATGTCTCGGTCATTTAGTACCATGCTTAGATGTCTCGGTCATTTAGTACCATGCTTAGATGTCTCGGTCATTTAGTACCATGCTTAGATGCCTCGGTCATTTAGTACCATGCTTAGATGTCTTGGTCATTTAGTACCATGCTTAGATGTCTCGGTCATTTAGTACCATGCTTAGATGTCTCGGTCATTTAGTACCATGCTTAGATGCCTCGGTCATTTAGTACCATGCTTAGATGCCTCAGTCATTTAGTACCACGCTTAGATGTCTCGGTCATTTAGTACCACGCTTAGATGTCTCGGTCATTTAGTACCATGCTTAGATGCCTCAGTCACTTAGTACCACGCTTAGATGTCTCGGTCATTTAGTACCATGCTTAGATGCCTCGGTCATTTAGTACCACGCTTAGATGTTTCGGTCATTTAGTACCACGCTTAGATGTCTCGGTCATTTAGTACCACGCTTAGATGTCTCGGTCATTTAGTACCATGCTTAGATGTCTCGGTCATTTAGTACCATGCTTAGATGTCTCGGTCATTTAGTACCACGCTTAGATGTCTCGGTCATTTAGTACCACGCTTAGATGTCTCGGTCATTTAGTACCATGCTTAGATGTCTCGGTCATTTAGTACCACGCTTAGATGTCTCGGTCATTTAGTACCATGCTTAGATGCCTCAGTCAATATAAGTTAATGAATATGAATCATCATTTTATGACAATAGAATATTTCATATGTATACAGATCACAAGTGACCAGATGACTCAGGTGACATCTGTGTAATGTTTAATGTCCTTTAAAAATGTAGATTTATTTTTGATAAAAACTTAATTTAAGCTGCCTTTAGAAGTCAAACAAAGTTTACCATTATCATCTTCTATTCAGACAAATCATTAATAATTATATAAATATACAGTAAGTACCATTATCCAAATACTTTATTCTTTGAATTCAATTTTGATAAGTAAATTGAGGTATCATTAAAATTTTGTTCACAATTCTTGTAGCAGCTACAGATCTTTACCTACCAATGTACCCAGTTTTAAAAGAAGGGAGTTCGTAAAAGGCTGACATTGTAACTTTGAAATAAGACTACTGGTAAAGCACCCCAAACTTTGATTTATATAAATCAACTAATAAGTATGTACTCATTAAAACAGGTTATTCAATCAAAACTATTTTCAGTAAAGGTACAAAAATATTTTAACAGCATAACATATGACATAAATCTGAGTATAGTTCACCATGCATATTTCTGTGGTAATTGAAATGTAACAATATAACCAAACCATTGATAGTTTATGAATTAAAATTAAATATCTGGTAAATTAAGCATATTGCATCTATCCCTCAGGCAAGGTTCATCATATAACAGGAGGAGGCAAACAAAGTATCCTATGCTAGGCTCGAACCAGCAACCTCTTGCTTATAAATCAGATGCTCTACTAACTAAAACAATCTGGGTTGGATAATGTCACAGCCAGTTTATTAATACAAGTACTATATTATACCATACTGCTACATAATTAAAAATTATTCTAAGATTGATCGCGAACAATATAACATTTGAAGAATTTCATTATGTTTGACTTTCACAAAAAAGAAAATATACCATGAATCTTAAGTTAAAATATAAAAACAATTTCCTCACACGAACATCCGGCCGTTCATATATGAAGAATTTACACATGTATATATATCAATAGATCATTACATGATTAAATTCACTGTGTCACTCAACCTGAAGCAAAAGCAAAGAGAGAAAACAAAAATATAACATAAAACTCCAAAGTGTGAATATATAACAATCAAAAGTAAACACCATTCATAAGATCCTTCAATATTAAACCATACAAGCAAGCACTGAATATCTTACGCAATACACGCTTGTTATAATATCCAATTTACCACGGCACATGTATTTAATATGCTTTCATTTCTATCCACTTCAGCTGATCAAGAAAACTATTGAAAATTCTCTCCACTAAACAATACAATTGCAATGAAATCAACCAAATAAATTGTATGAAACATTGTAACATTGTACAAGACCAAATACATCTGGCAAGCTTGTCTACTTCTCTCCTTGCCATAACATGATTCCCAATACTCAATAATTCTCATAGTCACACAGATTCTACAGCCAGGCTAACGGCAGATGCAGCGAAATTTGGTCTAAGCAATCTGCTGACATTCACATGAATAATGACCCTTTACATACAATAATATTACAGGAGAACGAGTCATAGATAAGTCTGAATAAAAAAGGGGCTCATTAATATTTATATCATTTTGACAAATTTACATTGATCAGCCAATATGAGCCCATTAATATTGATTTGAAATTTCCAATTTTGAAATAATTTCTAAAAGAGAGTAAACAGATCAATATTCTTAATTGAATTTGTAGTAAATGTTTATGAATGAAATTGGACACACTGTAACTGCATGACTCAAACAAGATTTCTGTTATTTTATGCTTATAAGGTATCACTATCAATGCACAAATCAGTGGTTGAGTGGTTATTAAAGGTCACTGACTTCAAATCACTGTTACACCTCTCATTGATAGAGGGTCATGGGTTTGAGCCCAGCTACCGACCATATCTCTTTATGTGAGAAAGTAGTCAGTGGGAGTCTAGTACTGGTTCTTCCTTAAGGAACGATGGTTAGGTGAAGAGTTTGAAATTCCCCATGTTTTAAATGGACTTGACCAAAGTCAGTACATCCACCAGTCAAATCACTGTATTAGGTTAATTTCATTATCAAATGGGTAGTTTGAAATATATTAATTGTGTATAATCATTAGTGCAGAGTGCAGACAAAATAGTCCTGTTAACAGCAGCTTGTTAAAATATAGAATAATAAGTTGCACAATCTTCCTATTCCAACTTTTTTCTAAAAGTAACTTTAATAAATAAGAGTTAGAATTAATTTTGTCACCAAGTATTGATCAGTATTTATTACAATATAATATATCTGTGAAAAATTCATGTCCAGTGATGCAGCATTTCACAAAAAAAGTGAATATTGATTCAACTGACATGGATTATTTTTTCATTAGATATCCTGTCACTGTTATCTATTGTCCTTAGGCTAGAAAAATAATAATCACCATTGCAGATATTTGACCCAAACATTCTAAGGGTAGATAGGTTAAAAAAAACTATTTTTTCATAAAAGAGAATCTGGAGGAGAACCAAACATTTATATCCCTACTCTTATAGTGAACAGATTTTAGGAACAGAGTTCCAATAGGTATACACCACTTTTTGTAGCGACAAAACAGTGACGCCTCTCATCCGCACTGAAAAATAGTACCACTTGTTGTATAGGTATACATTGCAGACTTTGCAGTTTGGGTAAATGTTGGAGATTCTGTTGATTTTGAAAGCACAGAAAATATTTTGGCAATTTAATTCTGGGCCTTACCATATGCCCAGAGTAAAACACTGATTCATGCATGCATATCCCCATTCCTGTGATTTTCTAAACACAGCACTTGGCTTAGTTTTTCAGATGAAGACAGTGAAAAAGCATCCCTGAAATATCTGAAGGCAGAGCCGAGACTGGATCCATTGTTACCACTCAACCACCAATCCCTCCATTTTTTCTCTATACATGCTATTCATTCTTTGTAGGTATGATAATCCCCAAATACTAACATACTTTGAATTTTGCAGTTTGAAACAGTCTGTCCGGTATCCGAAAACTGCAAGTATTTCAGTCTGGCCTAACTGTAAATGAGGCTTTTTTGAAGGGAGGACTGCTGAATTAAAATACACTATTGTAGATAAAATTACCATTGTCATCTTTTTGTTTTATGATATTAGTTAGGCAGCACTTCTCTGAATAAATTCATGTGGTTATTGGAATTTTCTTAATGTTACTATAATGTACCATACGATCATAATTATCATTACTGTGGCACAGACTTAGTCAATATATGAATAAGTAATGTCATCAAAGGTGAATACATCAATTTATGAACTCTTCAATCAATGACAGCACTAGTTTATACTGGAACAAAATTTGGCAGGATTTTCATGTGTTCTTGTCAGGAGTAAGATGCAAAATTTGTTGGGCAAATCAAATCCACTAGTAAGACCACAACAGTCAGACTAATGTCAGCTCAACATGTTATCAAAGGCTATTGAATGTTAAAATATAATCTTGCTATTCATGCAGCCAGAGAAAGCGAACAATCTGATTGGATAATCCTTAGAAAAGTTTCAAAGTCAGCCAATCAAAATACTTCATTCTGATATTTAAATCCTGCCTCTGGTTATGGATATATTGCGTACAAAGACATCCATAAATATTTCAAGTTTCAAACAAATGTATGTGTACTAATCTAATCATTTAGTGACTAATACGAATAGCTTGTGATAAATCTTCAAATCTTTTCTAGTAAATTATTAATGATTTTAACTTTTGTTGCCACGGTTGATTTAATTGATGCTATATGCCTGGAAGGGTTTGTCGAAAAGAATATAATTTGTGAGCATTCCCATAGAAACCTATGTCAGGATGCCAACAAAAATCTACACCTAGTCAGTATTTCCACAAGACCTACTTATGTATGTCAGTATTTCCACAGGACCTAGTTACGTACATCAGTATTTCCACAGGACCTACGGTAGCTAGGTTTGTCAGTATTTCCACAGGACCTGGTTATAGTATTTCCACAGGATGTAGTGATGTATGTCAATATTTCCACATGACCTAGCTAGGTTTGTCAGTATTTCCACAGGACCTAGTTATAGTATTTCCACAGGACCTAGTAATGTATGTCAGTATTTCCACAGGACCTAGCTAATGTATGTCAGTATTCTCTCAAAAAACAATCTCATTATTTCCACAGGACCTAGTTAAGTATGTCAGTATTTCCACAGGACCTAGTTGTATGTCAGTATTTCCACAGGACCTAGCTAATGTATGTCAGTATTCTCTTAAAAAACAATGTCAGTATTTCCACGGAAACCATTGTCTGTATTCCTTATGGAATATCTGACATATTTTTTAACAGTAGCATTTAAACCATGACCTTTATGCAAACATTTATAAAATAAGGAGTGGTTATAACAGCAAGAATAATAGGCAATAACCATTTGGTTTGACATTAAATCTACAGCTAGCCAGTCCCAGGGCTCCTAGTAATTATCTGCATTTATTGCAAATAATTGTGCATACAAATGGTTATTCCATATATTAGCATTATAATGATTAATAATTCATCAGAATCAATACAAGAACAACATAAAATGAAATTTGTACTGCTGGTATACTTGTATTACTCACCAATGATATTCTAGAATTCACCAAGTTTGATGTAGCGCAAGTCCCTATGGTCTCATTGTATAATACCATATCAGTTGGTATTACAACTACCATAATGTTTAAACATGATTATCTCCTGCCTAAGTGCCCAATAAGATACCATAATAGAAGCTTTATGAGTTATCTCTTTCAGTATACTGTTAGGCTGAATGTGTTATTTGATATCATTTGTACCATGCAAAAACGTTTCAAATGCATTTCACTAAATGCATTTTAACAGATGACTGTTTATAGAGCCAAATGACATTCTATTGGACATACGCTTGGAGCAACATGTTGAAAACACTCATACAATATTTAATGCTTGAGAATATGTGTATGATAGTCACTAATTGATTTTATAGAGGTATCAAGTTCTGTCTTGTTATTCATGCAGTCTTCAAATTTAGCCCCGGACCTTGAACCAAGTCCACCACAATTACCAACGGTCCAGTAAATTTGAAAAAGTCAGATGTCCGAGAGTTCAGTAAATTTTTCAGTGATAACTTGACTATTTTTCGAACCAAAAAATGAAATATTTGAATCACATTCGAAAAATAAGGCTTATAGCTGAATTTTATAAAAAAAAAATGTGTGTGTTAAAAAATTATCCATTTTGGACCAATCAGGGAAACTTTACTATCACCTGGAAGTATCAGAGTCGTCACAATATGTACTGGAGTACATTTAAAATACATGTATATAAATGAAGAGTCCAAAATCAATGTACTCCATTATTGTATTTATGGTTAAAGCCGAATTGCCCAACTATAGATTATATACTAGTTCCTGTTTCATGTTGTAGTGCACCATAATTATTCTTTGTCAAATTCTTTATTGATGTAAGCTGCAATGTATTTTTCAATGTTATATTTGTCGAATACCTGTGTGGCATCCTTGATATGTTTTAGTAATTTAAAGGTGTTAGACCTTGACCAGACAACAATAATACGAGGCAGTTATTTGTCGAAGACTTTACATCTTATTCACCTTAACTGATTCCAGTTGACTCTGGCCGGAGCACTGTAACATGGAAAGGGAACCAGCTTGTTATTCACTGTGATACAAAAATTGTTTGTTTTTGCCATTTGTGCATTAGCCAGAAAGTAACAAACAAGTGGATATTTCGGCACTTTCGGCGGCATAAAATAAAGCATGCCGATTCCCCAGAATGTATATAGATTGAGCTCTACAAACTGTGATAAAAATTAACTTTCATTTGGAGATCTAGAAATGAAATTATTTGAGACATCAAGTTGAACAAGTGAACAATTAAAACTCAGCTTAGCAAATTTAAGTTATTTTACATGCATCACTAATAGTCTCAAATTTAGTTTTTTTCATCTGATGCAAAGTCCACTCTAATCAGCTAAAAATGGTGGTACATTAGTTTGTCCACTCTGATCAGCTAAAAATGGTGGTATGTTAGTTTGTCCACTCTGATCAGCTAAAAATGGTGTTACATCAGTTTGTCCACTCTGATCAGCTAAAAATGGTGGTACATCAGTTTGTCCACACTGATCAGCTAAAAATGGTGGTACATCAGTTTGTCCACTCTGATCAGCTAAAAATGGTGGTGGTGCATTCATTCAGCTCAATTCAGACAAACTTCAGACATTCTGTTTCATGAGGGACATCAGTTTGTCCACTCCGCTCAGCTAAAACAGGTGGTACATCAGTCTGTCCACTCTGATCAGCTAAAATGGTGGTACATTAGTTTGTCCACTCTGCATGATCAGCTTAAAATGGTGGTATGTATATTAGCTATTCCACTCTGATCAAAATGGTAAAACAACTTTATGAACAGATGCAAACATAGAAGATTGTGGCTGTAATTGTTTATGCAGTATAACACCAGGTTGTCTGTTCATACAAAGACAAGCAATCTGGCTCGACATTGTTTCATTTCCTCAGTATAATCTCTCACACTGTATAAATCAATTTGTGTCGAGATTAATACTGTCAAAGCAAACTAAATCAATGCTTTACTAAGTCAATCAATCAGAAAATGTTCCTGTCCCATAGTGAGCCAAAAATGTCTTACAATATACTTTGTTCTATAATCCGGGATATAGCCCCAGGCTTAATTTCATTACAACTCGGTGTCTATCACTGTAGCGGATGTGAACAGGATGTTGAATTCTAGAGATCCAGACAATTAAGACTAGTAAGGTTCAGGAGTGGACTTATAATGGGGATAATGTAACACCACATACAGCACCATTACCTACTGGAACGTCTTCAGGAGTTTTATGTCCTATCACACCAATAGACAAAGTCATTTGGTGCCTTTTCCAGCTTCATGAAACTGTGGAAGAAGGCCAAAGGACACATCTTTCAGCTGGGAACCAAACCAAATACCACTATTAGGCTAGTTGGACAGCTTCCTCCCATGTGAAAGATGGTCCCAAGTGAGATTCTTTTAACTGCCAGACAGAGCCCAGCTTAGCTTAAGAAGGTTGATGGTTCTTTGAAAGTGTTTGTAACTTTAACTCAGGGCAATTTATTTAACTGTATGAAACTATTTTACATTGTTTTACACCTGCATACAATAATTTGAGGGCTCAGCGCAACACTGTCGTAACTTGTTCTTATTTCCATATGAGTTACGACACTGTTGCGTTGAACCCTCAACTGTCATGTAACTGCTGTAATTGTATCTCGTTATTTTGACTGATTTTAGGTTAATGCCAACTGGTGATGAATCATTGATATTTAGTCTTCCAAGTACATATTTATTTATTAACAGAACAGAACAATTAATTTATTTTTTCCCAGATATATAACAGACATATTGCGTGGTGTGAGGATAAGCATAACATATCCCTGAATACATTACTTCATGACATAATATTACCAATTACATTCTAGCATTCATAGGCTGAAAATAAAGTCCAAGAAACTCAAACAAAATCTGTTCGTTCTCATATATATTTTTACTAATCTATTAAGTCAATAAGACTTTGAATTTAATATGTTCACCAGAAAGCAGCTAGACCACAAACTATACAACTACATGTATAGACATTCCAGACCTTACCGTACTTTACTCAAATCAAACCATTTATAACACAACTTTAAATGCATGTTAATGTTAATCACAAATAAATATATATTTATTGTATTCACAATATCTAATTGATTTTAACTTTGAAGTCTATTTCCCCACAACTGTGTATTGACAGCATTATGATATTAATTTTTACAATAACAGTTACAGTAGTTCATTGACTTCTCCCTTGTTTATGTAATTGATTTTTATCAATCAATTTTCTAGAAAAAATACTTTATACTAACAATCTATCAGGTGTATTTCAGGCACATTGTCAATTTTCACCCAATTATTATTTTCCTCATAGCATTTGGAAGAATACAGTCATTTTAGTCAAAGCTGTCTGTTATAATAATGATCATAATTTCACTAATAGAGGGTCGTGGATTCGAGCCCAAAGTAGGCAGTTGCTTACGGAGGGAGGATGGGAGTCTTTAGTACTGGTTCTTCCCAGGAACAATGGTGAACTGTTAGCCAGTTGAAAAGGGGAGTAAAACTCAGACAAACTAATCAAACAGATATCTTTACACTTTTTGACGCTATCGAAATCAAATTCCTATGTAATCTATGGGCAATTTACATTGATGGACTCCATAACAGCTTGGTTAAAAGAAAGCCACGCAAAGGAAATAGTTACGCAACTAAATAGTGACTGATTATATAGATGTATCTGGTATATTTCCTCAATTAAGTGTGTCAGATCTTGATATATTTCAAATCATTTTATTGTAATATCGCGCCTAAAGTGGCTGTTTTGCATATCCCGTTTCCGTAAAAGTAGTTCTACTTTCGTTTTTCGTTTGATGGTTCAGTAATATCTCTACAGATGTATGCATGCATTTGCAACATTTATCTACCATTGATGTAATGTGTTTTGTACCTTTAAAAAATTAAAATTTGACAACAGTCCGTTATTGTAAATGTTAAAAATATTTGCATGGGCACCAACGATGTGAGTAAACATTTCTCTTTTTTGCTTTGTATGGAAAAAATCAAGTTTAGACAGTACTTTCAGTACTTTGATTAAACTTTAACATTATTATGTAAATATCAATTTATGTAAATGGCATACATATCACTCAATTACCCTAGCACATTTGATAGGGGGTAACAATTCCTCTTTACAGTCATTAAGCAGTTTGATATTTATGTTGAAAATGTGCCATCATAGCAAAGCAATGTCTCTGAAAAAACACTCTTGCTTATCAACAGTAAACTCAGATATCAAGGTGAACTTTGTCAAAATCATATACAGTAGCCCTTCAATTACCTGAAATTCTATAACCAATTGTATGGGAAATCCATCATGACTGTGTAATTTGAAAATAATGGAGATCATTTAAACATAAATAATGATATAAATGTAACCCAATATCAACAACAAATTCAATGCCAATGCAGGCAGACAGGCCAAAAACAATATGTCCCCAATATATTGATACAGGGGGGGGGGGGGGGGATAAAAATGCTGATGCAGAATTGTCTTAAAGGGGCATGCCCAGGAACTACTGTGTCTTTTTTTTCGTACACCAAAAATGCATTTGTCACTTGTAAAACCAATTATTACCTAAAAGTCAAAGAAGAATGTCCGCTCAAAAATGACCCTATAACGCGCGAGTCGGTATTTATATGTCGGTTTGAATAAAAGGCTTACAGCCTTTTATTGACGACAACGATATTTCCGATACATCTGAGAGTTTAACTGAGCATGTGCGCTGCCTTTCAAGTGAACATAACATGAGAAATACTTACCATTTCAGTTTGTTGACAACTTTTCCGCGATATTTTCGGCTTTGACAGATACCGAAAGGGTCAAGTTGTGAAAATGACGAGTAATTTCTGAGGCCGAAATCGGCAGGTTTGGTAAATCTTGAAATGTGTATTTTGAGTAAACTAGCGGGAAGTTTTGTAAATATTTTACAGGGCTTTCATTAATTGATTTAGGCATTAAAATGATACCAATTTGATTGCTATTTGAGATGCTTCAGTTCCAGGGCATGCCCCTTTAAATTTTAAATTTATGAAACAAAATCTCCTAATATGAAACAATAGGGAAAACATTTATTGGCAACACAATTGGAGACAGTGGCCATGGTCCAGTGGCTGGTGACCTGAGCTTGTACACCAGTGAACCTAGTTGGAATCCTGGTCACAGAAGGCCAAAATTTGCGAAAGTGACTTTCCGCCATGTTTGGAGAAGCTGCCAACCCCTTGTTGAAGGGTAAGCTAGGACTGGTTAGAATACTGTCCATGAAAACTTGTTAGATGAACTGCTGCTGTAAATAACTGAAATATTGTTGAAAACCAGTAACAAATACATAATGGAATAATTTAGAACCCTTTAAACATGTTCTGTTAATATATGGCTGTGTGAAACTTAACAAGATTTTTACTGAATTATTTTCAAGTTATTCAGATGATAAATTTAACAATGTCCATGAATTATACATGATAACCAGCGGTTTCATGTCATTAAAAGATCCACCAAAACAATAATACAAATTTATATGCTTTCATAAAACAAAAACAGCTAACAACATGTCTGTACCATTTCCAGAGTCTGACTAGAAAGCCCATAATGACTCAGATAATTTCTGTCATTTCTAAACCCAATCAAATTATTATCAAAAACTGACTAATCATAAATAAAAAGTAAAATGCAACATTTTCTATTACAAAAAGTACACACAATTTTGACAATGAAAACAACAAAAACAATGATATAGTCAAGAAGAAAAAACTTAATTGCAAGCATTTGAATGGTTTCCGTGATATTCTGAAATATCACCAGCAAATTATTATATCAATTAGATTAATACCGTAAAACCCTTCAACTGTATTCTGAATGTTTAATGGTGTTTTTACACCTTTTATATCTCCCGAGGCTTGTAAACTTTTGAATTATTTATATCAACCAATCAAACGTCTCCATTACCACAAGGCAATGGCACCAAACACTAGTCTTGCAATTGATCACCACTTTCCTCGCCAAAATACATTATAGTCAAGCGAATCCCGAGAGAGTTTCTTGTACCGGGAACATAGCAGATATTCAATAAATATCAATACTTCAATGACACTGATGCAGTACCCGTTATCTCGGTGGACATGATGACTTCTTGTTAAATGTTTAGCAGTGTCCACCGAGTGGCATGTCATAACCATACTGTTTCCATCATTATACTTTGTTAATTTTGTATGTCGCAAGATACAATTATGTAAATATTTCTAAACAATGAATAATGGAAGCTTAATGATACTGTATATGGGTAGTCATAACTATAATGATATGGTTTTTCTTCAAACTGATTATTGATCTACAGTTAAGTTGTTAAAATGGGTGGTGATTTCAATCAGTCTCTGTTAAAAGATTCCAGTCTTCTCCCAATTGTTTATCATTATGAGTATTTATACCATAAATCATTAGATACGTCTAAGAATGTTGTTGGAGAGATTGTGATGTTAGTTGATTTCCCAGCCCTTCATAAGAGTTTGCCTGACGTATAATTACTACCAGGATAAAAAATACAACACTTATTTTATTGGGATTTACAATCTTAAACTTCGTAATGAATACATAGTTCCGTCATCTACAATATTTACCTCCCTTGACGGCCATCTTGCTTGGCAAATTCGACAGGCATTGATAGAAGATATTTATATTTTTGTTTTGACAAATCTAAATATAGGATATTCATAATTAAGTGACAACAACATTTTCTTAAACTTGATGTGCTTATGCATTACCAACTTCATGATTAAGTTCACATTTTTTTTTATAAAATGAGTTGTTTAATAACCAATTTTCAGAAAATTTTCTATTAAGCGCATAAAACATTTGCCTAGCATGATGGCTGCCAAGGGAGGTAAATATTGTACTGTTCGGTTAGGATAATGTGATAGTGACGTTTAATTTCAACGTTTCCATTGTGTGAATGGGTAAAATGGGTTTATAAAAACGAATATAGTATTGTAGTTTAGCATTGAAATTGAAGAAGTCAGTTTGGCGCAGTTGGTAAAGCCTTTAGAATCGCTCTAGAGTGAAATTTTAATCGCAAGTTCAAACCTCACCAGTTGTCTTTTTTGTGTTTTATTTAAACTTTACCACAGATGCAAATGCATTGCCGTACAAAGGTAGGTTTGTTATATTTTAGTAGTAAACTGTAAAGAAAAAGAATGCATTATTGTCCTGTGTAACGCAAGGTGTGTAGTGCAAAAGCACTTGAAGTATTAGTACCGTGCACAAGTATTACGTGCCTACTTATCTGAAGGCCAACTAGCTAAATATGGCTGAAAATAGATGTCTACTGATAATTTGACAACGGTTTTACACTATAAAAGTGGACTCGACCACTGCGTCATTCTACAATTATCCTAACTGAGCAGTAGATGTGGGAACTATAAATTATATTGATTATGAATATAACCAAGATAAAAGGGGGACAACTACTTCAAAAATTAAAGAGAGTGTAAAAAGTGTATCCAGGGTTACTTCCCTTTTATATACATCAGTTGCTGTACACATAATATCTAGACTGTGCATTAATACAAGGTATTATAACAGGATTAAATACCGCAATGATGTATTTTATAATGTCATGTATTATCCACATTAACTATTTTCATCAACAGCAATAATTGATAAAATGCCAATGATCTGTTAAAATAATGCTTGATGCCGTAATTGATCTTTTTTTTTTGCTGGCACTTTGTAGTTCCATTAGCAACACATATTTGATATTCCAGCTTAAGTAGAACAATTACAGGGGTGTATATAGCTAACTTTGAATGAATGCTGTGCACGCAAGGGGATGGGGCGCGGGAGGATCTAACCCCTTAAGCTTTCAACTAAGATGACATTTTTGGGTACTAGTAATATTTCTACTTTTCAATTTTAGATACGCCCCTGAATTATGTTGCATACCATTAGCACGAAAGTCTTTGGTTCAATGAAATTCAGTAATGTTTATAAAATAAGACTTTTCTAATAAAACTAATGAAGTTTGATAACTCTCCATGTCTACTATCTAGCAGTAAACAATTTCTCCTGGAAATAATAACCTTACTTGATACATACAATTACTGATTAAACGCAGCAAATGTTGTTGTTTTTGTTATTTAACAAATTACTGTAAATCAGGTTCTGTCAGCAAATGATTACTTTTCAGCAAATTATTAATTCATTCATTACACAGGAAAAATATTTCTATCAAATACTTTTCAATGTGCAATTGATTACTTTCCTAAATTAATACCTAGCATTTAATTCTCAGAAGGGAATTTCACCAAAATGGAATACCACAAAATGTTAACAATTTACAATATCACAGAAAAAAACAAACAGGTGAATTTTAGAAGCTCTAAAACAATGTGTTACCTACTTTCATATACAAATGGTTACAAAAAATTGAAGAGAATATGTTCCAAGAAGTGAACTCTTATCACGTTCGTTCATGATTTGGTACAGCAAAACATTATAGATACTGAGTAAAGATATTTATAATGTATGATGGTTTATATTTACATAACTGAGGTAAAGTACAAAAAAATCTTATCAAACTTAATCGTAAGTCACAGGGAAAATATTCTTATCCTCTTATTGATAATAGTGTTGAAATGTACATTAAATTTTGTAATTAAGAATTTCAGCAAATACATTCTAGCTCAATGTTCAGTCGGATATGTCATGTCATTCACCTAATAACTAGAGCTGTCACAGAGGTGACTAATACCCCTGCCGCCGCTTTGACACTAATAATGCAATAGTACACTATACGGTTAAGTTCAGGGGGACATAACTCTGCAATGAGTGCATCGCTGGGCATGAACATTGTGCCTTGCACATCTACACTTGATGGTGTTAACATATACCAAGTTTCATTGCAATAGCTTAAAAGATGTGGATGTAGTTTGATCCACAAACTTTATGCGGACCGACCAACGAACCGACAGAGTGACTCCAATATACCCCCTCTCAAACTTCGTTTGCGGGGGTATGATTAAGGTCATACTTAGGTTCGTCTTTGATTACGTCAAACAGAAAAATCAAACAACACAATATGATTGTTCATTTTGAAGTATTCTAGGACAATGTCTATGAAATGATGCCATGATATTAACAGCAATTTTTTCCTTCTTTGTTTTGGTCAATCAAGGAAACGAACCCTTTCCAATAGCATTTAGGCTTCAATTTTCACGAATCTATATGGAGTAAATTCCCAATAAACATTTAAAAAAGAATCCCAAAACCGGACATAAAATTTACAATTTTTTTATGACAAGAAATATTATCATATAGTATACTTGTACAAAGTAAACAGATAACCCAATTTACTTTGCATTGTCTATTGATAAAATTTCCCAAACACTTAAAAATCTCTAATAATATCTATGTGTTTCTAAAACTTACTTTTCTTTGATTTCTGTTCACTGGCTTTTCTCTTCTTCACATTGTCTGGTAAATATCTTCTATCCCTGTATGATATAAGGATCTAAAAGTTATGTTCTATGGCACTCGGATTAAAATAAGAAACATAGAATCTAAATCTAATTAATTCTATGTACAATAAAGAAGTAAAACTAAAATTCAAGCGATATAAATAGAATTCCTTATTTTGCATGAGTGTAAAAACTATACAACTTATTAATGATAACCTCACAAATGGTAATACTTGACTTATTATCAAAACATTGTGTTTTATTACCCAGAGAACACAATGCTGCACATAACTATTGTTTTGGAGCTGAACATATTTTGGATAAAATTAGTAGTGTATGTTCTTATACTCATACAATCTAATGAAAACTGTATTAAGTGGCATACATATCAGTCTATTGATGCAATGTTGAAAAATGAGATCATTTATGCAGTATTTATTATGTAGAAGTTCAAGTGACTTAAAAATAGCCCCTAGGTGCTGTAAGGTCAATTGTAATTTATGTCAAAAAAGATACTGAAATAAGGGAAGGTAACCCTTATATTATGTATGGGAGACTTATTCTTCACAACTGTGATATTGTTCCTAATTTCTTCACTCTTTCGAGTTCATAAGTTCTACTGTCAATTTAAACATATATTGTATGCAATGGTTCCAAGAAATCTGTTGAGATTGTAACAATCATTCTATAGATAATTAAACAACAATGGAAGTCAACATTGAACAAAACCACAGGTCGAGGGTTCAACGTAACAGTGCCATAACTCATATTGAAATAAGAACAAGTTACGACAGTGTTGCGCTGAGCCCTCGACTGGTGCTCGGTTTCGAGTGTTTGTTTGATCAGATTGGTCATTTAATAATCTATACACACATATACAGAATACTGAATGACCAATAGGATCAATTAATCTCATGAAAACATTTTACCTGGACATGTAGACTTATTCAGGCTGGTCAAATACTACAAACACTGTAAAAATGCTGACTTATCAGTTTCATTGGTTGTATCTTACACAATATAATAAATGGAAATCTTCATTCTAACAACATTTCTTTACACCAGTCTATTATTTTATACATACAAAGGTCCCAATTTGCCGTCTGCTCTTAAAAGTGGAATTAAATCTGATAGCAACACATAAATCATGCAGATAAATACAAAAAAGGATAAATGTGACTAGAATTGTATACTTGCGCTTAACATACCATAAATATTGTCCTGTTGCCAAGGTAATCCCAAAAATGAATAACACAACACATATGATGGTCCAATGTAATTGTTCTTCATTTTCAATAAATGATGTACCGGTCTCATTTATAGATCCATCAAATGCATCTGAAGGTAGAAACATAAATATCATTTGTCATGTCATTATAGAACACTTTTCTTTTCCACTCCCCACCCACCTTGTATTTGATATTTACAACCGAATACCATTCATGCATGTAGGCATTAATTGATACAAAACACAGCTAATCACAGCACACAAGACACGTTAATGAAGGATGTAATTTGTGACTCCAGTAATTATATCATATGACAATATCTGGTATTATACTAAGAATGAATGAGATAATAAAATATAAAACTGTTCTAATTAATCGTTCTGATCCTGAAATAAGCCAATTGATCAAAATGATAGAAAAAAAACACATGTAAGTAAATGCCTGAATGATAAGATTATATTATATGGTATTTTTACATCCTAAAATTAAAGAGTAGATAAATGCGCAGAAGTTTTTTCTTCTAAAAAAAATAATTTGTAAAATTCGAAAATATAGTTAAAATGAAAATAATGGCCAAAAAGGGTCTAAAGTTGGCAGAAAAAAGGGTTAGAAGGGTGAGTGGAAACCAAGGACCATGTGCCTTATCAGGAGAATGTAATACTGTTTCATACATTTTTCAAGGGATTAAACTTTAGACAATCAAGTCTCAAATATTTAAAGCCACACCCTTGCATTTATTGTCATTCAAAAATTATCATTACATTGATAATTAGTTAACATTATAGTGCAGACTTAACTGAATTTGATAAAAGCATACTTCTGCATGGCTAGCACAGAAAATATTTGTCTACACATCAGATTATAACCTCAAGCAAATACATATGTACAGTAAAGAATTCAAACCTATAATTATGAAATAAATGTAGTTTCCAGATTTTGAAATAATTATGAATTCATATAAAGAATACACTCTAAAGCATGAAGAGAAAAAAAAATTCCTGGTCCAAAATTTTCCTATTCTCTGTATCATTGTAGTTGTGCCACAGACAATACATGTAGTATCATACTTTAATATTATAACATAGGTCCCTGTCCCATAATAATTATACAAAGCAATTTTCCAAGAAAAAACAATTTGCCCCAAAGTTATTTATCAGAGTAGACTATATTGCTAATTGATGCATGCAATATATTTTTTCTTCTTGTCAAAACAAATACATGTGTTAATATTAGACAGGAAGTCTGAGAACCTGTGAGTCTTGTCACCAGCTGATTTCCAAGTTACAAGCTTTATTCAACTCAAGACCCATTATGACATTTGCACATACAGTACAGTTTAATACCATCAACAGCAAAAAAGAACTAGAGCACCACACTATTGAATGAAGTTTCATGTTGCTACCTCCCATCTTTGAACAGAATTCATGAAAACATGATTTGTTCTTGAACTGTTCTTGCATAGTTCATGAATAGTTCATGAAGCATGAAAGGCTATTTGACAGGGGCCGCTCTTCTAGTTTCTGAGTTATGAGCTACATTAAAGTTTTTGCGAAGATGCAGACAGCGCAGTGATCACAATAGCTTGACTTTTTCTTCGACAACAAAATCTTCGAGCTAAAAATTGACGTAATTAATACAATCACAAACAGCGCTCTAATATACAAATCCGGTACCTAGAAATCAATCAGTCATCCATGGTATGAAATTATACTAAATACCCCAATACCAACCTTCACTAATATGGTAGGAAGTCATCTATGTAATCCATACACTTGTATCATTTTGATTAATTTCACCAGTATAACAATTATCTAAATATTTCCCCATGTGAAAACACACAAAGGTATTACTTTATATCCCGAAGCGACATTTACACTATTTGATTATAACTTGTTCACACTTAGTTGGTATTTAAAAACAAAACTAGTAGACAAAAATTCCTGCAAATATTTACAGTAATGTAAAGTTTTAGGTATCGATAATTATACAAAAAATATAGATTTGTCTGACAACAGTCATTTAACTTATTCACTTCATTTATTTATATAAGAATAACATTGACAATCGATGCTTGTTGAGGTATGCTTTCAACTATTGTTAGCAGGCTTCATTGTACAGCAGCCTGGGCAGTAGACAATACAAATATCATAGTAGAATAGCGAACACATGGTTAATGGATCAAGGTGAAAATATTGCTTTTCTTTGAAAATTGTTTGGGATGGGTTGTAAGTTGTTACTTGAAGAACTTAATTCAATAAAAGCCATACAAAAGCCTGCAGAAGAAAAGTTATGTTTATGCTTATATGACTGACCCTTTTTTACTAGTAAAAAAAAAATATTTGTGGATGATCAAATCATACCTTTTATTTAGTGCTAAGTCGAAAAGGCGCCATAACTCCCATGAAATTATTTGGATTTGAACGGAAATCAAACTAGACCTGTATTTTATTAACATGCATACACCTTCATGTAAAATATGAAACCAATCAATGAAATATTTCTTGAGTTATTACATGAAAACCATAATTCGGTTGGAATTTATGGACGGACTGACAGGGTTAAGACTTTATGCTCTTTTGTCACTTCAAATGGTGGTGGCATAAAAAGGAGTTTTTCTAAAAGAAGAATTGAACCTACCTTGTAACCCTTAATTTTTTTAGACTAAAGATTCAACTAATGTTTAAATGAAAAGAGAAACCCATATCAGCATGTTAGTGATCAGGATGGACCCGGTGGAGTTCTCAGCATTTGGAATATATGGTTGGAATACTATTGAAAGATTCTTCTTTCTCATAATTGTAAATAGTTTACCAGATATACTATATCTCGTTCTGAATAATTTTTTATAGAACACAGTCATGAGGGTACCATTTTTTGTGGGGTTACTGTGGAGCATATTGATCTATGAAATATGTAAGAAGAAAACCAAAATCTGATAAAAAATTATTTCATTTAATAATCTTTTTCTTTATTCAAATAATGTAAATTTTTACAGCAGGATGTGACATACTGGTATACTAGTTGGTATGACAATTTTAATAGCCATAAAGTTTTTGCCATTTGTCTGAATGCAGCATTTGTTAATTTTAGCCAGCTCTTATCTCATTTAATTAATTTTATATAACCAGAAACTCATAGGATATACCACTTAATTTGATTCCTTCTCCCCAAATAACAGCTTATCCATAAATTGGTTATAAATAAGTCAGCTTCAGGGGGATAATAGGAAACAACAGCATGGTTTCTGTAACGATGCGGAGGCACAGGTTCTTGTTTTCTTGCAGATAAATAAATGAGTTATTTAGTAATTTGTTCATTACACTGACACATTAATTAAATTTACACATCAATGATAACTAGTTTAATACATCAAAAGGTGCAAAGCCCATAAAACACTAATTGCTTCTCAATTATTCAATGAAGTTATCAAAGGGCAGTAACTTCATAGAAATAGTTCAACCTGGCATAATAACAATAATTATGCATTACTACTAGATATCAGTACTACCTTAAGAATTAAATTTTTAAGAATTCTGTGCCTTGGAGATTAAGGGGATTACATACAGCAGACAGATATATAAAGTTATGTACCTCCTCGAGAACTTATAATTGTTGGGTAATTTTATTAGTACCTAGCAACAATTTCAGCATGTGACTCGTTATCATAAAGACTGACATGACACTTAAAATTAAAACATGAATATTACAGAACTAACCACAGGGATAGGTAACAATGTTTGTTTTTATACTTAAAGCCCCATTAGCTTTTTGCTGTAGAAAATATGTGCAAAAACATTTAATCACTGATATCATCCCAAGATGATTATTACCGACGAAACAAGCCCTTTTTCGTCTGAAAACATTCATTTCACTGTGATTTTTGCTTTTGTAAACTTGAAATATGTAGGGCGTGTGACGTCACTTTACTACATGTGCATAGCATGACTGCGGGAAAACACAGGTGTTCTATAAATAGTATTTATTTCAATGATATTGAAAAAAATACGATAGTGGTTTCGGAAACATTTTTTCTTGCTATAAAGTATGCACGAGAGGAAAACACACCGGATTCCTCTGTTATAGAACAAACAGAAACTATTAGGACCAATACATTTATAAGCTTATGGGACTTCAATCTATAAAGAAGGTGTTCTCAGTGGTCAAGTGGTAACGCGCTGGACTACTAACAGAAAGCTGGGATTTGATTCTCGACCCTGCCTTTCAAATTTCTTACGTTTTTTCAGTGTCCCTAACCCAACTAACAAGCCTAGTATGTGTCTAGAAAATCACAGGAAAAGGGTGAGGCGTGTATCGGTGTGCTGTACATCGTGCATATCAAAGACCGAGGAAAAACTATTGGAAAAGAATAAGGATATAAATGCACCAGTATCTACTCTCCCCTCTCTGGGTAGCTAGCTCTGATGAATGGGTCCGTAAACAACAAATATACAAATAAGTATCATCTATAAATATTACACAAACTGTAAGCTGAGAATTATGTTGGACATTGGATTGAATATATTAGTCTTTTTATGTCATGACATGATTGTCTACAGAAGAATGGGTCTAGCTGGGCATTGCCACAAGCACCCCAAGTTGCCAGTCAGTCAGCAAAGTTGTTTTGTGGACCCCAATCCATGGGAAGTAAAATCGAGGATACCCTGGTTCAACAATGGTCAACATCCTGATTCATGACAGACACCAGAGCTGAATGTCTTGACAAGCTAGGAAGATGTATGAACAAGAGGATAGATTGGAAGTGCCGGTCAACATGAGAGACGTAGGTGTCCATTACTTAATATTTTCTTGACCTGTAACTTTTCACTACTATTCCTGTGATAATTGATCACCAAATAAGGTAATACAGACCTGTAACTGTTGTATTTGGTATTATAGGTTCCAATATAGTATTATTAATCTCATTTCCTCCTACAGATGGAGCCATTTTCCACTGAAATGAATCAAAAAGCAAATAATATATATTAAGAAAATCTACCGTAATAATTAAGTCAAATAAATAATAATTGTACTAAAAATAACCTTCTACAAATTTCTCAATGACTCCTATATCACTTACATCTAAAAAAGGAAAACTAATATTAATTATCAGTGCAATATAACACAGCTAGAGCACTGTCATAAGATGAAAATTGGTAAGAAATCATCATCTTAGAAAACTTATGAAGAAAAAAGGGCCACATTGTATTATGTTTATGTTATAGTGTAATGACTAAATGGGTAATTATAAGCCAAGACAGAAATGTCCAGCTTTTGTATCATTCAGTACAACCTCTCCAGAGCAGCCTTCTCTTGAGCGACAACCTCCCTTCAACAAAAGCATGATTTTTCCCACTGCACGATTTAAATATTAATTTAATCTCTCTAGAGCAACAATCTCTTAACAACAACAACAACAACAACAAGATAATTTTGCTACTCCAAAAGGGTGTTGCTTTGAAGAGATTGTACTGTATCTCTATTAGTATATTAATTCCTTAAATAAGAATTAATTTTCTTTTACCCTGTACTGTTACGTTCATAATATATATGAATTATAATATAATATAGTTAACCACTTACATGATTGTATAATTAATTATCTAGAACTGTAAGAATATCTGAAGATAAGTAAATCCATGTCATATGATGAAAACACTTGAGCACGACGTTTCCAACAGAAAAAGGGCAATTCTATTCTATTCTATAACCATTAAACTCAACCATCCTTTTTGTCTTGAGATGATAACTGTCCAATATTTATGTTTCACCTTCACATTTACCAAAACACGAATTAGGCGGCAACAAATTTATTAACACACTAATTAATTACACATAAATGTATTCCATTACTTAATTATATGTATATTTATTACACATTACATAACTCAGAATAATACGCATAAATAATATATATATGGCAGAATAAGTTTACAAATAAGTCTAAACTAAGCAAGCCGGGTTATTTATACACAATGTACATATTAACTGTCATCAGCTTAAATATATCTTCTTCTTTACAAACATGACAACCAGTTTTGTCACATTTCTTACATTATACTTAAATAAAACAATTTTGATACAGAAACCAGTATTACCAGTTTAGAACTCCCCAAAATGTTTTAATAAAAGGTATGTGTTATAATGTTATGTACAAGTCCCCTCCAGGTATGTCTAGTGTTTTATCAAATGTTCAATACAACAATCAACAACAAAGACCCTGTAGATGGGCTAATTCAATTGATTGTGAAAAGAACTTCTATTATAAGATGGACATAGATGAAGCTGTTTACGTGTAACATTTCTGTAATAAATTAATGGTTTTCAATTTGGACTTAGCAAGCTTGTTAATGTCACAAAATAACACTATAATGACAGACTTATCTGTTATAAATGGTTCACATTAGACTGTTAAATGTCTGCAGGAGGTAAACAACACTATTATACAACAAACAACCAGGTAAGCTTACATACTCTCACATACATCAAGAATGTTCCTCAAAATGTGTTTGTTCAATAATGACATTTAGCTAACTTGTTTCATACAACTAAATTTCGATAACTGGTAGTAAATTGGTCCAAATAGTCCAATTTATTATATTAAATCTATATAGTCAGCATTAAAAAATCTAAAAAAGGAAGCATTTAGACATTACAGGTAATTGCTATTTTAATGTGAGGAATTCACATAATTACACAGACAGCATGGCAGATTATCCAAATACTTCTGAGTACTGCTAACAAATTTCGCTATATGAGAATCTTTTCAAAGGAAACTACCTGTATATGTTCTACCAACACCCAACGGCTAGTATATTAACCACTTACGTAATAGTTATTTAAATTAATTGAAAAAATAGTTTCGACTAATTGTGAAGATATAATTATGTAACCGAGAATTACTAAACATTTCAGTTGGAAGTAATTAAATTCATATCCAACAAATAAACATATAAACATATATCTAACAAGAATTTAGAGAATTTAGATTGTTGTATTGGGTTTTACACCCCATTTTATCAGATAGTGTCACATGAGGCAGTCAGTTCACCTCATTCCTGGGAAGAACCAGTACTAGCTAGACTCCCATCCTTCATAAGCAACTGCCTACTTTCTCTTGATGTGCGTTATTTGTGAAGACATTTACAACAACCTATTGTACATGATTATTGATGAATTTCAGCTAAGTTTATGTACATTATTCTACAAATCAATGTCCAAGTGGAAACATATTACAATTTGGATGTTACTAAAATATTATTTTAATCCAATTAACACAGTGGTCAGATATCTGACTTGTTAATCAATGGTCATCACCTGTCTTACACCTATCTTACATTACATTATAGGCAAGTCCAATTATAATAAGTAACTTCTCATGTAGGTAGAAATTTATCAGTGGCAAAACAATGTAAATGATGTTTATGGCAAATAGTGTAAATATAGGTTTTTGCAAAATAATGTAAATGATATTTATGGTAAAATAATGTAAATGATGTTTATGGCAGAATAATGTAAATGATGTTTATGGCAAAATAATGTAAATTATGTTCATGGACACACTAGTTTTGCTTCAGCTAATAAGTTAAAGTGACAGTTAAACAATGAAAGAATGAATCTAGCAGCTGCGTTAATTTACAGTATAGAAGACTCAATTTCCTGATGATTGCAATTGTAATAAAATTTCATTAACAATACTAAGTGTATGACAAAACAAGTTTGATAATTGATATTTTGATGAGAGTTGGTGAGTGAACATTAAGTTGACTGATTGGTGTTACGATATCATGAAGCTTTCGAGATTTGTAATTGTACATTTGAGAATTACAGAATTGATCTATAATAGTTAAGTTGACAATAATGGTGGAAAATTTTAAAATCAAAGTACTGAAAGTACTCATGGAAACTGAACTTAAATAGACTTGCACTGCAACATAAAACTGGAACTACTTTAACAGTCGCATAGCAGATCTAGATAAACATAGTACTAAGGGCCACATAAAAATTAACGCATGCTGAGCGAGTGACGGCTATGGAAAGCTGAACCATCGTGCAGTTTCCAATTAGCTAGATACCATCTACAAATGT
The DNA here is from genome assembly GCA_964023205.1 of Lutraria lutraria. NCBI lineage: Eukaryota > Metazoa > Mollusca > Bivalvia > Venerida > Mactridae > Lutraria > Lutraria lutraria. The sequence goes on from OZ026838.1 coordinate 31,973,297, forward strand.
AAAAAAAATGTATTTAACCAAGAAAGAGCCCATTTAAAACATTTAAGTCCTGATACCCCCATGCAAGGTCAAATCGAGATTGGTTGACATGGGTGCGTTGTGCGTTGTGTAAGTATCAAAGAAATTGAGGTAACAGTAAAATCTACTTAACCTAAGGCAATCACTATATAACCCCACACCTTTAAATGGTGGGGACATTACTTAAAACATTTACAGCAATAAGTGCAGATATGTTGTAAGTGATTAATTCGCTATAATGTAATAATATAATACTTAACACCACAAATTGCATAAAATGTCTGAAGGCAAAATAATGAAATAACATCAACTTAACATGAATGCTAAAAACAGAGATTGAGTTATATTTAGGTTGATAAAAGTACAAACATCTTACCTATCTGGTCTAGTCTGGCAGGTAGATTACTCCAAGTTCTCATGTGAGTTACTGCTTTATCATTAATTTTATCACCTAACTTCTCCATGTCATCAGTCAACTGTGTTACAAGGTCTTGAGGTAACAATACATCCCTGTTGTCATAGAAATAAAATTTTCTATAAATAAATTTAACTATAATAATAGCATCAAAGTTAACAAATATTCTTTTTTATATTTTTCATGCTTTAAATGCCCATTTTCAACAGAGTTTAAGTTAGATACCAGTGTATACTTAAGTGGTCTTTGATACTGCACAAATACAATCTTGTTCTCCACAAATAATGGCCAATTTCTTTGAAAATCATTCATATCAGTGTTGGAGGTTGAATGGCTGGACCAAGCTGTCACAGAAAACATTCAATGTACCCAGGGCTTGAATCCAGTTACCCAAGGACTGAAGACCAATGGTTTCCCTATAATTGAGCTAAGTGGTTGGTCTCAAAAACATATGAAACAATATTTTCAACTGTTTGGGTTTAATTTATTACCAAACCCCTTTATATTGATTCTTAAAAAAAACTATAACTATATATAATAAACTATATTTCATACAATCATGAGATTTATTCAGGCTGTAAATGATTTTTATTGACATTGAGAAAGGCACATACGTTCACAAAGAACTTTTCATCTTTACCAGGGTATATCTGGAAAACTACGCTGAGTTTTGCATCTCAGCAAAAATGGTTTATCAGTAAAATAGCTTCTCCAAAGAATTGCAAAAAATGACTTCTTGTGAGCGTAAATATCATGAAACTGTAAGACAAGTATTTATACTCCTTTGAATCATAGAGTAATGCTGGTATTTGAAATATCTAGTACTAAAATCATTACACTTATTGTGATGGTTTAAAATCATGTAAAAGATAATCAGTTTCTGGCAGGCTGCATCTGGACTACATGAAGTTTCTGTCTTTTTTTGGAGAGGTTCCCCAAATGGCTTTTGTTAACGAAGTTGTTCCATTTTCTGAGCATTGGTTTTAGAATACAACAGGTTAGAATTTCACAGAGATCATTTTTATGACTTTTAGATACCTGATCACTAGTGTCTCATTTGATATCAAAGTCATGAAAATGATCATTTATTTATTTCATCAGATTTAACGCCCTTTTCAACATTATTTCAGTTATATCATGGTGGGCAGTTATCCTAAGCAGCTTCCCTGGACTTCATTTAGGCCTAAACCAGCACTAACCACAATCTATCCACAAGCTACTGTCACTTAATTTACCCCACATAATTCAGAGATTGAGGTCATTTTAACATAGGACGTGAAATCATCAGTCAAATTTTTATGGACAGTGTGAGCCTCACCCAGAGTTCGAACTCACAACCATCTGATCAATAAGGCCAACGCTCTAACCACTGAGCTAACTGGACGGGCTCATAAAAATAAAAAAATACTATGGTATCAATCAAAGATAATACAATAGTACACAATAATATAAGAATATTGTAGAGTTAATTTAATTTGAATAAAGCTTAATTGCATGACCTTCATGCAAAGTTGAGTTTTACACTCAGTTGACCTTTATTCACAGTTGGCCTTTATACACACTTGACCTTACACTCAGTTGACCTTCATATAAAATTGGCCCTTTTACTTAGTTGACCATTATACACAGTTGACCCTTTTGCTCTGCTGACCTTAATACATAGTTGACCTTTGCACCCAGCTGACCTTTACTCCAAGCTGATCTTTATACCCAATTGACCAATAATCCACAATTGACCTTTACTGCCAGCTGACCTTTATAACCCAGTTGACATTATAATTTAAGGATAATAGTTATATTAATTCAGAATAAATATGAGCCCAGTAATAATAAATGACCAATGTAGCTTTCATTTATCAAATTTTGCTGCAGATAACTCATGTTTGACTTATCATTTTTTCTTGTGTAGTGGTGTGGTATATTGCATTTATAAATAGGCTGGGATGTTCACCCATCCTGATTAGCTCAGTTGGTAGAGCATCTGACTTGCAAGCAGAAGGTCGCAGGTTTGAGCCCCACATTGGGTATATTATTTCCTCCTTCTGTTACACTTGTTTTGCTTGAATTCGGAGGGTTGGTTGATCTACCCAGGTATGAGTCCGGGTCTTAATCCACTAATTTCACATTGTAAACAAATCCTCCACACATGTGTTTACACTATGTACCTATACACAGTAGCCTAAACAAACATGGAAGAAAATTCACTGTGTGACAGTTGAGGACTGTGTTTAGAATTGAAAATAAACATGGAAAAACATTTTAAAATGAAAATTTAAAATATGAAACCCTCAATGACAAACTGAAGTTATTGTTGGACATTGTAATTTAAATTAATTTTGATACTATGATACATTTTTTTGGACACTGAAATTAAAGCATATTTTTTTTTAGGATGCATAACTAAAATGTCAGATGGCCATTTTTGTCACAAATTTAAATTACCTTAAAGCCGGAAAAGTGACCAAAGACCATGGCTGTTGGTGTGACTCCAGTGAAAACAAATACAGACTGTATTCAAGCATGCTACCATAATGAAACAGATTTTTTTGACAAATCTTTTGACTCAGCAATGAATTTTATAGAGAATTTATTATAACAACATAAATATAGCTGTTAGACCTTAGAGTTATAACGATTCAAGCTAATTTCTATTATAAAGTTTCAATATTTTGAAAAATACAATCATAAATCAGGAGATTAACCCTGTTTAATAACTCAGAAAATGTGTTCAATGTCATTTTGGCAAAAATCTTGTTATAGGGAGGAGGAAAATAATGTACCTGATTAAGGGCTCGCGGAACCCTTGACATCATGGTTGCAAGTCATACAGATGCTCTACCAACTGAACTAATCCAAAGGGGTTTGTCACAAAAAAAAAAAAAAAAAAAAAAATTTCCATGTAACCCATATATATATATATATATATAGGTTACATGTATATATATAGGTTACATGGAAAAAAAATTTTTTTTTTGATTTTTTTTGTGACAAACCCCTTTGAACTAATCAGGCTGGTGAATATCAAAGCCAATCTATATATACAATATACCACACTGCTATATACAACCTATTCTTTTCAATAACTCCAGATATTTTTTTTAATTTCATGAAGTAGAAATAAACTATATATAAACTCATAAAACAATCATATTATAAAGTGGCCTCAACTATTTTACATTTAATACTTACAGAGAAATGAATGAGAGCAGTTCTGAGTTGTTAGAAATATGAAACTGAAATACCATCAGGTTTTCTTTTCACAACCACCAATATACACATATAATAATATTATATACACTGTCCACAATAGTGACGCTGAAAAGTTCTCAATTTCAACTACAAGAATACAAAATAGCGAAAATAATTAACAGCTATTTCAATAAATTGTTTAAATCCATCACAATAAATCCAATACATTTTGAAGAAACAAAGAAATAGGTGCATGACTGTCCATTTCACTGAATTATTGTGAACGTTTTTATATCAAACACAAAACATGTAGCATGCACTATACATCAAGCCCAGCTGATACAATATTTACAGTTACAGATTAAAATCACTAACACAGATCCATTGTATGCATTCTTTGATTAACTCACCAGTATATATCTGTCTGTTTAACCAATTAAAGAAAATGGTTATCTAATTACTTCAGAGTACACAAAATTAATTACTCCAGTGTTTTTCTAACAGTAGTAAGTCAACATAACAATTAATAAACCTGTCCTCACTATGAAAACATTGTAACATTCTTGTTTAACTCACAATACAACACAAATAAAACATTAATTATTTATACTTCTCAAAGAAGCAACAGTGTATGTTGGTACTGTAATTTAGTGAGTATATTGTAGATTTTATTCTTTCATACTTTTTTTGTCATTGTCACGCCTTAAGAGCTTTCAATTATACATATTTTATTAGTGTGTTTTTTTTTCACTGGAGACTTACAATGGATCAACAGCCCTGGTCATTTTGTGACCTTTCGAGCTTTAGTCTAAACTTATTTATTTGACATCAATTGTAGAGCAAGTTCTTATAACATACTGCAGCAATCTCATTGTCCGAGGTGCGAAGTTGGTGATGCAAAATGCGAGTGTGCAATCCAGCATGGTCTTAATATCAGGGTCAGAGAACACACAGATAAACAAAATGGTCGGAGATAAGTGGTTGTATTACGTAATAGCGGGGTGGTTGCAATTTTGGATCAAACGACCATTAAACATTGAAGAAAAAATTATTTTTTTTTAAAATGCCTGTATTAGCGGGGTGGTCATAATTTCGGGGTGGTCGTAAGGTGCAGTTAATGTGCATATTAAAACTCTCAATAAATGCTTCCTGTATTCTGACCAGTACTGGTGCCAAAAAAGGGATTGTGAAGAATCCAGTCAAATTCTGCCTCTGATGGGATTCAAACCCACAACATCAGGGTTAGGAATCTGACGCTCAATCCCTACACCACTGCTCCTCCTATGAGCTTTAACTGTGGCACCCACACCTGGGTAGCACCAGCAGTGACCTTACCTAAGCTAACAAGACATCTTTATCTTGTCTGGCTCAATATGGTTCCAGCAGTTAGGTACATGTGTAATTAATGATTAGTTATCCTCTGATTGCATACCCATCCTTCAGTTTAGTTGCTACAACTGATTGATAACCTTAGTTCTTATTGTTAAATACAGTGCTTTCTATACATAATTAAAATACTGTTGTCAGACCAAAGTTACATTTAGTATACTCAGACCTGGATCATATCTCATGTTTTATGGCTGTAAGTCGTGATATGAAGTGACGGTCATGCAATTAAAGTCCCATTCTGTATATACGAGTATTTCACTAAAACAGAAACAAAGGCTAAAGGTTCTTAATTCAAACAATAATTTTTATTAAACACTCATTATTTCTATTCAAAATTCATTATTTTTTATTCAATACTCATAACTTGTATTAAAAAATCTTCATTTTTATTCAACACTCATTGCATTCTTTTACTTAAAACTCATCCCTTTTACTAAACACTTATCACTTTTATTCAACACTTGATCATCACTTTTACTTAACACTTATCACTTTTATTCAACACTCGATCATCACTTTTACTTAACACTTATCACTTTTATTCAACACTCGATCATCACTTTTACTTAACACTTATCACTTTTATTCAACACTCGATCATCACTTTTACTTAACACTTATCACTTTTATTCAACACTCGATCATCACTTTACTTAACACTTATCACTTTTATTCAACACTCGATCATCACTTTTACTTAACACTTATCACTTTTATTCAACACTCGTTGCTTTTACCAAACACTCATCCCTTTTACTTAACACTTAAATTATCACTTTTACTGAACTCTCATCACTTATATGCAACACTTATTGCTTTTACTTAAAACTTTAGGGAATAGTTCAGATGAATAAAATAGTCTGGTAAACTGGGGGAAAATAACAGTCATGATAATGTCCTAATGTTAAAGAGAGCTATATTCGACAGGTCAATTTAATGATCCTTTTCACTAAAAATCTCTTCAACAAAAATAAAATTCAAAGAGATTTTTTAAGATTATTTTTGAAGTAATATATATTTCAGATAGGAGAATGGGGCCAAGAAGTTTCACCCAAAATCTGCCTCCCCCCCCCCCCCCCCCAATACCCACCAAAAATAAATGTACAGAAAATGAACCTAAATATCATGTTCTATGATAAAACATGACTCAGTCTGTTACATCATACACACCTGACTTTTCAATCAAATGAATTTATGTGGTCTAATTATGGTCCAGATAGCACACAATGAACAAAGACTTAATTTTGATGCCTGTTGAGAGGCGGTATAGGTAAGAATGTAGGTAGAGGACGTTTGGTGGGGACCATAATATTTCATTTCTATATACTGAATATATATTTTCTCCTATTTTCTGAATAATTCCCCTCCCAGAGAACTTTTTTTGTATAATATATCAATTCTCAATTTAAAGAACTCACTTTAAGTCCCTGAAATACAAGTGTATAAATGTAATACAGTAGCCATTGTTAAAGCTTGAAATTGACTCTTTGTAAAGTAAATACATATTACTGATAGCATATTGATGTTGAAAGACAAAATTCCCCTTTTCAGGGTTTTCATCAAATACTGGTATTAGAGTTGTCTCCCTTGCTGAACTTATGAGGCACGGTGACTGAATCGTACTGAATTTTTTTGTGTGGAATGATTAAGTCAAATACATAATCTGTAATTTTCTTCCTGAACTGCGCAACATTAATTCTGATTCCTGATTTTCTATTCACAAAAACTGGAGCTGACATAGGAAGATGTAATGAAAGAAGAAAATGTTAACTACAAGATAGTGAATTCTATTCACTTAGTTGAGCATGCAGCTTTCTCTAATACTGTTACAATATTTGTTAATAATCATTCTAGCAAAATAAAAATAAGTTAAGAAGAATGTCTTGATGGCAATAACATGTTTACTATCATAATTTGGTTATTGAACATTCTTAGAGTAATTTTGCACATATAAGTCTGTCATGATTAGGGCTGTGGCGAATGTCCGAGAACTCGGGTAATCACGAATCAAATTAAAAGATCGAGTATGAATAATCGTCACTTCTAAGATTCGTGGTTCGCGATCTAGTTTTTTAACAAATTAAAAGTGTATTCTTTGTACTTAGAAATCCCTTTTCTCTGGAAAAATATTGTTTCGATATGGACTACTTTCTTTGCCAAGATGTCCAGTCAGTTCTTTAAAACAAATGATGCTGATAAATCAATTAACTGGAAGAGAGTACGTATAAATTTAAGCCATAGAACAACTTACATTGATTTACTTCAATATTCTTTTAAGAAAAATTTAGCTATCTTCAGAACTTTTGAAGTTTTAGATGGGTTACTTGATAACAAAAGATTTGTGATCGTAAGTGTTGAATTGTGGATTGGATCGGATTGCCACTTACCCAACAATCCAGAGCCCTAGTCATGATTCATTATGAGGCAGAGTTCTGTAGTTACAATCTGCTAAGTTAAGAATATGCTGGCATATAAATTATTAATAAAAATTCTTTTAATTCATAGACAATCATATAGTAAGTTTGACCTTCATACAAGGCCATAGAAACTGGGAGGGCTAAAGGGGCTTAGCAACCCCAATAATTTGGGCTATAATGGTAATCAAAAGGGCCCCTTCGCATGCAGTCAGACAAAACATAGAATAAGCCCCCTGAGCCCCTCATTTAAAATTTCTTCCTACGGGCCTGTCATATATGTGGTTTGTACTTGTTATTGACAACAACCGGCTTTCCATGGTTTACATGTGAGCATGATTGTGTTTAACTCGTTTTTGGGGGAGGGGGCGCCCGTTATCATGCAGACTGCAGATATGACATGGCAGACGTATGTTTTTACTTGATTTCAAATACAACATTACAACTGAATGCCATGAGGCATTGCACTCTGTAAATTTAATCTTAATTCATATTAAATATTACATAGATCTACATAAAAGCATGTAAACAATGAGAAAGCTATCAAATGTTCAAGAACAGATCATCCTGTTTTTGATCATCCATCTATTCATTACAATATGGTTACATTTTTGCACACTCTGAAAGTAGGAAATTCATTTAATTGAACAATTTGGCACAACTTAAGACACTTTTTGATCTTAGAAAATATGCCTTGTTTCCTTATTTCAACTTTATCATGCACCATTAATAATGAAACATTAAAATATTGTAATGAGGGGAAACAACTCTGTAAGCAAGTTGTATTAATTCATACACAATTACCGTTACTTAATTACACACAGTATATGTTCCAGTGGTTAAAATCGAAAAATATATCTTCTGAGTTACTGTAAGTAATCCCCATGCTGCCTTTTCCTTTGTTTTAAACTAGTAAACACGATGTATAAATTATATTGATAACAATACGATTGGGAGTTCTCAGAATCGTGAAATTTTAAGAAAACAACACAGCACAATCTAGCTAATACTTCCAAAATATTCTTCAACTGTAGTAAATAGCAAGATAGTTTCCCTCATTATCAGGATTATATAGACCCCATTTTATTCAATAATCATTTACATATAAGTAAAACTACCACTGTCGTACAGATAACACTTAAACGGGCATTAATAGACAATAACTGTCACAGATTGTAACATCAAGTAAATTTAAGATGAGCTTACTTATAAACAATCCAAGACTTAAAAACCTCTTCCTGACAGTGCAATCCAGCTATCAGAACAACAAAATAGACCTATTATATGCTTTGCAGTAACACACACGTGATTTATGTAGAAAATTACACACCACGTCGTCAAATTGCGGAAGCATTAAAGATCTGTGACGTCATGAAAATGCTTGCTTGATACATTTTGGAAATAATTACTTTAATTACTGACGTGAATTTGATGCTAAAGTCAATCTTACTGTCTGACTGTTCTTCATACATGTCACATTATCACTCAGAGGCGGGCCAGGATTTCGGGCTAGGGGGTGATTTAGGAATTGAATTCTATTTCATTAAATGATATTTCATTCAGAACAGTCCGTATGGTCGGGGACTGCATAGAATAGAATGTTACTGCATAGTTCATGAATAGCACATGAAGTATGAACAGCTATTTGGCCGGGACTGTCGCTACAGATTCGGGTGTGGCACATGCACGAGGGTAGTTTATTTAAGGCCCAGTTCACATCAGCCTAGCGGCAGCCGTACACCTATTTGCGACCAGCATTCTTGAGAAAATTGGTGGGTTTCGTACGGCACCCTCGAGAACTCCGTACCAATTCGCAAAGACATGCACATTTTCCTAGCGATTTTGTAGGCAGCTGCACGGCAAACTTGAGACATCCGCTGCATTAACGTACCATTTTACACGGTGTCTGGCAGGAAAAATCACAAGACTGATGCGAACCGTAAGACAATCACACGAATTAGTAAGCCCATCGCGCGTTTGTCCTACGCTATTAAAGGCTCATATCTGCTCAGATGTTCTGTTGAAAGCTGTAAGTATGAAGCTTCTCAACTGCGCTGTTGGTAAAGGTACATAGGTTCCCTTTATATTTTTGCTTTATTTACAATGAGAGAACCATTTGACTGGTGCCCATCAAACAGTTGTTGGCTTTGACACCAAGCACGAGGTTACCTACCTATTTTTTCTGTCCATCGACGGAGTAAATAAAGGCTGATTCTCATTCTGGTCCGCGTCTAGTTGCTCCAAAAAACAGTGCTGATAGCACAGGTAAAGCTTCATTGCAGCCTCACCAGTGTGCCAAAATGGCGAAGATATTTCAAGCGCACGCATGTGCCTTGATTGCCAATAGTTAAACATTCCTTGTTCATTTAACATCACTTTCATCGAGTACGATAAGGTCCAGAGTGGGAAAGCGTCATCTCCGAGTATGAACAATGGAATGTTGAGATCATCTTGAGGGAGTGGCTCGGCCAAATGAAACCCGATTGTGTTGACCTCTAGATAGGCACATAGTGAACACTTATTGAACATACCAGCATCCAACGCTGACCCATTGCTTCCAACATTTGAACGTAGTAACTTGTCCTTCGCATCTGCCACACTCATGAGCACAATGGAGCAGCCCCATTTGTAGTTGAAGACTTCACTCCCGGACAGAAGCGGTTCATATGTGGCAACTTGTTTACCGTCTATGGCACCACATGCACGATGTGATTGAAGTTCCACTATTTGCCAAAGAACTGCGCCTCTTTACACCATTGGGCGGGGATAGGAGGCAGGGTGAAATGTGTCCCTCTGTGTACGTCGTAAATCACTCGTCCCGCCTCGAGATGGTAATGTGCGCAACCCTAAAGGCAAATTGCAAGGACCTGAAACTCGTCACGGTGACAAGAGTTTGTACCGTGGAAGGATTTGACGAGTCTCTGTTGTTCTTACCTGTTAAATGTGGCGATACGCTGGGTGCCGAACAGGAGCAACTCGGGAAACATTTTGCGGTCCATCATCCTAATGCAACAAAGTAATCACCTCTCTCTCTCTCTCTCTCTCCAGCTTCTGAAAAGTCTGTGGTACTGCCCAACTGTGACAACCGTCGCCTTTCAACCCATGGCTTGACATCATGGCTTTAATTAGTGCAACACCCGACCTATGTTATTGGATAGTCTAGATTTGACGAACATGTGTTGTTGGCGCTTGGGATTATATCCACAATCGGGACTTATCGTACATTGAGCGCAAAGACAACGTAATGCATTCGAACGATAGCCTTGCAAAATATTGCGTTAGGAAGAAAGTTTTGCGAATTCTTACGAATGCTTTGCGACATTCTTGCACATTTGCACGACTGTTACACGACGATCTTGCGGTTGCCGTGCAAATACGAACGTTTAATTTCTCCTACGATAAAAATCGCACGGCTAATGTGAGCTGGGCTTAATTGTGTCATTGTGCTTTTTTAAGGCGCATTGTGGGACTCACATATAATTTGTTCATATCAACCCGTCGAAGTATTCTTCCATGACAAAAATACAGTTTTTGGACTTGATTGAATTAAGTCCTTTGTAATCGGTGAGTAAACTTTTGTCGCTGGACTCCATAACAGCTTGGTTAAAAGAATGCCGCATAAAGGAAATAGTACGTACGCAACTACGAGTAAATGATGTGATTATATAGAAGTGTCTGGAATCTTTCCCCAATTAAGTGTGTCGGATCTAAACATATTTCAAATCATTTTATTGTAACTACATGGAAAGAGTCATGTATCTAAATAAGTGCTTGTCGGTAGATACATGAGATATTCAAATGCGTAGAATTCAAACCGCGTATCAACTGTCCAATAAAATATCTTGGCGTAAAAGTAGTTCTACTTTCGTTTTTCGTTCGATAGTTCAGAAACATCTCCACGGACGTATTCATGCATTTGCAACAATCTACCATCGATGTATGTGTTTTGTGTCTTTTTAGCATTTCTTGATATTACATGGCGAATTCTCATCTAGTCGTATTTCCATGATATTCACACCAACTTGTGTTAGTTTGATGAGTTAATACAACTATACCTGGTTCATGTCAGGTAAACTTCGGAGGTTGAATGTTTAAACTGCGGCTTAGGAACAATACTTCGAGTAGCTAAAAACGAACGTAAATTACTGAATACGTGCTTTTAAATTTTACAGTTTAAGAGTTTCTTTTACGCAAGATTATTTAGAATTACATGATCACGTCTGAAATTCATGCTATATCGGGTTTAACTATATGTCATATAGGTCTTACTCTACTGTGTCAGGGCCTTTTTAATTTGAGTGACCCTGATTGTGTTCAATGCGACGATGTTCTGTTGTGTTAAAACCAGAAGAATCGATGTTGGTATTTACTGTTACTGATGTGTTGGTCACTAGTTTGTGTACTATCAGAGATATGTTATAAATCTATGTCTCTGGTACAATAAAGAGTTTTAATGCAATTAAACTGTCTTCAAGTAATGTGCTAAACATTAAACTTTCCAATATCTTTTTTTTTCATTTTTTAAAATTTAAGGTGGATCGCGGGTTTCCTCCAGAAAAATGGTCATTTTTTAGACGTCAACGTACAATAAAGAAATTTTGCATGAACAATCTTTTAGGTATTGGCTAATGCAGAAATGATATATTCAAATGATATTTCCATGGAAACCGGGCAAAAGCGCCACCTATAGAAGCGATATGTTTTCGTTGATTTTCGCGTTATTTCCTGAACTGCTCAGATAATATTGTGAATTAAGTTATGCAATTTACATAACTGCAATGCTGGATCATTTACAAATCCGAAAAAGGCAGTAATGTTACATTTTGCTGCCATTAAATATTAAAAGACGTCGAGCGAAGTCTGTAGGGGTGGCTATTTGCAATGCAAAAAATGAGACATTTTTCTCTCAGTCGCTTCAGTAGTGAAAAAACGACCCGATGAACTTTTAAAAAAAAATCAGAACAGATTCTTTGTACAATTTGTCAGTATTTAAAACAATAAAAAAATATGGTCACCGACTTCGTTTTCGCGCCAATGAAACTTTTTTAAACACGGGAAAAGGCTATAAACGTCAACGTTTTTATACAAGATCGACGTGACGTTGCGACTTTTTAGTTGTTACTAGCATATTTTGGCTTTTATATCTTGTATTTTATGGCAACGTTTTTAGTTTTTTTTCGTGTTTAAATAAGTTCCAATGGCGCGAAAACGAAGTTGTTGACCATATGTTTTTATTTTTTAAAAGTCTTTCAAATTATTTTAAGAATCTCTACTAAGTTTTAAAAAAGAATTCATCAGGCCGTTTGTTCACTACTGGCGCGACTGAGAGAACAATGTCTCATTTTTTGGCATTGTAAATTGCCACCCCTACATACTTCGCTCGACGTCTTTTAATATTTAATGACATCAAAATGTAACATTACTGACTTTTTCGGATTTGTATATGATCCAGCATTGCAGTTATGTGAATTGCATGACTTAATATACAAAAATATCGGAACAATACAGACTATAACGCGAAAATCAACGAAAATATATCATTCCGCTAGATGGCGCTTTTTGCCCGGTTTCCATGGAAATATCATTTTAATATATAATTTCTGGGTTAGCCAATACTTTAAAGGTTTTTCATGGAACATTTCTTTATTGTACGTTGACGTCTAAAAAAATGACCATTTTTCTGGAGGAAACCCGCAATCCACCAAAGGGACTAGTAATTAAGCGTTATATAGCGTGTGTCATTCACCTACATGCATATAACCTGCATTACAATATGAATGAAAAATCGGTGTTAAAAATATTGGTATGGTACTTTGATTTGTATTGGAATTAAATCTTTGAAGACTGAAAAGTAGGCTTTTCTGGGAATACGATCTAGACACTGACAAATAGCAATATAATTATACTATATACTATAAATAGCACTGTCCATGGCACTTCTATAGCCATATCGACGCCCAGAGAGTTTTCTTCAACAAAGAAAACATGACAAAGTTTCATAGGCTTAGGTTGGCGGGTTGAGAACCTGTACTATATTTGCCGTTTCCAGGAAATTCTTAACCAGTGCATACTAGTGAATAACTGCCTTGTCATGAATTAGGCACAAGCCTTTAAGTACAATTACAGTTCTTCGTTTTTCATAATGTTTCTTCACTTTTGACAGACATTGTTCTTATAAACGGTACAGACGTGTGGTACATGCATGTATTGGTTTATCAGAATTAAAGAATATGGCTCATAAAACATCTTCCGCGCTTTTTATTCTTGTTGCGCTGACCGGCCTAGCTTTGTATTTGTGCAGCCACAGCTTATCATTGACACGTCTTTAGGGCTCAAAAAATATGTATACCCAAGTTTCATCATCCATGAGTGGTTCTGATAATCTACGGTTGCAAATTTTGTATCTTTTTAAAAGTGATTTGGCTTTTTCCACGTGAGTCTGGCAAGAAATGCGGGACCCATCGGGCACAAAACTTTCTACTTTTTAATTCCTGAGTCAAAATCTTATGAAATGACCACGATGATAATTATAACAACGTTATCAGCTATTTCTTTCACTGTAAACCTGGCATCCTGTTTCATTATCTCATCTGCTACAGCAGCAGCATTAGCTAAAGTAGCTGTTGTTTTGGGATTACCAGGACGGGGGGGGGGGGGGGGGGGGGGACATCTTTCATATCAGTTTACGATCTTTAAATGTATTGTGCCAGTCTTTATGGATACAACTGAAGTCACATGTATCCATGAATTTCTGTTATAAATTGTTTTGAAAATATAAGAACCTAAATCTTCATACATTTTGAAGTTTCTTATCTATACTGATAAAAGAATAATTTTACTTCATTCAGAATATTTTTCAGTAATTAAAAACACCATTTAATATCTTTTTTTTTTTTAAATTCTCCCTGAGCTCAAAACAGTTAAAAAATCAAGGGAAACCACCTTACAGCCATTACCTGCCTTTTATACCCATATGTTGGGGGTTTAACCAACCCGACCTTCCCCATAAGCCCCAATTTCAAGACTTGCCTGGGTTTTCATAGTAAATACAGGAATATAACCAGTGTATAAGACGTACTGAACCTACTTCAACTTTAAATAACTTTTGTTTGTGCCATTATTCAAAGCCACTTCCCCGTGAAAATTCCACAGTTTCCATGTGTTTCCTACAGTCATGTGGTACGAAGGACCATGAGTGACAAAATTAAATGAACGGCCCTCGTATATTGTGAATGTTAGAGGGCATTTACAGTTTGTATAGCATGCTGAAAGCCCCTATATAGACTAGGTATCAAATTCTTTGAACTTTTAAACAGACATTTATTTACGTGAAGGAACCGGAGCATAATATTTGTTTACTAAAAAAGAAAAGTAAATATAGATCTACTTAAATTTACATTTTATACAGTTGCTTTTACTATGGTCCACAAATATTAAACACTGCCAAAGACTGAAAACATATTTTCGTAACTACATGTACAACCATAAATTATTAAATATACATATACATTTGTATATTCATAGACATAAACAAACAAATGAACACAATTTAGGGACTTTTGTATCACAGAAAGATTTATGTAGCATTGTCCAATATTAATCAAGATGGCGCTGCAAATACAGAAGTGTTTGTTGTGCTTAGAATGTAAGTTTTGCGGGTTTTTTTATGATTTGTAATTTAGAAAACATAATATGAATAAAGTTTGGCAAATAATAATTTAGAGAAAAGAGTAGGAAAAAGCTTAAATTCACTAGAAATAAATGTTCGCACATGTTTATCTCAGTCTTGCACTGAGAACTTAAGTACATACATTTTGTACTCTCTCGTTGTAAGTTGATTTAAGTGTATTTGTCTATCACAAATTAATGGATGTTTTTGTCCTTAAATCGAATTTCAAAGAAATTAAATACCTAGACTTCTAATTAGTCTCATTTGAAGCTGTTTTCCTCTTAATAAGATTAACCTATTTTATACAGACACATATTTTGATTTACACATATTCAACTACATTGAAGTCAGAACTAAATTAAAAACGTTCGCTCTCCATACACTAGAAGTATGTACAAAGGGGACAGGACGTTGAAGGCATGATGCAGACCCTATAATGTTGTATTGAGACCTATAACGTTCATATTAAAGTAAATGTCTTCTGTGGCCATTTTATTTCTTTATACACCATTGCACGCCTGTAGCACCGAACAATGTCGAAACGCCGTGCTATATGTCACTCTTTCCGTTGCGACATATCACGGCGACGCGACATTTAACGGCGCTACACATACACGCCATCCCTTACCACAACATAAACGTATGTCCGTTCATCTTACAAGGATTCAATAGCGACACAAAGTGTATGCATCTTGCGTTTGGTCAGAACAATGTAAGTGAACGACAAGACACTGAAAGGAAAGTCATACATTTTCAGTGCGTACTTATGCAAATATCGATATACATGTCAGTTGTTTTAATATCAGGGGAATGTGGAGAGCTTAAAGATGCGTACATAGCGACGTAATTTTGCGGAAATCTGAAATTCACTATTTCTAACTGTCATCTATAAAATTGTTATTCCCATCTTTTAATCAAGTTTAGTCTGTTCATTGTGCTACTCTGTAAGTAATTTCAATTAATTTATAATGCATTGTCGCCCAGGATTCCAGGGAATTTAACCAGGATACGGTTAAAATCAGGGGAAATCATTTTGCTATAAATTTTTAATCGTCTGAGATAGAATTTAATAAGTGACGTATGCATTAGAGTGATAAAAGTAATACAAAGGTATCTGTCACGAGTTGTACTTCATAATTTTCTAAGATCCACACTGAACACAACACGTCAAAGAATCAGAAGAAAACAGGTTGCCATATGGAGAGACTCCACATTCTCGTCTGGATTGTAACTGTCTATGCGTCAGACAAATCCAGACTGCACGAATACCTGTACTTCGATTCAATTTCTGCTTTAAGTACGACACACTGTACGTCGGATTTTGTACAATACCGGATGAAGGAAATACCAGCGTTATTTATGCTTATATATGTTAAACAACTACACGCCTTCATTCATTGGTAGTCAGTGCTCTGGCTGCCGTATATAACTGAAAAGGTTTTTAAAAAACTCACTTGTTCGCCTAGTTTTTTAATGCAACATGTTCAATAGTGTGTGCTTCATGTTTTGAGTTTGATCGAAAACAGAATACGCGAAACAACAACCATTTGAGACAGATGAGCGTAGGCAGCCAACGTCTACGGACTTGGGCCACCCGCTCAACTTCTCCCCAACTGCAACCTATTTCTTTAAGTCTGTCATGAGGTCGCGCCGCTAGGTGTTCTTAGACCTTCCTATCTTCCTCTTGCCCTGTGGGTTCCAAGTTAAAGCCTGTCTT
Organism: Lutraria lutraria; assembly: GCA_964023205.1. Classification (NCBI taxonomy): domain Eukaryota; kingdom Metazoa; phylum Mollusca; class Bivalvia; order Venerida; family Mactridae; genus Lutraria; species Lutraria lutraria. Next base: position 31,990,108 of record OZ026838.1, read on the forward strand.
TTAATGCTGGATGTAGGCTTTCGGATCGTGCGACCCATCGCCTTTTCATAATTTTCATTTGGATACTAGTAGGCCCTTGCTTGGTTCGTTTCCATATGTCCATATAACTGATGCTTTCTAGCCAGTGAATCTTGAGGATTCATCGGAGGCAGTTGTTAATGAAGGTTTGGACCTTTCTTGTGGTTTTCTGTTGTCCTCCAAGTTGCCGATCCATACAGTAGCAAAGAATTTACATTTGAGTTTACGATCCTTATCTTATTCACAGTGGGTTGCTTTTGCTCTGGCACTCCAGATGTTCTTGAGTTAGAGGAAGACTACTCTCGCCTTGTCGATCCTTGCTTTGATAACCGATCCTTGTTTTGCCACTTTGCTTATTCACAATGCTACCAAGGTATGTGAATACATTGTGTATTTCGACTTCCTCCAGATTATTTCAATAAGGACGCAATAAAAATATTTGAAATACTACTAGATCCAACACACTTACCTGAGGAAATGCAATGTTTATACGAAGTAAGGCCGTTGTTAGGTCGACGGACACTTGTTACAAAACGATGACAAAAAAAACGATACGTGTTGCAATTAGTGATAAGATAGTTTGTCAGCTACGGATCTGCTTACAGAAGTATCCTTGATCGTACTTCTGGCTTGTTCTTCTGACAGCTTGTCTAATACAGCGTTGACATCAGCGTATTTGAAGCTTGCGAGGCTAATCGACCGCGGTATGAGAATCACGGAGATATTGTCAATACGTGGCTTATAACTTGACAACTGGTTGTGTGTGTATTAGTTCGTAGAATACTCGCTGCTATGAGCACATCACTGGAAATAGGAGAAAATACATTAATAGTTTTATAGGAAAAGTCGTGTGAATCGTATTTGAAGTGTGACTATGTGAATCATCTGTTTCGTGCATTAGGTGAGATTTCGTGTATAAGGTGAGATATTATTTGTCATGTGTTAAGTTAAAGTGACACATTTGCATTTAAGTTCTAGAAAGTGTTCTAGTATAAGTTTGGTAATGCATGTAGTCAGTGAAGTAGTGTAATCGTTTTGACAATTGCTGCTTGCAGTATTTTAGGTAAAATTGTAAAGTACAAAATTTAATACTGGTGTGTTGCAGATAAGGTAAGTCTCGATGTCCGATTTCTTGGTGTTACATGGTTATCAAAAATTACTAAAGGGTTTCAGTTGCTCGATCAGCTGTCATATCATATTTATGTAATTTATGTAAATGTAACCGCAGATCAGTACCAAGGGACCAATGCTTTGGACAATAGAACTTATACTGACGGTACATGGAGATACGTTTTCTCTCAATGCTATAATTATCATAGTAATTATCGGTATATTCTGGTAAAATTTTTATTAATTTTAAAATTGACGTTCATTTAAATTACACAAACGTACTGAACCGGCTTTTGGCTCATTATTTTCCCGGTTTCACTCTTATTTATTCATATGTTGCTTAACGACCCATTCGACAGCTCTGGTCATTTCAGAGCCGCACAGAGGGAGGGGAGGTACAGAGGTAAGATACAGGAGAACGGGACATTTATATCCCTACTCTTTTAGAATAGTTTATCCTGGTTCTTGTCGTGCTCGATGTAAAGTACAGATACACACAATGTCCCTTTTCCTGTGATTTTCTAGAAAAGTGCTTGGCTCGATAGTTGGGATGTCTGAAAAAATACGATTTTGTTATCATAAATATAGACATATTCAAATCTCGTTATCTATAACTAATCGAAAATACAATGAACACCCTATAGTAAGTGTTCTTCTTGTCAGAACATTATATCAATTATCGTATACAAGTACCCATTACGAGTTCAAATATTTCACCTATTAATAAGCCATTTCACGAAAGAACAAAATATATATTTTAGCCCCTATTGGTATAAAACACATTGGATTAACTACATTTTGTACACCAGTACTTGACATTTATTTTCGGCATCCGTCGAGAGTATTGTTCATTAAAAATGTGTTGAAGCTGTGAATACGATTTAAGCTCCCATAATAATCCAAACCTTTTACAGGCAATTGAAAAGAAGTCTTAAAAGCATAGACAACACAAATCCACTTTATTGCTGCTTTGCCCAACAATCGTAAATTAATGTCTCTCCAAAAATCATTGAATGGTTGATAAATTGGTCTCCGTGTGTCTTGGCGTATTATACATCAGTTAGATCTCTGACTTCTTCCTCAAAGTCTTTGGTTGATTATCGCAAATTATTGCGACGTCATTGAGCAATGAAGCTCATTAATATGTCTTTCCAATTAGGGAGCGAATGTACATCGTAAATTTAACGGAAATGTATCAAGATAATTTAAACTTTAAATAAGAATTAATGGTAGCTTCAGGTGCCTGCCGCTGCACATATAAAAAGATAAATTGACGATTAAATCACGATTCTCGGTAATTACTTGTCGGAATCTACTGGGTTATGATTATATCGAAAGATTAAAGATCTTAATACAATTTGTGCTGGTGAGCTCTTTTCTGAGCAGTGTGAAAATTTGTAGAGGTCCCGTGTTTAGCATTTGCATTAATACATTAACTGTATAACCTCTAGATCCCTTCAACAACAGCGTGATTTTTTCCACTGCACGATTTAACTATTAATTTAACCTCTCCAGAGGAATAACCTCTCAAAAACAGCATAATTTTGCTACTCTTAAAGGTTGCTTTGGAGAGGTTGTACTGTACATGTTTTTATTCATTTATATTTTTCAACATAAGTATGCTGAAAGTTTGCGTGGAAAACATGTACTCATACGTTTGTGTGATGACACGAACATTGTAAATTATGTACAAACCAAAACATTATTAAATTGTTTACTCATTTTTCGTTTTGTATAATTGTGTTTATATATATAACCAGTATACTATGAAAACATAACAGAATGCTTGTTTTCTTGTTGCATGCTCATTATTAACTGAACGGGGTAAGTAGTCAACGAATGAGGATTTATTTCTTCGAATGTGCTTTTAAAAGCTGATAGATTATAAAAAATTGACTTGCCAAAACTTATCATTGGATCGAGGCCAGCATTGGTGAACACAGTTAAACAAACATGATCGTAGTAGTCATCAATATTTTGTCACACTGTTGTCGGAAGTTTCTATTTTAGTTCTATAATTAGCGATATTTATGAACAGTGAAATATCTTATGATAACATCATTGTTGGCTTATATCCGACGGAATTAGATCTTGGAGAACGTGAGGGAATATACCTAAAAATGTATTTCGTTAGGTCGTTATGCTTACGTTACGTCAGTAAGTAACAACATATCATTAAATTAACAATTAATTGAATATGAACACCGATATTTAATTATCTTAATATCCATAGATAGGTGCATGCGACTTATCTGACCTGCAAGAGCTATGATGTCTGAGCAAAATAAAAGTTATTTGATGGAAATATCTCAATAAATTGCAAAGTTATCGTCAATTTAATCTGCTCTGACGGATTTTCTTTAATACCAACTCAGTTAGATATAGAAACGATGTTGTTGAAGGCATTGTTTGGTATAAATGGGCGGCATCGTATGATTTTCGGGACTTTTAATTTGGCTCTATTGACACCTCTAATGCGTAGAAAAGGCAATATTCCGCACTGACACGCACGCATACAGGCATCTATGTTTATAAAGTTTTTTCTAAGCAATGTGATGCATGTATCCCTTCAGGTTTTCTCTAGACATACTATACTTTTAATGTCATCGGCATCATTTATCGTAACGATACCATTAGTTATTTGATTTCTCGTATTCTGGCAGACGACACATCTAATATATGTGATAAGAAGAAGGCTTACATCATGAAGACGTCTAATGGCATCATTTGTTGCCATAAACTTATTGTCATTACGTTCGTCCTTTTAATACTGGATGCGGTAAATCAATTATCTGGAAACAATGAAGTCAAAGATATAAAATATGCATTTACAAATAAAATATGACTCAATACAAAGAAACGTTTAACTTTTTTTAGACTGCAACATATTGATATTACGACCTATCTAATAAATTACAATCATTTTCAAAAAGTGACTCTTTATTCGACAATTTATTAGTCGTGTCTGTGTGTACGTGGGGTGATTCAAACCTACATCAAACATATCTAACAAATCCCTTACTGCCTGCCGTCTATCCCTGGCCAGCGCGTCTACAACCGACATCATTAACGTTGCGACATTTTTCACTTTCGGCCCCTACCCACATTATATTCCATTGATCCTTTTCTGACAACAAACCTTTTATGTCAGTTGAACACCAGTGTCTGACTGACATGGTTTCCCAGACTGGTTTCTTGAATAATATTATATGCCTGCGTAGGTGTGTTGTCTAGTTCTTTGTACAATTTGATTACACGATTGAAATAACGTCGTTTTCGACGACAAAACGGTCATTTTTACGGTATTTATAGTGCCTCTATGAAAATAACTATCGCTCTATCAATTTATGTAGATATTTAATGAATGAAAATTTAATAGCGGAGAAAACGATTACCTACATGTAAGTATAAATTTGATATTCATAATTTAATTATAATTGCGAATAAAACGATTCTAATGCAAAGTTTAGTGTTTTTTTCTTCTCACTTCCAAACTTAATTTTTTTTAAAAATCTGCCCGAGGGATTTTTTTGATTTTTGTCTATGAGTTACTCGCGATTGTTGAGAAATTATTCTTAAAGTTGGAATTTCAAAAACATTATTTATTATCTCGAGAGGATAATCTTAGACTCAACACACAAAAATCGACTCACCACACAACACACACACAAAAAAGAAGAACATCGCACGTGTTGCTTCCAAGTTGTGTAACATGTATTTTCTTAAAAACGTCGCAAAAGCTAATCAGGTGTCGATTAGTCATTTAATGAACTGCTTTAGCAACCTTAGCTTCAACTTAATGCGTATCGATTTTATCTTAGAATGACCCGACTCACGTACATGTATCTATTTCCAGTGGTGAAGGTTGCAAACAGAACCAATACTGTTACATCGCGGATGTAATTCTAAATGCTCAAATTATGATCATCAATTTCTTTTGAACTCAAAGATTAGAACATTGCATGGTTGGCATTTACAAAGTGTATGTTAATTAAACATACAGTCGCGACCACGAAAACAACATGAAGCCAATTATCCGTTAGGAACACGCGATTTGATTCAGAATTAGTTTTTGGTTCATAGTTGACAAGCTTATTATCTTATTTACTCTCAATTAGTAAAAACCTTGTTTGACTGAAACGTGTCAGCCTTGAGTCTGAGACTTTCTGAAGAATGAACGACTAATCTATGTTTATCCGTATCGTATAATGTTGCCTTTTTTAGTTGATGATAGGATATCTGAAAATCGCAATGATGCCTGGTTATAATGAGATAAGGAAAAGATTCTTTGAAACATAAACATACAAAAGGCCACCTTTACCTTCCACAAACACGTCCAACATGGAATCCACCCGACACATATAAAACATGCACACTTTGAGAACAAAACATATTCTCCCAGAGGGACACAGCCTTGCAATGGTCTGAAGCAAAGCTACAGTGGTAAAACTAGCTGGATAAGCCTGATCTCTCACGTGGAAACAAAACAAATACATTTTTGTACGGGTATAAATAGTAGACAGGGACTGAATAAAAAGACAACCCAATTAACATTAAACATACATGTATATACAAATGTATGCACAATATATTGTTTGCTTACGTTGTCTTTTACTTACAACAAAACCAACGCAGAGTTCTACACACAGCAAATAAGTCCGTGTATTATAAATTAAACGTGGCCTCCTTTCTTCATAACAATCTTGCTCTTGTTAACTGTACGTACTGATTGTTTAGAAATTGACCTTAATGCCGCTGACGATACTATCTCTCTCTGTATTGAATTACTCATTGTGTGTAACAAATTTAATGGTGAATTTATGGCAAGATGAGTTTGTCAATGAGATGTTTGCCTTTCTCCACTTCATTAAGCCTGGAGGTGAATGCACTAGAGACACAATTCTATACTGCCTTATTGTGCCAAAGGTTCTAATAGCGTTCAACTGCAGAATTAACTACATCCAGTGGTCACGACCTTTAACATGCAGTGGGTAATCGTTAGAATGTAAGCTCATTTAGTTTGTTAAATATTGCTATTAGCTAGGTGAAAGAAAATATGATTTTGATTTTCATCTTTCTACCGAGAACAATATAAAAAATCCCAACTATTCAATCTAAGCTGTTAATAATTAAGGATATTCAATACGATGCAAGCCTTACATGACTTGCTCATAAAGATGATACTTTTATATACAATCCATGACACAAAAAAGTCATTTTATATGTCTGTTTGTTCACTTGACCGCGGATCTTTTCGGTTGACGTGTTGCTGGGTTAATTTTGTGCATATTGAAACTTCTCTGTGTTACAGTACAAACACTTTCAAAGAACCATCAACCTAAGCTAGCTGGGCTTTGTCTGGCAGTTACTAGAATCTTACCTTGGACCAAATTTCACATGGGAGGAAGCTGTCCAGCTAGCTTGTTAAAGATTTTAGATCTGTCCTTGTGTATGCTGAGGCCTTATGTGACATAACATAAAACTAGTACCAGTATTGCCTTGAGAAATAGGTAATGGTGTTGTATGTGGTGTTACATTATCCCCAATGTTAGTAAGTCCACTCCTGAACCTTACACGCCTTAATTGTCTGGATCTAGTGATGCTGTTTTATTTATTGAAACATTATTACACATACCAAAAGCTCATTTTGCCCTGAGAGAAACCAATATTACAATGTAGTTAAGACTGTCAAACAAATACATATTAGAGCACGAAACTATGGCGATAATTGAACTAGCTACATGACGGAATAAAGGGAAATTGAAATAATATTTGCATGTTTATTAAGTAAATCACCAGTACCCTAAATGTTTCCATTAAGTAGAACAATAAACCAAATTCATGTCTATTTCTGGTTCGCCAGAGTTAATTAATTCCCGTTGTTATATGGAAGTGCTTTTCATTTTATAATGGTTAACATGATTTATTGGTATGACGTTGTACATAGACAAAGTCAATGTTAGAGAGCATCTTGATTGCTTGTTAATGTATTATTATATAAATATCACTTTTCTGAGAGGGTGTTATTAAAAATTGTCAGAACGCGAAAATAATGTCAACATTACTTTTTTGAGGGCAGGCGATCTTAAATAACGCCCTCTCAGAAATGTGATATTTAGTTTATTACACGGAAGATAAAAAGAAAAATATTATGTCACCACTTTTTAATAGGCAGTGACATTTCATAGACTATCAAGCTTTTACTAGAGCTTCAAACTCAGTAAACGAAGTTTTGGTCTAAATAAAAGTATTATCAAGTAAAATGTACAATCTATGACATATTTTATTATGTACAACTCGTCAGATAAAGGGAGAATGATTTATTAAACGAAAATATGTTTATGTAAATTATTTCTGCCACGTGATACAAAAAATTAACGCCCGCTCAGGTATAGGAGATTTTACATTGGAAACGGGAGCGAGGTATAATAATGTTTGTTGGTGCATGTATTGTTAGGTGCATGTTTTATAAATTTAACACATTAACAAAACAAAATAATAAGTTTGAATCAGTAGGGTAACATTTTAAATTGTTTGTGTTACCAATACAATACCTTTAGTATTGTGTTGGAAGGACGTTATGCTTTGCCATGCGTGACACATCCTAAGTTCCTTACCGTATCTTTCTTTGGTTATGTGAGCAGTATGAATGAGTGTTACTTTATTCGGATTTCAACTAGTGTCATCATATATTTTCTATATGTGTTTCTCAAATACAACATCAATATCAATGATACATTTGTATAATATGTTTTGTTACCATGATGTTTAAATTGTTTTGTTATGGTGTAGTGAAACTTGAGTTTCTTTTATGTCTGTATAACACTTTGAAACGTTTTTCTTTTTATAAGGATTGCTAATTTGTCTAAAGAGCATGGCGCGTGGAATTTGTTTCAGTAATCACATAGTTTCCTGTCTTGGTGGGGATCTGTATTTATTTCTGTTCTGTTCAAAAAGCTTCTTTCACTCTATGTATTTGTTTGCCAAATTGAATGACTATCTGGAACCAAAGGGATATTAAGTTACTAAGAACTTGTTTTAAGTCCAAACTCGTATGTGTCGTATAACACTATTGAACTAAACGTACTAATTAAAATAAACAACTCAGATAGAAGCTAGAAACAAGTTCGTACATATAGTGAATCTTGATGTCTGTAACGTCACATCAGTACAATTTTAGTAACTAGAATATTGGTTCAACGACGCGAAGTATGAATGAATCTATTCTATTTAAAGCTGTAATCATTTAATCAGATTTCCATAATTATCATTCGTTTACTTTTATCTCATCAGTAAATGTCAAAATCCAAGACATAAGAATAATGACGGCTTAATTTTTCCATTCTAGTCTTAATTTTAAATTGACAAAATATAAATAGATGCTTAAAAGAAGCCCATGTGAGATTAGATGGATTGACATCGATGTTAAGAATAGAGAGCTTCAAAAGTCATGTTAAAATGCTTTTTAATACTGACGTGAAGTCCGAGACAACTTGTTTAAACTTTTCGCAAATTCTATTTGATTTTTACATAATATCATGGTTTCACATTTATCATGAAATTGCGCATTAACCTGACGTCAGTTGCGTTAATATGTTGCAAATCTGATTAAAAGCTTTTCGTCTGAATGCTGGAGCCTTAACATAATCATGTCCTTGTGACTTGCTGTTTTTGATTATTTTCATTCTATCAATAACAGAAAAAGTGCGTAAAACTCAAACAAACAAACAAACAAACAAACAAAACTTTCTTCAGTACAAGTCTGCTCTTGTTGACTATGCTACCATCATTTCGAAATGATGTGGTTTCGAAATGCGTAGGCCAGCTAGGTTCGTCGCAAAATAATATCAGAATCACGATTTGGATACATGATAATATTCAATTTCAGAAGCACATTGCAAAAATATCCGCTGAATATTCGTTCGTAATGAATACAAATTGTTTTGAAGTGTAATATAACTAAAGTATTTACAGAAATAACTGTTATGTGGTTTCGTAAATAAATTCAAAAGTTATATTAGTTTCTATAGCAACCTCATATCAAAAGGTTAACTAACTAATTTCAAAAAGTAATTAGTAGTGGTTTTGTGAACAAGATTATTTCTATTACAAACATCATCAAAGTGTAAAGAACTTTAGACCCTAGATTTATTCTCTTATTAAGGTGTCATCCACATAATTCATCAAACAATAAATCATCATAGAATTCATCTAGAAAGGCAATCACCCTTTTGCCATACGTGTGAGTATCCAGTTCCAACTTCATTTGCTTATGAACAAAATATATTTTATACATTGATCAAAATTCTATGTACGTCATTATTATAAGAAAAATCATTCTAATGTCTGGAATGAGCTTTGTTTGGGGAATATTTATCTGTACCACATTACACGGGTATATTAACTATAAATGAGTTGGTTCAATTAAGTACAAAACCATGCTGACTTTCAATCTTTGTTATACTGCCAACGTATTATACACGTATTATATCGTAATATGTCCTTGTTTTCCTTGTGGAGCATAAACTAGTACGTCAGAGAAACTACTGCTTGTTGTCCTCGTGGAGCATATACTAGTACTTCAGAGAAACTGCTGCTTGTTGTCCTTGTGGAGCATATACTAGTACTTCAGAGAAACTGCTGCTTGTTGTCATTGTGGAGCATATACTAGTACGTCAGAGAAACTGCTGCTTGTTATCCTTGTGGAGCATAAACTAGTACTTCAGAGAAACTGCTGCTTGTTGTCCTTGTGGAGCATATACTAGTACTTCAGAGAAACTGCTGCTTGTTGTCCTTGTGGAGCATATACTAGTACTTCAGAGAAACTGCTGCTTGTTGTCCTTGTGGAGCATAAACTAGTACTTCAGAGAAACTGCTGCTTGTTGTCCTTGTGGAGCATATACTAGTACGTCAGAGAAACTGCTGCTTGTTGTCCTTGTGGAGCATAAACTAGTACTTCAGAGAAACTGCTGCTTGTTGTCCTCGTGGAGCATATACTAGTACTTCAGAGAAACTGCTGCTTGTTGTCCTCGTGGAGCATATACTAGTACGTCAGAGAAACTGCTGCTTGTTGTCCTTGTGGAGCATATACTAGTACTTCAGAGAAACTGCTGCTTTTTGTCATCGTGGAGCATATACTAGTACGTCAGAGAAACTGCTGCTTGTTGTCATTGTGGAGCATATACTAGTACTTCAGAGAAACTGCTGCTTGTTGTCCTTGTGGAGCATATACTAGTACGTCAGAGAAACTGCTGCTTGTTGTCCTTGTGGAGCATATACTAGTACTTCAGAGAAACTGCTGCTTGTTGTCCTCGTGGAGCATATACTAGTACGTCAGAGAAACTGCTGCTTGTTGTCCTTGTGGAGCATATACTAGTACTTCAGAGAAACTGCTGCTTGTTGTCCTTGTGGAGCATAAACTAGTACTTCAGAGAAACTGCTGCTTGTTGTCATTGTGGAGCATATACTAGTACGTCAGAGAAACTGCTGCTTGTTGTCCTTGTGGAGCATATACTAGTACTTCAGAGAAACTGCTGCTTGTTGTCATTGTGGAGCATATACTAGTACGTCAGAGAAACTGCTGCTTGTTGTCCTTGTGGAGCATATACTAGTACTTCAGAGAAACTGCTGCTTGTTGTCATTGTGGAGCATATACTAGTACTTCAGAGAAACTGCTGCTTGTTGTCCTTGTGGAGCATAAACTAGTACGTCAGAGAAACTGCTGCTTGTTGTCATTGTGGAGCATATACTAGTACTTCAGAGAAACTGCTGCTTGTTGTCATTGTGGAGCATATACTAGTACGTCAGAGAAACTGCTGCTTGTTTTCCTTGTGGAGCATAAACTAGTACTTCAGAGAAACTGCTGCTTGTTGTCATTGTGGAGCATATACTAGTACGTCAGAGAAACTGCTGCTTGTTTTCCTTGTGGAGCATATACTAGTACTTCAGAGAAACTGCTGCTTGTTGTCATTGTGGAGCATATACTAGTACTTCAGAGAAACTGCTGCTTGTTGTCCTCGTGGAGCATATACTAGTACGTCAGAGAAACTGCTGCTTGTTGTCCTTGTGGAGCATATACTAGTACTTCAGAGAAACTGCTGCTTGTTGTCATTGTGGAGCATATACTAGTACTTCAGAGAAACTGTTGCTTGTTGTCCTTGTGGAGCATATACTAGTATTTCAGAGAAACTGCTGCTTGTTGTCCTTGTGGAGCATATACTAGTACTTCAGAGAAACTGCTGCTTGTTGTCCTTTTGGAGCATATACTAGTACTTCAGAGAAACTGCTGCTTGTTGTCCTTGTGGAGCATATACTAGTACGTCAGAGAAACTGCTGCTTGTTGTCCTTGTGGAGCATATACTAGTACTTCAGAGAAACTACTGCTTGTTGTCCTTGTGGAGCATATACTAGTACTTCAGAGAAACTGCTGCTTGTTGTCCTTGTGGAGCATATACTAGTACTTCAGAGAAACTGCTGCTTGTTGTCCTCGTGGAGCATATACTAGTACTTCAGAGAAACTGCTGCTTGTTGTCCTCGTGGAGCATATACTAGTACGTCAGAGAAACTGCTGCTTGTTGTCCTTGTGGAGCATATACTAGTACGTCAGAGAAACTGCTGCTTGTTGTCCTTGTGGAGCATATACTAGTACTTCAGAGAAACTGCTGCTTGTTGTCCTTGTGGAGCATATACTAGTACTTCAGAGAAACTGCTGCTTGTTGTCCTTGTGGAGCATATACTAGTACTTCAGAGAAACTGCTGCTTGTTGTCCTTGTGGAGCATATACTAGTACTTCAGAGAAACTGCTGCTTGTTGTCCTTGTGGAGCATATCCTAGTACTTCAGAGAAACTGCTGCTTGTTGTCCTTGTGGAGCATATACTAGTACTTCAGAGAAACTGCTGCTTGTTGTCCTTGTGGAGCATATACTAGTACTTCAGAGAAACTGCTGCTTGTTGTCCTTGAGGAGCATATACTTGTACGTTAGAGAAACTGCTGCTTGTTGTCCTTGTGGAGCATATACTAGTACGTCAGAGAAACTGCTGCTTGTTGTCCTTGTGGAGCATATACTAGTACGTCAGAGAAACTGCTGCTTGTTGTCCTTGTGGAGCATATACTAGTACTTCAGAGAAACTGCTGCTTGTTGTCCTTGTGGAGCATATACTAGTACTTCAGAGAAACTGCTGCTTGTTGTCCTTGTGGAGCATATACTAGTACGTCAGAGAAACTGTTGCTTGTTGTCCTTGTGGAGCATATACTAGTACTTCAGAGAAACTACTGCTTGTTGTCCTTGTGGAGCATATACTAGTACTTCAGAGAAACTGCTGCTTGTTGTCCTTGTGGAGCATATACTAGTACGTCAGAGAAACTGCTGCTTGTTGTCCTTGTGGAGCATATACTAGTACTTCAGAGAAACTGCTGCTTGTTGTCCTTGTGGAGCATAAACTAGTACGTCAGAGAAACTGCTGCTTGTTGTCCTTGTGGAGCATATACTAGTACTTCAGAGAAACTGCTGCTTGTTGTCCTTGTGGAGCATATACTAGTACGTCAGAGAAACTGCTGCTTGTTGTCCTTGTGGAGCATATACTAGTACTTCAGAGAAACTGCTGCTTGTTGTCCTTGTGGAGCATAAACTAGTACGTCAGAGAAACTGCTGCTTGTTGTCCTTGTGGAGCATATACTAGTACGTCAGAGAAACTGCTGCTTGTTGTCCTTGAGGAGCATATACTAGTACGTCAGAGAAACTGCTGCTTGTTGTCCTTGAGGAGCATATACTAGTACGTCAGAGAAACTGCTGCTTGTTGTCCTTGAGGAGCATATACTAGTACGTCAGAGAAACTGCTGCTTGTTGTCCTTGTGGAGCATAAACTAGTACTTCAGAGAAACTGCTGCTTGTTGTCCTTGTGGAGCATATACTAGTACGTCAGAGAAACTGCTGCTTGTTGTCCTTGTGGAGCATATACTAGTACTTCAGAGAAACTGCTGCTTGTTGTCCTCGTGGAGCATATACTAGTACTTCAGAGAAACTGCTGCTTGTTGTCCTCGTGGAGCATATACTAGTACGTCAGAGAAACTGCTGCTTGTTGTCCTTGTGGAGCATATACTAGTACGTCAGAGAAACTGCTGCTTGTTTTCCTTGTGGAGCATATACTAGTACTTCAGAGAAACTGCTGCTTGTTGTCCTTGTGGAGCATATACTAGTACTTCAGAGAAACTGCTGCTTGTTGTCCTTGTGGAGCATATCCTAGTACTTCAGAGAAACTGCTGCTTGTTGTCCTTGTGGAGCATATACTAGTACTTCAGAGAAACTGCTGCTTGTTGTCCTTGTGGAGCATATACTAGTACTTCAGAGAAACTGCTGCTTGTTGTCCTTGAGGAGCATATACTTGTACGTCAGAGAAACTGCTGCTTGTTGTCCTTGTGGAGCATATACTAGTACGTCAGAGAAACTGCTGCTTGTTGTCCTTGTGGAGCATATACTAGTACGTCAGAGAAACTGCTGCTTGTTGTCCTTGTGGAGCATATACTAGTACTTCAGAGAAACTGCTGCTTGTTGTCCTTGTGGAGCATATACTAGTACTTCAGAGAAACTGCTGCTTGTTGTCCTTGTGGAGCATATACTAGTACGTCAGAGAAACTGCTGCTTGTTGTCCTTGTGGAGCATATACTAGTACTTCAGAGAAACTACTGCTTGTTGTCCTTGTGGAGCATATACTAGTACTTCAGAGAAACTGCTGCTTGTTGTCCTTGTGGAGCATATACTAGTACTTCAGAGAAACTGCTGCTTGTTGTCCTCGTGGAGCATATACTAGTACTTCAGAGAAACTGCTGCTTGTTGTCCTTGTGGAGCATATACTAGTACGTCAGAGAAACTGCTGCTTGTTGTCCTTGTGGAGCATATACTAGTACGTCAGAGAAACTGCTGCTTGTTGTCCTTGTGGAGCATATACTAGTACTTCAGAGAAACTGCTGCTTGTTGTCCTTGTGGAGCATATACTAGTACTTCAGAGAAACTGCTGCTTGTTGTCCTTGTGGAGCATATACTAGTACGTCAGAGAAACTACTGCTTGTTGTCCTTGTGGAGCATATACTAGTACTTCAGAGAAACTGCTGCTTGTTGTCCTTGAGGAGCATATACTTGTACGTCAGAGAAACTGCTGCTTGTTGTCCTTGTGGAGCATATACTAGTACGTCAGAGAAACTGCTGCTTGTTGTCCTTGTGGAGCATATACTAGTACGTCAGAGAAACTGCTGCTTGTTGTCCTTGTGGAGCATATACTAGTACTTCAGAGAAACTGCTGCTTGTTGTCCTTGTGGAGCATATACTAGTACTTCAGAGAAACTGCTGCTTGTTGTCCTTGTGGAGCATATACTAGTACGTCAGAGAAACTGCTGCTTGTTGTCCTTGTGGAGCATATACTAGTACTTCAGAGAAACTACTGCTTGTTGTCCTTGTGGAGCATATACTAGTACTTCAGAGAAACTGCTGCTTGTTGTCCTTGTGGAGCATATACTAGTACTTCAGAGAAACTGCTGCTTGTTGTCCTCGTGGAGCATATACTAGTACTTCAGAGAAACTGCTGCTTGTTGTCCTCGTGGAGCATATACTAGTACGTCAGAGAAACTGCTGCTTGTTGTCCTTGTGGAGCATATACTAGTACGTCAGAGAAACTGCTGCTTGTTGTCCTTGTGGAGCATATACTAGTACTTCAGAGAAACTGCTGCTTGTTGTCCTTGTGGAGCATATACTAGTACTTCAGAGAAACTGCTGCTTGTTGTCCTTGTGGAGCATATACTAGTACGTCAGAGAAACTGCTGCTTGTTGTCCTTGTGGAGCATATACTAGTACTTCAGAGAAACTACTGCTTGTTGTCCTTGTGGAGCATATACTAGTACTTCAGAGAAACTGCTGCTTGTTGTCCTTGTGGAGCATATACTAGTACGTCAGAGAAACTGCTGCTTGTTGTCCTTGTGGAGCATATACTAGTACTTCAGAGAAACTGCTGCTTGTTGTCCTTGTGGAGCATAAACTAGTACGTCAGAGAAACTGCTGCTTGTTGTCCTTGTGGAGCATATACTAGTACTTCAGAGAAACTGCTGCTTGTTGTCCTTGTGGAGCATATACTAGTACGTCAGAGAAACTGCTGCTTGTTGTCCTTGTGGAGCATATACTAGTACTTCAGAGAAACTGCTGCTTGTTGTCCTTGTGGAGCATAAACTAGTACGTCAGAGAAACTGCTGCTTGTTGTCCTTGTGGAGCATATACTAGTACGTCAGAGAAACTGCTGCTTGTTGTCCTTGTGGAGCATATACTAGTACGTCAGAGAAACTGCTGCTTGTTGTCCTTGTGGAGCATATACTAGTACGTCAGAGAAACTGCTGCTTGTTGCTTGCATCGGTAATGAGACAAACGATGATGTTAAAACACGCCAGCTGTTGGGAGATCTGTTGTAGTATATATTCGTGATTATTTTATAATTAAGTTTATTATATCAAATATGAGGGTGTGTTAAGGTATTAGGATCCTAAATCCAAAATTTGTTATCTTATTATGTGACGGATAGATTTTTAAAATGTTTACTATTTTTATAAATTTCCATGATCAACGAGATTTAAATAAAGTGTGACATTCCTTTGGGTTATTTTCGGTGAGTAACACAGTGTCAAACTGTTTTCATAAAGAAAAATATTGGTCACAATGCAATATTTGCAGAAAATTAATATTTCTATTTTTCAACTAGGGCAACAACTGAAAACAACTGAAGTATCAAAGGTAACAAAAAAAATAATGACATTTGAGCTATACAATTTTTAAATAATGATATTTTTGTGTAACATTTAGCAAGTACAAAATAATGTACATAAAAAGTACAGTATTAGGGATGTAATACAGTTAAATAAATTCCCTGAAAACTGGGATTCCCTGAAAACTGTGATTCCCAGCGGTTTTACGCATGTGTTGCTGCTTGTCATTAGTTAGACTATTTGATACAGAATAAAGAGTTCACCCTCACGCACCAAACGCTATTGACGTATCTACCATATCAATCAATATTTAGATTTACATCGCGAGCTGGCACGAATTATGGAAACCACCCTTTAAGGCAGGAATTTGTTTACGGTCATAAATTAATTCAACTCTCATCAGTTAATAAACACAATATATAATAAACACAATTATTAATTTAGAGGTCATTAATCGACAACAAAGAGTGCCTAATGGTCTAATTCCTTAACATGTAAATGAAATCCAGTATGAAGTATTAATGAAGTTAAATTTATACAGGTAAATTTCATATATTGTTTCATATTGTTAGTGACGCCATTAGTACATACAAACCAGATATGGGGAAGTGATTGAAATATCACTAAACCTAATTTAAATGATCTATTCGTGTTTTAGAATTTGCAAAGGTCTTGATTTTCATCATCGGAATAACGTATACTAGTAGCAGCGTCATTTATGACTAAATATTTACCAGCCGTTAGAGTTTTTACGTTATTTCTATGATGTAATGTTCCTGTCTGGCTGCAGAGATGGTTTATTTCAGTAATTACGAATTTTCTGCTCATACGCACACGTATATTATCTTACAGTTATTGTTTTACAACCAGTGAGCTATCAATTTATTGTTCTTAGGTATTGCTCTGTAGATATACATCTGTTCCTCAATGTATAAGCCACATTTTGTTCAAATGAAGTCAGGCAGAATTTTAATTTCTCGGATTCTTGTAAGTGACACATCTTGCTATTCTGTATGAGAAAGCAGATATAATTGCAGCAGGTTCCTGCTGTTTGTTTCAAGATGGCCTTTCCCCTGAATGTTGAGAAACTGTCTACTTCATAGACCATATCTTACTTCACCAAGTTCATGTCTTCGTGATAGCAATGTTCAGATTAATCATTTATTCAACGAATCATTGCTTCCATTTCGTCAACGAATTATTGAATTTGTTCTTAATTTTCGTTCTTGACTACTCTTTTCCAATTAACAATATATTACTGCGGACCTCACACTTGGCTGACTGTGGTTTCGCCTCAAAGACCTTAATGATTGATTTGATAAGCTAGAGACTAGTGTAATTTAAAGTCAATCTGTATCTGTAAATGCAGCATAATTCTTGTTGGGTGTTGTTCTGGTGGTATATTTTCATGGTATGTTAACTCAAACGTCTAAATAAAGTTAAAGCATAAATATATATTTTTTTATTGATTTTGTGCTATTCATTTTGGTGTAAGGTGTGTTAAGTTTATGCAGTACTATCATGTTTGGTCATTTCTTATTTAATCAGTTTAAATCGATTAATCACCGACTATTGCCTTTGATTAGTCATTTAAATGTTCATAGACTGATTACAATCACTACAATTATCCTCAAGAACAAAAATGGAAAAAGGTGTATCTCCTTGTTGTGTCATCCTTGGTTAGGAAAGTTGTTGGCATTTTTTTATTTAATTTTAACATAAAAACTTAAACCAGAAATACAAATAAGAGATTTTAGAAACTGATTCGAAATAATGGGATGATAAAACTAAAAAAAGAGGCGAGCAAAAAGCAATAGGAACGACAAACTAAAACAAAACAGAATCAGGAGAATGCAAATAAAAAAGAAACATAGAAGGCGACTGTAAAACCTTGCTAGGAAGAGAGAAAAAAAACAGAATTATTTTCCAGAATGCTTGTCTCATTAGGCGACATGTCATAATAATTTAACAATAATAAGATTGCCCCAACCTTTCTTGTCTATTGGCATCACACATGAAGAATGAATGTAGAGGTCAAGGTTATAGTTAACAAGCTGAATCATGGCAATTATCTGTTTATTGCTTCATCATGAAACTAATGTGTCTCATTAAACCACTAAACTTAACTAAAACCATAGTATGTGAAACTATGAAAATGTCTGATAAATGACCTACTTATGTAGTCATACTGATGTTCACTTAGATTTAGATATCTTTTGCTGCCAACTAACGTAAAAGACAAGAAACCCTTTAGCTATAAAATGATATCGTGTCTATGAATGCCGTACACTGTTAAATAAAACCAAATTACGTGTTGCTATCTTGCTGCAAGAGCTTTCTACTACCAGTCTCTA
This sequence comes from Lutraria lutraria, assembly GCA_964023205.1. Lineage (NCBI taxonomy): Eukaryota > Metazoa > Mollusca > Bivalvia > Venerida > Mactridae > Lutraria > Lutraria lutraria. The sequence continues at coordinate 32,008,330 of OZ026838.1, forward strand.
AATGATGATTGATTGACTGTATATTGACCTTAATGCCAGCGGTAGTAACGTCTCCAAATTGATATCAACTCACTAATTGCATATAAACGCAAATAAATTACGGTTATGAACCATTATCGTTTTGTGATCATTTTGCTGAGAAAAAAGTAATTGTGTACATCAGAGTATGTTGTGTCTAGAGTTCGTAAAACTTCTTTGTGAATATAACTTAAGCATTCATAAAACACGACCTAACAACAAGAAAATGAACTGACGGGCATTTACAATGACTAAATGGTATTTTTTCTTGTTTTTTAAATGAGCCATTGAATTCAAAACGGATCCCTGGGAAATTTCTAACGAATCTCTCATATTCATAATAATCAAACGAAACTAAGTTTCTTATTCTTCATTAGTTTAGTATTGTATTGGTTTGCAACTAGACGTAGAATATGACTGGCCGAAAAATAGAAAATCCAACCACAAGTACTTTCATGGATATCAATATAGTTGGATCACAGCACGACGTTAATTGATAGGAAACTCGATAAGAACCTATAATAACACTAAATATTCGTGAACAGAATTGTTGCCACTAAGAAAAGGCATTTGACCAAATTTAGTTGAACTCCAGTTTCCGACACAGGCTACCGGCATGTGACAATAGCAAAATAAATTTTCAAAAAAAAAAAAAAGAATTTCACCATATATCGAGTAAAGGTATAGAACTCCTGGGCTCAGAAATCACACCGGTTATGTTTATCAAGGTCCTGTTGTAACAATTCTGAACCGATTCTTAAAAGCCTGGTCTTATTCGACGCAGAAATAATTTCTCTTTAACAACCATCCACTCTTATATCCATACATTGCTCTGAATTGGAGCAATAAGCCCTTCAACTTACAAAAAGTACCACTAGGCATCGATGTGACCTAAGTTTCTTTTCATTTGATACAGAGTAAATTTCTTTATTCCTTCGGGATTTCATACCCACTCCGGTGTAAATCGAAAGAAAATCAAATTTGTTATCACTCACCGTCGACGAATCATTCAATTGGTGGATATCTAAGGCATTAGTTTTTTGAAACTTTATTTTGCTGTTATCACATGCCGGTAGCCTGTGGTTTCCGAGAGAAAATTGCTCTGTCAGTGACACACCGTAGACGTCAGTGCTAGAATTCTGATGATTGCAATTGTTGTCATCGGAGGTGTCACAGTATAGCTACATATGTAGTTGACACGATCCCTCTAGATGCTCGTATATTACAATTGGTATGGGCCTGTGGACTCGATGTGACATGTCATTCAAAGGGTCGTTGTCTTGTATCTAAACTACTGTTAAATTGAAATTTAATATTGGGAGAGTCTGTTTACATTTTATACTCCTATTAACTGCCATAATATGCATTCTACTTCAGTTGTGTTACTAATCACATGGTTTCCTGCTATGGAGAGAATCATTTATTTCTGTCTCAAGATATAAATAATTTACGTCGAAGTTGTCATATACATGCTTTGTTGTTTAGCTGTCTTTGATTTATAGGAAAAAATCGTCTACAAAATAATTTGGATTTTCTAAAAACATGTTCATCACCACCAATTCAGTGGGTGTGAGACTAAATGCATTTCTTTCCACTGATGTTTAAATATCTTAGCGAAACCAATAAGTTGAAATGCTACATTTATTCCGGTGATTATTTCGTTAATTGAATTATGTTGTTGTTGTACAAGCTGGCGTCGTACTTTTAGAATTGTCATTACATTGCTAAGATGTCGTCAGTTAGGGATATTCAGATATTCCAAATAAAATGATTGGAAAAATGCCTAGTGTGGATTGTCAAAATATTTAGACTATACTCGAACAAAGCCAGTGGAATTTTACTGGTTTGATTTCGAAGTTAAGAATGTCAACATATCGTTTCTTGCGACTTATCAAATTTATATTCCCCGACGATTGATACTGAATCATTTTATAGTTCTGGAATTGTTGAGGTTACTCATAGGATTTGAAAATTAATCTCAAACTCGAAATAGAAAATGAATGCAATACCAATTACAAAATATTTTAGATTTTTATACATGTTAACTTATATGGAACCGATACTATCTTTATTTAACAAAATGTAAGTAATGAATTACGGACATTTAATCAAGGAATTCACTTTAACCATGTTCTTGAGTACGTATATGTTTTAAATGTGAATTGGCTTCAGTGTGTGTTCGATGTCAACACTTCCAAAGAATATCTGTCAAAGGTGACCATCAAAGTATGTATAAAGAGTATCAACTCTTAACAGTTATTAAATACTTAAGAGTCATATTGATGCACTACATATAACAAATAGACTACATAACCCGTTTACAACGCATGGCGATAACAATAAAACAAGGTACCATTGCGACGTTGTCTGTCACGATTTAAAACATCTTTGACATCCGAGAGGTAAAGTGTATAGTAATGTTCTTTGAATTATCAACATTTTTTCGGTTTTCCGAATTAAAGGTTCAGGCATAAAAGGGCTTATTTTCCAATTCAAACATCATAAATATTGACCGAGAGATGTGTTCGATTTTGAGGGAGTTTAGTTTTAGTGGAGTTCATATTAAAAAATATCCAGTGGACCAACGTATTCATGAAAACATAATGTATACTGTCATATCATTGAAAATATGTAAGTTACCCTTGTCAAGTGCTCGAATTGAGTTAAGTTATTTCCCCCATTCGAATAGCATACTTGCTAATACGTGTAATCATACATTATTTCCTATCAGCACCAGACTGCATTGAAAAATAGTCTGGGGATCTTCCGTCTATGGTTGGTAAAACAGGATCACTTTGAGTTAGTACAATAGAATGGAAGGTTTTAAAACGTTTTGACATTCTAAAAATCAATACATTGTATAAGCTTCAAGCTGCTGTAATTACTCAACTGGTAATCAGGATTCATGTGAAATCATTCAGCATTTCAATTGATAATCTGCTTGTCTTTTTTCAATTTCTCATGATATTTTTTTCTTTTCTTGATGAATCTCCCGAGACGGATTCGAGTGCCAGAATATGATGCATGAAACATCACAACTGATGAATTAGTAGACCTAAGTAACTGCATGCAGACGTTTGATTTAAGATATACATGATTGATTATACCAGAGGAATTGGTAGAACTAAGTAGCTGTAGACATCAGTTTTAATACATCTACATTAATATCTGGGAATGAAGTCTTACAACGGAAAGCACTAATAGGTTTGTGGATAGATGTGCGAACACTTTGTTTGTTTCATCCTACGCATTTCTTTTTCTTTTTAATAATGTCGTAAATGTTTCATTATATTCTGTATCTTTGCAGTTTCTAGTCAATTAAGTCAGCATATACCGCGAATGCTATGTCAATGATGTCTTGTAACACAAATGGTTGTAATGTCTTCGGATTCATTTAATTATATTAATAATTGGGTTCGAGAAAAAAAATAAGAGCATGTAATTGTATTATATGGTGTTGTTTAATAGCTTCAAATCTTATAAGCTAAATGGCGTAAAGCAAATGGAGATTCAATTTAACAAGCAGAGAGAGAGAACTGTTACAGCAATCATTATGTGAGTTCGATAAAGCATATTGCTAATAGGTTAATATTCCTGCGTTATAGACATATTCACGACACTATTACGATGCTTCCTCCTTTTAAAAATATGAAAACTGTCAAAATAAACAGGTATTAGATTAGAGCACGAAACTTATAATGACGATAATTGAACTAACCACACGAGGGAACAAATGGAAATAGAAAAAATATTTTTTTATTAAGTTAATTACCGTTACCCTAAATGTTTCCATTAACTAGAACAATAAATCAAATTCATGTCTATTTCTGGTTCTCTACAGTAAACTATTTCCCGATGGTTATACGGAGTTAGCGGTTAATACATGCTTTTCATTTTATAATGGTTACTGTCTATGATTTATTGGTGTGGCATTGTAGACAAAGTGAATGTTAAACAGTATCTTGATTGCTTGTTAATGTGTTGTTGCTTTTTGTTTGTTAATGTGTTAAATTCATAAAGCTAGATGATGTATTAGTATTTAAATCAGTAGGGTCACATCTTAAATTATTTGTGTTACCAATACGATACCTTTGATATTGTATTCGAAGGCCGTTATGCTTTGTCATACGTGATACATCGTTACCGTATCTTTCATTGGTTTGTAAATGGTACGAACGCGTGTTACCTTTAAGCTCATTTTTTAGATAATAGTACTTCATTCTAATATTTTATTTTTGATCCCATTGTAATTCTAGTCCCAGCCATGATGTTCTTTTTGTCATTAAATAATTATGATTTATTGTGAATCATCATTTAATTAGCATATTATTTGATTTACTAATTATCTATGATACCATTCATAGACATCTGTGATTATATTGTAACTGTAAAAAACTCTGTATCAGTCACTATATTTACTCACAACGGAAACAAGAGTTTACTCTTTCTTGTGTTATCCCAGGATATATGTACTCATATTCATATGTACTTTTAATGAATTGCTTTTAAGAATAAATGCATTATTCATATGGTTTATCTATCCTATGTTTTATCTATAATTTTATTTACCATGTTATACTGTTTGTACTGAATTTTGCCATGTACTTGATACATAATTATATTCTAAATAAATATTATTATTATTGTATAAACATATTTTAAGTTATGGTGTAGTGAAACTTAAGTTTCTTTTTTGTCTGTATAACACTTCTGATGACATTGATTCTTTTTCTAAGGATTGTAAATTTGTTTAAAGAGCATGGCGCGCGGAATTTGTTTAAGTAATCACATGGTTTCCTGCCTTGGTGGGAATTTATAATTATCATTTGTTTACTTTTATCTCGTTAGTAAATGTCAAAATCTAAGAAATAAGAATAATGAAGGCTTTAATTTTTTCATTCTAGTCTTAATTTTAAATTGACAAAAGAAAAATAGATGCTTAAAACAAGCCCATGTTGGATTAGATGGATTGACATCGATGTTATGAGGCAACTTGTTTAAACGTTTTGCAAATTCTATTTGATTTCTTTACACAAAAAGTCATCATGATTTTGCATTTATCATGAAGTTGCAAATTAGTTGCGCATAAACCTAACGCCAGTTACGTTATTATGTTGCAATACTAGAGACTTAATATAATTTTATCCTTTTGACTTCTTGTTTTTGTTTATTTTCATTCTATATAGGACAAAACGCACTAACACATCACGTTGTAAATTTTTATGTGGATCGATGCAGTCATTTACAATGGAGTAATTTCTTGAAACAAAAACTTAAGGTTTGTGGTTCGACATATCACTCCCTTTTTATGCATGTATTGTTATCTTTCTGCCTAAAATGTCTATATAAAAACTGTAACAAACTGTAACAATCGTCTTAAAATGACAAATCTACATTTTGTGGAATATTATTAAACATGTATTGTTAATTAATCAAATTCTAAACAAGTCGCAATAAAAAAAGCATTATCGAGGTTACGCATGGTGCCTTTCAAGCCATAGGCATGTTTTAGACGCCAATTCAATTGATGCAGAATTCATTGTTCCAAATTACCCGTGCATATACTTCTAGGGAGAGGCACACTCAAAGTAAATTATTGACGAAGCATTATTTCTATATTCATATACTCATACATGTACACTCAAATCTGTAAACAAATACCACGCTTGGGAAAGACAAAATGTGGCTTTCATTGACAAGTAGCATTTATTCGGGGCTTCAGTTTGATCGAAATAATCAATACTAGTAACGTTCTTTTAAAAAATAGCATTTATTTATATGATGGTCTTTTATCTGAGGTGACTGCTAACACAGGTTTGGTTGTATATATACCACATAGAAGGAGAGCAACTTAGAATGCAGGCTGAAAATTTTACTCTTTTATTTACGACACAGAGTCATTATGACTATCTACACATATACTGTAATGAGATAACTGGGCAAAACAAAATAAGTAATTGTATTACGCGACGCCTTAATTCTTCAGTAACAGCCTTCGTGGTCTAGTGGTTCGCTGACTTCGAATCACTGTATACTCTCATTGATAGAGGGTGGTGGGTTCCAGCCCAACTAAGTAAGTCAGTTGCTTACGCAGTATGAAAGTCTAGTCCTTCCCAGGAACGATGGTTAGGTGAACTGTCTGAATCATATGACTCTGACTGTTGAAAAGGTTTCTTCAGTACAATTTTGCTGTTTATTGACTATGCTTTTATCTTCATTTCGAAATGCGTAGGCTATGTTCGTCGCAAAATAATATCAGAATCACGATTTGGATACATGATAATATTCAATTTCAGAAGCACATTGCAAAAATATCCGCTGAATATTCGTTCGTAATGAATACAAATTGTTTTGTTGAAGTGTGATATAACAAAAGTATTTACAGAAATAATTGCTATGTGGTTTCGTAAATACATTCCAAAGTTATATAAGTTTCTATAGCAACCTCATTATCAAAAGGTTAACTAACTAATTTCAAAAAGTAATTCGATGTGGTTTTATGAACAAAATGATTTCCATTACAAACATCATCAAATAGTAAGGACCGTAAGACTCTACAGTAGATTTATTCTCTCGTTAAGGCATTATCCACATAATTCACTAAATAATAGATAATAATAAAATCATAATCATTAAATTCATCTGGAAAGGCAATCACCTCTTTGTCATTTGCACAAGACTAGTAAAGTTTAGTTTCAAAGAAATCACATGTGTAAGGTGTCCCATGTGAGTCTCTAGTTCTATGTACATCACTACCATCATACGTTCTTTAAAAAAAAGTCTCCTGATATCTGAAATGAGCTTTGTAAGATTTTTCTGCACTTTATTAGTGTTAGATACTTTATATATTTGGTATGAATGAGTTGCTTCTATTTAGAACAAAAGCACACAGACTTTAATGGATTGTTCTTTTGTGTAAGTATTGAACATATGTTTTATTCTATTTTTTTTTTTTTAGTATCATTGTTGTCTTTATGGAAAATATACTAGTGTGTCAGTGACCCGCTTGTTGCTTATACCGGAAAGGAGACACAAGACGATGAGGTTAAACTACGCTAGCTGTTGATAGATAGTCAGTTATAGTAAAGTTATTTTCACCAAAGATAAAGATGTGTTAGCGTATTGGATCCTAAATCCAAAATTGAGGGACAACGTTTATTTTTATTTTTATACGTTTTCATGATGGAGAAAGTTTAATTTAAGTGAAATTTAAAAACAAAAAATTACTTACTATGGAAGTAACACAGTGTGAAACTTATTTGATAAAGTAAAATATTGGTCATGATGCAATATCTGCACAAATCTATATTTTTTTATTTTTCATCCAGGGCAACAATTTTTTTTAAGAAGTTGAAAAATGTGTCGTAAAATCAGTTAAAGTACCAAAGGTAACAAAGAGATAATGATAATTGGGCTATACATTTTTAAATAATGTTTTTGCGTAGCATTTGGCAAATACAAAAGAATGTACATAAAAAAGTTAAGTATTAGGGATGTAACTGAAAACCGGGATTCCCAGATGTTTTACGCATTTATTGCTGCTTGTCATTAGTTGCACTATTTGATACAGACTAAAGAGTGTACCCTCACGCACCAAACGCTATTGACGTATCTACATTTAGATTTAGATCGCGAACTGGCACGAATTATGGAAACAATCCAATTTGTTTACTGTCACCGATTATTTCAACAGTCATCAGTTAATAAACACAGCATATTATAAACTTCAAAATAGATGGCAATGAGCCAGGTTACATTAATTATTCTAATGTTTACAAATGCACACAATTATTAATTTAAATGTCATTAATGGATTTCAAAGAGTATATAATGGTCTGATTTCCTAACATTTAAGTGAAATCCAGTATAAAGTATTAATGAAGTAAGCTACGCACATTTCATCTGTTGTTTCATACTGTTAGCGATGACATTAATAAATACAAATCAGGTATGGGGAAGTGATTGAACTACCTTAGAATATCTGTTTGTGCTTTAAGAATGGTAGGCGTTAATCTAAGTATGCTACAAAAACCAGACTTCACAATTTTGAAAAGGTGTTGATTTTCATTATCGATTATTGTAACAATGGAATATAATATAAGTAGTATCATATATAATTTAATATTTACCAGCCGTTAGGGATATCACGTTATTTATAATTTTATATGCTGTAGTGTTCCTGTCTGTCTGCAGAGATTGTTTATTCAGTAATAACGAATTGTCTGCTCACCCGCACACGTACATTAACTAACAAAATCTGCTTTCCAACCAGTAAGCTATCAATTTAATTTTATTCTCTGTAGATAAATATCTACTGTTCAATGTCTAAGCCACATTTGTCACAATGCAGCCAAGCAGATATTTAATTTCTCGGGTTCTTGTAGGCGACACATTTTGATGTTCTACATGAGAAAGCGAAATTTTACTTTGATAGGTGCAAATATTTTAGAACAAATGTGTTTCTTGAATCTTGACTGGTGATGAGACATGTTTTAACTGTTTGAATCACAGCGCCCTGCCAAGAGTAAATTCCAACTGTTGCCTGGTAAGCTCTTTTTGTCTTTTTTCATCTTTCTACAAGTCCAATGGCCCCTTTGTTCAAATTCCGACAATGCTGAAAAGAATGAAAATATGATGTAACGCTTAGACAACAGATTTAAACCACAAATAAAAATCAGGGATTTTAAAAACTGATTCGAAGAAAAGGTATCATATAACTTAAATAGAGGCGAGCAAAAAGCTATAAGAACGACAAACGAAAACAAAAGAGAATCAAGAGAATGCAAATAAAAATGAAACATAGGAGGCGAAAGTAATGCCGAGCCAGGAAGAGAATAGATTCTGGCCCCCGGAGTCATAATTTGAACAAACTTGATATAGAAGTCCGCTAGACAATGCTGTATACCAAATATATTAGCTTTTGACCTTGTGGTCTCGGACAAGAATTGTTTTAAAATTTCCTACATAAAATAGAGTAAACCCTTGGGTGTGGCCAATTTTAACCCCGGGTCGTAATTTGAATAAATTTGGTAGAGGTCTACAAGAAATACTACATACAAAATACCTAAGCTCTAGGCCTTGTGGTTTCAGACAAGAAGTTTAAGTTTTTCCTATTGTTACCATGGCAACCAGAGTTTTTAAAACAATCACATTGTGCTCTGGTTAGCTAAAAACAATAGAGCCAAGATGGCCCTAGATCGCTCACCTGAGAACTTAATGACAAGGTAATATAGTTTTCATCTCATACAAGGTATGAGTACCAGTTAAATTTCGCCCATCATCTATCTCATCAAAAACCTTTTGGTCATACACTTTTACTGAAGATATCATTAGGACTGGTGAAGAAATGCAGGCGCTTGATTGTAAACAAGCTAAAATATAGCAAATGTTCAAAGTCAAGGGCCCATAACTCTTGAAGTCCTTGTCCGATTCACCCATAATCGAACTTGACCGAAACACTGTCGCCTTATACAAGTGACCAAGTTTGATTACGATTGGATAAGGGCTGTGCATGCTAGAGTGTAAACAAACTAATATGGACAGACGCCGGACATTCATCGATCAGGTGAACTAAAAACAGCCAGCTGTTAACGTGTATTAATGTTTTTTTGTGTTTTTTTTCACAGTATGATTAAATATCTGATTAATGTCTTATCGTACAATGTAGTTGGTTAATCCATGACATGATAAGGGCCTTTCTGTTAACCTATATCATAATTCTTTCGAGTGTAATATATGCGTTATGTTTATATGCATTCTTTTCTATCTGTAGCAACGTAAATACTTACATCACCAATTCATTGAATTCCTGAGTACTATATTTTTCAGATTTTTTTCATGTTGTGGTTCATCCTCAATGAATAATATTTCTCTTATATATCTATGTTATTTCCCTTTCTTTTCTTTTTTCTCTTAATGAAATCGTTTGTATTTCTCACGTGTTTTTCATCGTTATTTTCATATGTTTGTAACAGAAAATTTGTGTATACGTTACTTAATAAAATTCTGTTTCGTTCTGTGTTTTAACAATGAAGTAAGTAAAACTTTGAAAATGTCTGATAAATGACCTACTTATTTTGTCTTACTGATGCCCACTTAGATTTAGATATCTTTTACTGCTAACAAACGTGAAAAACACAGAAGAATCCCGTCAGCTATAAAATGAAAGAGTGTTTGCGTATGCCGCACACTGATAAATAAAATAAAATTAAGTGTGGTTATAAGAGCCTATTTGCTACAAGTCTCTACGTACTGTATATTGACCTTAATGCCAGTGGTTGTAACGTCTTCAAATTGATATCAACTCACTAATCGCATATAAACGCAAATAAATTACGGATATGAACAATTATCGTTTGAGATCATTTTGCTGAGAAAATGGTGATTGAGTATGTCGTGTCTAGAGTTCGTGAAACTTACTTACTCAGAAAACACGGCCTAACAAAATGAGAATGAGCTGATTACGATGTGTGGTTCGATCATTTACAATGACAAAATGGTATTTTCTTTCTCTTTTTAAATGAGCCATGGAGTACAAACAGATCCCTGTGGAATTCCCTATGCATATGTCTCATAATTATAATAATCAAATGAAACTAATTTTCTAATTCTCCATAAGTTTAGTATTGTATTGGTTTGCAACCTGACGTAGAATATGACTAACCGAAACATAGAAAATCCAACCACAAGTACTTTTATGGAATAGAAATCAATAGTTGGATCACAGCACGACGTTAATTGATAGGAAACTCGATAAGAACCTGTATTATACTAAATGTTCGTGAACAGAATTGTTACCACTAAGAAAAGGCAATTGACCAAATTTAGTTGAACTCCAGTTTCCGAGAGAAAATTGCTCTGTCAGTGACACACCGTAGTTGTCAGTGCTAGAATTTTGATGATTGCAATTGATGTCCTCGGGAGTGTCACAGTATAGCTACATATGTAGTTGACACGATCCCTCTAGATGCAACTCCTTTTGTTCTTAATACTGACACTCAAGGTTTTTATTCGGACAATTATCTTTCAAAATTATCTATCTTACAAAATAAATAATAATATCATGAATATATCATTTAGATATTGTCAAACTAGGAGGTAAATATAAACCGACATTTGACTTAAGCGTGTTCTCTCTTTTTGTCTTGTATATAAATACTACTAAATGGAAATTTAATGGAATGATGGAAGAGTTTGTTTATATTTTATACTGCTATTAACTGCCATAAAATGCATTCTACTTCAGTTGTGCTTCTAATCACGTGGTTTCCTGCTATGGAGAGAATCCATTTATTTCTGTCTCAAGATGTAAATGTTTTACGTCCAAGTTGTCAAATACAAATATGCTGTTGTTGTGCTGTCGTTGTTTTATGGGAAAATTCGTCTGCAAAATATTTTGGACAGTGCGACATTTTGTTCCTGAAAACCTGTTCATCAACACAAAATGTTTGAGATCTCTCCACTGGTCTTAAAATATCTTCGCGAAACCAAGGTATTTACTATCATCAATTTGAAATGCAATAGTTTTTACTTCTTGAATGTTTGGATGGTTTTCGTATTTTGAGTACTTTTGTTGTTGTTCATGTTGGTATCGTAATTTTAGGTATGTCATCATATTGCTGAGAAGTCATCCATAAAGAATTCCCAGGTATTCCAATTAAATATTGGGAAATACGTACTTTGGATTGTCAAATATTTAGACTATACTCGGAACAAAGCCTGTGAAATTTTACTAGTTTAGAATGTCAACATATTGTTTCTTGCGAATTATCGAAAATTATATTCCCGAAAGAATTTCAAGTACTACAGATGTTGATTTACTCACTGAATTTGAAAATTAATCTCACACTTGAAATAGAAAATGAGTAAATGATTCCAATATAAATTACAAAATGTGTGTATTTCTTACACATGTAACTTATATTGAAATAATTCTTTTTCAGGTACTATCTTTATTAACAAAATGAATGTAATGAATTATGTGTACATCGAAATAATAATTCGGGTCTCCAGGAGTTAGCTTTAATCATGTTCTTGGTTATATGTTGAAAATATGAATTGGCTTCAGTGTGTATTCGATGTTAACACTTTCAAAGAATGTCTGTCGTCAAAGGATGTAAAGAGCATCAACTCTTAAAAATCATTAAACACCTAAGAGTCATATTGATGCATTATAAATTATATGACAAACATACAACATAACCCGTTTACAATGTATGACAATGACATCCTGAAAATCAATATATGCTTCAAGATTCTGTAATTTTTCAACTAGTTATCATGATTCATTTGAAATCATTCTGCATCCGAATTAACTGCTCGTCTTTATTCAATTTCTCAAGTAGTAGATTGGGTGTGGTCTCTGATCAGTAATTACTGTCTTTTCGCGACTGTGAGTTCGAATCCCTCCAGAGACCAGACAGATTTCACTTGTGACGAAGGTATGTGGCTCTACTCTGATGTACGCCTGGTGTCTTGCATCGTTAAAGCTGGAGATGTGTAAGATATCTCTGGATGTTGGTGAGACGTTAGATTCCAGTAATTGTCGCGTAATGTAATTTAATATTTCGCACAAATATTCTTTTCTTTTGTTTTTTTGCTTTCACGCATTGTCTTCTGAAGCTGTATTGTAAATTTAACACTTTAGTGTACCCAACTTCACATCTGATTATACCAGAGGAATTGGTAGAACTAAGTAACTGTAGACATCAGCTTTAAGACATCTACATTAATATCTGGGGACGAAGTCTTACAACAGAAAGTACTAATAGGTTTGTGGATAGATATTTTTACAAAAGTATATGTCCGAACACTTTTTCGCTTCATCATTTCTTTTTCATAATGTCGTAAATGTTTCATTATATTCTGTATCCTTGCAGTTACTAGTCAGTTAAGTCAGCATTTAGCGCGAATGATATGTCAAGAGATTTCTTGTAATATGTATGTTTGTAATGTCTTCTGATTCAATTAATTCTATTAATAATTTGGTTCGATAATTAAAAAACACGAGCATGTAATTGTATTATACGATGTTGTTTAATCATATACGCGTAATGGCGTAAAGCAATTGATTGGAGATTCAGTTTAACGAGCGGAGAGAGAACTCTTATGCGAGCATGTGTGCAATAATCACTGTTCGATAAAAACATATAACTAATAGATTAATATTCGTGCTTTATAGACATATTCGCGGTTATTATGCTTCCTATTTAAAAAGATGATAAAGTTTGGATTCGTACAGAGTTTGATCAGGTAAACAATTGGCACTCAACATTCATCTGTATCAAGGTGTGAAATCATTTACCAAGTGAGTAGAGAGAAGGAATACATCTGTGATCAAAATATGAGCAACGTCTCTTCAAATTGAGAATCGCTTCAGAAAACTATTGATTATTTTCTGTGATTAAAAATGTGGTTTTACTGCACATTCATTAGTTTCTTGTTTTTCAGATTGCTAAATACATGTCTGCACGAATTTTTAGGCGTGCTTTTTTTCTCGGAAACATTTAATTAGAATTTTGAAATTAATATTTCCTTAATTTGTTTGTGAGGATTTCCTTTGACAAATTACAAATATCGTAACTCAGTCTAATGATTAATTCTTTCTTCAGATTTTTTTTCATCTTATTATAATCCATATCAACTGCTTTCATGCGAATAATTATTATGTGATTGAGATTATAGTAAAAAAATGACGTTTTATTTCCCGTGCATGCATCTTACACTTGTACATGGAACAGGTAAAGTATTGACCTTACCTGTGTCTTCATTGTAAATAACACAAAAAGAAACTGTTCTATTGAGTTAAAGACATATTGTGACATGTTGATTCCATAGAAATTCTTCGTGCATTAAATGTATAATAATTAACAACCTTCGATATAAGGGAGAGACACCAGCTCATTTTGCATAAATGCTGTCCTCGGTCCAGTAGCCATGCAGTTGAGAATATTTATCTATTATACTAGTAAACTTTTGAGACTTCGCGCCAGTAAGTATCTTTGATGATAATTGTTTGACTTTGTCTCCAAGATCGCGTGATTTGTTTTGTTGCAAATCCTGTTACTTTTCTGTCGTAATAAAAAGTATGTGTACCGCAAGTTTTTGTATTCATTTTATGTGGTTCCCGTGTTCCTTTGATAAAGGCAACAAACAGGTAAAACTTTGGTCTTATGTTAAAATGTGTTTTTAATATGTTAAAATGTATGACATCTGGTCGTAGAAAGACAGCTTATTAATCAATTAAAACCTGCGGGTTTTTTTGCCAGGAGTTAAAATGCTGTCACAGTTATTGCATTCCTTTAATATACATGTACCTCCATTACAGAATTTCTTCTAATTCAAATTGCTGTTGCTTTATAGATCATAATGATATTTCTATGTGAGTTACCTACGCGCTGATTTGTTACAGATTTCAGTTTCATGCAAAAGTATTAATCAGTTTGCATTTCATCGATAATAATTGTCTGTTAGCCATATCAACAACATGACAGCCATGTTGTAATCATGTTACTCTGAACAAAAAAGGAGAAGAAAAATAGATTTTTGACGATGCTGCTTATTTTCGTACAAATTACATTATGTTTTGTCGACTTTATTTCATTTTAAACTATTAAATTAACGTTTGTTTCAAAATTATTTTAAAGAGATTTATTGTTGCGACAGATATGTCGGCTGAGAACTGGTGTAACATATTGAAATATAAACACAGGGAACTTTTCGACAGTGGAATATTATCATATAGGTTATTAATTCATTGTCATAACCGTCGTATATTTTGATGGGGGAAGTTATCGGAACAGCTAGGGGCCCTTGTCGTAATATAACGGACCATCAGACAACAAGTCGTTCTATTTATCGGGAGTATATTGTGTAACAGATTGCGTTACCTGTTGACTGGTGTGAACTAAACGATATACAATTACGAACTATTTGACGATATCCTTTGGGATTTAGTAGAAAACATCGATATACAAGATGATAATGCCGTTGATTGCAGTTTAAGTGTTATATAAATGCTGATATCAGCTCACAGTTCTTTTCGACTCGTGTATCAAACGGAACATGATATGTGTGAGTTAGACAGCAATGTTATCACCGTGATTGTTCGCATTTAATGGTAAACGCTAAAACTACTCAGGTTATTGTGATTGCCATTCTCGAGCTTCATAAAGGTAGGGTACATTTAACGTACTGCATTTATTAATTAATGATACAAGGATCACAATTATAGCTTTTGTTCATATACTACTCAAAATTAGATAAGAATCATTTGCAATATATATTGCTTGTAGTGATTGCCTCTTAGTATTAATACTATTGTCGATTACATTTAATTAAATTTTAGTCATTTATCTGTATGTCATATATCACAGACGCTTGTTTAGAAAAAATTACCCCACCCACCACGTTCGCTCTTATGACTACCAGTGTATACATACATAGAAGATAACAAGCTCTAAACGAAAGCAGAACATATTTTTGGTTTTGTTCAAACAAATATTGCACTTGCGTCATAATTTCTGGCTTCTATGCACAATTACATCTTTTTTAATTCTATCGACGCCGCTCTCACACTCAAACTTGCAAATACAAGTGTAAATTCCGACGATTTCCAATTATTTTGTGTCGGGGGCTGCTGCGATCGAGAAAATGCTATTTTTAGACATTTTTAAGCGTTTCCGCCTGACCTACGGTCACGTATATGGTCAATATCCACACAGAGTTGTCGTTCCTGTGCAATATACACATACATCAGTTTGGTACCCAAATCGAATTATAGTTTCGGACAGTCTTTTGTGCAATATGTGGAATTCAAAGCATTGTGCGTCTTGGTAAGTATTTTATAAAATTCTTTAGTTACTTATTAAATTTAAATACCTATAGATATTAATTACGAGTTATATTAGTAAAAAATTAAACAGGTTGGTGTCATATACACATTGTTTTGTTCATATGTTATCTAAAGAAAAAAATTACACTTTAATCGAGAAGTTGTGTTTTACCATAAATTAATTTTACTTAGTTAGGGGGATATGTTAATAATTAAGGTTCCACTATAAAGTCTGTCATCGCTGGTGTGAAAATCATCTTTTATTGACATTAATTGCAATTAATTTTATTTTTGCAGTTATTTCCTTTCATATTATGTTCTTTTTTTCTCTATTATTGCTTTACGATTTGGACTACCGGTTTAAATAGATTATCTTAACAGTATATGCATCAAAATATATATTTTTTACACTTCAATTAACTTGTTATTTAAAAGAGTCTATGAACATTTGTTAAAGTGTCTGGACAAATTTACCGTTACATAGTATTAGTGTGTGTGACAGAGAGTCATTTGTGGAATTTATGAATTAGTGTTGTATTATTCAATGTAACATTGTCTGATTCGTGTTTAGAGTGGAGAAACTGGGCGTCCCAGGCAGTACAGATCGAGTATCTTGTGGTGTCTGTGATATGTGGCAATACAGATCACGCAACACCGGTGATTAAGTGTTTTTTATTTATTTCGGTTTATATATTATTATATATAATGTCTATATTTACTACTTATTCTTGATACTAAATATAATGGCTCACTTTATAGCCATATATAAAATATGTATACATTGTACTTATGATTTGAAACTCGTACAAATAGATATGCACACAATATTTCTTCATATATATATAGAAAAATTGCGTTTTACACAAATTTTCATTTCGTTTCATCATTACTATTGTTGACCAAATACCAATTTTGAATTGTTTTTTTAGACATCATCACCGGAACATGTAAATGATACTCGATTTAAGTGTTTAGAGGGAGATCACGGTATGGTCATTGAGTGTGAGTTGGCCAAAAATAACTTGGCAATCGTACTAAATTTATGGCAATAAACATTAAAAATATTCACCCTACAAGTGACGGCAAAATATCAATAATTATATAACACATAATTCATAATTCTGTATTTTCCTTACGCCATTCTTCTATTGCAAGGAGCAATCGATCGATTTTTATGTTTATTTTCATTGTAGCGTTTGTATGCTTTTCCATTTGATTAAATATTTGATCAAGTACTGCCTTAAAGTACTTGTAATGTTGTTGGTAAGTGTGACATGATAAGTACCTTTTCGTTAATGTAAATAATAATTATCTCGAGTGTAATATATGCTTTATGTTTATATGCATACTATCTGCAGCAACGTAAATACTTCATCAATTCATTAAAGTCCTCTTTATCATACTTTTTCAGAATTGTCATATTGTTCTTCATCCTCAATGAATAATGTTTATCTTTATAGATCTATGTAATCTGCCTTTTTTCTTCCTTTTTTCTCTTCACGTTTTTGTCATTGTTATGTTTGTAACAAGATAATTTGTGTATAAATTACTTAATAAAATTGTGTTTTGTTCTGTTCTGCTCTTGTTCCCAAATCATTGGGCAAAGACAAAGACATTTTTTTAGAAAAACACCCCGCCCACCACGGTCGCACTTACCACTATATTACTATATATGCATTGATATGTTTTTTTGGACATGTTACTACATTATTTAATCTGCACTATACGTTGTGTCGTGGGCAACTCCCATCGTTCTGCAAGGTCAATGTCACACGTATGCTTAAAAGTAATAATTTTGGTATTTTTGGTGTCTTCGCTCTGTAAATTTGCCATTCATTGAACGATTCTTACATAAGTCAATACATTTGTTCAAAAGGTCATCATTTAGTTATTTTTGGCGTGTCCGTTTTGTAACTTTGCTATTCTTATAAATATTTGATATTATTACATAACATGCATTATACGCTGTGTTGCGCGCAACTCTCATTGCTCTAACTCCGACGTCAATGTCATAAGTAGGGTTAAAAGATAATAATTTTTGTGTTTTGGGCGTGTCCGCTCTGCAACTTCGTAATTCATTCAAATATTTTTACATAAATGAATACATGTGTTAACTGTCATTATACAAAATGTCGCGCTTAACTCCAAAGGTGAAGGTCACACTTTGAGGTTACAGGCAAAGCATGGATATTTTATCTGTGTGTGGGGGGGGGGGGGTATTCGTCAATCCTGTGACAAAACAATAATAACTTTTATTTTTTCTTCAATTTAATTACACATGTATATACAATGAAATTGAATGATATGAATGATATATTTTTTTGTAATATAATTTTATTTCCTCCACACAGGTTACAAGAAATATACGAATTCACATCTTCAATTAAGCAGTACTCTTCTGCTATAAAAAAAGAAGAAATGTTTTATGTAGGCATGTCCGAAAAAGATGTCTGCCTTCTCAAAAACAGTAAAAATGTCACTGATATAATACCATCCCCCTATTTTGTCAGTTCTCAATGTAATGATGAAATGCATGTTTCAATGTTACTAAACATAGTGAAATATTACAAAGAAAAGGAGAAAAATACTTACAAATGTGTATATTAAAGTCCAAAACACCTTGTAAAAATTACATATAATAAAATACTTACAAATGTGAAATATTTAAATGTCCAAAACCCCCGAAATTCAGCCGACACACCGTTTCAACACAACACCAATATGTCCAGGTAATCGGCCCCTTACACTGCGTTATCGTAGTTACGAAATGCAGGGAACAAGACAAACCGCGGTACGCGCTAATAGTCTAGTTGTCGCCTGCTTACGTTTTTGTGACAAATGTTCGATCGCAACAGCCCCCACAGTGCAAAACGTGAAAAAGTTGGAATTCTACGATATTCAGTTTAGTAGACCGTGGAAAGCGTGTCAGTTAATAAAGAAAAGCCGTTTTAAATAAGCAAAACAGGATTCCAATGTAAGTTTACCTTTCGTTTGTAAATAAAACCCAAAAATGTGTTCTGCTTTCGTTTAGAGCTTGTTATCTTCTATGTATGTATACACTGGTAGTCATAAGAGCGAACGTGGTGGGTGGGGTAATTTTTTCTAAACAAGCGTCTGTGTCATATATATGTATGTACGGACTTTTCAAGCATTCAGTCAATGATCCCTATACATTTTTGAATAGCATAATTATGAAATCCAATGCGAAATGCTAACACTATATTTGGTTATTTATCCTGTAATTTTGTTGTATAACTGCAAAATGGAATATGATGTATCCTATCATTGGATAATTGATGAATGCCTTCATTTTTGAGGGTACGTTGTTGTGTTATGAGGCTTAACTGGAATTCCTCTGACTTATCAGTCAGTCAGACTATGGACAAGATAAAAGCTCCACCAAAAGCGATTCGATGGAGTTGCTGATCTCATATATGGGAGAGTCCAGTCAACATATAAAAGTACACAATAATGAATATAACAGAATGAATAGTTGTTTTGTTTGTATTTGATCTAACAAGTCAATGACTTAGATACGTTACATGTGTATGTGTGTGCTTTAATGCGGTGTTCACAATACTCATGCAATTGTTGTATACGTACTAACTATCGCATAAAATGGAGTCTCAATACGAAATAAAAAGGTTAATCTGAGGATAATTATCATCCACTGTATATTTATTTTGTTCCTTTTGATAACAACGCGTGTGTGTTTGTTTAAAACCTTTTCTTTGATTTTACTGTGTGGGTTTTCAAAGCATTTATTTCAGATATATTTAATGTATTCCGTCTTACGTCTTCTGACGCCCAAACATTTCTTTTACATGATCCAATGTATAGTCTCCAGATCTGATATCACGTCACTTACTATAAGTATAAAATGAACATTCTGTTGCCTCTGTATTTATTTGTGTGGGTATGATGTATGTGGTGGTTTTAATGTTATAAGAGTCTTGACTTTTTTGTATATAGCAGAGCCGCGCAGAAACGCTGCAGTTTAATAATATCAGCCGTTATTAAAACGTCTGATATCAGAACCTTGCCTTATATGTACAGTAAAGATGAGACCAGCATTCATAAATGGTAGCATTTGCCTTTCAGTGACAAACTAAGGTTAGTGGTTAACTTCACTGAGAAATACAGACAAGACCCCAAACTACAGACAAGACCCCAAACTACAGACAAGACCCCAAACTACAGACAAGACCGCTGTTTACAAATAAAATACGAATACAGTCAGACCTATAGAAGCGGCCATCTCTGAATAAAGACCACTCTGCGAATAAAGGCCATTAAAAAACGTCATGGATTATTTAGGGTAAAGAGACCTCCAAATAAAGGTCACCTGTCAATAAAGGCCATATTATGTGTTTCCAAGGGTGACCTATATTCACAGGTTGACTGTATTACAAACGCGGGATAAAATCAATAGTGATCAACGATAAGCAAATAGGCAAATTGAAGACATTAATAACAAATAACTGGGCTTCATAATAATTGGCAATATCCAGTGTAATCATACAATATAAGACAAAGACATTGCCAATCGTAACCCATGTGTTAAACATAATTTGATAAACGTGCGCGAGTTCAAATTGAAATCTCCAAATATGTGGCAAGAAATCGGAAAAATAGAAAACATCACACAAATGAGTGCAACCAATTATATGAATTCTACCACAGGCATTACTTCATTACAAACTTTTTCAAAACAAACTTCTATGTATTTTAAGTTGATTGGTAATTATTCAGCACGGGTTGGTTTACAGACGTTGTATTCCGTGAAATGTAATGGATAAATTAAATTTGAAGCATGAAGCCTAACTTTAATTAGCTTGTAAGGTTTCATGGGAAGAAACACATTGACTGTATGCACAATTTACAAAATCAAAGTACTGAAAGCACACATGAAAATTGAACTATATAGAGTATATATAGACCAGCACTGCAACATAGAGCGGGAACAAGTATAAATAACGATTGCATAACGGATTAGAAAACGTAGTAACTTTGATCCAAGTCAAAATGAATGCATGCAGAATGACGGCTATGTTAAGCTGAAATATCGTTCAGTTTCGACGATCACCGTATCAAAATCGATTTATCTTGTCGAAAAGGTGATCCGAATATCGAGTTTATACCATGCATAAGAAGTAAAGCTACTCACTATTTCCTTGAAAATAGTTGCTACTCAAATCACTTAAACAAATCACTCATTAAGTGACTTACTTTTACTGGACACTAAGTATACTCGTATTTCGGGCTTAACGTCGAACCTTTTTTTTTTGGTCACTTAGGTAGTACCAAGGACCTTTCGTAGACTAGCAGGATAACGTGTGCGTGTGTGAAATCTGCCTGGTCCCGAATTCTACACAATGTGATATATATTGTAATAATGACTGGCGAGATTTCTAAGAATTTCTCATATTCAGATCGACCCACCTCCGTGGTCGAAGGATTAAGGTCGCTGACTTAAAATCACTGTAACCTCTCACTGATAGAGGGTTGTGGGTTTGAGCCCAGCTATCGACCATGTCTCTTTATATGAGACTGTAGGCAGTTGCTTACAGATGATGGTAGTCTAGTACCGGTTCTTCCCGGGAACGATGGTTAGGTGAACTTTCCGTCTCATGAGACTCTGACTGTTCAATAGGAGCGTAAAACTTGAACAAACAAATACATTAGATCAATTTAATTGGAACATTTCACCTCTTGTAATATCGTAATATCGAAGGAGACACTCTCAAATAACGTTAATGTCCGTTATTACGTAGTTTAAATATCATCCTTCGATTCGAAATTCTTTCGATGTTTAAGAAATATTGCTTGAAATGAAATTATCATAAGTTTGGAAATTATGACTTAACATCTTTTGCGTTATCTGCTTATTCAAGTTATAAAGTTCAAATATGAATATCATTATGATATAAAAGGCTTAATGGTCGTGTCGCTATGTCTAAATATGATATATTTAATGTTGTTATTGCTTTTTGTGTGTCCTGTAATTTGAAACACAGAATATTGAGATATTTGTGGAATCGAAAGAAGAATTAAACAGGCGTTACCAAGAGACAATCATTTTTTTTCTTCCCAATCGCTGCATATACCTAAAGTTGCTCATTAGGTTAATCAGAGAACAGGAAACTCTGATGACATTATTGAATTAACTAATGATAAAATCCACTCATTAGTGTGGAAAACACTGATTACGTTTGATGTAAAATTTATCGTTTTTCCCGTATAATCAACAAACTGTGTTCAAAGAAACTCGAGCCTAAAACACTTTTTTATACAGAAGGGTTAATTTCAATTAGACGCAAGATGATAATATGCTATTCAATGAGGCACGCGAATAATCTATAAACACCAAGGCTTCCAATTATCCATACATGCAGAGATTTCTGTCACAAATCTTAGAACCCGAAAATAACTTATATTTACGTTTTTTTTTGTTTCATTGGGTTTTACGCCCCTTTTCATCAGTCAGAGTCAAATAAGGCGGTCAGTTCACCTAACCATCGTTCCTGGGAAGAACCAGTAATAATAGATTCCCATCCTCCGTAAGCAACGGCCTACTTTCTCATATAAAGAGACATGGTCGACTCTAACCCACGACCCTTTATCAGTGAGAGATTACAGTGATTTGAAGTCAGCGACCTTAACCACTCGACCACGGCCGATGAGGTGGGTGCGGTAAGAAGTGAAAGTTTTTAATATTGTATGACTGTTTGATGTTAAGTAATGTAAAAAACTGTGTTGACTTTTGAAATAAAAAAGTCCAATTTGACTCATTTTCTTTGGTTGAACTTTTATCTCAATTCTTTGTTTGGATTTTTATAAAACTTTTCGTTTCGTCCTCAGTGGGAATAAGACTTTACACGTATAAGAATTATGCCTGGTGAAAGCGATATTTAACCGATTTAGTGTTACTTTGGTTATAGCATTTGACGGCATATCTATGTTACTGAGCTATTCCACAAATTGAAGTTCGAATTAAAATAATCTTAAATTACATAAGTATCCGAAAATAAGTATATCCAAAATTCGATTTTTGTTCGTACGAAATTACCGCTTTAGGCAAATCTACAGACGGAATTAAATGCAACTACAGTTATTCGCAACAGTCAATTAATTATATATACGAGACCATCGGTATACAAATTTACTACACTCATGAAGTCTGTAGACTTGTTAAGTCTAAGTAGTATTGCCAAATTTATTAAATCTGCTTTAGATATTAGAAAAGGTATAACCGTATAACCAAGCATCACTCTCCTATTTTTTTCCATTTGCACAATTCTGTTTGTATATACATGTATTGTCAATTTCACAGTTTACATTTTGCGTAATATGACCACTTGCTATTTGCTGTGTTTGTATATTATACTGGCCGTCCCTATTACCGCCTCCTTAACTCTTTACCAGTGTTAAAATGCACGACAGTACAAGTCTGCAATCATACCACCATTTAATCATCATAAACAATTCTTCTTCTTGTCGAAAAACATAAAAATACTCTCAGTAACAATAAAATAATACATCAACTGATCGCATTTCTTGACACACAGACGTCCATATTGATTTTTTGTTTGATGACCTTATTACCGCCTCTCGACCAATTAAATGCGAGATACGTAGTAACGCGGGAAATTCCTGTGTCAGTACTAAATTCCAATCAATGTGCGGACCATCTATCGTTTGCAGAAATATTAAAATTATGTTTGTAAACAATAGTCTGGTTCCCTGCCAACAAATGCCACACGGAAATGGAAGTGGAGGAGACACGCATGCGCAAGTATTGTTATTATCCGGGCACCGGCGGTAATAGCATCACCGCGGTAATAGGCGTACAAGGGATATATGCTAGATGATATACATAATGTACAAATCTGTTAATAAATTTGCCTTGCCTTGCCTCTAATCCCTGGATGTCTCAAGGATACCTTTATTGTATTTATCTATCGAGTTGTACTTAATTATATTAGCTTCGAGCGAGGCAAATTGCTCATTATTTATTTAAAATGGTATTATATACAATATTACCTGTTGATAATAAAGACAATTGGCGGTAGTTCCACATCATAGAAATATAATATGGACTTCAATGCTAATCATTGGGAGCTTGCGCTAACCTCTGCTACACACAAGGAAAATCACGTTTATGCGTGCAAATTAAATCTGTTATTAAATTCTGGAGAGATTCTTGTGTTTCGTCACTATAGAAACGCGCCTATCATATTTTCAAATAAGGAAATTTTGAGCTGAAAAAAGCAAACAATAGCAGCTGATAATTATTTGTGCATGAAACAAAATTACTTTTCTGTAATTTATATTATAGCAATATATAACTGACATGGATATCGCAGATGAGATGAGATGGTTAATATCACAACGGAGCAAGCAATTAATTATATGCATGCACCCGCGATGGTAAAACATGATATTAACAAGTTTAATTCTTAGTCGTTCTAACAAATTTTGAAAATATTTTATACGAACATAAATTCCATTGATTTTTTTTTCTTGAAAGTATACATCGAGAGCATGCAGCAATGGTTTTAAAAAATTCACCAATTTTGCCTTAGTCTTCTCGCATTACAAAATTACGAAGTATTTGCATGTAGTGTTTTTTTCTCGAATACTATAAAACAATCAGACTTCGTAAAACTTTCTTTTAAAAAACACGATGTACTTTGTTGGTTTGTTGTATGGTATAATTTTATTTGATGGGACGATCGCAAGATTTCAAAGATTCGCTCTTTTAATTAGCTAATGAAGTGTATTTTTACATTTATTTTAGCTCGCACTAGTCGTAAAATCGCTAATACGATACACACATTCATAATACTTTCTCAGAAAATCGGCGCAAATAGCATTCGGCCATTTACAAAACATACGGCAAAGACACGCATACACACACTTATAATACCAATCGTAAAGTCATAGGTTCGAATCTCGACGCCTTTTCCGTGTCCCCATCCTAGCTACAGAGCCAAGTATTTTCTCAAAAATACCACTGAAAACTGGCGATGCGTGTATCGCTGCTTCACAGCAAGCATGATACAGAATCAGGATAACACACGTAACTCACTCGAACTTGCCAAATAGTTAATGTGACAAGCTTTTCCCGAACTTACAATTCAAATATTATTTTTTTCAGGGCCCTATTCACAATTTGAGGAGTTGAATGTTCGCTTGACACAAGCTTTTTAAGTGCAAACAATATTTTTCCTGTCCTTCAATTATTTCACGCGTCACAAGAATTATTCACCATGTCCAAGGTAAGTAACCCTACATCATTTTCAGCCAAAAATATTCATTTAAACATAATTTTGGTAATCTTAACTACGTATGCGTGTATAGACAATTCCAGGCAATAGTCAATTAATAAGATGTATTTAATTTTATTATACATGACAATAATGTATACAGTACAACCTCTCTGGAGCGGTGCTCTCCTATGCAACAACCTTCCTTCAACCACAACATGATTTTTCCCACTGCACATTTTAACTACATGTGTATTAATTTAAAATCTATTGAGCAGCAACCTTTCAACAATAACACATTTTTTGCTACTCCCAAAGAGTATTGCTTTAGAGTGGTTGCATTGTAATTGTAAAGTGTTTATTTTATGAATTTATTATAATTTATATTCCATTGTCGTTATGTTATCATATTTCTGATTCGCTTTGAGTATTTAATAGTGTCTCTAGTTCGGTAAGATGTTTATAATAGCTTTAAGTAGGGTCTTGTGCTGCACATTAATAATTCGAACATGACATGCAGTGTGACAAAAATAACTTCATTTTTGTAAATACATTGCATGAAGTTAGGCTTTTCTGACCTTTGCTAGTTTGTTTTCGTTGAAACACAACGTGGAATACCAAAGCGAATGGACATGCAATAAAATAAACATGACAAATATGTACCGTGTACATGTAATTCGTCAAACATGACGATTATTATAAAAAAAAATCAACTATTTCGTTGGCCTTTTTGCATCCATACTCGTAAGCAAAGTTACTCTCTGAAACACTGAACGACTACATGGTCCGTGGGTTTTCGTTACTAGTTTTATATCCTTTTGGCAGTACCGCTGGCTTGGACACTATTGAAACAGTTATAGCGCCGTTAAATGTCGCATCATACGAGGGGTGGCCCAAAAGTTTTGTCACTGCTTCGATTATGCTAAAATATAACGTCAGATTAAATTATTTTTGCTATATATGTTTAGCCTTTTGGAAATAAAAAACGTTTCTCTGTTTCGATATAAATGCATCAATGTGCTTTTAATTATTTTTAACAAAAATGTGTCTACTTTCACTAAACAGCGCTCGCATGCGGTGTTGCAATAAACGCTCCACGACATTCCAGTCGCTCGCCGATTTTACAGAATAAACTGTTTTGCTTTCCATTGAAAATATGATTATTACAAAATTAATGCGTGAAATCATACATAGTTTTCCTGACATGACATCATGTCATGTAGTATGCAGCAGTTAAATTTCAAATGATGTCATCGCACATTTACGCTTCCCGATGGCAGTTGTTTGTAAGCCGTTGGAAGAAAAAAATGTCGAAACTTGAAAAAATGCCGCTATACGCAATATTGCATTTTTGCTACAAGCTTGGAAAGTCGTCTTTAGAAACAGTAGAAAGGGCAAACGGAACAAATGGTGGAAAATATGTCAATAGAGGACTTGTTTGTAAATGGTATGAACGATTTGGAGAGGGAGATGAGTCATTGGAGGAGCACACAGGGACCAGAAGGCCAGCAATACGAACGGACGCGAACGTCAGCGTTATTTCCGACGCGATTGAGGAGGATCGGCGTACCACTGTTCGGACACTCTCTGAACGCACGGGTTTCAGTTACGGCACTGTGCAACGTATACTCACCGAATACTTGAAGATGAGACGTGTGAGGGCTAGGTTGAAGCCTAGTTTGCTCAATGATGAACAGATGTTACGGTACGTATACGAATCTAAGAAGTTCCTAAGACGATACTGTCAAAAAGGTTGTTAGTTTCTCCGAAAGATAATTAGAATAGATGAAACATTGCTTTTCTACTACGACCCGGAGATGAAAATGCAGAGTAGCCAGTGGAAACAAGACAGCTCCCCTTTTCGTTTGAACATGGATGTCCTCGGGATACAGACTTTCTAACCTGCCGTACAGCCCGGACTTGAATCTGTGCGACTTTGGTCTGTTTCCGTATCCGAAGGGAGGGCTTAGGGGGCAGCGTTTCGATAATCAACAAGAACTACAGACAGAAAGTAACCGCATTCTCTCTGGACTCCCATCAAATGGTTTGAGAATTTGCTGCACGACACAGGCAGTGTATTGAGTGCACTGGTTGCTATTTTGAGAAGGAGTGACGCTACGGCGTCGAGATAATTGTAATAATAACGTCGTTGATGTCGTTGGTGTGTGGCGATGGTCGCCCATGTGCTTCAGACGATATATTGTATTTTATAAAGTATTTGTTACAAGATTTTGTATGCTATTTCTTAATACATAACTTTACATGTACACCGACTTTGGTTTTTTATATCTTAAATACAGGTCGAGTTACAAAGCAGTGACAAAACTTATGGACCCCCATGTATAACGGCAACATATCACGACGTTGCGACATTTAGCGGCGCTGCATCTCTCTTGTTAAAATGGTATATAAGGATGTACCGATGAAAGAGTGTCCCAATCATATATATTATCGCGACACCTCTATGCATCCCCGCATCAGGAAGGTTTGATATTTTGAAACAATACACACGAGGAATATATTCCAATCTTAGCCAAAACTGTATGGATAACAAATATTACGTTAACTTACCCACATGAAATCAGTCCTATACTTCTAATTATACCGGTAATAAAATATTAAATCGGAGCTCAAAATGTAGATACTAGAATTGCATTATTGAGGAGGAGAAGTTCTATCATTTATGATTGAGACAAGGCAACCTTACCAGACTCACTAACGTGCTTTATTTGCGATTTTCTGTCTTCGACTCGTAATTACATTACTTCCATGCTTACATTACTTAACTTGGTCCTTAATCAAATGTCATTTCCCTGTTGGTTTTGTAGTGCTTCATTGCGTTTTGGAGCAAATCACTGTTGTAAAAAACTAACGCTTTAATAGCCCATTAACTTTTTGAATTAAGTAATACAGAAAAATAGATAAAATGACAGTAAAATACAAATGTACACGAAATATATTGTGTTATTTGCTCTAAAACAATATTTACATAATGCCTCTCTTTAGCCACATCTCGTAAAAATGTTGTCAGATGCTTTTTTCTTAGGTTTTGCAATAACAAGATACTTGGCTACATTTCTACATGTACTTCGTCAATAAAAAGGGGAAAATTGGAATGTTTTTATTGCAAGTAAATGTCAGTTTCACTGAAAAGACATCTTTCTAGGTAAAATAAGACATACTGTTTTACTTTAATTTAACATTCAAAAAGCTAATGGAGCTTTGTAGAGCTGGTGCAACAAAATACTAAACTTCATGTCTTGGAAAATAATGCAGTTCTGTTTTGTATGCTCATGTTTTTATATTCTCACATGTCCAGGCGCATGCCTCACAATCCACAATGCGTTTATAATGCGTAAATCTTTTAAAATATTGCTAATGTGACTAAAGACAGAAACAATGGTTTTATGCCGTCCTTGATATTTCTGTCAAGAGTAAAAGACAGTGTACCGCCGGCTGATGTCGGTGATAAATGGATCCATATAATTACTCTTCCTTTGAATGACAATGCATGTGTAATCCAACAAGAGAAACCCAAGATTTTGTTTTCGAAATATGGAAATTCCTCCCACTTGGATCTTATTGTATTTAATTAAATAAAATCAAAGAGAATCAAGGATATAAAATAAATGTTTATACACTACTAAAATTTTCTTAGATTTCAGAAATAAACGCCTAGAAAAATATCTTTATAGTATTTTATTGCTGTAGAAATTATTATGTAATGATTAATTCGGATTAACTTCTACATTAACCTTGATCAAAGATACAAAACCCTTGAGAATCTTTGATACTTCAGCGTTATGTATTTTTTATGTTTTACATTAAAGTATCGAATGGATGTTACCCGGAAACTGCACTTTCGCATTCAGACGACAAACAACGAAACGTATGTGGCGATCGTCGACAACAGAGAGATGGATTATGATAACATAGGAGCGCTTTATTATGTCGTGGCTGTTGTGCTCATCTATGGTCTCTCCATAGTGATGATGATTGCCTCACATATCAGACGAAATAATCAAGATGGTCAACTAAGATCGTATTTGAAAGAAATGGCGGCAATCCGAAAGAAAAACAGACGGGAACAATTAATTGAAAAAATGACAGACCTTGCAACAAAGTCTGGTCAGTATCCGCTACATAAAACTGAGGAGACTTCGTTTACAGAAACTAAAAAAGATGAACATGTGTCCTCGTTATATGCGCGACTTCCAACCGAAGCAGACGATGATTCACACGAGCTGTTGTTGTCTAAAAATAGCAACAGCTTTAGTTACAGTGATAACGATGATTCGGTGTTTCAGAACAGTCCCAGCACCCCGACACCAAAGCTAGAGTCGCCAATGACGCCCAAAATATCCCCATCTAAGTTACTGACACCGAAACTTGTGCGAGCAAGTGGAAAAACGTTCTTTCAGATAGAAGTAATCAATGAAAATGCCCCTCTTTGATATTTGAACACCCGCAAGGTATAACAAGTGTTAAATGTCGTCTGTTTAGAGATTTCTAAATGTCTTTCAGTCATATATATCAAATTACAAAATGTGAAGTTCACATGACACTCGTTTTAGGTGAGAAAATTCAAAGAAGATTTGCTTGAAGACTCAATTGTTGGCGACGAAAACTTCACTAAGGGATATCTTCCTAGACGAGTTCTCTCACGAAATTTGATTTGTTTAATGTCGTTTCCATTAGAATTCGAATCTAGGAGAATTTCTGCGACAGATCACACTTGTTTCCTCCATCGTTCTTTTGCCTTGACATTTGTTTTGTTCTGTGGTTGCATCAATCATGTTTTCTGACATATGCTTTCTAAATTGAAAAAAAATCATTGTGTTTAGCTCATGTTTTGTGAACTGTTGAACAGATATTGTGGTTGCCTTAGCTTCGTGGTTTCGTATTTGTTTTGATTTTGTATGTATCAACCTACATGATTACAAGGACTTATAAATGTTCCAGAACTACTACTGTTGTAGTCAATTGCGAAATTCTACATTCTTGAAACATGAAGCATGTAAAACAGTATATTTTATAATTACGTAAAAATGAGGTCTTAACAAAAAAGTGTTAGTGTAAGTAACAACCAGTCGCTGTCCCATAAGCTGACAACAAACTGGAAAAAGAAATAATACCGGTAAGTGATAATAGGTTCAAAGTATCAAAGTGCCTATGGATGTTAATAAAGTTCATATTATGTTATCTCTGAAATGTTAAGGGTGAGATTTTGCAGTTTGTACGCAGCAATAGGAAGTGGATAAGAATAGTAGCGATATTTTATGAGTTCAAGTTGCATTTTACCTGACAATCATGTCTGATTATTTCACATTATCATAACATCGGTTGTTTCATGGTTGCGTCATGTTGTCTCATAATTTTATATCAGTGAGGAATGTCGTAATGATATTTTTTTGCTAACTAACATTACCTACATGACAAACGGAAGAATACAATCCCATATACTAGTAATAAAAGGGAATTAAGATGACTTGAGAATTGGGCGGAGATGTGCCGTGCTGTTTATATGACATATTCATGTACTAGTATATAAATATATAATGTATGTCATACTATGTATAAATGTATTTTGATAAAATAAATTGACACCATATATATCTGTGAGACGCGATCATTGTATATGCGAAACCGTTTGACCTTTTTCTTAGTTTTCAACATGCATAAAAAGATGTAATGAATCTACGCCGTTAGTAGTGTTCTAAAATGAAGCGTTTTGTGCACACTCCTGGAAAACCCCATAACAAGGCAGGCATAGTCAACCCGGCTAACATTTGTTTCGATAAGGTATTACGCAGACTTAAAGTATATCTCATCACTACTATACAGAAAGATCGCAGACACTTGTTAAAAGTACAATGTATGTCGCTAATTGCACATATTTCATGCAGAATATACTGAATGACTGACAACAGCCAGACACAACTTGACAGGAACAAGAAGGATGTAGAGATTGAACGCAAAGAGAAGCGTAAATATATTCACGTATGAAATATACAAAGGTACCGACATCTTGAAGG
Source organism: Lutraria lutraria (assembly GCA_964023205.1). Classification (NCBI taxonomy): domain Eukaryota; kingdom Metazoa; phylum Mollusca; class Bivalvia; order Venerida; family Mactridae; genus Lutraria; species Lutraria lutraria. The sequence continues at coordinate 32,039,484 of OZ026838.1, forward strand.
TTGGGTATAATATAAGATAGACATTTAAGTTAGACTTGGTCTTTTGGTAATTGTTTTAAATAACTGACGCTCAATTAATTCGATTGTTTTCTACTAAGTGGTTGTTCACGCTTCTTTAAAAACACGTCTGCACAGGCCCCAGTTTCACAAACAAAACTGAGTAGAAACTCAATAATGGACTCAAGCGGTTTTTTTCTGTCTAGAAATCTTCTGTCTTTGACCAGAAATGTTACTTTTTGTTTCCTGATTTACTAAGAACATGTTAACCATGTCAGCATAAAATGGTGTGTGTCTGGCAGACAAATTAAGCCTCAAAACACTATTTTCATTTTGAGTCAAGAATCAAATTCCCAATAATAGACTCAAATCAACTTTATCGAACAATACCATATTAAGAGATTAGATTGAAATTGTAGGAAACTGTACCATCTTGGAACCTTCTTTTAATACCGCATTCTGAATTGCATACAATAAAACAGAGAAATGGTTGATTTGGTAAATAAGTTGAGTTGGAGCAAACACTTAAGTTTTTTTGTGCAACTGGTGCCCATATCTATACCAACAAACATATACTTATTATCACTTTTCTTTACACGATATTATTACTATTGGCTATTTGTTCATGGAGCACGTAATGAACAATGTTTACTTAAGCCATGTTTTGTTTGATACTACTGATATACAACGCCTCAATGGCAGACTTGAGCGATACTAGTATATCATCTACAAGAACAAAGAAGACAAAATCAATACAGGAATATTTCTGCAGATGAATAAAATTCACAATCCTACTGAAATGTCAGTTCATTCTAAAACAACAGTTATAAACTTTCAAGAGGCATGTGACAATGAAAAAGCACATATTTTTTCATCATTTTAAAGCATTAATTCTCTGACAATGTTCAATGGAGACGAATCATACAAAGCCAGAATATTCGCCGCACATATCTCGAATTCAAAAGTCGGTGTGTGCGTAGAGGGTATTTCTTTTGCCTTTGATTTGGTAATTCTGAATTCACGCAGACATGATTTCTATTCGCAAGATGAAGACAATTGCGTACGCAGACATGTGTGGGTAAGACAGAGCAATTCAGAGCTTGATCTCTCTGAAGAACGGTGCAACCTCTCCAAAGTAACACCCTTTGGGAGTAAGAAAATTATGTTGTTGTTAAGAGGTTTTTGCTCTAAAATGTTAAATTAATAGTTAAATCATGCAGTGGGAAAAATCACTCCGTTGTTGAAGGGAGGTTGTTGCTCAAGAGAGGATCGCTCCGGAGAGGTTGTACTGTATCCCTAAATAAGTTCGAAAATCACAACAAAATACGAGGAAAGCGTAGAGAAGTGATAAACAGTATATAAGATATTGTCAACAGGATTAACAAATTATGTTAAATCTGGTTATATTCATCTTGTTTATCAAACAGTTTAATCCACAACATTATTGGTAACACAAGTCTAGCAAGATCGGTCTCTGAGCTCAAATCTCATTTCATTCTGGTTGAAAAGATAGCGCCGATTAATGTTTAAAACCATTTTAGATCAATTACGCTGTCAGGCTAATGTATCAATAATATAATAATTGTCTGATCACAATTAACCTAGAAATGTTAAAAGACTAGATATAAGATTTGAGCTCAGAGACCAATATAAAGTTTTATAACCTCGGGGCCAGGACTCAAGGTTAGAAAACTAAAGATCTGTCTCCGAATCCAAATCTCATATATCATGTACATATTTTAATGTATGACCATCATAATTAACACACACCAGAAACTAGTATTTTTTTCATTTTACTTTTCAAACATGTACACTATATGACTAATTCAAATGCAAAATTTTAAAGATTTTTACCGCATGGATTTTTAGATGTTTGGTATAAAACAAATCATGAAAATGCAAAATTATGTAAAATCTAGAATTCTATTTTTTTCTACTGTGTTCATATTTGAAGCAAAAATAAACAAGTACATGTATTCCCATTGAAGAATACATCTCTTTAAAAAGTATGTTTTTTAGAGCCAGTGTCCCCAAAAACGCACTTTTTATGCTTTCACCGGCATGGCTTTTACATAAATTTGGAAAGATACAAAAAGGTTTCCCATAAAATTTGACTATTGCTTATCTATCTATACACATGCCCAACATATGGACAAAGAATCTAGAATGTTGATGAAAATTGAAATACCCTATATTTGAAATAAAAAAAGTCCTATATTGGCATTTGACACTAATAAATGTTTAAATAATGTTATGTTCGTATTTTATCTAAGATACTTAGAAAAAAAAACAATGAAAAAAAGAAAGTAGAAAAACTTTGTACCCTAAGCAGGTTTTGAATCCAGGCAGCTTTGATTATATTGTGATTTTCTATACAAATTATCCTCTTGACTGTACTCTTCAGAAGGAGGTAGCCATTAGGGGTTTCTACCTCAATGTGTGTAACTTAATTATCAGATAATATGATATCATGGTGTGGTATAATTTGAATAAAGAACACACGATGGAATATGTTTGATAATTGACGAACAATGTCATTTTTGTGAAGCTTCTATGCATAGTGAATACTGATGTTTTTTTCTCGTTTGTGTCTGGAAAATATATTTACCAGGGATTTTATATTACGTGTGAAATAATAGAGCCTGACTAGGCGACTCTTTTTAAAAATAGTATTTTATTCATTTTTTGTGATCTTTACCGGACCTTGAGTAGTTTCCAGAATGTCTAAGGATGTCCGATTTATGCAGCGGACTCAGAACAAGACATTGAAAAACTAGAGAAAACATCGCCCACGGCTTGAAGAACAATGTGATATACAACTTTGGTCGCCAATAAATATAATAACCTTAATGAATATTGACACAAAACATGTAAAGGATATTAATGTTGATATAACAATATCTTCGTTCATTCAATCCGTCGTGGATTGTTCCACAAATAAATGAAGAGATTTGACAAAACAAGATCCACGATCTTTAGTTTACAAAACAGGATTTTCCTTCATAAAGCTCTCATAGCAAAAAGCGCCATAAATCCTCTAAGAACGTCACTAGAGTCCATTAAGGCAACACTAAAGACTTGTAGCACGAGACATCGTATCAGACAGATTAAGATGCCTGTCAATAATAGGAGAACATCGGAGCACCATAAACGGTGATAATGTAGATTTTTGTACCGCCGTTATAGACGTTTATTTAGACAAAGTAGCTAACATGTTTCTCTTAAACATAGCTTACGTGACTTGATAAGGTATCGGGACTGGACGTCTGGTCATATCAAGTTTCACCAATTTATCGATAGTAAAAACTAAACCATAATCATATACTGAAATAAACCCACTGTATAAGGTCCATTGCAAATGTTATAGAACAAATATTACATTTGATTGGTCTTCTATAAACCAATATCGCACGTAATTTACAAATTTACTCTACAAAAACTACTCTGTATACTAGTATTGGAATATATTACAACAAAATTAAAAGCCTTAAAATCACTATAAATGTTTAATGCAGGGAACAGTGCATCAGCTTTTTGATAACGTCCTTCGTTCCTTAGATACTTTACTTTAAAGAAAGTTTAAACCCTGAAACCCGCTGTTTATTACGTAACACGCCATAATTAAAACATGAAAGCAAGTATCATTTCATTGACTATAAAAAAAATACGAAAATATAGAAATGGGTCTTAAGGTATTACGATCGTAACAGACAGAAGTTTCCATGGGAGTAACCCAATTTTTTAAAGATAACAGAAAAGAGAACTTCAATTGCAATGATAAGTCATGGTAAAAAGATGCAATAGTACAGTAGCAATCTAATTTGATAAAGAAACATATAGGTCATTATAGTATCCTAGGTAACTATAAAAAAATGACAATTGGGCAATACTATTTTTGTAATATTAACATTTTTGTGTAGCATTTAGCAGTTACATAAGAAACGTACAGTATTTGGGGACTACTAACTAAAAACTCAGAAATTATAATACTTTTCTACAGAACCTGTGTTTAATTATGACGTCAATGAAGTTGAACAAGTACGGACAGCAGCTGGACAATATGAGATTAATCAAGGACTTATATACGTATATCCTTGGATTAATGTATTATAATATTTAATGATACATCTATTGTGAACTTAGTGAATATATCTGATTACAACTGTTTTGATGACTTGTGTACATAATTGGTCATAAGAAGACCAGATGTATCATAAAAAAGATTAACTCGACAAATTGAAACATTCAGGAGTCATGTCTAATTGTCTCCCCTGGATTTTCAGGTAATTAAGTAACTTATGATGTTCCTTAATAAAATACTTATGCTCATTACGCACAAAAAGGGATTTTAGTAATCGATTGTAAAAGGAGTCCAGAAGACGTAAATATCACAAGGGATTTGGAATGAATGAAACCAAACTTTGTACAACACAATTCCAAAGAATCATTAATTTATTTCTTCGGATTTAAAGCCATTTTCAACATTATTTCATTTAATCTAGCTTCCCTGGACTTTATTTAGGCATTACCTAGTACAATACACATTTAATCCGCAAGCTTCCATACCAATCTAGAAGTGGAGGACAATTTAACATAGGATGTGAATTGTTCAGTCAAATTTGTCACGGACAGTCTGAGCCTCGCCCGGGGCTCGTACTTAAAACCTCTTGATCAGTAGACAGTAAAAGAAAAAAGTAGACTAACGTTCTAACCACTGAACATACCGGGCTTTAACAGAATCAAAAGTTAAAAAATCGCAGTTAGTTGAAATGCATTATAAATACAAATATGTTGTTGATATGAATATGAAGGGCAAACTTATTTCAACTAGATGAATTTCGTCTCATTTCAAAGAATTGTTTGTTTCATAATTGCACGTACAATACAAATTAATTAATTAATTTTAAAACATCTAAACGTTTCTTATTCAGTCTTGAATGAAAAGTTAACATTGCATCAGATTGATCGCCGCTTTAAGTTTACGAAATAAACTTCTTTACGTCTAGAATGTTAGTTTTTCCTATTTCCAGCATAGACAACTGTAATTTACTGTCTGAAATCGCTGATATTAATGAAAATCCTAGAAATCAATAATAGAAAATGCCAAGCCTTCTATGATAAGTCTCGTATAAAGCTTATTAATTATCCAATAATGAGTGGAGACAAAGTCATGACAAACATACCTTGGAAATAATGCTATTTTATTTGTTTTGTGGAACACGTGTATGAATGAAAAACGTCTGAATTATACAAGTTTTTTCCTGAATATATATAACTTCATTGTTGACCATTTAACAGTATTTTAAAAATGAGTACCCGGATTGTACAAATAGAGAAAGATATGATGATATCAATAACGGGACCATTGTGGCCAAGTGGATGACTTCAGACTAGCTATCACTTAGCTCTTACCGTTGTGGGTTCGAATCCTAACCATGACCAAAGTTCATATGTGAGGAGGCTACACAGCAAGCCTTCGGGGGATCGATATATTTTGTAGTTTTTATTAACATTACCATTAGTCTGATCAGTGCATTTTGCTGATCTATACAAGCATTACAAGAATACATGTTTATCTTTTTCAGCGTCAATAAAAACAGCAAATATTTTATTAATGTTCAGATAACGTCTGAATAAAGCAGAATACATTAGATAGACACTAGTCAGTCTCTTTTAAAATCACAGCACAACATTTTTTAAATATTTGATTGTGCAGTAACGGAGACAAAGAGCAGTCGTGTCTCACTGTCAAAGTGTCATTATTAGAAACATCAATTCTATCACATGACATAAATTGTTATACAATGATTTAGGAGCAACACTGATTTTACCAACTTTTAATTGTAGTAGATCGTTCCATGAAAGAATATGGTCATTAAAATAAAATGTCCGTGAAGTTGGCAGCCCAGCAGCCTAGCAGCGTGAAGTTGGCAGCCCAGCAGCCTAGCAGCCTAGCAGCGTGAAGTTGGCAGCCCAGCAGCCTAGCAGCCCAGCAGCGTGAAGTTGGCAGCCCAGCAGCCTAGCAGCCCAGCAGCTTAATATATTTCTACAGTTAAACTGCACCACAAATCCTGCAAAAACTTAAAAACGCATGAAGTAATAACATTATGTTGCTGTCATGTTTATTAGAAGAAAAAATACGATTTTTATCGATTTTGTGAATCTGGCAGTGTAGCGGCCGCATAGCGGACTATTATAGTCAAACATAAAATGCACAAGAAATCCGGCTAAACACTTACGAATCGATGATATAATTCGATTTTATACCTTTAACGTTCATTAGATGAGAACTTACACATTTTTCATTTTTTTTTGTGAAGTTGGCAGCCCAGCAGCGTCACAGCGTAATCTATATTTCTACAGATAAACTTCACAACAAATCAAGAAAAATACTTCAGAATGCATAAAATAATGTCAGTCTGTTGTTTAAACATTAATTAACAGAAAATATATAATTTTCATATATTTTTTTTCAATGTGAAATTAGCCGCTGCTAGCAGCGTGAAGTTGGCAGCCCAGCAGCGTAAAAGCGTAATCTATATTTATACAGATGAACTTCACAACAAATCAAGAAAAATACTTCAGAACGCATAAAATAATGTCAGTCTGTTGTTTAAACATTAATTAACAGAAAATATATAATTTTCATATATTTTTTTTCAATGTGAAATTAGCCGCTGCTAGCAGCGTGAAGTTGGCAGCCCAGCAGCGTCTAATTTCACAAACAATTTTTTTTTGTTGAAAAATCATATATTTTCACTTAATTAACATTCAAACAACAGATTATATAGTAATATAGATTACGCTTTTACGCTGCTGGGCTGCCAACTTCACGCTGCTAGCAGCGGCTAATTTCACATTGAAAAAAAAAAATGAAAATTATATATTTTCTGTTAATTAATGTTTAAACAACAGACTGACATTATTTTATGCGTTCTGAAGTATTTTTCTTGATTTGTTGTGAAGTTTATCTGTAGAAATATAGATTACGCTGTTACGCTGCTGGGCTGCCAACTTCACGCTGCTAGCAGCGGCTAATTTCACATTGAAAAAAAATATATGAAAATTATATATTTTCTGTTAATTAATGTTTAAACAACAGACTGACATTATTTTATGCATTCTGAAGTATTTTTCTTGAATTGTTGTGAAGTTTATCTGTAGAAATATAGATTACGCTGTGACGCTGCTGGGCTGCCAACTTCACAAAAAAAAAAAGAAAAAATGTGTAAGTTCTCATCTAATGAACGTTAAAGGTATAAAATCGAATTATATCATCGATTCGTAAGTGTTTAGCCGGATTTCTTGTGCATTTTATGTTTGACTATAATAGTCCGCTATGCGGCCGCTACACTGCCAGATTCACAAAATCGATAAAAATCGTATTTTTTCTTCTAATAAACATGACAGCAACATAATGTTATTACTTCATGCGTTTTTAAGTCTTTGCATGATTTGTGGTGCAGTTAAACTGTAGAAATATATTAAGCTGCTGGGCTGCTAGGCTGCTGGGCTGCTAACTTCACGCTGCTGGGCTGCTAGGCTGCTGGGCTGCCAACTTCACGCTGCTGGGCTGCTAGGCTGCTGGGCTGCCAACTTCACGCTGCTAGGCTGCTAGGCTGCTGGGCTGCCAACTTCACGCTGCTAGGCTGCTGGGCTGCCAACTTCACGGACATTAAAATAAAACCTTTTTAAAATGAATTAACTCATAAAATGATGAACTTCAAAGTTGTTTTCTAGGTCAATATTTGATAGAGATAAATGGTCGATGGTACACTCACAATTTACCGTTGAAGAACCACACCTATATATGTAGCATTTGTACATTTGGTTGACTATTGTTTAGTGACGTGAACATTATATACAGAATCAACATAATGTTCTGACTTGCTGATAGTTGTAGATGGTCGTATATTGCTAATCATGCATGCCACGGGTAGTTAACTCTCGCCGCCACCGCAAAATGCGATGCAAAGAAAGTGGTGGCCGAGGTGGCGGGATTTTGTGACAGGGGGGGGGGAATTATAATTTTATCAACGCATGTATAATTTTAATGTTAACTGTCGGTCTAGCAGTGTGGTACCGTGCTATTTATTTGTAACATGAAATATCGCGTACTTTCAAAAAGGCGCGGGGTAAGATCGCAATGGCAATATCCAGATTCAGTACCTGGCTTACAAAGATGCCGCAATCTTTAAACTAAATTTCGCGACAATATATACCCACACCGTATTATAACAAAAGCACATCTTATCCTATGTACTATGAGTCGAGATAGACTATTGCCTGGTGATCAACGGTTTATATATATCATAAATATCATCTATATGAAAAACAAGTTTGATCACTTAACGCTTCAAAAATGGCCAAGAGCTATTAATTGCTGATACAATATATCTAAGAGAGGTTTGTAAATATGAAATTATATACATTTTTGTATAATGACACTACTTATTTAGCTATCATTGTACAGTACACTGCTCAATTTTTATAACCGCGATCACCTGCACTTCATAGTTATTTTATAAATACTGCATATGACAATATTATATGCATAGTGTAGGTCTGTGGCAAACTTTTACAATCGCTTGCTTTAATGTAGAGCTCTCCGAATTTGGAGGAATAAACTATTCTATCTAATATATTCTATCTATCAAATGAATGCACATAATTTTACAGAATCTACTTCTAAATGAGAAATGTGTTTTAATGTTAATTTGGACAGGTCGGTCAGTAACATTTGAATAACTGTGCATAATAGGATATTAATTAATAACTAGGTATCACTGGCGAGTTTTATTATAAATTTTAAAGCCGGAAAGGTCAAATTATTTTCGATTGAAATGAAACAACCGGCGTGTGTAATGAAGAAAGACAACTGTATGTGGTTTATTATAATCACAATAATTTTCTGACTTGTCTCCCTTTAACCAATAACGTAATTTACGTGAATGATTTATCAAACATGACTGACTTGACGTAAACGTCAGGTTAATTTCCATTCTTGTCATGTTCGAATTGTTAACTTGTCGTAAGATGAATCATTGATAACTGATTTTCATTGTTGTTTTCTTTTGTTTGTGTCATTTTTGTTTATTTTAAACCAGCGTAGAAAACAACAAAGTATATCCAGCGCGCTTAACTTGTTCTTGTTATTTTTTTGTTACACATATTGTAATTTACATTATGTACAACAATGTTACTTGATATGTCAAAACGTAAGGGGAGCATATTTGTGTAGACTTTCAATGCGGATTGATTGATTGACAGCATTTAAACGGATTAGATCAATTAACGGTGTTCAAGAAGATCCGCAGGAAATACTTCTGGTAAGTTGTCTTTCGTATTCTTTTTTTTTTTGCTCGTCGTTCTTAAAAACGCACAACGTTAATAAAAAAATGCCGGATGTCGAACATGTGACAATTGTCAATCAGTAAGCAGTGAATATATACTAAGTTTGTTTGCAACTTTGTAGTAATAGCGTTCTGTCTGTATTGAAAATAGTACCTTGCAATAATTCAGTGACAGCTTAACACGTTTTGAAGGTAGACTTGATTTAAGTTGAAAAGATAAGACATCCGTCTCCGTTGAAACTGGTGGAATTTTGTTTATATCTTGATTGGTGTTTGTTACATGTACATGTACGAGTCGGGCTTTGTTGCATTAAATTACGGAAACAACCGAGTATTACCGAATTGTTTCAAACATACTTATAACATATCTGGTTAGACTTTAACATTATTGCATTAACCTTTTGTGCACCTAAAAACATGAAAATGTTTTTGAATACGTTCGTAAACAGTATACTTGAGTATATATACGCGTATGTAAGTTTTCGGCGGCCATTTTGGATCATGTGTCACGTTGAACCCCTCTTCTACTCGATACTACAGTTTAATATTTATGACGTGCTAACTGTTAAATGTTGTGCTTTTGCTCGGTGACCTTTGAGAAACACTTGATTTAAAAAATACGATTTGGCTTGACATTTTTGACCGAATTTCCTGATTTGTGATTGGTTGATTATGCACGCCATAAATATGTCACGTCGTCCACATTCGAAACACATTTGTTTTTGTCACGGAAATTAGAAAATTCGCGTTGACGTATTCGAACTATTTAATGATTATTAAATCGAATTTATAATTTAATTGGTGTCATGTAGTGTCTATTTAAATGTACAATGATGATTGAATTTGCATTCGCGGTCTAATTAATTATTTTTTTATTTATAGAATTAGGCATACATGTACATGTATACGTTTAACATCCGCACATATGACTGGATTCCAAGGAATTCTTAAACAAGAAATATCTTCAAATAGACAGTCGCGATGTTTCTTTGATGTGATTAACACTGTTGAAACCAAAAGTATGATTTTATTAAATTCCTAAATTGCCGTTAAAGCACCGTGTGAACACCACTTATCAGCTAGCAGTCCAATTAGGTCACGCATTAAAATGTAGATATTATGTCAGCTAAATAATTATGCATTTAGTCATGTCTACTGTATATTGATTCAAAAAATGTAAAATGTTTGTCAAGAACGGTTTATAACTTTATTTCAACCGCATAACAATACATTTTCGTACATCTTTACTTAACAAATTTTACAAACACCAGCTATAAGTTGGCGTGGCCTTACTTTTTCTGCGCTTGTAGGTTTCGCCTAATGGAAGGGAGGGTTTCCCCTGAATCGCCAATAGAATGAGGTATTTATTCTGATGATTAATACGTCAGGAAAATACATAACACAATATATAGAAAGACAATTTTGTAGATATTAACTGGTGACATTTATATCGTTATTAATACGGAAAGTGTTCTATTAATCACAATACTTATTAAGAAATGTATGTGGACATGCTTTTCCGTGTTTTGTTTTTAATTCTACGGTCAATGTTACATTTGTCAAGCATGTCCATCGATGATACCACGTGACCTGTGTCGTGCATGCTCACCGATCATACCACGTGGTCCGTATCCCTTCATCACGTGTTAAACATCCTCTACGAATACAAACAGGTCGTTATAACAGAAATAAAATCGAAAGAAATCAACGTTATTGTTTACTTTGCAAAACTGACATAGAAGACGATCGAGAACCACTTTATATGTATTTGCCCTATATTCAAACTTTATACCTAATTATTATTATAAAAAAACATCTATGTTTAAATTTCTTGATTTACTAAATACTCAATATAAAACTGTTTTACTAAAAACTGCTAGATTTATTAAACAAGCTTTATCTCTTAGAACTTTCATGTTTAATACTCTTAATTGATTATGTACACCCTCTTAGCACAATTTATGTACATATATTGTTTTCTATATAGATCACTAGTGTATATTGTTAATTATAATTTCTCATTCATGTGCCTTTATGTGTTTATTTGTATTGTATATTTGTTTTGTTTTCACGATGTACATTGTACAAGTCTCTAATAAAAGTTATGTTCTGTTAAACTATCTGTTCATACATTTTTTCACTGACCTTTTCAGCTTTAATGGTGAATGAAGTCCCTAGACGTACACTTTATATAGATCAATCGATTTTGGTAAGTAAGCTGGTCCGGGGGGGGGGGTGATTGAATACCATTAATGATTTTGAAACTCCTCGCATCGGTTAGTATATCTGTACTGATCAAGGGAAGTAACTCCTGCGGAGGGAGTCTGGGTGATTTTGTCAAACATTTAGTGATTAATTACAGGAAGGTCAGAGTGTTAGCCAAAAATCAGTCATCCATGTTGATTCCGCTGAGTATTTTAAAATATATAGGTACATTACACACATACGACTTAAAATCAGCATTTCATTCTTATACATGTAGGGTTCAAAGCATGTATCGATATATACAAGAAACGAGGTAACTCTAGAATATCAAAATAACTCCGTAAAATAAAATTGAATAATACATAAGAAGGAACATAATTGTAGGCTAGACAAAATGCTCTCCGTATCTCGTATGATGTGTCAGTATATGCAAATTAGTATGCAAATACTGTCGTCTCTATCAGACCTCATTTGCATAATTTGATTGGTTTAACGCCCAAATGTCACTACTCACAGTATTGAAGTTTGAAACACGCCCTGGAATCTGAAAGATGGTATACAACATGTGTATGTTGTAAAGTAGGCACACGTACACTGATCGGTCATTTAATGATTTATGTAGGGAAACTGGGAATTGTCGTGTTTTTCTATTTCTGACAGTAAATTAAAGACTAATAAACATGATAAAATGATTTTTTTACGTTTTATAGAAAAGTTTAGAAACTGGCCAACTTATTTTTCATGTGTCATTGGTTAAATGACATAAGTTGTATATGATTATCTAAAATAAACGTTAAAATGATTTTGTCTTTAATCACCCTTTTACATTCCATACCCTAATGTAAGCATTAAACTCTTTTTTATTTTCATCGAATATGTAGAATGGATTATTCACAATTCATTCACCACAAGCTTTTTCTGAATTGTGTAATTTTGGAATTTGTAAACATGAAATTAGGAATGGTATACACTCATTGAAAAGGGAGAGTAAGTTATATAGAATCAAATATAACTGACCCGTTTGAAACATTTCAAAATGCTGAATGATTGAAAGTTAATATTTAATCAATAATGTTTGAATGTTCAAACAAAGAAAGCTGTTCATGATTTTGTTCAAAATGTGGAAATACAACGCTGATGGTTAGTCCATCAGAGGGAGAGAACAAGGTCACGGGTCCAAGACGTGGACGAGGCATGTTTTCTCCGTTATTGATTAAAGTTGTATTGAAATGTATATTATTTGTCACCCACAAATAGTTCATTGTTACATGTATTTACAAATCTGACAGTCGCCTACATAGAGTCTATCTGAAATCCATGAGACATAGTTTGATAAATGTAATTCAAACACTTTTACAAAAAATGATAAACAACAAAGTACCAGAAATAAACATTGGTACACTTAAACTCACATTAAGTTTCCTAATATACCCGACTTTCCAATACATTTCTCTCTCCCGTTAAGCCAAATTGTCACCCTTGAAAATCGTTGCAAAAATCGATATCGGTTTTTGTCTAATGATAAATTGCTGCAATAGATTATATAGGGGTTATTTTTCAATTTGTTATTATCATCGGAAGCAGTCTGTTTGCATTTACTGATTTATTTTGTTTTTTTCTCAAACGTTTCAGAATACTGAAAGGACGAATACATAATAAGACGAACTTTGCCGATGTGTCACGATGATTTTAAGGCTTATTACCGCTTGTTTATTATTTTCTTTTACTTCTGTTGTTGGGTCTTCAAGAGCCGACTTTAGAGGAGCTACTGAATCCAGCTCCAATAGTTCAACGTCATCTCCGAACACAACAACTGCGGCTCAAACTTCTACTGTGGCTACAACGACGACAACATCCCAGTCAGCAAAGAAGACTATGGAAGCTTTAGCGGCCATAAAGACTTTCGATTTCTCACAGATGGACTCCTCGACCCCAGAAACGTCAGCGGGCAACTCATGTACTAACACAGTTTCTACATGTTTAAATGACATCTGCAACAATGGTAAATGTGTCATGCCGAATTGTTCGTTCAGTTGTGAGTGTTATCCTGGATACACAGGACCATTTTGTGATGTGCCCGTAAAACATCACGAAAAACATCACGTAAACGGAGATATACATATTCATACCGAAAACGGTGATAATGGACATTTAAGTAAAGAGACCTCTGCTAGGGATAATGGAAATGGACACATTGTTGACAATGGTATCGCATCAAGTGATGAAACTGGAAATGGTAAGAAAGGAACAAATGGTATCCATGACAAAGTTGATAACGGGAGCGGATCCAAAACTGAATTAAAAGGTAATGGTGATGATACAACTCACGTCAAAAGTACAAATCTAGCAAACGGAGAAATAATAGCAAATATTCAAAGTCCCGAGACAATAATAAAAAAAAACTCGAGTGAAAAGAAGCAGAAGAACGTAAAAGAATCTACGACCGTCAGTATTGGCGCAACATCTTCTTCATCACACGATTCTCGTGTCGTTGCAAATGGTTATGTTAAAGGTCCTGAAGTGTATGTTCAGTCAGATTCTAGTGTTGTAAAGGTGAAGACATCAAAAACAGAAATACCGACAGACACACCAACTGTCATCAACCAGTCATCAGACACAGTCACATTGTCAACAGTTTCAATACAGGACACCAAAGTGCGTCTGCCACATGAATCATTAAAATCATCGGAAACTAAAAGTAAATCTACCGATGCACTGAAATTGGAATCCGATAGTAAAAAAAACGTAAAAAACAAAGGTAAAGCGAATGGAGGAAAGCAAAAACGTGATAAAGCAACGGTTAACAACATCGGCATTGATAATAAAAAACAAAAGAACTTTTCAAAATCAAGCATTGCGAAAAGTAATCATGCTGAACAAACAGAGAATGCAGGAACCAAAACCGACCACAGAAATGCAACCAGAGCGAATAATGTGCATGATGTGTCTGATGTCAAAATTACAATCGAAAGGTCTGCTGCGCAGGTGAAGCCAATACAAACAGGAGATAACAACAATCGTGCTATGGGAAATGGACCTGCAATAAAGCCTGATACGATATTAAATAAAGATGTAACGTCAAACCAGCAGAAACAAAAGAAATCAGTTAAAACCAACAAAGGTGACCAAAGAACTGAAATAAGCAAAGGTATTACTACACAAGGCGCACAAAAACAGAACAAAGAAAAACATGCAAATAGTGATGTGCCAACTGAAAATATTATCGTCAGTTCTGATGTAATTTCAAGTGCTAGTCAGCATACTGAAACGCGCAAAACCATGCAGTCAACTGTCTTAAATCCAGTTTTATCTAAGATTTTTGATTTAATAGGCTCACCAAACTTCGCTAACAGTGTCTCTTCTGTAAAAATTGAAATTATTACCAAACAAAATGAAACAACATCTGTTGAAGGTGTAAATTCCACCGGAATTGACCAAAGCAGTGTTTCTCCAAAGGGACAAAGTTCTAAAAATGATGTTTCATCAACTCAAACTGACACGACTAAAGTCGAGATACCACGACCGAATGTTGATCCGGGACCTTCTTAAACAGTGTGATATATCTGTTAACTTTCTTTATGTTCATAGCTAAACTCAAGGCAATGTGCGGAATGTTTTTGATTTCTTGCTCACGATTGACTTCATAATGCTACAATTCTTATCCACATTCTCTCTATCTTTAACGGCATTACTTTTTACAACAGTAGTTGTTCGTTGTCGTGTCGATATTGATGACAACAAGAATGCAATATATCATTCAACATAACTGATGTGATTTCACTGTCATTTGTCCTATATCAATTTTAAATTACCACGGTGGTTAACCGACTTGGACTTTTTCGGATCAAATCAGCGTCACAGGGCTATTTTTGATATAGCAAATGACTTTTACAAATTAATTTCTTAAAACATTTGGACAAAATTCCATATTCTGACGGATTAAGGCGTAAAACATGTAAGATAGTTAAATTTTCTATACCATGAAACTTTAACATGTCTGTTCTTTCCATACATTCAAAATCATTAACTATTTCTTGTAAATTTATTCTTTACATCGAGAAAAAAACAGAAGTTTCTCAGTGAAAGTGCAAGGTTAATCAACATTTACTTGAAATTACACTAATGACGCCGATTTTTCATACTCCATCATGTTAAATGCTGTAAAATATATGTATAGTGCATTACCAAGGTGTTTTAGACAAAAGTTCGTCTTTCAGGTATACAATTATTATTTTCTTTTAACGATCCATAAAGTTATGAAGGAATTGATCATAATTAGTCCGGTTCCATGATCACTAGAAGTCCATTGCTGCTAAAATATATTTTTCTCTTTAACATCAATGAACCGAATTTTAATGGATAAATACCCGATAAATAGCCTTTGATTAATTGTTATTATTCAGTTCAGTAACGATTTCAATTGAAAAACATAGTAACCTCGTTGAACTTGACATTCCTTCACTCGACAATTTCGCCACATCTTTCGAGGGCACTGGCTGCATTTTGATCATATTTGTGCATAGACTCTGTTCTCTGTGCTGTTGATTTAACATTATTTTCTTGTTAATATACATTTGTGCTGTTCCATCGCTTAACCTAAAATAAATAAATAAATATAATCGTTTGTATAGTAATTATTCTCATGTGCACGTCTGATCACTACCTTCTGGTGTGCTTCACTGCATTGTCAATTACCATTGCTTCAAAAATCGTTTATCTATCATTATGTATAACGCGTTCGCTTTCTTTTCTAGACTCCGTATCACTGAAATAGTAATTAACGATAATTGGATGCGAATCGATGCTAACCATGTTGTTTACATTTACAGCCTTAGTACTGACAAGGTCAGGGTTTGTGCCTGTAATGAAAAAATGATGCTTATAAGATAAGATTTATTTAAAGTCGGTAAGACAATAACAATATAACATAAGCCATCTAAGAGCCGACTATATAACTAGAGTAAACAACAATAACAAATTATATAAGAGCTGTAAAAAACAAATGCATGTTTAAGAATATACAGACAAGCAATAAAGCACATTTAAAAACATCTATTAACAAAATAAAATGTAAATGATAATAATAATAAACTTACGAGATATATAATTAAGAAATGCACAATTCTTTGCTTATATTTTCAACATAGTTAAAAATGTTTTGGGGTCGGAAAATTTTGAATGAACTGGTCACATAACTACATACCCAACATTTTAAGGATGACTATATTTTATAATTTGATTTGGTGCAACGTTTATGGTCTCCCCAGCCTAATGCTAAAAATTATTATCCCACTGAGGAGCGGACAGATCAAAGTATGGAAATATTTATCACTTTTATAGATTTCCATGATAGAAAATGGTTCACCGTAAGATTTTTTTTTAAAAACAATTAATTTGCATGCTTTTTACGATGCTTTTTATGACAATAAAATACTTTGTTCTAGCCAATGAATAAACTTTCGAGTGGTTGAATAAATGAAATTATTGTTTATAAATGGAGTCGTCAAATTATTATAAAAAATACTGTGCATTAAATGTCATCATCCCCTTTGATAGTGCCGCTTCGTGATTCAGAATAAATGCGTTGTCCACCCTTCAAATTTGTGACAAATCAATGTTGACTGTCACCTTTCAACAAATTTCACAAAACAGACACATATCTACTGTTTACATAGTGAATTTCCCGCCATTTTAAGGCGTGTCTTGTTTATTACTTTATGCTAATTGACGTCATAGACTAGTGACATGGAATAACAAAACACAAGCACAATCAATGTTCCCGCCATTCTAAGGCGTGTCTTATCTTTTTGACGTCATAGAACAATAACATAGAATAAAAAGAAAACTACTCGATCGAATTCAGTTTTCTTTACATCTAAAATATTTTCCTGTGATCACAAAACATTATCTCAAGTGTCTGGGAACATAAACATAAAACACGTCATTTTTTCTCTATATAAAACGTTTGAAGGCAATAAAGTCTTCATTAAATATGTCGAATGAGATAACGCCCATTCATGTTTCATGTTTTTACGCATCATTCCATTTGATACATATATTAGTACGGTACACTTTTCGGTAATTCGTTTTCTTTGGCACACTTTAGAAGATGTCTTTGGTTCAAGTTCACTGGAGAGTATGTAACAAGATATTTACGTGACAAACTAATGATGACTGAACATGATTGAACTGAAATCTTAATAACTGATACCTTGCACGCTAGCGCGGAATGACACGTATTTGAAAGTCACGTTACACAAGGAAATATATGAAAGATTACTAAGTACTACCTAATAACATGATTGTCTGTTAAGGAACATTTAGAAACGCAAACAAATACATTCATTTTATCAAATAACACGTATACCGTTAGATGAAAAGAGGGCATGGCGAAAACTTCCGTTAGGGAAACAATTTAGACAGCCAAGAAACAACCAACATGTACATCTGTCTCACCGTTCAATATAGTTAACTTTTTTAAGATCCTACATAATTCACATACTGGTCCATGTGATGACATATCGCTCATACCAGCCTGTTCTACATGCTAAGTCAGTCACATCGTCAAGTTTATAATGCCAAACCATACCACAAGTTAAACAAGTAATTTTGTTGTGTACGTGTCTTTGCTGGTGGACTTCGGGGTGTATTTATAGTAACATTGACACCATTCACAATTAAAATAGAAAGTTTTAAGTACACATTTCATTTGTATTAATGTGGTTTGAAGATAACTGGTCATTGTTTAGAAAATGAATTTAAAACAAGCAGTGACTTGACAAATTTACACTTTGGCGAAGGCAGTGTTTTCAGTAGACGTCAAAAGTTTAAGGTAAGTAACAACCCTATGCTGTTTATGATTTAAGGTGCCAGCCAAATTTCCTACTACATTGTACTTTTATTGTAATAACAAATTTGACCATCAGATACAAATTCTCAAGAGTCAGAATCCTTAATTTACTAATTACAAAATACCATTAATGGGTCAAATGAAAGCCCTGGTGAAGATCAACATTTGATTATGGAACTATTCTATTAAATCATTACCCCTACCAAACAAATGTCTGACAACGATCCGGAAAATACCAGATAACCGGTACTTACGTTTGATTAAGCGCAATAATGGCTTATCACGGGAGACAGGTACCATTTTATACTGGCACTTTCAAGTGTCCCGTTTTGTGTCAATTATCTGCTGATGCAACCAAAATCTCTCATAGGAACACACTTAAGACCTCTTGACAGTGATCCCTTATTCAGGTCCAGTGTTTTCGTATTTCCTCCTATTTAGATTGATATTCGTCCCGTGTCAAAGTGGTTGTATTATTGATGTTTTATTGACAAATCTGATATATATGTGAACTTCTTGTGTTAATTTTATGTTCTCATATTTAAGAAATTATATTTTTGATGCCTCCAGTTTTTTTTTATTTTCCTCGTAGTTTGGTAAGCGGACCCGCCTCCGCGGTCGAGTGGTTAAAGTCGCTGACTTCAAATCACTGTAACATCTCATTGATCGAGGGTAGCGCAGCTACTAACCATGTCTCTTTATGTGAGAAAGTAGGCGGTTGCTTACGGAGGATGGGAGTCTAGTATTAGGTGAACTGTCCGCCTCATTTGACTCTGCATGTTAAAATGGGGCGTAAAACTCAAACAAACAAACAATATTGTATGTATACTTGCATATTTGATTGCATCCGTAATTCGATGTTCATAATTATCATTGAAAATGTATCGTGTTTTAATTGCATTCCCCCCGTCGACGTTAGACGATGTCTAGTTTGCATGTGTCTAAATAAGTTCTCTCTGGATAAGCGTGACGGATTATTGTTGTATTTAAAACAAAATGCCATTAACGATACATTGTTATTATTGTATTTTGTTAATTTATCGAAATTTAATTCAAATTCCTTGCAAAAATCATTTAAATTGTTGTTAATGAGCTCATGTTGATCGTCAATAGTTAACTACTTTTACCATGAAAAATGTTTTATATTTAAGTACACACGGTTAAATCTTAATTAGATTATTCGAATAATTACGTGAATGCTAAAAACGGATTAGGCAATCCTTAATAATTTGATGGTTTGCAGCTACGCGGCTCGGACTCATTCAAAAATTCTTTGACCCTAATTTTTCACTTCGATTTGAAAATATTTGTTGTTCGTTCTTTATTTCGTTTCAGTAATAGATTAATTCTGTAAGCGAAAAGCTGAAATAAACGGATATAATGTTAACAAAAACAGATATCTACCTACTTACCTACCAACTGTTAAAAGTTCAAGTCCCGTAAGCGCAGACTTTTTAAGGATGGTCTAAAGAAGATAATTTCATGGAGGCGACGTTGTTATAAACAAAAGGGCCGTATGACCCTATAACCGCTCACTAGAAAAAGGACCTTTAGAGAAGAACATTTTCACCTTTTTTCTTAGAGGTTTACTAGAAAATGCTACACACCAAATACCAAAGCTCTAGGCATTGTAGTTTCTGACAAGAAGATTTTTTTAACTTCCCTATATAACTCTATGTAAAATCAAATTACCACAGGGGCGGAGCCAATTGTGACCCTAGTGGAATAATTTGAACAAACTTGGCAGTGTTCCATTAGACCATGCTACACATCGAATATATAATCTCGAGGCCCAGTGATTTGTGTATATCCTCCATTATGGAGAGTGTAACATATTTACAAGTACAAGCAGATTTCTTTTTAGTTTTTCCTATTGGTTGCCATGGCAACCAGAGTTTTTAATGAAATTAATTTTTTAACAGCTTTTAAAGGTTGCCATCAAAGGACCATTCCAGCAAAGTTTGGTTACATTCGACACAGTGATGAAGGAGAGGTTGTTTAAAGTAAAAGCGGACACCACTAACGACGCATGACGGACGCTATGCGATCACAAAAGCTCACTATGAGCACATTGTGCTCTGGAGAGCTAACAAAAACTATTCGAGTACATCCTGCAATATTGATTCGATAAATAGTGAATTGAGTGTACCCGAGTTCAGCAGGGATAAACGGACAGTAATTTGGGTTATTATACGTTTAAAAGAAAAAGTTCTCGCTAGGCCGGTTCGATTGGTCAAACGGAAGAGCGGTCGGAAGAGGCAGAGCTCTTCCGAACTTCTAATTTTAAAAGCTCTTCTATCTAATCCGCCCGATGGTTAGCAGAGATGGAAGAGATATTAGTTACGTTACCAAACAGCATGACAATACTGCTTGAAATTACCTTATTAAATTATTAACTCACCACAAAAAAGATTTTTAACAAATAAATTGTTTACAATGTCACAGTGCACATGGTTTAATGAATATTGGTTTGAAGGTTAGTTTCACCTACATCTAATATTTGGATGGAGACATTTCGGATAGTTTATGAATATACTTATAAATGCAGCAATTACCGAATTAGACATTGGCTTTGAAGAAAGTTTTTTCTTTTATTTAGTCTAAAACTATGTTTATTTTCTTCAAATAGCACGTTATTTACTTTCAACGATGAAAGTTGACTGGTAGCGATTTTCAATTTTTAAAACCACGACTGCAGTTGCGCTCGATTGGATTTCTCTTCTATGCTCTTCTGGCCGACGTATTCTCTTCTTACGATAGTCATATCATATCCTTGAACCTTGATGTACACACAACACTTGAGAAATAGCTTGAGTATAATCGTCCGTAAACTATATAACAACATGGCTGTTTATGTAAATAAATCATGCAGTCTGTCGTCGACTATTGCTTGTTTCCGGCCGCGTAGCACTTCTAAAACATACCACAACATCAGAAGTAATCACATCAATATCATAATATTTTCCATTATATATTCCAACATTTGCATTGAGATCAAGTTCTCTGTTGGATAAACCTAACGGACATAAAATCAATATTAAACTCAGTGAACTACTTGTTAAATTCGTCAGTTTTATTTCAGTTCTTTAGCTAGCTGTGGATAGCAAATCAGCCTATACTACGATCAATCGGAAGACCTCAGTTGACTTCGTACCCCATCTAACATACATACAACATAGTCGGTCGAGGTGTGCCGCATGATAACAGAGTGAAATACATGTAGCAAGAATCATAACGATATCCTTCATTTTGACTGAATTAATCCCATTTTTGGACTTAAAACAATTGTCACCTTTAATACTGTTACTTTTAATTACTTAAAAGGTACCATGGGGAAACTTGGAATATTAGCAGAGAGAATGAGAAGAATTTTCTAATCATGAATTATAACTCTATCATACATTTTGACAGACAGTCCCTCTTTTCGGACTTACAGAAATTGTCATATTTAGTTTTACTTACAGTGATTTGAAAGGTATTTTGCTGTAATGTGGCTTGCAGTGGATTTGTAGCTTGCTAAGGCATACATGCTTGAAAGTACTTTTTGTTTATGCTTCCTTCATGCTTTATGTGCTTTAACCAACTGACCAAAGAATCGGCGGGGGTCAATTCGATGAATTTGCTTGTTTTACCAAAGTTTAGAGTATTGTATTCGTAAGAGAAATTTAATAGGATTCTACTTGACTGAGCATCGACTTGTAAAATGTCTAATTATGTAATAGATTATGTTTTGCATAGACTCTACGTTTCAAATACGTACGTTTACGTTTCACATTGTTACATTTCGGATTCGCTTACGTCATCAATGACGCAAGGTATTCGATGTTTTACGTCTAAGATAATTAAGCCTGAAAGAGTTAAGTTAACCATAATATGACAGGACAATTATTGATTTAAGGTATATTGGTATATACAATAATTACTTACGCACTTGTTACGTGAGAGCAAGTGTAATACAAAACAGATATCTCTGTCAGAAGACGTGTGTCGTACGTGTTGTACTGATCAATGTTCGGACATGTGTTTGTTTGACAGGAAAGAGCAGTTTTATGGCAACCCCGCGGCGTTTCCAAAACATCATATTAACACTTAATTATTTACCTTATAATATATCATACGTAGATATAAGGAAGTATTTTTTATTTATTAATTACCTTATCGATATAATTTACTGAAAAGTTGTTATTTTTTCGAGAAGTTGTTTTTATTCGTTTTTTTTTTCGATTGATATTTTCAGTTTGATTTGTAACCCGTCGACTCGGGTTCGACTCTCGGTCGCGACAGGTCATTCCCGACGGCATGGACAATTGACAACAAATGTTGATTTTCCTTCTCATGTGGAGAAGTTCCTTGTGGAAGGATAAGTTCACTATAGGAAAACTTGTTGGGTGAATCGACAACCATAATTATACATATAACGGCAAAACTGACACACTGGAAAAAGGCGTAAAACCTAAATACATAAATCAATTTGGCATCCTATGTTTTACGAATAATTTGATTATACATAAAATCATTCTTATGTTTTTAACTTCGTCTATGATTTGGAGAAAGATATGAAATAGAACACAAACATTATTGTATATTACATGACATTCACTGGAAGTAATGTTGTCTTTCTCAGAAATTAAACCATCGGTCCGGTTTGTTACCGCAAACATGCTTGTACACACATATGTCCACATATAATGCATGTACTTACATGTTAACAGGACATATGGTTGTTATTTCTCCGAATTTATTGTTGTTCATATATCGTAACATTAGGCCTACTCAGAATTTGGATAACCACGCCCCCCAGTAACTAAAATGCTTGAAAACACGACAATGCGAAGACAAAGGTGTTCGATGTGATTCGATTCAACAGCCGACTTTTCGCCTTCAAATGTTTCTTCTCGTTACCATACATTCGGTTTCATTATCTTTAGATGATCGATCAGTTATGGATATATTTACTTTTATATTTTGTATACTTCCGATGGAATTTATCGCTAGACGACCAACCCAGTCCTTTGACCAATATTGACCTTTTGTATACATGTATTTTCAATACAATTTAAATTACATGTTAAAAGAGAACTAAAATATGTATCAAAAGGTATGGCTTGTGTATTAGTGTTACTCACTGAGTTAGCATGGATTTTTGTTTTTTGATCTCTTTCTATATTACATAATACGTCTGAGGAACATTCTACTTGCTCATCGGCTGGGTGTACAGACCCGACAACCGGAGTCGATTACATTACAGATAACCTTTGGGAAACAAATATGACAAGACCAGTTTGAGCAGGCATCATTCGAATACTATTAACTTTGAAATTTACGTACTCGTGTCATTTTAAAAGGTATTTCATGTGTTGACGATAGTTGCATTCCTTTATATATTCGGCATGCGACCATAGCAGCCGATGGTAAATAAATGCATGTATAAAGAATTCCATGTTGTAATGCAGTCCTACGTCCTATGATGTATCAAATCAATCCGAATCATTCGTACACTTAGACATTAACATGAGTGTTTGTATTCAATTAAAAACAACTTATTCTACATCTTAGTAGCTTACAGCAATTGATATCGATTTTATGACACTGGTGTCTATATATTTGGGTGAGTTTATACTACGTAAACATCATTTTCCCAGAAAAAAATGAACAAATAAATAGATTAATATGTTACTGTATATAGGATGGGAAGGCCAAGAGATAATACAATATGCTTCATTATCTAAAAAGAAAACAGCCCAACTTTCGTAGAATTAAGTTATTTCTGAATTGATTTGTGGTCACCGTACTAATTAAAACGTAAAAGAAACGAGCGAACGTATATTATAAGGTGACATTAAAACGTCAACTTGTCAAGTGACATAATATCCTGGTGTAAAATACAGGATAGTATCGATGAGTCATTAGATAATGGACATGCAGTATTTAGTGTTTTCCTTAATTTTTAATTTCAGTCAACCCTGCGATTGCGACCTCCTTAGAATAAAAGCCGACGTGTGAATAAAGGCCAATGAAAATCCTTATTGATTGTACAGAAATAATGACCTCTTAATAAAGGCAACAAAATTTCGTTTATAAGGGTGGCTTTTGTTCACAGGTGTGACTGTCAATTAAAGCCTTATTTTGTCATTGTTCACAAGTTTGACTATATTCAAACAACGCAATAACAAACAAAATAAAACAGCATCAGAGTAAATAAAAACACATTAAACTATTTTTAGTTTAACTAATTTATTACTTAAAAACGCTCTGTCATTTAATTACATTTGTTTGTCATATTTGTTACACTTGCGCTTCGTTTATTGTCGTAAAAAATGTATATACATCATGCTTGTGTTTAAAAGTCCTTATCAAGTGAAGTCAAGTCAGAACTATGAAGTAGTATGTACGAACTTGAGATAAAATACTAATTGAAAGTGCCATGTATAATTACGAGAAACAAATGCATTTGTTGTTCACTTCGATTAAAATTAAAGATATGTTTCTCTAGAGTTAATCTACATCGAGGAAGCGCTCTAAGAAAACGTACGACCTCGGAATTATTTTCAGTATAAGTATTAGCGGGATCCGGTTTCAATGCAAACAACAAAGATGTGATTTATGTAAATCTCTGATTTTCGAACGCTTTGACGCAACGCAAGCTATAATTACCGTATAATTACTTTTATTACCCCCCCCCCGCCAAAGGCGGAGGGATATAGATTTGGTGTTATTCGTCCGGCTGTTAGTCCTTCCGTCCGGCTGTTAGTCCTTTCGTCCGGCTGTTAGTCCTTCCGTCCGGTTGTTAGTCCTTCCGTTCGTCCGGATGACTGTCCGTCACACTTTTTTGAAACTTGCAATAACTTTTAAACTTTTTAATCTTGAAATATTGGTAGAGTGTGAATAGTGGAAGAGAACCGATCAAGAAGCATAACTCTATCATGTATTTTGATTAAATTATCCCCCTTTTCAACTTATACATTTTTTACTTTCTCTGTAACTTAAAATAACTTTAAGAGTACCAAAGGGAAGCATACAGAAATTGATATATTTAGTAGAGCGTCGTTATTGAAAAAGTACTGATCAAGAAGCATAATTCACATGCATTTTGATAGAATTAACCCCCTTTCTGAATTAGAAAAAATGTCACTTTTAATGTGTACCACTCATTTATGCTTTCTTCGTGCTTTATTTGATTTAACCAGGTGACAAAAATACTCGGCGGAGGATGTCAAATCTACGAATTTGCTTGTTTTATCAGACACCATTACCAAAGTTTAGCTTGAATTTGCTTGTTTAATGTTCTTTAATTGGATTAAACAAAAGCCAGGAGCATTGGGCCACTTTACCAGCTTTAACTGTTGAGAAATAACTCGTTGACACGTGGATAGAACGATCAACCTTTTCTAAGTTAGCTGGACATCTTTCACAGACGTGAAATTTGGTGCCGGATTGAATTTGTTAGAGGTTAGTACATTTTGTAATTACAAGCCAGAGACCACAGCCACTCTACGACACCCCTTTATTACAAATAAACATATTGCAAGTGTAACTGTATTTATTATGTGTAATGTTACCATGTACAGTAAGTTTGGGTTACAAAAAAATGAAAGTGCATTATGCATCAAAAATGTATTTCTAGTATTACATTGTATTAAATTTCAATTAATATCATTTCCTTATGCTGATATTTGAACTTATATTCCCAGAATACGTCACTAAACAATAACAACAATAATTTACACATTTGTTATTTTCTATCTAAAAGAAATACGAAGTATGTTTTATAGCATAACTAGTTGTCCAAGCGTCATTATTGCATTCATAAGTTCAAAAACATGTTCATTAGCAGATAATATTTGAACCGAAAATATGAATTCCTTCTTGATCTGTTATCCATAGGGGACAAAATGTTGAAGGGATGGTGTAAAATGGCAACAAATGCCTAAATTGACCCCACGGACCAAAAAACTGATTTAATTATACATATAACATATAACCATTATACACCACTACACTACCATTATGTAGCGGTATTCACAAGTATATCGAGCCTCCAAATTATATTCTCTGTCCCGTCGTATGTATGCATTTGTTTGCAATAAGGGAATAGAACGCATCGTCTTGTATTGTATTGTTAAACCACAATTGAATTTTAATCATTTAGTATTAAATAAATACTACTCCATTTTGTGGAAACAGTCATTATGTACGCCTGCCAGTTTTTTTCAACACTCAAAATTAACCAAGATGAAATTATACATATATTGCATGTTGTTTTTAACACATTCATTTAGCGAGAAGAAAAGATGGATCTCCATGGAGACTAAAGTTTATAACCACGCACGATCATCATTCGAATAATTAAATCGTTCAATTAAGTAAAAGCTTATAAATTTTTGGTTTGGTTGTATATAAATGAGAGGATTTAATCAGCGAGTAAGTTTTGTATCCAAAATCGTGAGAAATTTGCAAAGAGACTTGTTGTTATAACGACAAATTGTTTTCATACCAAAATTAATGTTTTGTTAAGCAAATTTGATAATCTAGAACAACAATTTTTCGACAGTATGCTTTCATCGAAATGAAGGCATTTTGGTCCATTAATGAAGTAGACATGATAGGAACGTGACATAAGGCGATATCGAACATAGAATCCTAAAAACTCCTTATAATGCCCGAACATGTATATTATGTGACACCCTAGAGGATGAATTTCATTTTTTGTTAGAATGTGCATGCTCTGTATACAGCAATTAGGAAGATACATAATTTGAACTATTTTTCGAAGAATCTCAAAAGAATTTTGAAGAATGATAATATAAACATAACTTAAACATTTATCCATATTTGTTTATAAAGCATTTGCAAACTGAAGTGATATTTATTTTCTATGTAAACTAGCACCTTCTCTCTCTGTCTAATGATGTCACCATTGATCTTGGATAATAATATTGTTATACACACATGTACATGTGGATGTGTTGTACTGATACATATATGTGTCTACACTGTATACATTCATACAGTAACTAAGATAGTCGTAACTTAAAGTTTTATATGTTATTGTTATTTTCCAAAATAAGATATCTATCTATAAAGATATAAACTATTGTTCTAAATGTTCCTGCATATAACCAGGTCGACATCTGGGATACCACACCATCATCGTTGGTGTAACTATTCTGGGTACCTCAGCCACACCATTATTGCACGTACAACATTGATCTTTCTATCCTGAATACTAAATGATAGATGTATTAACACTATTAATTTATCTATTCTTAATACTATAGTAACGATTTTTAAATGTGTTCACCCTATTGAATTATCTATTCTGAATACTATTGTCACATTATAAATGTATTAACCCTATTAAATTATCTATTCTGAATACTATTGTCACATCATAAACGTATTAACACTATTAAATTATCTATTCTGAATACTATTGTCACATCATAAACATATTAACACTATTAAATTATCTATTCTGAATACTAATGTCACATTATAAACGTATTAACACTATCAAATTATCTATTCTGAATACTTTTGTCACATTATAAACGTATTAACACTATCAAAGTATCTATTCTGAATACTAATGTCACATTATAAACGTATTAACACTATTAAATTATCTATTCTGAATAATTTTGTCACATTATAAATGTATTAACACTATCAAATTATCTATTCTGAATACTAATGTCACATTATAAACGTATTAACACTATCAAATTATCTATTCTGAATACTAATGTCACATTATAAACGTATTAACACTATTAAATTATCTATTCTGAATACTATTGTCACATTATAAACGTATTAACACTATTAAAGTATCTATTCTGAATACCATTGTCACATTATAAACGTATTAACACTATTAAATAATCTATTCTGAATACCATTGTCACATTATAAACGTATTAACACTATTAAATTATCTATTCTGAATAATTTTGTCACATTATTAATGTATTAACACTATCAAATTATCTATTCTGAATACTAATGTCACATTATAAACGTATTAACACTATCAAATTATCTATTCTGAATACTTATGTCACATTATAAACGTATTAACACTATCAAATTATCTATTCTGAATACTATTGGCACATTATAAACGTATTAACACTATTAAAGTATCTATTCTGAATACCATTGTCACATTATAAACGTATTAACACTATTAAATAATCTATTCTGAATACCATTGTCACATTATAAACGTATTAACACTATTAAAGTATCTATTCTGAATACTTATGTCACATTATAAACGTATTAACACTATTAAAGTATCTATTCTGAATACTAATGTCACATTATAAACGTATTAACACTATTAAATTATCTATTCTGAATACTATTGTCACATTATAAATGTATTAACACTATTAAATTATCTATTCTGAATACTATTGTCACATTATAAATGTATTAACACTATTAAAGTATCTATTCTGATTACCAGAACCACATCATTGTTGTATTTACACTATTCAATTATCTATTATAAATGCAGTAGCTACATCGATACTGTTTGTAAGCTATTAACCTATGTGTTCTAAACGTAAAAAACGACTACAACATGTGATTAATTACAAAACTGTTAAAGAACACAACACATACCACGTAACGTGTTGTTAATTAATTAGAAATGTCTAATTATGGCCTTATTGTCCTCATTAGTGTATTCTGTGCATATGTTGAAATTCTGTACGTGTTTGCTATTTAAACATTTAGGGGCAGAGGGCTTAAAAACAAGACATAAAATCGTTGAAATATTTCTTGTCATGGACTACGCAAGCATTCATGAAATTCTTTATTGTCTATGTTGCTATTATTAAAGGGATGGTATAAGAATAGACGTTTTTATAGAATCATTGGAAGGTAAGGATCATGTGAATAATTCAAATGTACATACATAACCGCAACCGCGGTCGAGTGGTTAGGGAGCCCGCCTTTGGCTCGGGAGATCGATGATTCGAAGCCCAGCATAGACCGGGTTAGAACTGATGCGGTCGGTTTGGTGAGCCGCCAACTAGTTAAATAATGTTTACCGTAGGCCCATCTAAGCCAGAAACTCGGCAAAAAGAGTAAGGATTCGGGAGGTACTGTGCGCCCAAAAGAGTATGTGTCTCATTAGCCAACTTGGCTGGCCCTTTCAAAAGGGGTGATAATATAATAAACAAAACCTTTACATAGATAGATAGATAGATAGATAGATAGATAGATAGATAGATAGATAGATAGATAGATAGATAGATAGATAGATAGATAGATAGATAGATAGATAGATAGATAGATAGATAGATAGATAGATAGATAGATAGATAGATAGATAGATAGATAGATAGATAGATAGATAGATAGATAGATAGATAGATAGATAGATAGATAGTAATACACGCAATTGTATCTGACTTAAGTACGCGAAATACCATGATATGAACAAAATAAATGAAATTGACTTATATGTACAGCCGAACAATTTTTATGACAAAATGACGCGGCCCTACAATCCCATGATAAAATGACGCCATGTTTTTTTTATTCACTTAAATCGGAATTTCTTTTAATTTGGCTTTGAATGACATGTTTAATCATGATAAAAACTGTTGACAAATTGTTGCCATCATGTAAATATGCGGGGTGTGCTTTTCATAGAAACAACAGAGGATATCAGGGAAACTGTTGACAATGATGTTATGCATACTATCTAAGTTGTTTGACAGATGTATATATCATAATTATTGCTGTGAAAATAAATGAATTGAACAAACCATATCAACAAGCATCCGGTTTTATATGCAATCCTAATCTAAATAAACATTTGTAATACATGAACATGTATTACATGTATTTTTACATTGTAGACAAGTTCTTCAAATGTAGGATTATCCGAATATTTTCATGGAATATTTTACAATTTCTCATGGCTAAACAACACAGGAAGTCAAGTTGAGATATGGCTGAGAGTTCTTGTATACTGGCCTCAGTTATAAATAGATATATAAATAAATAATTCACAAATATATAAGTTTTCTAAATCAATTCTCTCCATACTTGATAAATAAATTCGTTCTCAACTTAGCATCAACATTTTAAATAGTTAAACAAGTTCTTTCATTGCTTAGCATAGTAAATAAAGATTGCTAAACAAGTTAAACATTTGCAATTAAGGTAGTTAAACAAACTATTTCCTTCCTTCCTATAACCAGTAAAGGTTGCTAAACAAGTTCGTTGCCAGTTAGCATAAACAATGTGATTTAAAGAAAAAAGGATTAACTAACCACAAGTTAGTACTTTGTTCAACTTAGATGAAGAAAACATTTAAACCAATTTTCAAACAGACATGTTGCTCAGTGTCAAAGTGACAACATCTTCAAGCCAAGGCGTTTATGAACAGAATAGAACATATCTTTATTTAGACAAGTACAAATAGTACATAGTCACAATGTATGCATAAATACAAATATAATGTTATTCACGTGAAACAAAAGGGAAAAAGAAAATGTCAATATGACATACAATATTGCTTATAATAATACAACATAATTACATGTATTAAAAAGTGTAACATACTTTAGACAAATATTATAATGTATAACGGAGGATGTATACATACATTTATATATAAGTTATGATTATTGTGCTTATAGTATGTATATTAACTGTATACTGGTAACATGTAAATAAATATTCATGTCGACGTGCTTTTGTTGTATAAGACTAAATAAATGCATGTTATGTACTGTTATGTTCTGTATAAAATCGAGTGAACTTACTTCGATTAACGCCGCATGACTATATAACATACATATATGTATTATTTTATTATAGTGACAAGCATGTACATTATAGAAATACACAAATTTACACATTTACATACATATGTAAATTGTTTTCAAATACTCAGCCTAATATGGCTTATCAGTCACTTATGCTATATTCATAAAATATTAAATTCTATAAGGAAGCATTTCGAGTACATAAGCATAAAAATAAACACAGAATAAAAAGCCTCGGAAAATAAAACATTACATCATACGTTATATAATCGTATGTCGTACGTATAATGTATTCTTTATTCTTGTCTCATTTATGTACATACATAAAATATATTTACGTATGTTATAGTAACTTCATGCTCTCTACAACGCCGATACAGAAATATCAACTTGACACGAGGTCTGACAAGTAAAGTATATATTTATACATGTATAGCACTGATATAGGTGAAAAAATGAATTCAAAGTGACATCTTATTAGTTACGTATTCCGTAATTATACTAATTGTAACTTCGTGTTGCCATGGAAACAAAGGTAATTAATTTGTTGTTTGTAAGAATTTGCAAGTATAATAAATTTTTGAAAGCCACAAATATACGTAATAATCCAACATTATACGATTTTCGACCATTTTCTTACCAATCTAGCATGCCATGTTTTCATGTTTATGTTGGTTGATTCACGAAGTTTGTTTTTTTCATCATCAACCGTGAATTAAAACATTTTCACGGCTTGATTGAAAACGTTAATGCTAAATGCTACATTAAACCATTTTTCTTTTTATTAATTACTGCAGGTGTATATCCGAACGATCAACATGTCGTATTATGTAAATTCGTCGGTTGATACAACGTTTTATGATAAACTCAATCATACACTTTCGTTCGAATTGAACCGTCCTTGAAATCACTGATATCAGTTTTTTCCTAGAAATCAATGGTGGATAAATGACACTAAAATACTACAAAGACATTCTATCATAAAGAATATGAGTGTTTTACTCTAGTTAAAGCAAGAAATATAGTTTCGTGAATTTCAATATTCACTTTAAACCATAAGGGGCACGTTGCGGTGATAGTGTAAAATTGCAACACGGACCAAAAACAGGTTTATCATATACATGTTTATACATATACGTATATAATTATATGATAAACGTGTTTTTGGTCCGTGTTGGCATTTTACACTATTACCGTAACGTGCTAGCCCCCTATGCTTTTCACCATACACATTTTAGATATAACCATTCATTTCTTAATTGTTTGTTTATTTGAGTTTTACGCCCCTTTTCAAGTGTCAGAGTCATGTGAGGCGGACAGTTCATCTAACCATCATTCCTGGGAAGAATCAGTACTAGATTCCTATCCTCTGTCAGCAACTGCCTATTTTTCTCACTTAAGGAGACATGATCGGTCGCTGGGCTCGAACCCACGACCCTCTTTCAGTGAGAGGTTATGGTGATTTGAAGTCAGCGACCTTAACAACTCGACCATGGAGGCAGGTACCGTATTCTTCCATAAAGCAATTCTCCTTTTAACTTCAATACTTTGTCATAGCTATGTTTTGGTTGACTTCCCACACGAAAGCCTCCCCGGTTAGCTCAGTGGTTAGAGCGTTGGCCTACTAATCAATAGGTTTTGAGTTCGAACCCTGTGTGTGGCTAAAACACTCTCCGTGACAAATTAAATTGAAGATATTACATCCTACATGTTAAATTGTCCTCCATCTGTGTATGAATTCCACTTATTATATGTTTTCATGCTTTAAACGTTTTGATATTTTTATGCGGTTGTATTGATGTTTTTTCGGCTTTCATTATTGCATTATTTTCTGAGGCAGTAAAACAAATTATTACGGATTCTGCCCTAAAAAATGTGTAACGACAACGCTTTCAACCAATGAAAAAAACTTCTACTTCAGCTGAAGATTTTGTATCAAACGCTTTCATTGGTTGCAAATGTAGGTCAAAGGCAATATTAAGACATCACGCCAGAAAAGAGGCGTGGTTCCTGTTGCTTTTTGATTGATAATAAAATACTGCTTTACCTCAACTCGCATAAAAAGGAAAACACAATTGATCACCATTCTTCTACCAAAATTCTATTTAACGAAAACAAATTAGTACATACATTTAAATGAAAATATCATAAATCATTTGGTAGTGTTGTTTTTATAAAACTCAGTTGCAAAAGGATTTATTACTAAGAAAGAGAAACAACTAAAAGATTTATACCCAAAATAGCCAATATTAATACATGAAAAGGCCGCGGTCAGATTCCGGTTTTATTTTTATAGGTTAGAATTTACCCTGAGATTGTTAAAAAACGATGATATTTCTAAGTCTATGGATGAAAGCTATGTTTCGAAATTGAAAGAAAAATATACATGTCAATAAAACCTCACAGTAAAAATATGCAAAAACAAAATACCAGTCGAATTTGATAAAGAAAAATATAGGTCACCGTGCCATATTTTCAGAAATTGATATTTCTATTTTTCAACATGGGCAATACTTTGACTCTCAATACATATGGTAACTATTAGACAGACCGGAACAGTACGCGGACGCTACCAGTACGCGGACACCCTCGTATTCGGCAAGTTTTAAAAGATGTAAAACATCCTGTACGATACCGATATTACTTACCTATATTCGCAGCAAACTTACCTTTCTTCCGGTATGATACATTTTCTGTTTAAACTTCCTGTTTATACTGATCAGCAGACGATATGAACATAATAAATTGATATTTGTAAAAGTCCTTGTGTAAATGGCTAAAAAATCGCCACTATACGTATTTAATAAATATGAGACAATCTCACTTGAGTAGACTTTTTAGTAAACAAAAAACCTGATATACACAATCGATCTTGCCACGCATAATTTGACTCAGCAACATTCGCATCTTTATCGCTTTGGCGCTTGAACCATATAACTACAGGTACCTTCCAAATGTTTTTGCTTTCCATTTTATAATTTTATTTTGACGTCCTTAACTCCCGTAAGCTACAAACTTAGTGATGGAAATTATTAAATCTAGATAAATACTCATTTCTGTAAAGTGCAAACTAAAACTGTAGGAGAGTATTTGTTCTGCATGTTTTTTGTAAAGAAAAATAAATGAATTGACGTAAAATTGCACTCAATGCTTCAAACATGTTAATTTTTTATTATAGAAAAAATATTTTCTTTTAATTTGCATGTGTAAATGAAATAAATACACACAAAAAAAAAACATTTTCAAGTGAGTTTACTTTATTTGACCATTTTACGTCTATACAAACGGGTGTCCGCGTACTGATTAAATTGTACAATAATTTTGAGGCGTGACTGTACCTGCCGCGATGCCTGACTGCGCACGCGTAGTGCATTGCTTACAATCTTAAGTTCCTGTATAATTTCTAAGCAAGGATTCATCTTCAAAACTACATAGACTGGATGATTTGAAACACGGCCTCAATTACACGAAATAGTTACATATGGGGGAAAGTGTCCGCGTACTATTCCGGTCTGTCTAAAGAAATAACAACAATTTGGTAATACTGTTTTTATGATATTATCATTTTTGAGTAGCATTGAGTAGATAATAAGTCCCGTATTAAGGATATGAACTTGGAGTAGTTTATCAGGGACACAAATCTGGTCATATGGAATCTCTTTGAGATTCTATTTGAATGTTTTAACTTTTAAGACAATGCAGTACATGGCGACATACAAGTATAGTATCTAGTTATATCAATATAAATGCTTGATGTCATTTCATTTAAATTTTGCTATTATAATTAAAACTATATAATTTATTCCGTTGATTGATTTGAATTGAACTGAATTACTTTCCGAGCACACATTTTCATAGCACTGTTTGAGGACAGATTATACACTGTGGTTCACGGGTTGTCTGACATACGCCGCCAGTTCTCTTTAAGTGTTAAATATGAACCGATAGTACAAGACAATGTTCACGCTTTCCTTGCACGCGCCGATGTGCTACGTAGGGTTTTTAATGCATAGATTGTTAATTTACATAAGCGACGCATGGCCAACATGCAGCGATCTATGATGGTCTGGAGTGACCTGCTCCTGGCACTACGTTATTTCAGAGGGGGGACTAGTCTGGTTCCCGTCGTACTAGGCTATGTATCACGTACTGTAAGGGGCAGGTAATCCAGACTAAGGGGGAACCAGACCATGATCAGTAAACGATCATATATACAACAAAGAATTAATACTTAAATTGAGCCTTCATCGTATTTTAAATTATAACACAGACCACGTTCAACACATACTGAATGTGTAATTGATTGATGTTGGTTAAATAAATCAGTTAATTTTCACATTTTTTCCTGGATTAATTCTTCCAGATATTCCAGTTTTTCCCTCTCTTATCACGTGATATCTAGTAAAGACAAATAAACAAGTTGGTGTAATTAGCAAACATCCATTATTAAACGCAACCATAAAAAATACCACGAAATTGTTTAGTTAATTTCGTCTGTCACTAGAATTTATTCAACACATGTTAACAGGCAGGTAATATCGCAAAACGGACAGGAAACCAGCGTAAAAAATTAAAACACTTTCAGGCTTGGTGCAATGAATTATTGAACAAACAGACGAATACCATGCAACACAATAATACATTCATCAGCTGTCCGTATAAATTCATGTTTTAACCACAACATTCGAAGTCTATAGGCGACAGGTAATCTGTCATTCTACTTGTCACGGTGGATACACAACACACATATAAGCGAATTTCCATTTACATTAGAAGCTTTTGTAACATGTTTCCCCGTACCGTCTGCGTCGTTGTTAGATAAACGTTTTAAAACTGATTGTTTGAAGAGCGATCGTAGCACGGAGGACATTGTAATATAATATTTAATATTTAGTGGAGATGTGATGGAAGAATTGTTCAATTACATTAAAGACGATAGTGTACGGAGGAAAATATCACAGTTGTATAAATAATTGGAATATTATCACCTGTATATTGGATAACAGTGTATACAATTACTCTCAAACTACTAGTGATTATTTGGATTTGTGTTAAAATTTCCATTTAATAACACTTTACGTATCTGTAACATTTTTGACATTAAGAACGAGATATAGACTTATTTATCCACAATGAGACTGTATGAAACAAGATCACTGAACTTTATCCATTTTATTATTGTTGTTTATGTATTAGGGAGCTGTTGGAATTGTTCCAGTTGTTTGAATATGTGGACGTCGATGGAAAAAAGACAAGCAACCAGTCAAGTGAAAAAAGGCTGTCTTTCTCCATGTAAACTATTCCCCATCATGTGTAAAAACGACGGAAAATGTAGACAACGTGGTTCTGATTGTACATGGTACTGTGAATGTCCGAAAAACTGTAAAGGATTTTTCTGTGAGACAATTATTAACACTGACGAAGAAGCACCGGCCCAGGATCCTGGACATTCCGATAATCTGGAAAATCCAACGACAAATGTACAATGGTTTGGTCAGTTGGATAAAAAAGCTTTGAAGGACATTTTGACAAAGATTCAGAAAAATCCAGAAGAAGTGAGAAAAACTGAACCGCCAAAAAAGGATAACAAGAAAACAGTTTGTCCACCGAATTTATTAAACATAACATCTACAAACAATCCAAAGAGTGTAACAGAGAAAAGTAGTGAAAATGTAACGTCTGCAGTCGTTACGAAACCTGCCACTCTGAACACAGGCATTGAAACATCCACACCAGTGCCTATTG
This sequence comes from Lutraria lutraria, assembly GCA_964023205.1. NCBI lineage: Eukaryota > Metazoa > Mollusca > Bivalvia > Venerida > Mactridae > Lutraria > Lutraria lutraria. The sequence goes on from OZ026838.1 coordinate 32,076,428, forward strand.
TACGGTCAACATTCACAACAACAGATTCTCCGCCAACGTCAACAGGTACGATTCAATCAAGTTCAAAAAGCTCTGAAACGTCCACTGTGACCAGTTCTTCGACAGATAGGCTATCAAAGAGTAAGAAAACTATTAAAGAGAAAGTGTTAAGTCGGAAAGCAAAACCTTTAGAAGAACTAATTGAAGAAGCTATTGCTATAATACCTATTTCGAATGCTAAACCCTCTAGGGATACAACAGTGTCAACACCAGATGCCACATCATCCGCATCCAAGACCAGAGGCGTATCAAGTACAACACATACGCCACATACTCCGGAAACGACTTCTGAAACACATGTAGAGCTCACTACTCCTAAAAAACAAAAAGATGCGGCCACAACAACAACGACAATAACAATTACAACTGAGAAAAAACAAATGCGACCGGAACAAAGTACAACCAGTAAGACCACTTCTACGACTCAGTCTGCAGATATAAAGGAAAAAGATTTTAAAACAGAAACAACAACTTCAATAAATGAGAAGGCCAAATCGGCACCAGTATCAGAGGATATTGCTGTTGAAAAGAAACAAGCCGGGAAAACTGAAAATAATCTGGTCAAAAATAATAATTCTTCGACCAAACCATCGAATACAAATTTAGTCGAAAAATCACCGGAATCAATAAAAACCGGACCTTTAACTAAATCTATAGCTACATCAAAGAAAGCTAGACAAACGACAACGTTACAAATGACTACAGTTTCTTCAACCGAGGCGCCTCTAACGACAACAACGACTCCTAAGTCCGAAGCACAATCATCAAAATCACTAACGACCACAATTTCAACATCAGAGGCGCCGCAAACGACAAATTCGCAGACGACTACAATTTCAACATCAGAGGCGCCGCAAACGACAAATTCGCAGACGACTACAATTTCAACATCAGAGGCGCCGCAAACGACAAATTCACAGACGACTACAATTTCAACATCAGAGGCACCGCAAACGACAAAATCGCAGACGACCACAACTTCAACATCAGAGGCACCGCAAACGACAAATTCGCAGACGACTACAATTTCAACATCAGAAGTACCACAAACGACAAAATTGCGTACAACTACAATTTCAACATCAGAGGTGCCGCAAACGACAAAATCCCAGAAATCTCCTCCGTCATCTACAGAGGAACCGAATCAGCATACAACCACTACAAAAACTATTCTATCACAAGCATCGATTGATAAATTGAAAGCTACAAAGCGAAATAACCTTACTATACTTAAAATTATAACGACAAACGTCCCAACTACGACAAGTACCGATGCAATGACAACATCGACGGCCCAATCAAGCACCGAAACTGTTCAGCCTGAACTAGATTCAACAAATAACAAACAGAAATCAACATCTAAGACAACGAACCCAGTCATGACATCTAGTATACCACAAGCAGAGAAGGCCGCGATTAATGACTTAACCGAAGCAAAACCGAAATCATCTTTAGTAAATAACTTAGATCAACCAAATAATTCGGAAATAGCAAAGCGTGAGAAACAACTGTCGCAAGATGACAAGTCGATAGTAACTACTGAAATTAATGTGTCGCCTTCATTAAGTCTAGAGCAATTAAATCAGACAAGTGTGAGTACTTTGAGTCACGATGTGCCTAAAACAACAGTATCGTCTACTTCGCGTGATCTAAATAAAGATATTACAGTAACAACATCTGTAACAAAAAACTCACAGCCGTCCTCAACTGGATATACTAAAACAGCGGCCACCACTACACAGGCGATTGTTTCCGAAGAGTCTACAATTATTCCAGATGCAATAAAATCGGAAATTAACAGTACCCAAATAGCTACAAACAGCAACAATAAAAATATCAAAACGAATGTTGATTCCAGTTCTAGTAAATTAAACAATACGGCACCTATCACCGAAACCATAGAAACAACGACGGTGATCCCGGAAGTAACTAGGACCGAGGTCAGTTCTTCATCGATATCAACTTCAAAAATGACGACTATTTTGGTGTACGATCATGAGAGGTCAACTACAACACCATCAACTTATGTTGATCATTTCAACGATATGCTAGGAAGTGTGGGTGATAACTCTGGTCTTAAACATAGTGATAAAAGTGTTGATCACGAGTTAACGGATATCTTCTTCAAAACGAAAACAAAAAAGGGAATAATTTCGAACTCATTGTCTGAAAGAAATGACTTAAAATTAGATCTACAGAAATGGAAAGAATTACATGAAAAGGGTCAATCTAATGACCTTAGAAACTTATTGTGATAGCCTGTGTATATAGCTGTATAAACATCGTTTGAAATCTCTCTTAAACGTTCGCTTGTACGCTTAATGAAAGTAGGTACATGATAAAAATAATCAAAACCGGTTTGTAACTAAGCGAAAGGAGATATTTTGACATTTACGCAATTAACGCCGCACTATGCATCCATCAGGTGCATTGTCAAATAATGAGCGATAATTACAAATGTAGTCAAGTTTAATGTTATAAAAAGTGAGTGCACCATGACATGAATTCGTTAACAAACAAATGGTTATTTCCCAAGAACAATGTCTCTAATGGCAGCTGACCATGTAGGTGTAGTTATACAGGCTAATGTATAAAGATTGAGATTTTCAAATAATAATACATTGAAGTAATTGTTCTAGAACGTAACTTAATGATTACTTTTTATAGAGACGCCTTAATGCATATCCTGCGATTTTGTGACAATGAGAATAGCCAAAGTAGTGAGCAAGATGTGAGTTGAATTGAAAACTGCGGAATAGTCCTTGTTTTTTTGCCAAAGGGAAATAGGTTAAAGCGCATGATATTGTGAACGAAAATGTATGCATTTCATATGCGTACATTAAAAGCCCGGTATTAAGTTATTTTAAGACGTGTGTATTCAGCGTTTGTATGTTTTGTACATACGACTTAATGCAATTAACACATTAACTATATGAGTGGATGTGTTTAAGAATAATTTTACGTGCACACAGGGACAAAAACATTTAACCAGCCAGTTTTAAACAATGTACGTGATGAGAAGACCACGATTTAAGGCCAAGACGCGCAGGTATTGTACTTTATTACGTGGCCCTGTCGTTCTTCGGTACATTAATATAATGAGCGATGTCCAACTTAATGACAAAAATAGACATTGTATTACCTGGATGATCCTCGGACATGTTATTTACGCCATGCTTGATTTGCATAATATGACTTAATTGGGACAAAGTGATAAATCCCACAAATGTGTTTTGTATATTAGTCTTTGTGTTATTGTTGTTAGATAACTTATATATGTTGCACGACTGAATGTATTTTTTATAAATTGCGTATTTTACGTTACTTCAATTGTTAAAAAAAAACTTTAATTCATTTTATTAAATACATAGCTTTGTTTTTAAGCTCAAATGACTGGGCCTAAATGTTAGCAAACAAATTTTATTTTACATTTATTGTTGTTATTGTTGCTTTATTGTTAACTCAGATATTTGCGATGACACAACGTTACTTCAGTGTATTTTTTCATATTTCAATTATTAAACCGTTACTGGATTAAATTTGAACTCATCTAATTCTATGCTCAAATTGTATTACAAGAAAATCTTTTTCTGAAACTAAAACAAAATAATAACGAAATTCACGTACACTCTATAACAACAAAAGTAGTTATAATACGCTAATCGTAACATACAAAAGGATATTGAAACATAAGACTAATCAATCTTTTGTATTAATGCGCAGTTGTTTTTTTTAATCTTTTCTGACAGTGAGAAATTGAAAGTATAATTTAACACAATATATTTGAAGCATTGCAAATACAAAAATGTATGTAATTTATACGAAGATTAAAATCATTAGAGAAATAATTGATAAGAGATATCTTACACTGTGTCTGTCTGAATATATCTTATATTATTTTTATAAAGAATGTTATTTGTTTTGTTGTTTGGTGTGTATTGTACCATATTTTGTGGTCGTGTTCACATTTTGTTTATGATTGCTGGTGAATAATGTTTAATTGCAACATGCGTTGTAGCACATGTTATGTGATAGCGTTTATAAAGACGATGAATATACGTCTTTTTTTCATATTTTACTAAAACCATCATTGTATTTGGCCACCTCCGAATAAAGGCCACCCTATGAATTATGCCATTAAAAAACATTGATTTTTAGAACAAAATAATCTTAAAATAAAGACCACCTGTCAATAAAGGTCACATCTAGTTTTCCTAAGGATGTCCTTGTTCACAGTTTTGATTGCATTGTCATCCACAGAAAGGAACATCCTTTTATGTAATAGGGTTGGAATAGTTCGGCTAAATGAAAAGAATAAAGGCATCATGCTTTTGGATTCGATAAACATTTTGTGTCCGTCTAAAAATTAGTTTGCCACGGTAGATTTGTGTCGCGTTCTCTATCAGTTTCAATTTGTTAAAGTTATCTAAAACTATTAATGTGTAGTATTTGAATTGTTTACTACCATTCTCTTAAACTATTAATGTGTAGTATTTGAATTGTTTACTACCATTCTCTTAAACTATTAATGTGTAGTATTTGAATTGTTTACTACCATTCTCATAAACTATTAATGTGTAGTATTTGAATTGTTTACTACCATTCTCTTAAACTATTGATGTGTAGTATTTGAATTGTACATCAACCATTCACTTTAAACTATTGATGTGTAGTATTTGAATTGTTTACTACCATTCACTGAACCTATTAATGTTTAGTATTTGAAATGTACATCAACTATTCACTTAAACCATTGATGTGTAGTATTTGAATTGTTTACTACCATTCACTTAAACTATTAATGTTTAGTATTTGAAATGTACATCAATCATTCACTTAAACTATTGATGTGTAGTATTTGAAATGTACATCAATCATTCACTTAAACTATTGATGTGTAGTATTTGAACTGTACATCAATTATTCACTTAAACTAGTAATGTATAGTATTTGAATTGTTTACTACCATTCATTTAAACTATTAAATTCAGTTAAACCATTAGTGGGTAGTATTCGAATCATATAAAGATGTACTATCATTTAGTTAATCTTTTGATGTGACCTCGTGTTGTTTGTCACGTTTTGTATTATATGATGAATAAACGAAACAGTGACACGTGTATATAGCCTATGATAATACTCTCTAGTCGCTATAGTTTGGGTTCAGTGGCCGATTTATATTCGTCTCACCAGATCCCACATGTGTCCTTATACATAATTCACTTGTTATTCTTCACTACTATGCAATAAGAATATAATGGTCATCTTGAACCCAAGCTACTGTTTCAACCATTCTGTGGTCACATGATACTGTGTTACGTCATATTGTGTCACGTGATTTTTAGAGATTCACTTAGTTAAAGCTTCGTATTTCTAATCTCGTTGTATTAATGCTTGTTTTCATTTATCTAGTATTGTGTACAGTACGAAATGAGTGATATTGACACAAATAATATGTACATGCTTGTTATAATTTTTTACTGTATGCTATATCTGAGTACTTGCTCATTAAACGTATATACATAAACGAAATCGTTGTGTTTAATTACTGTGCACTTTTAATGCACTTTTGAATCATTTACTTTAAAAGGGCTTTATGTTATTGATTGGTGTGCATTTAATCAAACAGCATCATCTTCAGTTTTCAGAAAGTCTACATTTACCTAATGTTGTCATTAACACAGTTGTATCATAACCAATTTATGACATTTCAAAGAAAATTTGCATCGTCAGTTGATCTAAATATACTACTAACACAATTGAGACTATTCTAAGACAATGCCGTGTATAAGAGTACGGTTTAATTATCTACGTGGTACTTTATTTGGTATATCCTGTCTATACCCCAACAAAATATGACACATATCGCAGATACTTTGTTTGTTTTCATCACGTACATGCAGGTAATTGTAAATTCCTAATAGCAGTTATCATAGAGCCTTGAAACGGTCCAAAACAATAAAAAAGAAGCAGAGAGTAAATCAAAATAATAAAAAAACATGAACACTTGCATTGTTCAGTATCACTACAAACAATCGATAGCATTGCTGTCGCAAATTACACGACACATTTGGTCAAATAAGCATCGGTCTGGAAGTGATTCCTTTCGGCTAATCTCATATTTCGAGAGCCGGGTTGAAGGCAAAATGTATTCAACGAAAATTGCCAGACGAATACGAAGATCAGAAAAAATCGATATATCAGTCTGAATTATCTTCGACAGAAAATCTGGCGAATAGTGTTAACAAATACTCGTCCTAATGTATGGCGGTATGACACTCGTCAAAATGTTACCATTTTGTATCTGTTTATTCGTACGAAATGGTTTTCAGATCATGAATTGTTTCATACTTGACCGATTTAAATGGATAACGTGACATATACAGAGGACAGACAGCTCGTATTGTCTCTCGCAAAGGTCGTTGTCCTGAGGTTGATGAAAACACGTGTGAATTGAAACAAGTAAGTTCACATAATACCGTACCCTGTTTTTATATGTACATGTATATCAACATTATACGTCGGTCAGTAACATTTAAGAGATTTTTTGTTTGTTTATATTGAGTTTTACGCCTCTTTTCAACAGTCAGTCATATGAGGCGGACAGTTCACCTAACCATCGTTCCTAGGAAGAACCAGTACTAGACTCCCATTCTCCGTAAGCAACTGCCTATACTTTCTCACATAAAGAGACTTGATCGGTAGCTGGGCTTGAACTCATGACCCTCTATCAGTGAGAGTCTACAGTGATTTGAAGTCAACGACTTTAACCACTCGAACATGGAGGGAGGTCAACATTTAAGAGAACACTATTTAGATAATTAACTTAAACAAACTTCTCCAAGTATTCAAAATCAGAATGAATACTTACTCTCTTAAATGACATCATTTACTAAACGCAAGTGTTCTATAATATTTGTTGATACGCGTTCATAAAACACTCAAACTCACTGCTGATTCGAACTTCACTTTTTCTACCATTCGGTGTACTTCATTTTAAACATACACGTAGTTTTTTTTATATTCCTCTCGTGTCAGGATTAATTAGATTAATACTTAACCTTTTCTAGTACATGTACTTGGATTAAAAATGCATCGTAATTTGGCTGCTTCCTGGGCTTTTGATTAAATTGACCGTCTACAGTACTGTACTTCGGTTGACCGGTTTCCTACGGTGTTTCGTTTGAACAATAGTTACTAGTACTGTCTTTTCACCCTTACCCGCGATGCACGTTGATACGATGGTGAAAACGCGGTGGCACGATGGTGAAATTGCTATGATACGATGATGAAAACGCGATAGAACGATGGTGAAATTGCTATGGTACGATGGTGATACCACGACGTAACATACGTCTTATCGTGTTTTCACCATCGTGTCATCGCGTTTTCACCATCGTACCATCGTGCATCGCGGGTAAGGGTGAAATAAAAAGTCACGATTGTCCAAACGGAACACCGTATAGTTTCCAGTATCATTTGGTTAAACTGGACGTTTACAATATTTTCATTTAAACTTGTCAATTACATACATTAGTAGAATACACAAAGTTAAAGTTTCGATTGTTTTATGTAACAACAACATGCCTTTTAACAGATCAATGCATGTTTCATATACTTGTTTCACAAGAAGTACCATTTACATCGTTAACAATTACATCGCAAACTTATTATCACTTGCCAAAACATTTAAAACGTGAATTGTATAAAACGTCTAAATAAAGACTCAGATGTTGCATCAAATGAGCAGAGATTGAAATAAACAACGTTTACTTTGATGATTGTTTTATAGATCGTTAATAATGGATGGACCATTAGACGGAAATTACAATAAACAGAGGTGTATTGTATTGGTACATTTCAGTGAGATTTTTTTTTCTTTGAAAAAGAAAGATATATTGTGTGATTGATTTATCTTATGATTAAAAGCTATCAATGTACATGCCTAAAATTGTTTCAATTTAACGAAATGAAGAACAAGGAAATAGAACGGTTGTCAATAACAATACATTTAACCCTGTGAACAAAGGTCACCACTGGGAAAGACGTTCATGGTCTTTATTCAAATGATGGCCTTTATTTGGAGGTGGTCGCTAACACGGGTTGGGCTGTACATTAAAAATTTAATATATTGTGTGGCTAAAGAGCTCTTTGTGTAATTGTTAAAGTTGTTCCAGTTCCATGTGCTTTCAGTTCTATGATTTATGTTCCTGTCTGATCACCAAAAGTATTTCAGCAATTAGCATGTTTGGTCTGCATTAATTACCTGCTCCTTCGTATATTCAACTTGTGCAGATGGTAATATCTCATACATGAAGACATGCTGAAGAAAAAGTTACACATTATAAGCATTAAATTAATCGATTATAATTTCTCGAAGAACCACTGTTTTTATTTAAATATCTGGTTGACTCGCAATTATCATCGCATCGTCCATGAATTCAATGATGACTTATATTTGTTTACAGACAGACAGACAGATATTTTATTCAAGACGTATACATAAGTACATAGTCTAAACACATACAGAATATATTAAATTGTCACGTCGTTTTTCATTATAAACAACTCTATGTACAACATATGTATATCATTACGAAACAATGTTTACAATAGAGGCTAGGAACCAGACTAAAATTTTAGCATATACAGCACGTGAAGTAATCCGAGGTAGATAATTGTTTAGAATCTTTAGAACTGTTTTGTATTGGTCGTTTGCGATTTTGCATTGCCGTATGATTTTGACTTGAATGCGTGTAATATTTGAATCTGTATTCACGCAATTGAATTGAAAACTATGTTCGTAGGCGGAAGGTTAATGTGGAAGCTGTTCGGTATACATGAAAATTAAAACCGACCGACTGTTGTTAAAAATGGTATTAATTTTGTACCGAACAACACTGGAAAATAAGATTTTACTAATCTCTAAGTATATTATGATAAAACGTACGAGTGTTATACGTTTCCTGAAAGATCGTTATTTAGATCAGACAAGCTTACTAGTCGTGTATTCACCACAAATCAAGAACATGACTCATAAGACGTTTATTAAACCTGTACTGTTTCTCACTGGGACGCGGTTATTCTATTTGACTTAATTAATTATGTAATTAACTAAACAATTTCCCATATCACCATACCTGTTGCATGATATACTAGTACACTCAACATCTAGATGAATGTGTCAGCCTGACACTATAGGATGGGATACTAGTTAACTAATTAGGAATTCGCACTCATTTATTAAATTCATATTATAGACAAGGAAATAGATTCCCCAGCCGAGTCAAGTATAGTATGGAAAATTTTCGATTTACTACATAGCGCGCTAGATTACAAATGTTGGACTAGTGTAAAGAAAAATGTAAGTTGCTAGCTTTAATTCTGGACTGAGTAATTACGGATGACATTAGTGCATTGAAAAAAAAGACTTCCAACGTAGTGCAACAAGAAGAGCAGCTTGTGACGGCGGGACATTTTCGATACGACAGTCCTTCCAGGGTAGAGGAATACCTTTAAATATCCTGAATATAAAAATATGTCATCGACAATAGATATAACGAGAAATATACATTAATGGGAGTATTTAACAAACTAGCTGTTTGTTTTCGGAACGAAGATGTATTTCCCCCACTTTACCAACTGCATGTACTCTTGACTATGAGTTAGCTATTGGTAACAGGACAGGAAATGTTGCACGCAAAACATAGTCTGATGGTGGTGAGTAATTGAGCAAAGCAATTTTACAATATATTACTGTCAAAGTGACTTCCAAGTTATGGCCCGGACTCAAAGGACAGACGAGCTTACTATTTAAGTGTGACACTGACCTCGGCCCTAGGGAGCTGACTGTAGCGCGCGACACACAGTCTAATGTTTTAAGTAAGTGTGACAAGTTATTTCACAGTTATCATAGAGCCTTTCACGTTATGATCGGACAAGAGATATGGACAGAACATAATTAAACATCACATTGTAAAAAGGCATGTCGAATGAAATGACCAGGGAATGTTGAAAGAAATGGATGTTACATAAAAAGTTGCTGTACTTCCTCATTGAAGTCCCACTACGTTGCTTCAAATAAAGTTTAACTAATTCATATCAGTACCATTCAATTCTTTGTAATATATCCTTTTTTACCCGCCGTAAACTTGTTCCTTTATTTTATTTAATGGTGCGTTACATGACTATACTCGCATATATTAGTTGCACGCGTCGATGCGCAATAAAATAAGATTCCCGGAGCACATTGCATGCTTTGTTGAATTGCTTACGATTTCGAAAAAACAAGATATTATCTGAAATACAATTTATGTCAGCTAGCTGTCAGCGTAGTATACATTTTATAACTGAAATGCCATTTATATATAAAAGTACTGAAAGTACGCATTAAAATTGAACTAACAAATTTACTTGTACTCTAACATGGGACAGGAACAAGTTCAATAATTGCACGGCGGATGTAGGAATACGTAGTATTTTGGTCCGCCTCAAGATTCATGCGCGCCGAGCAAGTGAAGGCTATGGAAAACTGAAATATCGTTCAGTTTCTAACAATGTACATAGTACGATTAAGGTGGATCGCGGGTTTCCTTCAGAAAAATGGTCATTTTTTAGACGTCAACGTACAATAAACAAATTTTGCATGAACAACCTTTGTGGTATTGGCTAACGCAAAAATAATATATATAAATGATATTTCCATGGAAACCGGTCAAAAAGCGCCATCTAGCGGAGTGATAAATTTTTCGTTGATTTTCGCGTTATTTCCTGTAATGCTCCGATATTTTTGTATATTAAGTTATGCAATTCACATAACTGCAATGCTGGATCATTTACAAATCAGAAAAAGTCACTTATGTTACATTTTGATGTCATTAAATATTAAAAGACGTCGAGCGAACTCTGTAGGGCTGGCAATTTACAATGCCAAAAAAATGAGACATCTTTCTTCCAGTCGCGTCAACAGTGAAAAAACGGCCCGATGATTTTTTTTTAAAAACTCAGTAGAGATTCTTTAAATAATTTGAAAGACTTTAAAAAAATATAAACATAATTATGGTCACCGACTTCGTTTTCGCAGTTATGTAAATTGCATAACTTAATACACAATATTATCTGAGTAGTACAGGAAATAACGCGAAAGTCAACGAAAAACATATCGCTCCGCTAGGTGGCGCTTTTGAGCGGTTTCCATGGAAACATCATTTGAATATATCATTTCTGCGTCAGCCAATTCATTAAAAGTTGTTCATGCAAAATTTCCTTATTGTACGTTGACGTCTATGTTGCAGACTCTGAATGCTAGTGCTGGTTCTAATTAACGGTAATATTCCTTTGATGGCCATAAATCATGTCAGCCTGTCCGGCGGTTGTTATTTTTACTGAGGTCAGGTACCTGCCAACGCTTTAGGGGCCACAAGAGAAGATTGTCACCCATATTTAGAAAATCAAAGTTTGAGTTTACATGTTAGATGGCGATTCCTGTATTTTGGTTGGTCAAATCTGTCCCTAGATATAATAATTGTATGAAAAATGCGAAATTTGCCGCCTTGCCACAGCGCAGTTGATTTCTAGAATTCGTTAAGTAAAGTTCGATTCTTTGTATATTTCATTTCACTACGTTTGGGCACAGATATTATTGTTCAGTAAGTTTACTTTGTTTATTTGCTTTCGTTCGGAGGAATTATTTTTGTTTAAATAATTTTGTTCTGTATTAAGTACATTTTACTGTTAATATGAATGAATATGTTTTTCAATCAAGTAATTAATTTGTTAACATAACTAGACGCAGAATTCCCACAATTCTTTGGTGTTATTTTCTATTGTTTGTTAATTCTTGTATGTATGACATTGTATATTTGCTGTTTGTATTTTTATGTTTTTTACTGAGAGTATAAATGTTTAACTTTCAGATAACCGCTATTCTACGCTATTCTACGCTATTCTGTGCTATTCTACGCTATTCTACGTTATGTCACGATAGTGTACGTTAGATCATATGTTATTCTTTGGTTATCGAGAATAAAAGAGATTGAAAATAGCGCGTGTGTTGCAACTATTTCTTGTTGACCCAGACACTTGGTGAAGCTGCCCACTACAGCCGTGCAGTAGTGTCCCTGTTAGTTTACTTTCCGGAGAGTCACCCCCGGAGAGGTCTAAAACGATACCTGTAGGTGCAGGTATTGTGCTACAGTCTAAAAAATGACCATTTTTCTGGAGGAAACCCGCGATCCACCTTAAGTAGATATAATAACGACGCTCAATTACTAACCAACAAACACGCCCTTCCGTTAATACTAATACATACTGTGGTCGTGTCTAAAATATTTATGATACACCACACATGTCGTGCTATTGGTATGTATGTTGTTTTGTTCAATGTTGTTAAATACATTGAAACAAAGTTACTTATTTATTATGACAATTTAACATAATTAGTACAATTTGTGTGACAAGAGTGCCAGACACGCATGTGTTACTTGTTGACAATTTGACTGAATATTTTATTTCAATGTCATTTGTGTCTTATTCACATAATGTAAGTTAGACAAGTTATGAAATGATATGTAATCTATGAACAGATAGGTCACCTACGTACAGAGAGGTAATCTATGCATTGATAGGTAATCTAGGTACAAATAGGTAGTCTATGATTAATACATGTAGGTAATCTATGAACAAATAGGTACTCTGTGAACAGACAGGTAATCTAGGAACAGATAGGTAATCCAGGAACTAAACGGTAAAGAACTAATATAGGCAAGATGGGAACTGATAGGTCATCTAGAACTGGTAGGTAATCTAGGAACTGATAGGTAATCTAGGAAATGATAGGTAATCTAGGAACATATAGGTCATCTAGGAACTGATAGGTCATCTAGAACTGGTAGGTTATCTAGGAACATATAGGTAATCTAGGAACAGACAGGTCACCTAGAACTGGTAGGTTATCTAGGAACAGATAGGTAATCTAGGAACTGATAGGTCATCTAGAACTTGTAGGTAATCTAGGAACTGATAGGTCATCTAGAACTGGTAGGTTATCTTGAACAGATAGGTAATCTAGGAACAGATAGGTCATCTAGAACTGATAGGTCATCTAGAACTGGTAGGTTATCTAGGAACAGATATGTAATCTAGGAACTGATAGGTCATCTAGAACTGGTAGGTTATCTTGAACAGATAGGTAATCTAGGAACAGATAGGTCATCTAGAACTGGTAGGTAATCAAGGAAGAGACAGGTCATCTAGAACTGGTAGGTAATCAAGGAAGAGATAGGTCATCTAGGAATTGATAGGTCATCTAAAACTGGTAGGTTATCTAGGAACAGATAAGTCATCTAGGAACTGATAGGTTATCTATGAGCAAATGTTAGTTAGGTCGACTCTCCATCTTACATGTCAACGAACTGGTGTTAAATAATATTAAGACGAAACAAACAAACAAATGTCATTGTAATGTAAAATAACAATATCATGGCATCCTAGTTAAACCGAATTTCATTTGCGCACTATTATTCTATACATGCCGCTGAAATATAGCACAAAGTTCATTGATAACTAGAGTTACAACAACGTATGATTGCATATACGATATCTACGATGTACGACTTTGTTTATTATTCCAACCGACTTACAACCAAAAAAGAAATAAGTTATTTTATTTTTATTTGTTTATTTCTCGTAAAGCCGAACCAGCGAAGCAGTGAGATTTATAGCAACAGTTTATTGCAATTTATTGCTATAGTTTCAGAGAACAAAGTCTTACATACATTTATCAGAAAACATGGTCTATGGTATGTGTCATGTATCATAAACATTAATTAAAGCTCACATTTCTGACATTTGAATTTATAAACTTAATGTGTGTTGTCCTGTCCCCTACATAAATATAACCAACTTCTTCAATACAAATGACCTAAACATATCTGAGTGAATTATCAAATTATGGTTGTTAATTTGCATACTTAAATTTATGTTGAAGCCCCTCCCCGACCGGGTCCATACGGCCCTGTATTGTCGGAAGGTTGGCCAACTGTTCAGCATGAAATTGCCGTTCGCAGTGAATTGTTCTTCTTGCTTAATAATAACAACACAATTCCATTAAAGTTGATTTTAATACAAGCGCAGATTACAATTTAAAACAGTGCGTATCAAAATGAAATAGTGTGTTTATAATGAAACAATTATTTTAAAAAAGGAAAATGTCAACTGTACAATGGCTGAAATGTAAGGAAATGTCTTTTCATACACAGATCTTATAGCTAATATAAAAATCTTGAAACTTCCAGTCCAAGCATCCACACGTGCTTGTAATTGACAACTACATTTGCTGCATCATGATAGCTAGCTAGGCCATGGAAAGTGTTGGTGATTCATATCAGGCACGTATATTAGTTGTATGTTTATAGCATCTTGTGACACTTCGCAACAAATAAAGCGAATTAAATTGTTATATTGGTGCATTTCGCTACCAAGAAAAAGATTAAAGATAAATCAACATACCATATTCGCAACATAATAGGACAATTAATTATGTTCCTATATCATTGGAAAGAATAAACAAAACAAACAATACATCGTTATGTGAATTATTATACAGTTTGTATTACTAAACTTACACGCCTGTATTAGTGCATGTATATGTATACATGTATAGTATACACTATATGAATTATGTATGAATTAAATAAACGTAAACTGTGACTTTTGACACGTTACTTTTTAAGGATTCCCTTCAATCCTTCAATGGATAAACAAGTATTTAATTATTTATTTCAGTCTCATTCACATATATACAAACACAATCACATTACATATCACTGTGTCATTATTATGTGACCATTCTTATACAGTACAACTTCCGTAGAGCAACACCCTGTGGGAGCTGCATATATTGGTCGTTGTTATAGAGAGGTTGTTGCTCTACAGAGGTTAAATTTGTAGTAAATATAACAGCTTAGGGAAATTTTGAAGGTGTTGTTATAGAGAGGTTGTTGCTCTACAGAGGTTAAATTTATAGTAAACAGCTTAGGGAAATTTTGAAGGTGTTGTTATAGAGAGGTTGTTGCTCTACAGAGGTTAAATTTATAGTAAACAGCTTAGGGAAATTTTGAAGGTGTTGTTATAGAGAGGTTGTTGCTCTACAGAGGTTAAATTTATAGTAAACAGCTTAGGGAAATTTTGAAGGTGTTGTTATAGAGAAGTTGTTGCTCTACAGAGGGCCGCTCTGGAGAGGTTGTTATAGAGAGGTTGTTGCTCTACAGAGGGCCGCTCTGGATAGGTTGTTATAGAAAGGTTGTTGCTCTACAGAGGGCCTCGCTAGAGAGGTTGTACTGTACAAGTATGATCCGAGTTGGTTACCAATGGTTACCTCGGATTATTGATGTGAAAATACACATTTCAGTTTATCACTAAACAAGGTTTCCGAATACTCGGTCGTCGGCGTTCTATTGTTTTTGATTATAGAGTTCTGAAAGACGTGACGACAAACAAACAAACAACGGTTTACTGTACCTATGTTGTTTACAGTGTAACCTCTTCAAAGCAACACCCTTTGAGAGCACCTAATTATGTAGTTGCTTGTAGGTTGTTGCTCTAGAGAGGTTAAATTAATAGTTCAATCGTGCAGTGGAAAAAACATACTGTTGTTGAAGGGAGGTTGTTGCCCAAGAGAGGGTCGATGTGGTGAGGTTGTACTGTATTCACACATATTTTGTGTCAAACGATTTTCACAGTCAAAATTCGAAAATAAAACAACTGATCGAAATTAGTTAACTTACAACTGCAATCATATCATAATAAATCAAATGGTACATAGTATAAAATATCAACAAGAAATCTGTCTCAAGAAACAAAAGAAAATAATTATCCAGTCACATACTAGTACATGTATAATACGGTAGTTTATTTATTTCTAAAACGTGAATCATTATTTAATGATACCAGTTATACTGTATATCAAATAGATGTACCGTCAAACCTGTAAAGAAAGGTTAGAATCTTTGATCAGGAAATAATGAGGCTTTTATTGACATGTGGCCATTATTCCGAGGTTAATTTGCTCTAAATAATCAATGACGTTTTTGTTATATATTGGCCTTTATTCAGAGGTGGCTGCTAACACAGGTTTGACTGTAAATGATAATAGAATTCTACTTGATGGAGAAAACATATAATTAACAGTCCATTGTACCAGTGTACATTTCTCACCACTAAATGTTAACTCGAGCAAACACGAACAAATTGGTGTCAAACAACAAAATTCACTACCTAAATTAGAAAATAAAATAGTTGATTGAAATGAGTATATAATGTTACATAGAAATAATTATATGGCACATTGTTTATGAATAACATATCAACAAGTGAACTTTATTAATGAACAAAAGGGAAACATCCGTAGATCTATATGTCCCATATATTTCTAGAGTCTGTTTATTGGTAACAATTCCAAATTACCACCTGTGCTGTGTATCGGATACGCCTGCGAATAAGTCTTTACGGAGCCATTCGGAAGCCTTCGCTGCTACTCTGCCCCAATCAAACGCTTTCCCGTTCACAAGACCATGATACATGTCATTATACGGGTTGGCTGGATCCATAATGTAAGGTCCAGGCCTGTAAACATATCACTATATTATGTTACACTTGGAGTTAGCTGGCACCACTGTGGTCCGAGGTGATAGCTATCGTTTCTATAAAAAATGCTAACTATAAAAGGGAGATAACCGCGAGTGAAATTTATTATTGCAATAGGGAAATGGTCTCAATCTACTTCAAAGTTTACTTAATTCTAATCCAGTAATTATGATAATTCTGGTGGTAGATGGACTTCGAATATTTACGATGTTGATTATTATTTGAAGCGAGCAATCAAATATATCTAGTAAATTCATGGAGTCGTTGAGATATAAGCCACTTTTGAACCTATAACGTAAAAACAGTTATAACTTTGGACCAAATAACTATTTTCATGTTTAATGTCGATTTCATACAAAATATCAACAAAATAACGGACAAGAAAATGTGCCTGCCTATATCTGATAAAGAAAATATCGTGTAAATACATGTTTGACTCATACTGAATAAAAAGTCATTAACAATAATTATATCATATCATGATACAGACATGCAAGTATCCATACCCGTGTCGAGCCATATTAGCTTCATACTTCATTATTCCATGGAGCAGAATCTTAAACTTCGCATGTTTTGTTAGAGAAGTGAGCACACTATGTATGGCTCTGGTCATATCAAATGACTCAGGTTTTCTAGCATCGATCCAAGCATTCATAACAACAAGTTCCAAAGCGTACGAGCTTGGCCATGCAGTCTGACCCGGCTTCTTGTCTGCAAAACTAGGCATCTCTGGCTCCGAGCTCCCCTGAATACAACCAATATACAAATATAGTCAAACCTGTGAACACGGACCACCCTTTGGAAAGACTTTACTGACAGGTGACCTCTATTCGGAGGTCATTTCATTCTAAATAATCAATGACAGCTTCTAAAAGATCGGTATTTATTCACAGGATGGCTTTTATTCTGAATATAGATGATACACCAATAATTTTGTATTAAATAATTAAATACTAATTAGTATAGAGTATTAGCATAATAGTGATATCACATTCATCAATTCTTTATTTTATAAGATATAATCAATTAAACTTGCAAATTAAATACATGTAGTTTCTGAGGTGACATTCATATTTCAATTATCAAGGCCATGCAAAAAATACAGTATTCTGTAAGACACATGCATTAACATACATTTCCAATTTGTACATAGATTTGAAAAAGAAATCACTTTCCAACCTTCTGAGATTTTATATGCAAGTGTAAAATGTACCTTTAGCTTTTCATTTTTCCAATACTTCACAAGACGAATAAGATTCTTGACTTTTGTGGGGAGTTGTCCAATAATATCGAGTTGAAGTGGTGACAGCGATACAGAATATTCATGTATAAGTTCGTCACGGACGACGCTCATTTTCCTGTATATATCTCTGGTGCTTTCACCTGGCGTAAAAATGAATGTTTTCAATCAAATTAATTTCATTTTGTGCAACATCTACCTTATTAAAGTCTTGGAATCATTAAAAAAATAACATCAACAAACAGTATATTTCAAATGTTGTTTGATTTTTTTCATATTGAGCATCGTAATCTAAATCCAACGTCGACGTAAGCACCACACTTACCTTTCCCAATTAAATCCACGCCCGGTAATATGTCCACTTCATGTTGATGACCGCTATGACAAGGCATCATAACCTGGACCGAAAAACGTGTTGTAACTTTATGGGCTGCTCTGGTGTTATTTTTAAGAAACCTTTCTAAGTCTTTAAGAACATTTTTCATTTCGTCCATGAGTTCTTCGACATCTTTGTAGTCGTTTAGCATCATTATTAGGTCCACATCTGATTTACCTTTGACGGATGTACCTTTGCCCAATGATCCAGACTTAAAAAAATAAATTAAATTACTGTTAAATACATATCTACTATATATGTTTATGTTTGAATCTTTTACAGCAGTTTCTAAGGTAATACGTACACATTTAATTACCGGTATATCAATTCAACATAGATAGCTTGGTAACGGTACCAAATTACTTATTGGTAGCAAAATATAATTTAAGATTGACGTATTCGTTGTGGATAATGCTAGTTTATCAAGAACTGAAAGCCTTGTGGCAAGAACGTAGAATGATAATAACTGTACTTTGCGAATGCATCAATTTATTAAGATACATTTACATGTAATAAATACTAAACATGTATATACATGTACAATATATTTTAAGATGCACATTGTGACTATGATAATGCATGGTCTCACTTTCAGTTTACTATTATGCAATCAAAAAAACACTTACAACACAAAATGCAGGTGAGAATGAAAAACAAATCTTACATAGTTAACTAGAATAAATATACCGTAAATTAATTTTTAAACTGATCTAACTCGAATAAATATTGTTAAACTCAGTCTACCTTGATTATCTCCCTTGGTCTAAATGGAGAGTTTGGGCTTTGAAGTCTTTCTACGAGCTGGTGTACCACATCTTTACAACTTTTTAAATAGCGTTCGTCTGCTTGGATCTCTTGTGCAATAAATCTTTCTACATTGTTTCTATCTAGGTCGTATAGATCAGAAGGAAGTGAGCTTGCAGACATACTGTGAACAGCAGATGATCCTGTGATTAAATGATAAGCATTATATAGCACCTTTGCGCTAAAAATGTTGATCATCAATTTTATATTGATCTATATTGGTTAAATGATAGCTTTAATGACAGTTTTGAAGAACTTATTTGTATTATAACTGATATGTATTTGTAATACATAATATACATGTGTACGTTGATGGTAACAACAGTTAGTTTGATATACAATGTATCACAATTTCGAATACTATGTATACGAGTTTGCAATTAAATCAGTGGATATTTAATATTGCAGTAAAATACACGTACGTCCATGAATTCAATGATGACTTATATTTGCTTACAGACAGACAGACAGATATTTTATTCAAGACGTATACATAAGTACATAGTCTAAACACATACAGAATATATTAAATTGTCACGTCGTTTTTCATTATAAACAACTCTATGTACAACATATGTATATCATTACAAAACAATGTTTACAACCAGACTAAATTTTAGCATATACAGCGCGTGAAGTAATCCGGGATAGCTAATTGTTTAGAATCTTTAGAACTGTTTTGTATTGGTCGTTTGCGATTTTGCATTGCCGTATGATTTTGACTTGAATGCGTGTAATATTTGAATTTGTATTCACGCAATTGAATTGAAAACTATGTTCGTAGGCGGAAGGTTAATGTGGAAGCTGTTCGGTATACATGAAAATTAAAACCGACCGACTGTTGTTAAAAATGGTATTAATTTTGTACCGAACAACACTGGAAAATTCTACTAATCTCTAAGTATATTATGATAAAACGTACGAGTGTTATACGTTTCCTGAAAGATCGTTATTTAGATCAGACAAGCTTACTAGTCGTGTAATTACCACAAATCAAGAACATGACTCATAAGACGTTTATAATAAACCAACATTAAACCTGTACTGTTTCTCACTGGGACGCGGATATTCTATTTGACTTAATTAATTATGTAATTAACTAAACAATTTCCCATATCACCATACCTGTTGCATGATATACTAGTACACTCAACATCTAGATGAATGTGTCAGCCTGACACTATAGGATGGGATACTAGTTATAACTAATTAGGAATTCGCACTCATTTATTAAATTATTATTATAGACAAGGAAATAGATTCCCCAGCCGAGTCAAGTATGAAAAAAACTCGATTTACTACATAGCGCGCTAGATACAAATGTTGGACTTGTTTAAAGAAAAATGTAAGTTGCTAGCTTTAATTCTGGACTGAGTAATTATGGATGACATTAGTGCATTGAAAAAACTGCCAACGTAGTCCAACAAGTAGAGCAGCTTGTGACGGCGGGACATTTTCGATACAGCACCGTCCTTCCAGGGTAGAGGAATATCTTTAAATATCCTGAATATAAAAATATGTCATCGACAATAGATATAACGAGAAATATACATTAATGGGAGTATTTAACAAACTAGCTGTTTGTTTTCGGAACGAAGATGTATTTCCCCCACTTTACCAACTGCATGTACTCTTGACTATGAGTTAGCTATTGGTAACAGGACAGGAAATGTTGCACGCAAAACATAGTCTGATGGTGGTGAGTAATTGAGCAAAGCAATTTTACAATATATTACTGTCAAAGTGACTTCCAAGTTATGGCCCGGACTCAAAGGACAGACGAGCTTACTATTTAAGTGTGACACTGACCTCGGCCCTAGGGAGCTGACTGTAGCGCGCGACACACAGTCTAATGTTTTAAGTAAGTGTGACAAGTTATTTCACAGTTAATATAGAGCCTTTCACGTTATGATCGGACAAGAAATATGGACAGAACATAATTAAACATCACATTGTAAAAAGGCATGTCGAATGAAATGACCAGGGAATGTTGAAAGAAATGGATGTTACATAAAAAGTTGCTGTACTTCCTCATTGAAGTCCCACTACGTTGCTTCAAATAAAGTTTAACTAATTCATATCAGTACCATTCAATTCTTTGTAATATATCCTTTTTTACCCGCCGTAAACTTGTTCCTTTATTTTATTTAATGGTGCGTTACATGACTATACTCGCATATATTAGTTGCACGCGTCGATGCGCAATAAAATAAGATTCCCGAAGCACATTGCATGCTTTGTTGAATTGCTTACGATTTCGAAAAAAACAAGATATTATCTGAAATACAATTTATGTCAGCCAGCTGTCAGCGTAGTATACATTTTATAACTGAAATGCCATTTATATATAAAAGTACTGAAAGTACGCATTAAAATTGAACTAACAAATTTACTTGTACTCTAACATGGGACAGGAACAAGTTCAATAATTGCACGGCGGATGTAGGAATACGTAGTATTTTGGTCCGCCTCAAGATTCATGCGCGCCGAGCAAGTGAAGGCTATGGAAAACTGAAATATCGTTCAGTTTCTAACAATGTACATAGTACGATTAAGGTGGATCGCGGGTTTTCCTTCAGAAAATGGTCATTTTTTAGACGTCGACGTACAATAAACAAATTTTGCATGAACAACCTTTATGATATTGGCTAACGCAAAAATAATATATATAAATGATATTTCCATGGAAACCGGCCAAAAAGCGCCATCTAGCGGAGTGATAAATTTTTCGTTGATTTTCGCGTTATTTCCTGTAATGCTCCGATATTTTTGTATATTAAGTTATGCAATTCACGTAACTGCAATGTTGGATCATTTACAAATCCGAAAAAGTCACTAATGTTACATTTTGATGTCATTAAATATTAAAAGACGTCGAGCGAACTCTGTAGGGCTGGCAATTTACAATGCCAAAAAATGAGACATCTTTCTTTCAGTCGCGTCAACAGTGAAAAAACGGCCCGATGATTTTTTTTTTAAACTCAGTAGAGATTCTTAAAATAATTTGAAAGACTTTAAAAAAATATAAACATATGGTCACCGACTTCGTTTTCGCAGTTATGTAAATTGCAAAACTTAATACACAATATTATCTTAGTGATATATTCAAATAATGTTTCCATGGAAACCGCTCAAAAGCGCCACCTAGCGGAGCGATATGTTTTTCGTTGACTTTCGCGTTATTTCCTGTATACTAGGTGGCGCTTTTGAGCGGTTTCCATGGAAACATCATTTGAATATATCATTTCTGCGTTAGCCAATACATTAAAAGTTGTTCATGCAAAATTTCCTTATTGTATGTTGACGTCTAAAAAATGACCATTTTTCTGGAGGAAACCCGCGATCCACCTTAAGTAGATATAATAACGACGCTCAATTACTAACCAACAAACACGCCCTTCCGTTAATACTAATACATACCGTGGTCGTGTCTAAAATATTTATGATACACCACACATGTCGTGCTATTGGTATGTATGTTGTTTTGTTCAATGTTGTTAAATACATTGAAACAAAGATACTTATTTATTATGACAATTTAACATAATAAGTACAATTTGTGTGACAAGAGTGCCAGACACGCATGTGTTACTTGTTGACAATTTGACGGAATATTTTATTTCAATGTCATTTGTGTCTTATTCACATAATGTAAGTTAGATAATTTATGAAATGATATGTAATCTATGAACAGATAGGTCACCTACGTACAGAGAGGTAATCTATGCATTGATAGGTAATCTAGGTACAAATAGGTAGTCTATGATTAATGCATGTAGGTAATCTATGAACAAATAGGTACTCTGTGAACAGACAGGTAATCTAGGAACAGATAGGTAATCCAGGAACTAAAAGGTAAAGAACTAATATAGGCAAGATGGGAACTGATAGGTCATCTAGAACTGGTAGGTAATCTAGGAACTGATAGGTAATCTAGGAAATGATAGGTAATCTAGGAACAGATAGGTCATCTAGGAACTGATAGGTCATCTAGAACTGGTAGGTTATCTAGGAACAGATAGGTAATCTAGGAACAGACAGGTCATCTAGAACTGGTAGGTTATCTAGGAACAGATAGGTAATCTAGGAACTGATAGGTCATCTAGAACTTGTAGGTAATCTAGGAACAGATAAGTCATCTAGGAACTGATAGGTTATCTATGAGCAAATGTTAGTTAGGTCGACTCCCCATCTTACATGTCAACGAACTGGTGTTAAATAATATTAAGACGAAACAAACAAACAAATGCCATTGTAATGTAAAATAACAATATCATGGCATCCTAGTTAAACCGAATTTCATTTGCGCACTATTATTCTATACATGCCGCTGAAATATAGCACAAAGTTCATTGATAACTAGAGTTACAACAACGTATGATTGCATATACGATATCTACGATGTACGACTTTGTTTATTATTCCAACCGACTTACAACCAAAAAAGAAATAAGTTTTTTTTTTTTATTTGTTTATTTCTCGTAAAGCCGAACCAGCGAAGCAGTGAGATTTATAGCAACAGTTTATTGCAATTTATTGCTATAGTTTCAGAGAACAAAGTCTTACATACATTTATCAGAAAACATGGTCTATGGTATGTGTCATGTATCATAAACATTAATTAAAGCTCACATTTCTGACATTTGAATTTATAAACTTAATGTGTGTTGTCCTGTCCCCTACATAAATATAACCAACTTCTTCAATACAAATGAGTTAAAAAATGTCTGAGTGAATGATCAAATTATGGTTGTTAATTTGCATACTTAAATTTATATTGAAGCCCCTCCCCGACCCGGTCCATACGGCCGTATATTGTCGGAAGGTTTGCCAACTGTTCAGCATGAAATTGCCGTTCGCAGTGAATTGTTCTTCTTGCTTAATGATAACAACACAATTCCATTAAAGTTGATTTTAATACAAGCGCAGATTACAATTTAAAACAGTGCGTATCAAAATGAAATAGTGTGTTTATAATGAAACAATTATTTTAAAAAAGGAAAATGTCAACTGTACAATGGCTGAAATGTAAGGAAAATGTCTTTTCATACACAGATCTTATAGTTAATATAAAAATCTTGAAACTTCCAGTCCAAGCCTCCACACGTGCTTATAATTGACAACTACATTTGCTGCATCATGATAGCTAGCTAGGCCATGGAAAGTGTTGGTGATTCATATCAGGCACGTATATTAGTTGTATGTTTATAGCATCTTGTGACACTTGGCAACAAATAAAGCGAATTAAATTGTTATATTGGTGCATTTTTGCTATCAAGAAAAAGATTAAAGATAAATCAACATACCATATTCGCAACATAATAGAACAATCAATTATGTTCCTATATCATTGGAAAGAATAAACAAAACGAACAATACATCGTTATGTGAATTATTATTCAGTTTGTATTACTAAACTTACACGCCTGTATTAGTGCATGTATATGTATACATGTATAGTATACACTATATGAATTATGTATGAATTAAATAAACGTAAACCGTTACTTTTGACACGTTACTTTTTAAGGATTTCCTTCAATGGATAAACTAGTATTTAGTCTCATTCACATATATACAAACACAATCACATTACATATCACAGTGTCATTATTATGTGACCATTCTTATACAGTACAACCTCCGTAGAGCAACACCCTGTGGGAGCTGCATATATTGGTCGTTGTTATAGAGAGGTTGTTGCTCTACAGAGGTTAAATTTGTAGTAAATATAACAGCTTAGGACAATTTTGAAGGTGTTGTTAAAGAGAGGTTGTTGCTCTACAGAGGTTAAATTTATAGCAAATATAACAGCTTAGGGAAATTTGAAGGTGTTGTTATAGAGAGGTTGTTGCTCTACAGAGGTTAAATTTATAGTAAATATAACAGCTTAGGGAAATTTTGAAGGTGTTGTTATAGAGAGGTTGTTGCTCTATAGAGGTTAAATTAGTAGTAGATATAACAGCTTAGGGAAACTTTGAAGGTGTTGTTATAGAGAGGTTGTTGCTCTACAGAGGTTAAATTTATAGCAAATATAACAGCTTAGGGAAATTTGAAGGTGTTGTTATAGAGAGGTTGTTGCTCTACAGAGGTTAAATTTATAGTAAATATAACAGCTTAGGGAAATTTTGAAGGTGTTGTTATAGAGAGGTTGTTGCTCTATAGAGGTTAAATTAGTAGTAGATATAACAGCTTAGGGAAATTTTGAAGGTGTTGTTGGAGAGGTTGTTATAGAGAGGTTGTTGCTCTACAGAGGGCCGCTCTGGAGAGGTTGTTATAGAAAGGTTGTTGCTCTACAGAGGGCCTCGCTAGAGAGGTTGTACTGTACAAGTATGATCCGAGTTGGTTACCATTGGTTACCTCGGTTTATTGATGTGAAAATACACATTTAAGGATTTCAGGGAACTGTTTATCACTAAACAAGGTTTCCGAATACTCCGTCGTCGGCGTTCTATTGTTTTTGATTATAGAGTTCTGTAAGACGTGACGACAAACAAACAAACAACGGTTTACTGTACCTATGTTGTTTACACAGTGTAACCTCTTCAAAGCAACACCCTTTGAGAGCACCTAATTATGTAGTTGCTTGTAGGTTGTTGCTCTGGAGAGGTTCAATTAATAGTTCAATCGTGCAGTGGAAAAAATCATACTGTTGTTGAAGGGAGGTTGTTGCCCAAGAGAGGGTCGATGTGGTGAGGTTGTACTATATTCACAAATATTTTTGTGTCAAACGATTTTCAGTCAAAATTCGAAAATAAAACAACTGATCGAAATTAGTTAACTTACAACTGCAATCATATCATAATAAATCAAATGGTACATAGTATAAAATATCAACAAGAAATCTGTCTCAAGAAACAAAAGAAAATAATTATCCAGTCACATACTAGTACATGTATAATACGGTAGTTTATTTATTTCTAAAACGTGAATCATTAACTAATGATACCAGTTATACTGTTTATCAAATAGATGTACCGTCAAACCTGTAAAGAAAGGTTAGAATCTTTGATCAAGAAATAATGAGGCTTTTATTGACATGTGGCCATTATTCCGAGGTTAATTTGCTCTAAATAATCAATGACGTTTTTGTTATATATTGGCCTTTATTCAGAGGTGGCTGCTAACACAGGTTTGACTGTAAATGATAATAGAATTCTACTTGATGGAGAAAACATATAATTAACAGTCCATTGTACCAGTGTACATTTCTCACCACTAAATGTTAACTCGAGCAAACACGAACAAATTGGTGTCAAACAACAAAATTCACTACCTAAATTAGAAAATAAAATAGTTGATTGAAATGAGTATATAATGTTACACAGAAATAATTATATGGCACATTGTTTATGAATAACATATCAACAAGTGAACTTTATTAATGAACAAAAGGGAAACATCCGTAGATCTATATGTCCCATATATTTCTAGAGTCTGTTTATTGGTAACAATTCCAAATTACCACCTGTGCTGTGTATCGGATACGCCTGCGAATAAGTCTTTACGGAGCCATTCGGAAGCCTTCGCTGCTACTCTGCCCCAATCAAACGCTTTCCCGTTCACAAGACCATGATACATGTCATTATACGGGTTGGCTGGATCCATAATGTAAGGTCCAGGCCTGTAAACATATCACTATATTATGTTACACTTGGTGTTAGCTGGCACCACTGTGGTCCGAGGTGATAGCTATCGTTTCTATAAAAAATGCTAACTATAAAAGGGAGATAACCGCGAGTGAAATTTATTATTGCAATAGGGAAATGGTCTCAATCTACTTCAAAGTTTGCTTAATTCTAATTCAGTAATTATGATAATTCTGGTGGTAGATGGACTTCGAATATTTACGATGTTGATTATTATTTGAAGCGAGCAATCAAATATATCTAGGAAATTCATGGAGTCGTTGAGATATAAGCCACTTTTGAACCTATAACGTAAAAACAGTTATAACTTTGGACCAAATAACTATTTTCATGTTTAATGTCGATTCCATACAAAATATCAACAAAATAACGGACAATAAAATGTGCCTGCCTATATCTGATAAAGAAAATATCGTGTAAATACATGTTTGACTCATACTGAATAAAAAGTCATTAACAATAATTATATCATATCATGATACAGACATGCTAATATCCATACCCGTGTCGAGCCATATGAGCTTCATATTTCATGATTCCATGGAGCAGTACTTTAAACTTCGCATGGTTAGTTAGAGAAGTGAGCACACTATGTATGGCTCTGGTCATATCAAATGACTCAGGTTTCCTAGCATCGATCCAAGCATTCATAACAACAAGTTCCAGAGCGAACGAGCTTGGCCATGCAGTTTGTCCCGGTTTCTTGTCTGCAAAACTAGGCATATCTGCCTCCAGACTCCCCTGAATACAACCAATATACAAATATAGTCAAACCGCGAACTAAAGCCAATCATCGGAACGACTACTTTGGCCTTTACTGAGAGATGGTCTTATTCGGAGGTCAGTTCGTTCTATATAATCACTGACAGCTTCTAAAAGATCGGTCTTTATTCAAAGGGTGGCCTTTATTTGGAATATAAATGATGCACCAATAATTTTGTATTAAATAATTAAATATTAATTAGTATAGAGTAGCAACATAATAGTGATATCACATTCATCAATTCTTTATTTTATAAGATAAAATCAAACTTGTAAGTTGAATAGTTTCTTAGGTGACCAACGTATTTCATTTATCAAGGCCATACAAAAATACAGTATTTAATTTTAAAAGTCTGTAAGACACATACATTAACATACATGTACATGTACAATTTGTATATAGATATGAAAAAAATCACGTTCCAAACTTCTGAGATTTTATATGCAAGTGTAAAATGTACCTTTAGCTTTTCATTTTTCCAATATTTCACAAGACGAATAAGATTCTTGACTTTTGTGGGGAGTTGTCCAATAATATCGAGTTGAAGTGGAGACAGCGATACAGAATATTCATGTATAAGTTCGTCACTGGCGCCTCTCATTTGCCTGTATATATCTCCACTTGTTTTACCTGGTGTAATAAATGAATGTTTTCAATCCAATTAATTTCATAAAAATATTATACACAAACAGTATGTTTAAAAATGTTGTTTGAAATAATGAATTTTAGGAGCGGAACTCCTATAGCTATACACCAATTTTTCTACTTACAATTAAGTGACGCCTCTTACATGTACATCCGCGTTGAAAAATAGTACCACTTTTTATATTGCAGACTTTGCAGTTTTGATAAATGTTGGAGATATACTGCATGATTCAGTTGATTTTGAAAGCATGGGGAACAGTTTGGCAATTTAAACTGTAAAACTAACAAGTATAATAATTAAGTATTCATCCGCACAAAAGTTTCATACATAAAATGTTGAGGTAACAAAATTTACTACATATTGAAAATTGTTTCATTCAGTAAAGTAGTTCTGGAACATTCTATTGTCTCTGATAATATAAGTACACAAGGTCAGAAGTTCAGTACACAGTATAACAGGTGGTTTTTATTGTTAACATATTAACAGTGTACAGATCAATGCGCAGAAGGCACTGAATTTGTTTGGGTTTTCAAAATGTGCAGTAGCTTGTCATTTGTCACTGTATGTCATGACTTTTAGCATTAGGAATAGAAGTATTTCTTCCAGGCAAACAGTTAAAGTGTGTAGCTTTCCCTTGGTTTGTGGTTATTTGGCCTAAAGATGTACATTTTGTCAAGACTATAATTATATACT
Organism: Lutraria lutraria; assembly: GCA_964023205.1. NCBI lineage: Eukaryota > Metazoa > Mollusca > Bivalvia > Venerida > Mactridae > Lutraria > Lutraria lutraria. The sequence goes on from OZ026838.1 coordinate 32,105,282, forward strand.
TGACCTTCAAATTCTAATTCATAATGATGATAACACAGGCCTTTAATTTTTAAGGATGGTTATATCAACTTCGCTCCTGATAGTACTCTCAGTGCTTTGATTGTTGTTCGGTACGAACACAAGGTTAATTTTCCTACATACCGAAGAGCTTCCATTAACCTTCCGCCTATGAAAATAGTTCCAGTTTTTCAATTCAATGGCATAAATACAAATTCAAATACTACGTGCATTCAAGTCAAGAGCAGATGGCTATGCAAAATTACAAAACAGTCGTAAAAAATCTTAACAAATCTCTACCTCGGATAACAGCAATATTTACTATCAGTACACACATTTCATGGAATGATGACGCAATAACTCACGTGCTGTATATGCTAATAGTCTGGTTCCTAGCCACTATTACAAACATACAGAAGTCAGCATTGAATTCATGGACGATGCGATGATAACTGAGACAACCAGATATATGTATTTAAAAAAAAGTGGTTCATCGGGAAATCGTTTATTATTTAATCGATTAATTTAATGCATATAACGTGTAACTTTTTCTTCGAACATGTATTCGTGTATGAGATATTACATTCTGCATAAGTTCAGTATGTACAAAGGGGCAGGTAATGCAGACTATATATCATGAATCAAAGTACTGAAATCACACGGAACAGGAACAATTGCATGGCGGGTGTAGAAAAGCGTAGTACTGTGGTCTGTATCAAACTTCATGCGCGCCGAGCGAGTGAAGGCTATGGAAAGCTGAAAAACTCAGCCCAATACCTCACCCTACAAATAAATTCAACTTTTGACTGCTTTGTAGTTCCGAACAACAGCAGAACCTTTAGAGCTTTTATTTTTTTCATACTACAGTAGTAGTATTATTGAGCATCGTAATTTAAATTCAATGTCGACGTAAGTACCACACTTACCCTCCCCAATTAAATCCACGCCCGGTAATATATCCACTTCATGTTGATGACCGCTATGACAAGGCATTGTAACCTGGACCGAAAAACGTGTTGTAACTTTATGGGCTGCTCTGGTGTTATTTTTAAGAAATCTTTTTAATTTTCCAAGAACTTCTGACATGTCTCTCATGATTCCTTCGACATCTTGGTAGTCATTTAGCATCATTATTAGGTCCACATCTGACTTACCTTTGACGGATGTGCCTTTGCCCAAAGATCCAGACTTCAAAGAATAACGGGTAAAACTACTGTTAGATGCATATCTACTATCTTTGACTCTTTTAACAGCAGTTTCAAAGGTAATACGTATGCATGCAATTGCTTTTTGTACATGTATATCAATTCAACATACATAGCTTGGTAAAGGTACCAAATTACTTATTGGTAGCAAAATATAATTCTAAATTGACATATTCGTTGTGCATAATGCGATTTTATCAAGAGCTGACAATATTGCAAGTACATTGTACACAAAAAGATAACAACTGTACTTTGCGAATGCATCAATTTATTAAGATACATTTAGATGTAATAAATACTATAAACTGGTTCCCGTTGACTTGGTGCACAGCAACATGGAACGGGAACTAGTTTATAAATACTATACATGTATAATACAATATATTTTACGATGCATATTGCGAATAAAGCATGGTCTCGCCAACGGTTTACTAGTATGCAATCCAATAGAAAAGTTACAAGACAAAATGCAGACGAAATGAAAAAGATCTTACTAAATATTGTTAAACTCAATTTTACCTTGATTATCTCCCTTGGTCTAAATGGAGAGTTCGGGCCTTTCAGACTCTCTGCAAGCTCGTGTACCACAGCTTTACAGCTTGCTAAATAACAATCGTCTGCTTGTATCTCTTCTGCAATAAATCTCTCAAGATTGGACCTATCTAGGTAGTACAGATCAGAAGTGAGTGAGGAGTTTGCAGATATACTGTGACCAGCTGATGAACTTCCCCGTCCTCCTATCGTCATAGAAGCAGGGTGTTTAGCTTTCTGGTGACATTTCAAACCATTTGTGGAGGAAAATGATCTTTCACATGAAACACATGGAACTGTCCCAGAACTCTTGCGTTTTCTCCTTTTCGATTGACCTAGTCGTTGGGGTTTCTGTTCACCATGTCTCTCTCCCAAAGCTCTGAGATGTTGTTCCATGTATGCTTGTTCAAGAAACGTTCTTCCACAAGTGCAGTTGACCACATGATCACCATGATATTGACGTCGGTGACTTCTGAGTTCATCAGTGGAATCAAAACCAGTCTTATTGCAAACCGGACACTTTCTCATTCTTAATTTCTACTAAGCAAACAAAATGATTAAATTTCGATCTTAATTCTGTGGGTGAATGATATAAGCATTTTTTATACCTCACGTGATTTATTTACTATATAGTCTTATGTGACGTCAGAGGGTAACATTCCGTAATGTTACCCAGTGACATTACATTTCGGCCCGCTTTCCATAACGAAACTGCCCTCACGCGCTGACGCGATATTACCGGATGCTTGGTTTCAGTCAGTCTGTTCCGTATCATCTAGACGATTATCAAAATCTACTCGTTTGACATCCCGTTTAGCAGAAGATAATTTGACAGTGAAAGTAACTACGCTCCGTTTCAATCTCTGAAGATGACTTAAGTGTTTTAAATCAACCAGTACGAAAATAATCGTATAATTGTTAGCATGCTTGTTGCATTCTTGTCTTCCTCATTATTGTTTTGTTCGGAATAATAAAATAAATATCACATCCTACATAGGGTGATAGAACGTAATGTTCACTCTTGACAAAGTAATGTCAACCTCGGCTATCGCCTCGGTCGACATTACTTGTCTCGGGTGAATATTACGTTCTATCACCCTATGTGGGATGTGATATTTATATAATATTGATCTATATAGCTTTATTAATATTTTAAACAACTAATTAAATGATATGCTGCCACTTATGTTTGAATCTCGTTTTGTTCATTTGTAACACATAATATAAATGTGTACGTAGATGACATCAATGCTTGTACACGAGTTTCCAATTCCAACAGTGGACATTTTTTTCAGTTCAATAACATACCAGTACAAACTTCGTTGTCCGCAAGTATACTTGGTAACTTCACGATTCACACGGATCAGCGATGAAAGAAACTGCGGGTGGATTGATGTAGTGCACTGAGTTTAGTCAGACTTGGCTCATCAGTTAGTATTGTAGATCATTGATTTAACCGCCACTAAGTAATAAGCTTGTATAAGCCATCTCTGAGTTGGAGTTCTAATAAAGTGTTCACATATGTAATGGAGAAACACTACATGGCACAGAAGTGGGACAAAGTAGATTTAAGCAGCTGCATTAGTGATATAAACAATTAACCGTCTGAGCTCTATATGGTTGCCGTCTGGTCAAATCAGAAAGATAAAGAAATTAAAGCATCAACCTTGTGGCAATAATTGGACCTGATGCCTTGGAAGTGTACAATACATTTAGCTAGCGTGAGGATGATTATATAGATGGGAAAAATATGAAAATTGGGGCAATATTGTAATTCAAGACAGAATGTGGCTTTTTAAAGATATGTATTCAACACAAGGGTACAGAAGGAATTTGAGAACATTGACACATATGTCACAGAGTTGAAACGGTTGTCTAGTTCATGTGAATTAGGAGAATTACGAGATTACTTAATCATAGATAGAATAGTCTGTGGCGTCAATGTAGAAACTGTGCGTTTAAGATTCCTGAGAGAACTTGGACTTTTTACATAGCATCGGAAACGTCTGAGCAGCAAGTGCAGTCGATGACAGGCATAGCTGAAGCTTTTTGAATGCCACAAGGACAAAAAGCAATATGAAACAAATGAACGCCGACACCATGGATAAATGCACCAGATGTGATAGGAAACATGCACCGAAAAATGTCCAGCTTATGGGAAAGATTGCCATAAATGTGGTAGAAAAAATCACAGATGTGCAGAAACGGAAAAGGAAAACAGAAAGTGCATGCAGACAATACAGATACGGATAATGAAGATGACTTTTTAGGTGCTGTATATAATATTAAGGCTACGAATAATGACTGGATTATTGACGGACATATTAATAATCAAATTATTCCTGCTTTGGTGGACACTGCTGCAAAATCTACTGAAATTTAATAGAGGTAATTTTCAGTTTAGGAAAACTGAAGTGCCCTATGTTGGTTATTTGTTGACAAAGGGGAGTAAAGCCTAATCCGGATAAAGTTAGAGCTGTAGAACAAATGTAGAGCAAGATGGTAAACCTGTTGCTTCTGCATCACAAGCATTGACCACAACACAGCAGCGTTACTCCCAGATAGAAAAGGAAATACATGTACTTGCATTTTTATTCGGTATAAAAAGTTTAGACAATATATCTACGAACAGAGGGTGACAGTTGAATCAGATAGATCACAAGCCGCTAACTACAACCTTTAAACGCGTGATGCATGGAAATCCAATCAGACTATTGATGGAACTGTTTGAGTTTGATCTAATGTGACTTCCAAACCAGGGAACTGATACATTGTCAATAAATTCATTAAACGGAAATTCGAAACACTTACTCACTGGTAAAGACAAAATTGCTGGTATAGACGAGTATATTGCAATGTCTCATGAACAATGTGAACATACGAGAAAAGCAACTGAAGATGACAGAGAAATGAAACCATAAATTGATGTGCTTATGAATGGATGGCCGGAAAAACTGTGTTCCAGATGAAAAGAAAATGTATTGGAATTATACTGATGAATTAATTATCATTGGTTGACAATTTGTTAATGAAATCACAGACACTTGTTTAGTCAGTCAAAATTACCCCAACCACAACGGTCGCTCTTACCACTATAAATATATGATAACCAGCTAGAAAAAGAAAGTAGAAAATATGTTCAGGTTTTTCAAGCAAACATATTATTAAGCTAAACATTCATTGGAATCCTGTTTGACTCAGTTAAGTAATATTTGTCTTTAATCAATTTTCAAGAAAGGAATTCATGTTCATTAGGATTACACTTAACATTCTGTAGTTTTACGAATAATGAAGTACTAGTAAATCAAATTCTAACATTGCAAGCAAGTGTTAAACATATTTATAAATGAATCCCTAACTTAATTAGTTTGAACATCGTATTTCCCAAATGCGATTCGTAAACACAATCCAACATGTTTGTGAGTACTTTCGGGATAATCAGTTTGTTTCCTTTCTGATTTCATTCACCGACACTTGTTTAGTAAAAAAAATTACCCCACCCACAACGGTCGCCGTTAACACCATTACCAGATCGAAAATGAAAATAGAAAATATTTTCAGGTTGTTTCAAACTTGCGTCATAATTTCTGGCTTCTATGCAAAATTAGATCTTTTTAATTCTGTCGACAACGTTCTGTCACCAAAACTTGCCCATACACGTGTGAACTCCAAAGATTTCCAATTTACTTAGTATCGGAGGCTGCTGCATTCGAGAAAATTCTATTTTTAGACATTTTAACGCGCTTCCGCCGTGGCCTATTGTCACGTAAATGGTCAATCTCTACGCAGAGTTTTCGTTACTTTCCAATCTACACAATCTTTTGTGTAAAACGTAAGATTTTCCACTACCACACTGACCAGCCAAATTCGAATGTACTGATGAATATCGATTGTCTAGATATACATTCGAGATTTGCGTTATTAAGTTTATCATACAGTCCTAACATCGAATGTACTGAGGAATGTCGATTGTCTAGCGAGACATTCCAAATTTGCATTACTATGCTGGCCATACAGTCTGTTTATCGAATGTACTGATGAATGTCGATTGTCGAGCTAGACTTTCGCTATATCCGTTATTCAGTTTGTCAAACTGTCCACACTTCGAATGTACTAATGGATGTCGATTGTCTAGCTAGATTTACATTACTATAATGACCATACAGTCTTTTCATCGAATGCACTAATGAATGTAAATTGTCGAGCTAGACATTCGCGATTTGCATTATTATAATGACCATACAGTCTTTTCATCGAATGCACTAATGAATGTAAATTGTCTAGCTAGACATTCGCGATTTGCATTATTATGATGGCCATACAGTCTTTTCATCGAATGCACTAATGAATGTAAATTGTCGAGCTAGACATTCGCGATTTGCATTATTATGATGGCCATACAGTCTTTTCATTGAATACACTGATAAATGGCAATTGTCGAGCTAGACATTCGCGATTTGCATTATTATGATGGCCATACAGTCTTTTCATCGAATGCACTAATGAATGTAAATTGTCGAGCTAGACATTCGCGATTTGCATTATTATGATGGCCATACAGTCTTTTCATCGAATGCACTAAAAGATGTAAATTGTCGATCTAGACATTCGCGATTTGCATTATTATGATGGCCATTCAGTCTTTTCATTGAATGCACTGATAAATGGCAATTGTCGAGCTAGACATTCGCGATTTGCATTATTATGCTGGCCATACAGTCTGTTTATCGAATGGACTGATGAATGTCGATTGTCTAGCTAGACATTCGCGATTTGCATTACTATGATGGCCATACAGTCTTTTTATCGAATGAACTGATGAATGTCGATTGTCTAGCTAGACAATCGCGATTTACATTACTAGTACTATAATGACCATACAGTCTGTTTGTCGAATGTCATGATGAATGTCGATAGTCGAGCTAGACATTCCAAATTTACATTACCATGCTGGCCATACAGTCTGTTTATCGAATGTCATGATGAATGTCGATAGTCGAGCTAGACATTCCAAATTTGCATTACTATGCTGGCCATACAGTCTGTTTATCGAATGCACCGATGAATGTCGATTGTCTAGCTAGACATTGAATGTCGATGTCGATTGCACTGCCAACTTTACACACATTTATTTAACTATCCTAACCAGGAACGGACTGTAATGAGATAACAATCTGGAGTGATGTAGAATACGTATTAATACCACTTGGTGATATGATATACTGATAGTATCAGAAACTGGACTTTTAAAGATACATGTACATAATTGATAATAATTGTTTATCATTATCAAGTTAGGAATGTTTAGTATTGCTATAGATAAATGCTTCAAATAAGAGTTAAAATCAAGTAACAAGTTGCTTATAATTAAATCATAATCATGTATAATCAGTATTCTCAAAAGAATCAAGGGAGATGCAGTGTATTGAGTTTATCACTTGGCTTATCATCTTGTATAAATCATCTTTGAGTTGAAGTACTAATATACTATTAAGTGTAATAGTTTTAGACCCATTTGTCTTTAAATAAATCATTACAGAAACATAAATATGTGTCTCGCACAGCGTTCTTGAAAGCTAATGAGTCACGAATTCGAGGTATACTAAATATAAAAACAAAAAGGAATGTGACGGTTTCAAAACAGACGTTACCGTAAATAGGAAACTGAATAAACCATGAAGGACATAAGCCATTTTTAAAACAAACAAATGGTAACAATATGCAAATACATGTATAAAGTTACCTGTTATTTATTTATTGAAGATTTAACATAGTATCATCATATTATAATATAATTTTAATTTAACAAAACATGCTGTAGACTTACCTATAGCTAGGTTACTTTTGTCAATGTTTATTCAAATCGAAAATTGTACGTGCGTATTGTATCATTTACGTACTTGTGTAGTTTGTACAATTTAATCAAGTATATATTTATAGATTTTCGAAAAACAGTCAGATTATGGCAAGCGGAATGCACAATAATTCATTCGAGTATGGGCCTAATAGTTAATCACAATGTTTAAGAGAGAACCAATTGAAATGTGCTGAAACTATGGTTTAACGTATCACGTGGACGCTAAACCCTATTTTAGATACAAGTCTTAAAACCATGGATTAAGACTTAACAAATATTAACGTTAATACAAATAGATATTAATAACAATGTTCAATGCATTATTTTCTTTCTACAAGCATTCTATGCGCATGTGTATCAATTTGATATGTGAGTGAAAGTAGGCGCATGAAAGAAGTACTAGTACCTTACAAATTTTGGAAAATTTTGTTTCAGTGGACAATTAATACCAACGCCCATAGATGATCGTAAATGGCCACACTTAAAACCCATATCTTCAAACTTGTTAGATATTATATAATTAAGGATTGTGAAGTAGGTCTCCTAATTGGTTATAATTGTCCGAAGGCTTTAATGCCAAGGGAAATAATTCCTTCCGATGGTGACGGCCCCTTTGGTCAAAGGACAGACTTAGGATGGAGTATAGTCGGAATAATTGACCAAAGACGTGCTGAAAATGATGATGTAGGTCTTAGTCATAGAGTAGTTGCTTGTGAATTACCTTCCTCTATATGTAGACAAAATCAAGATATTCAAGCTAAGTCTGTGTTATTTTCAGTTAGATCATCAGTCAAGGAAATAATGAGTAATGATGTGCAAGATTTTCGTGTTTTTCCCGAAGACCAGTCCCCCTTTCCCAAGAAGATACAAAATTTCTGTCCATACTTGACAAGACAATTGCTTTCGATGATGGCCATTATGTCATGCCATTGCCGTTCAAGAACCGTAATCCTGTTCTTCCCAATAATCGATCGCTAGCGCTCACCCGCACTCTGGAGTGCTGCACTGTAGAAGATCATCAATTGCAATCAGAAAATAATAAATCAAATGACACGTTGTATAAAATCTTATCAAGAACACTGTCTCAACATACATGTACATGTATAATACGGTAGTTTATTTATTTCTAAAACATGAATCACTAATTAATGATACCAGTTATAAGTTGAATATAAAAAAAATGAACAGTCAAACCTGTGAAGAAAGGTTACAATCTTTGATCAAGAAATAATGTGGCTTTTATTGACATGTGGCCATTATTTGGAGGTCATTTTGCTCGAAATTATCAATGACGGTTTTTGAAAGATTGGCCTTTATTCAGAGGTAGCTGCTAACACAGGTTTGACTGTAAATGATAATAGAATTCTACTTGATGGAGAAAACAGACAATTAACAGTCCATTGTACCAGTGTATAGTTCTCACGATTAAATGTTAACACGATTGACGAACAAACACGAACAAATTGGTGTCAAACAACAAAATTCACCACCTAAATTATTAAATAATATAAAATACTTAATTCAAATTAGTATATTATGTTACACACACACACACACACATTATATGGCACGTTGTCCATGAATACAATCTTAACTAATAAACAAAAGGAAAACATCCGTAGATATGTACGTCCCATATATTTCTAGAGTCTGTTTATTGGTAACAATTCCAGATTACCACCTGTGCTGTGTATCGGATACGCCTGCGAATAAGTCTTTACGGAGCCATTCGGAAGCCTTCGCTGCTACTCTGCCCCAATCAAACGCTTTCCCGTTCACAAGACCATGATACATGTCATTATACGGGTTGGCTGGATCCATAATGTAAGGTCCAGGCCTGTAAACATATCACTATATTATGTTACACTTGGAGTTAGCTGGCACCACTGTGGTCCCAGGTGATAGCTATCGTTTCTTTTTAAAAAATGCTAACTATAAAAGGGAGATAACCGCGAGTGAAATTTATTATTGCAATAGGGAAATGGTCTCAATCTATTTCAAAGTTTGCTTAATTCTTATCCAGTAATTATGATAATTCTGGTGGTAGATGGACTTTGAATATTTACGATGTTGATTATTATTTGAAGCGAGCAATCAAATATATCTAGGAAATTCATGGAGTCGATGAGATATAAGCCACTTTGAATCTATAACGTAAAAACAGTCATAACTTTGGACCAAATAACTATTTTCATATTTAATGTCGATTTCATACAAAATATCAACAAAATAACGGACAAGAAAAGGTGTCTGCCTATATCTGATAAAGAAAATATCGTGTAAATACATGTTTGACTCATACTGAATAAAAAGTAATTAACAATAAATATATCATATCATGATACAGACATGCAAGTATCCATACCCGTGTCGAGCCATATTAGCTTCATACTTCATTATTCCATGGAGCAGAATCTTAAACTTCGCATGTTTTGTTAGAGAAGTGAGCACACTATGTATGGCTCTGGTCATGTTAAATGAACCAGGTTTCCCAGCATCGATCCAAGCGCTCATAACAACAAGTTCCAAAGCGTACGAGCTTGGCCACGCAGTTTGTCCCGGCTTCGTGTCTGCAAAACTAGGCATCTCTGGCTCCGAGCTCCCCTGAATACAAAGCATATACAAATAAAGTCAAACCTGCGAACTAAAGCCAATCATCGGAACGACTACTTTGGCCTTTACTGAGAGATGGTCTTATTCGGAGGTCACTTCGTTCTAAATAATCACTGACAGTTTCTAAAAGATCGGTCTTTATTCACAGGGTGGCCTTTATTTGGAATATAAATGATGCACCAATAATTTTGTATTGAATGATTTAATATTAATTAGTATAGAGTTGCAGCATAATAGTGATATCACATTCATCAATTCTTTATTTTATAAGATAAAATCAAACTTGTAAGTTAAATAGTTTCTTTGCTGACATACGTATTTCATTTATCAAGGCCATACAAAAAATACAGTATTTAATTTTAAAAGTCTGTAAGACACGTATATTAACATACATGTACAATTTGTATAGATTTGAAAAAGAAATGTCACTGTTTAAACGTCTGACGTACATACAAACACTCGGGTAAATATGCTGACACAATGTTTTAGATGAGAGTGTCATAATTATGTACCTTCAACTTTTCATTTTTCCAAAACTTCACAAGGCGAATAAGATTCTTGACTTTTGTGGGGAGTTGTCCAATAATATCGAGTTGAAATGGAGACAGCGATACAGAATATTCATGTATAAGTTCGTCACGGACGTCGCTCATTTTCTTGTATATATCTCTGGTGCTTTCACCTGGCGTAAAAAATGAATGTTTTCAATCAAATTAATTTCATTTTGTGCAACATCTACCTTATTAAAGTCTTGGAATCATTAAAAAAATAACATAAACAAACAGTATATTTCAAATGTTGTTTGATTTTTTTCATATTGAGCATCGTTATCTAAATCCAACGTCGACGTAAGCACCACACTTACCTTTCCCAATTAAATCCACGCCCGGTAATATGTCCACTTCATGTTGATGACCGCTATGACAAGGCATCATAACCTGGACCGAAAAACGTGTTGTAACTGGATGGGTTGCTCTGGTGTTATTTTGAAGAAAATTTTCTAATTTTCCAAGAACTTTTTTCATTTCGTCCATGAGTTCTTCGACATCTTTGTAGTCGTTTAGCATCATTATTAGGTCCACATCAGATTTACCTTTGACGGATGTACCTTTGCCCAATGATCCAGACTTAAAAAAATAAATTAAATTACTGTTAAATACATATCTACTATATATGTTTATGTTTGAATCTTTTACAGCAGTTTCTACGGTAATACGTTAATTACCGGTATATCAATTCAATACAGATAGCTTGGTAACGGTACCAAATTACTTATTGGTAGCAAAATATAATTTAAGATTGACGTATTCGTTGTGGATAATGCTAGTTTATCAAGAACTGAAGGCCTTGTGGCAAGAACGTAGAATGATAATAACTGTACTTTGCGAATGCATCAATTTATTAAGATACATTTACATGTAATAAATACTAAACATGTATATACATGTACAATATATTTTAAGATGCACATTGTGACTATGATAATGCATGGTCTCACTTTCAGTTTACTATTATGCAATCAAAAAAACACTTACAACACAAAATGCAGGTGAGAATGAAAAACAAATCTTACATAGTTAACTAGAATAAATATACCGTAAATTAATTTTTAAACTGATCTAACTCGAATAAATATTGTTAAACTCAGTCTACCTTGATTATCTCCCTTGGTCTAAATGGAGAGTTTGGGCTTTGAAGTCTTTCTACAAGCTGGTGTACCACATCTTTACAACTTTTTAAATAGCGTTCGTCTGCTTGGATCTCTTGTGCAATAAATCTTTCTACATTGTTTCTATCTAGGTCGTACAGATCAGAAGGAAGTGAGCTTGCAGACATACTGTGAACAGCAGATGATCCTGTGATTAAATGATAAGCATTATATAGCACCTTTGCGCTAAAAATATTGATCATCAATTTTATATTGATCTATAGTGGTTAAATGATAGCTTTAATGACAGTTTTGAAGAACTTATTTGTATTATAACTGATATGTATTTGTAATACATAATATACATGTGTACGTTGATGGTAACAACAGTTAGTTTGATATACAATGTATCACAATTTCGAATACTATGTATACGAGTTTGCAATTAAATCAGTGGATATTTAATATTGCAGTAAAATACACGTACGATAAAAAACTAAAGCATCATTATTTTTCCGGATTTTACATTTGTTTTTAAAGAGTACATGTACATGTTTTGTATTTCCGTGACATACCGACGGACAGTTCACCTAACAATTGTTCCAAAATTATGACTGTACCGGTACAAACTTCGTTCTCCACAAGTATATTAATTTTGGTAACTTCATGCATCACTCGGATCAGCGAAGAAAGAAAAAGCGAATGATTTCAGTCACCATTGTATTTAAACAAATCATTACAAAAAAAACAACACATAAATATGTGCGTCGCCCAGCGTTCTTGAAATCTGATGAGTAACGAATTCGAGGTACATTTGTATATTAAATATAAAAACAAAACAAAAAGGACTGTGACGGTTTTAAATCCTTCAAAGCAGAAAATAGGCTACCGTAAATATGAAGTTGAATCTATCACAAAGAACGTTCGCCATTTTTAAAGCAAAAACGGTAAACAGTGTGTCATATACCAATAAAGTTACCTGTTGTTTATTTATTAAAGATTTAAGATAGTATCTTCATATCAATTGAATTTAACAAAGTATGCTGTAGACTTACCTATAGGTAACTTTTGTCAATGTTTATTAAACTCGAAAGTTGTACGTGCGTACCTCCGGACTATTATTTTCGGGAAAACAACTAATGTTTTACGTATAAAGTAAGTGACGGAAAACTACACTAAATCGACTGGGTATACATAGGACTTGAGTATGTTAAATATATTTCAGTCAGATTTGTTCCGAATATCTATATCCCCTATTTGGCTTAGTGGATTATTCTGAATAATTTCGTCACGGCTCAAAAAGTATGGTCAAGCTATATACTTGGGTAGTTTGTACATATTTATAGATTTTCGAAAAACAGTCAGATTATGGCAAGCGGAATACACAATAATTCATTTAAGTATAGGCCTAATAGTTAATCACAGGGTTTAAGAGAGAACCAATCAAATGTGCTGAAACTAGGGTATAAAGTATCACGTGGTCGCTTAAAACTATACAAATCTTAAAACCGTGGATTAAAACTTAATAAATATCAATTAATGCAAATGAATATTAATAACAATGTTAAATGTACTATTTTCTTTCCACAAGCATTCTATACGCATGTCAATTTGATAAAAAAAAAATTTATGTGACTGAAATCATTAGGAAAATTTTGTTTCCGAGAATGGACATTAATACGCCGTTTTTTTCTCAAAGATATGTCAGTTATATACGGCGACCGGTTAACCAAACCGAAAACTGGACTGTATTTTAACCAGTACTTATAACTTACACTTTCATAATAATCCAGAAACTTTTCCACGTTATGAATCCACCGAGATTCGAACCTGGATCGCCGGGTTACATGTTCAGCCTGCTAACCACCAACCACTAGACCACGACCGTGACCTCTGTTCCACGAAGAACGTGCACGATGAAAAATACCATTTAATGAAATATACAAGATTCGTATAATCGAGGTTATTTTACATAAAATATGTGGGAGAATCTGGGTTGAAATTTAATTGAAGATTACACAAGGTTTCCGAATAATCCGTCGTCAGAAAATCGGGGTTCTACTGTATTTTATTATAGAGTTGTGTATGATGGCTAAAAATTTCTAACGATTCATTCTAGTTTATACTCAGATATGCTGGTGTCAAAAGCAAAATAGTATCACAATCAAATTGGAAATACAGTACAACCTCTCAAGAGTGGCCCTCTCTTGAGCAACAACCTCCCTTCAACAACTATTAATATATTTTCCCATTGCACGATTTAAGTATTATTTTATAATCATAAAATAATAAATAAAATCTTGGCACATTGTATAAAATCTCATCAAGACATCTGTCTCAAGAGACAAAAGAAAATAATTATCCAGTTACATACATAATTATATAATACGGTAGTTTATTTACATTGTATTTCTAAAACATGAATCACTAATTAATGATACCAGTTATAAGTTGTATATCAAATAGATGAACAGTCAAACCTGTGAAGAAAGGTTACAATCTTTGATCAAGAAATAATGCGGCTTTTATTGACATGTGGCCATTATTTGGATGTTATTTTTCTCTAAATAATCAATGACGGTTTTGATATATTGGCCTTTATTCAGAGGTGGTCGCTAACACAGGTTTTACTGTAAATGATAACAGAATTCTACTTGATGGAGAAAACAGACAATTAACAGTCCATTGTACCAGTGTATAGTTCTCACGATTAAATGTTAACACGAACAATCACGAACAAATTGGTGTGTCAAACAACAAAATTCACCACCTTAATTATTAAATAATATAAAATACTTAATTCAAATTAGTATATAATGTTACACACACACACATTATATGGCACGTTGTCTATGAATACAATCTTAACCAATAAACAAAAGGAAAACATCCGTAGATATGTACGTCCCATATATTTCTAGAGTCTGGTTATTGGTAACAATTCCAGATTACCACCTGTGCTGTGTATCGGATACGCCTGCGAATAAGTCTTTACGGAGCCATTCGGAAGCTTCCGCTGCTACTCTGCCCCAATCAAACGCTTTCCCGTTCACAAGACCATGATACATGTCATTATACGGGTTGGCTGGATCCATAATGTAAGGTCCAGGCCTGTAAACATATCACTATATTATGTTACACTTGGAGTTAGCTGGCACCACTGTGGTCCCAGGTGATAGCTATCGTTTCTTTAAAAAAATACTAACTATAAAAGGGAGAAAACCGCGAGTGAAATATTTTATTGCAATAGGGAAATGGTCTCAATCTATTTCAAAGTTTGCTTAATTCTAATCCAGTAATTATGATAATTCTGGTGGTAGATGGACTTTGAATATTTACGATGTTGATTATTATTTGAAGCGAGCAATACATATATAAGCTATACGTATGAATTTATAACGTGAAAACAGATATAATTTTGGACAAAATAACTATTGTCGTACTTTATGTCGATTTCATACGACAAACTTTGATGATATCAACAAAATAATGGACAAGAAAAAAATTTGACTACCTATATCTTATATGGAAATACATGTATGTCTCATACTGAATAAAATAGTCATTAAATTACTCGTATATTTATCATACAAACATGCTAATATCCATACCCGTGTCGAGCCATATGAGCTTCATATTTCATGATTCCATGGAGCAGTACTTTAAACTTCGCATGATTTGTTAGAGAAGTGAGCACACTATGTATGGCTCTGGTCATATCAAATGAACCAGGTTTCCCAGCATCGATCCAAGCATTCATAACAACAAGTTCCAAAGCGTACGAGCTTGGCCATGCAGTCTGACCCGGCTTCTTGTCTGCAAAACTAGGCATCTCTGGCTCCGAGCTCCCCTGAATACAACCAATGTACAAATATAGTCAAACCTGCGAACTAAGGCCACCCTTTGGAAAGACTATTGTGACCTTTACTGACAGGTGGTCTTTATTCGGAGGTCAATTCGTTGTAAATAATCAATGACAGCTTCTAAAAGATCGGTCTTTATTCACAGGGTGGCCTTTATTTGGAATATAAATAATGCACCAATAATTTTGTATTGATCAACTAAATATTAATTAGTATAGAGTATTAGCATAATAGTGATATCACATTCATCAATTCTTTATTTTATAAGATAAAATCAAACTTGTAAGTTGAATAGTTTCTTAGGTGACCAACGTATTTCATTTATCAAGGCCATACAAAAATACAGAATTTAATTTTAAAAGTCTGTAAGACACATACATTAACATACATGTACAATTTGTACATAGATTTGAAAAAAAATCACTTTCCAAACTTTTGAGATTTTATATGCAAGTGTAAAATGTACCTTTAGCTTTTCATTTTTCCAATATTTCACAACACGAATAAGATTTTTGACTTTTGTGGGGAGTTGTCCAATAATATCGAGTTGAAGTGGAGACAGCGATACTGAATATTCATGTATAAGTTCGTCACTGGCGCCTCTCATTTTCCTGTATATATCTCTGGTGCTTTCACCTGGCGTAATAAATTAATGTTTCCCATCAAAATAATTTCTTTTTTTTTTAAACATTTACCTTGTTAAAGTCTTGGAATCATTTAAAAAATAGCATACACAAACAGTATATGTTTGAAATGTTGTTTGACCTTTTTCATATTGAGCATCGTAATCTAAATCCAACGTCGACGTAAGCACCACACTTACCTTTCCCAATTAAATCCACGCCCGGTAATATGTCCACTTCGTGTTGATGACCGCTACGACAAGGCATCATAACCTGGACCGAAAAACGTGTTGTAACTTTATGGGCTGCTCTGGTGTTATTTTTAAGAAATCTTTTTAATTTTTTAAGAACATTTGGCATTTCGTCCATGAGTTCTTCGACATCTTCGTAGTCGTTTAGCATCATTATTAGGTCCACATCTGATTTACCTTTGACAGATGTACCTTTGCCCAAAGATCCAGACTTCAAAAAATAAATTAAATTACTGTTAAATGCATATCTACTGACTACTATATGATATATGTTTATGTTTGATTCTTTTTACAACAGTAAGGTAATATACATGTACATAAAATTATTTCAATTCAAAAAATTATTATAAATAGCTTCGTAACGGTACCCAATTAATATATTGTTAACAATGTATAATTTCAAATCGGCATATCCGTTGGACATACATTTTTTGTAATTAATGCTAGTTTTTCTGAAATGAAATGAAGTCATTGTTGCAAGTACATAGATAAGAACTGAACTTCGCGAATGCATCAATTTAATAAGACACATTTACACGCACTATATAATTATATAATTATTATATATATATATATAATAATGAAAAATAATCAACATTCCGTAGGTATCATATATTATTTAATAGCCGATCGGTTTCGTCATTATAGACTCATCAGGGCAATAATATAGTCTAATGACGAAACCGGTCGACTATTAAATAATATATAATACCTACGGAATTTTGATTATTTTTCATTATTAATTTACTTGATTCGGATATTTTTTTACATTTTATATATATAAATATATGGCTATATAAGCTAGTATATACTATCTATATAATACATGTACAAATGTACATACACTATAGTTTATCATGCTTACTGCGAATAAAGCATGGTCATCTTCGGTTAATGTAATCAATTTAATTACAACATAAAATACAGACAAGAATAATACACGTAGAATAAATATTGTTAAACTCAAGTTCTATACCTTGATTATCTCCCTTGGGCTAAATAGAGACAGACTCCCTGCAAGCTCATGTACCACAGCTTTACAGCTTGTTAAATAACAATCGTCTGCTTGTATCTCTTCTGCAATAAATCTTTCTAGATTGGAACTATCTAGGTAGTACAGATCAGAAGGAAGTGAGGAACTTGCAGATATACTGTGGCCTGCTGATGAACTTCCCCGTTCTCCTCCCATCAAAAAAGCAGGATGTATATCTCTCTGATTACAATTCGAACCATTTGCTTTACTCCTTCTCGGTCGACGCCGTCGTCGGGTTTTCTGTTTGCCATGTCTTTCTCCCAAATCTCTGAGATGTTGTTCCTTGTATGCTTGTTCCAGAAACGTTCTTCCACAAGTGCAGTTGACAACTAGATCACCATGGTATACACGTCGGTGACTTCTCATTTCATCAACAGAGTCAAAATTAGTCATGCGGCAAACCGGACACCTTGTCATTCTTTCAACTAAGCAACGAAAATGATAAAACTTCGATCTTAATTATATGGGTGTATGATATAAGCATTATCAACTGAACACTCAGTGTACGAACAAAATATTCATCATCTATATACAAAATATTCATCATCTATATAGCTTATATTGATGTAATAATATTTTAAACATCTTATTAAATGATAGACTACCATTTATGAACTCGTTTTGTTATTTTGTTACGCATAATATAAATGTGTACGTAGATGATATCAAAGATTCATTTGAAATATCAAATTTTCGAATACAATGTGCACGTATAAATTTGCAATTAAAACAGTGGGTCTTTAATTTTGCAGTACAATACACGGAAGGTATCTAATACATTATTATTATAATTATTTTTTCCTGGTTTTACTTTTGTTTTCACCAGTATTTCCGTGACATACTAGCGGAAAGTTCGACTAACCGATGTTCCAAAAGTATGACTACATAACATTACAAACTTCGTTCTTCGCAAGTATATATATTTAGTAACTTCATGAATCACTCGGATCAGCGAAGAAAGAAGGAGCGAATTAATGGTTTTAGACACAATTGTATTTAAACAAAGAATATTACAGAAAACATATAAGTATGTGCGTCGCCAAGCGTTCTTGAAAGCTCATGAGTCACGAATCCGAGGTACGTTTGTATATTATAAATATAAAAACAAATAAAGGACTGTGACGGTTTCAAATCCTTCAAAACAAACCGTGAATATGCTACCGTAAATACGAAACTAAATCAACTATTAATAACGTACGCCACTTTCAAAGCAAAAAATGGTTAACAATATATCAATATATATAAAGTTACCTGTTTTTTTTATTAAAGATTTAACATAGTATCTTAATTAATTCATATTAATTACTTTAACAAAATATGCTGTATACTTACCTATATGTTACTTTTGTCAATGTTTATTCAAATCGAAAGTTGTACGTGCGTACCTCCGGACCGTTGTTTTATAAGGACAACAATTTATGATTATGCATTAATGGAGTCTGTTTAAGATCAATAAATTTTCTAAAAATAGTCATATGCAGTATTCTTCAACAAAAAGATCGAGCGTAGCTAGAGAGAGCACTGACGTCACACACCCAGATTCATCATTATGCATTTTTGTATCTATAAATTTATTTATAAGGCCTTATGATTTAATACAAAAATGCATAATGATTCATTATTGAGCATGGCAAAGAATTGATCTAATGTGTATATTAGGAATGCTATATTACAGCATCCCTGTGCGTATATATACATGAATTTAGACGAAAATATATGGACGTCGACATGATAGATAACGATGATTTAAAAAAGATAAGATAAATTTGTATACATTAGATCATTTTTAAAATCTCTCATATTTCAACACGTATTGATTTATATAATTGCGTTAGCCGTCGACTTGATCTATGTGACATTCTCCTATTTCAGACGACCGTACGCTAAATAACTATTGTAACTTATTGTCCCTGTCTATCTGTATGCCTTCATAAAACTTTATCCTCGTAGTTGGACTGGTTTTCAAGTTCGTTATTCTTGTCATAATTAATTTACATACTTTTGGTAGATTTTTTATTTGGCTATAGCTACATGATAGATAGATATTTTATTTAATTCCAAAAGGCTTTAAAGCCCACAAGGATATACACAGCACAATACAAACAGTGTGATGCAATACAATGAATTATACAAATATATTATTACATTTAACAATATTATGGAGAAGATCAGAATATAAAGTAGCCTTATAATAATTCTTCTACATGTACAACCCGGCAGTTTACCGCATAAACTGGTTCCCGTTGACTTGTGTGTACAAAGCCAACAGGTACGGCCTAAATTTTCCAGGACGCTGATTGGTCAATTAGATTGGAATCCGGGCAGAATTCTGCCCGGGGGTTTTCGCGAGACTTTGCGTTATCGACGAACATTTCGCGCGTAATTTAAATAATATAAGATATATATATGAGAACTGATCGAATTGCTATTATCTGATCTTCGTCTTTCAGAGTGAAACTATCAATAATGTTTCATTTAAATACACACAGCCTACTCCTACATGTAATTCGAAATGGACTACTGACGTTTAAAAAAGAAAAATATTAAGTCTTTTTTAAAAATCGGTGTTAGAGAATATTTTGTCACCTCTGTAGATTTTTATAGTTTTAAAAAAAATATGCTTTTGATTAAATTGCAGTATCACTTCTTGTCTTCATGAACTAATCACCGAACACATTTGCAACTTTTGGGGTTTTTAATAAGATTTTATAATAATTATTATTTATGTAATTATGCGATGCTAATAGCAAAGCAATTCACGTTCTATATGTTTAAAACATTTAATTAAGAAATAAAATACCGACCATTAAAAAAATTTAAGAAATATTTTTAAAACCAAGTTCTCGATCACGGTCGGTGTGTGAGAATTTTTTTCACTTGTGTAGATTTTTATAATTTTTATTATTATTCGTTGAACTGTAAAATAACATTAATCACCGTATGTATATAAGTCCTTGTCACCGTACATTCTTATAAAATTTCTATAAATATGTGATGCTAATAATAAATCTAAAAGTCGTGCCATCTCTGATTCTGGACTACATGTTTTAAAATTAATTAATGCAAACAATATAGTTGATAATCAATGGACCGGTATATATCATAGTCTCAATTTCAATACATGCATTGATAAAATCAAGATAAGTAGCCAATTAAGAAGATGTTACGCAATATTATGTAACACGACCGTCTCACTTCCTGTACCCTTATAAGGGAGAAATATTTTATGGATCATTTCACCGAAGGGGGTCAATATATTCTTGAGCACTTGTGCCTGATACCGTGTTAAATTTACAATATACAACATAGATCATAATCTTACTCTTAATTTAATTCAGTTCTGTGTAGGTCTTAACGAAAAGAAATTCAAGTAACAAAAAAATAACTTGACATATACTGATATACATTTCGTATATCAATATTTTAATTGTAAATAAAGAAAAATATGTTTTAAAGGAATTGATACATATTAGACCGAACGATGCATATATTTATACATATGATTTTTTAAAAGAAAATCATCTTACAACAACAAAAAATAAATCAAGGCATTAATTGATATTTTTAAGATTTATAGGATTATTCTTTAACGAATATTCACATATATAGTAACCGTAGGCATCTATTTCTTTTAAGTTATTTTGAATAAAGAGTATACATGAGGTATTCAGACATTAGCACTAACATTATCGGTTACACGGAAATCCCCGATGTTTCTCGAATGAACATCAACCAATGAAATAGCTAAAACGGGTTGACCAATCAGATCGCTGGATATTTTAGACCGTACCTGTTCCTTTGGTACACTGCATCATGGAACGGGAACCAGTTTATTTACCGCACCGACGTGCAGGAACGTAACACCTAACATTTAACCTCACGAATCGCTCAATTTCATTGGCTAATTTCTACACACCTCCTATTATTATACATTCGGATAATCTCTGTAGTAGTCCACCGTTTTTTTGTAATGTCCGAGATAGAGGAGATATAGTTGTCTGACATAAACAAAGTTGCTGTTGGAAGATCTTTATCAGGCGAATCGTACGGTGTCAAAATGACACACAGCGAAAAACGTACACATTGGTTCAAAGAGGGAGCGATTGGCCTTGGAGGTAATCGGGCTTATTTTTATTCTTTATCCTAAATGTTTAATGTTCCGACTGACCTAGTAAACTTCGCAGAATATTGTATATGGGTCGTTAACTAATGTAAGCTGAGAATATATATACCTCCAAAAAACTGGAATCAGCCGTGCTCAAACAAGGGTATTAATTCTAGTAACTATGAAAAGTGTCAAATTATTCCTACTACTTTGGAACATATGCATGCATCATTGCACATGCATGCATTGCACATGTATGTGGTACATTAGTCGAAGGGGCTTTGACGATGATACGTTTGCATTGCAGTTCATCGTCAAAGCCACTTGTTCTTTAAAAGCTAACAGGTAAACGACTCAATCTGAGTCGCGTTCGTTTTCCTATTTAACGCACAAATTTCCGTTAAACTTGTGTACAATTCGATGAAATATAGTATAATCTATCAATATGACCAAAAATATACCTTCAACAGACGAAAGTTATCAAATATTTTGCCGATGTTTCATACTACCCATAATTTCAAAATTTTCCTCGTAAATGCTTTGGATTAAGTCCGTAGCATTCCGGAAAGCATGTAAATTGATCTGATTCAATAGACGCATGAACAAGCGTCTTAAGCTGTTGACTTTTTAAGAGGACAATTCCATAACTAAAATGGTCAACAAGACGAAATAAAAAAGACCAATTTAGTTATGGGACCCAGAACTAGTGGTACATGTGCATTATCATACATATAGACAGCAACCACATGTCTAGACTAAGAGTGTTAATTACATCTAGGCAGCATGATGCCGCACTCTGCCCTTTTTCATTGCCCTATACCTAACCTGCCCTAACTTCTTCTTTACACACATCAATTAGCTTGGTTTGTGTCAGACATTAAACAGCAAGCTAGCAGATCACATGTGCAGTCCAAAACACAACATATATGGACGGTTCCAATTGGTAGCGGTGCATATACCCAGTGTAGATTACTTGGTTTTCATAAATTCATAAACAGAAAATATGTGAAACTTAATGCTGCTGCTTACTCTGCACATCAGCAACAAAGGTGCCGATCAAATTCCTTGATGATAATGTAGTGATAGTAGGAATATTGGCTACATTTAATAAACATACAGTTAAATAGTTCCCACATCTACAATAATTACCTCCCTTAGTGGCCATCTTGTTTGGCAAATTCAACAGGCATTGATAGAAGATATTTATATTTTTGTTTTGATAATTTTAAATATAGGATATTAATATGTGACAACTACATTTTCTTAAACCTGATGTACTTATGGCATTCACAACTTCATGATTAAGTTAACTTTTATAAAATCAGTTGTTTAATAACCAATTTTCAGAATTTTTCTATTAAGTGCATAAGAAATTTGCCTAGCAAGATGGCCGCCAAGGGAGGTAATTTTGTAGATGTGGGAACTATGTATTGGGTAAAAGTTTTAGCAATGTGATTGAGTGTCCATCTCCAGTGCTAGGGGTCCTGGGTTCAATCCCCAGTGAGGATCATGTATTTTTCTCACTTAAAATACTTGAAAGAAAATCCCCCCCCCTCACACACAACAAAAATTTAATAGTTTAATTCACACACATAGTAGAGCTTTGTTAGTTGTTAAAGATAGCATTAACTATACCCCCACAAACGAAGTTTGAGAGGGGGTATATTGGAGTCACTCGGTCGGTCGGTTGGTTGGTCACTTGGTCGGTCCGCCCGCCCGCATAAAGTTTGTGGAGCAAACTACTTCCACATTTTTAAAGCTATTGCAATGAAACTTGAAATATGTTATCACCATCAAGTGTAGACACAATTTTCATGCCCAGCGATTCACTCATTGCTGAGTTATGTCCCCCTGAACTTAGCCGTATAGTGTACTAATGCAGTATCAGTGTCAAAGCGGCGGCGGAGGTATTAGTCACATCTGTGACAGCTCTAGTTTCTCTAGGAAGGAATACATGCTATAGAATCTTAATAAGTTCCAACACACTCATCAAAATTTAGATCATCAGAAGCTATTGAATTTGCTTAACCAATTAATCTCTTTCTGGTTTCAGTTTTAACCATCCTTGAGTATATGCAGCATGTTAATCAGTAAAGATGTCTCTCCATTCAAAAATGCCACCGGTATTTTCATCTGCCATCACACACTGGACATTTGGTCCAGTGAAAATGCAAACTTTACAGGACAGAATGAACTAATAGTAGACCAAAAAGTGTACACACAAAATTTCATATAATTTTGCTGAAAACATATTTTTTGAGAGGGATTAAAATATATATTTTTTTGGTTCTGAAATATGATAAAATTGTCACTGAAAAATTTACTGGACTGTTGGACCATTCACCTTTTTAGCTCACATGTCACAAAGTGAGCTATTGGGATCACTCTCCGTTCGGGGTCGTGCGGTGTGCGTCGTCAAATTTTATGTTGTGACCACACTAGGGGCCACATTTTTAGCTCAATTTTAGCAAAACTGGGTCAGAACGTTAATATCAACAAAATCTCGGACAAGATCGATATTGGGCCATTTTGGGTAAAAAACTAGGTCACCAGGGCCAAATAAGGGAAAACCTTGTGAACACTTTAGAAATCACTGTTTTGACTGGATCTTCATGAAACTTTGTCAGAATGTTTATTTTAATATTATGTAGGTCAAGTTTGATAATGGGTCATTTCCGGTGAAAAACTAGGTCACTAGGGCAAATTGCTGGAAAACCTTGTGAACACTCTAGAAGTCACTGTTTTGATTGGATGATCATGAAACCTTGTCAGAATGTTTGTCTTCACAATATCTTGGACGAGTTCGAACATGGGTCATCTTGGGTCAAAAACTAGGTCGCTAGGTCAAATCTTATGAAAAACCATGTTAACACTGTAGATTTCACAGTTATTATTGGATCTTCACCAAACTTTGTCAAATCGTTTGTTTTAATGATATAACGGTCAAGTATAAATTTGGGTTATCTGGGGTCAATAACTAGGTCACCAGGTCAAATCTTAGGAAAACTTTGTTAACACTGTAGATGTCATAGTTCTAATTGGATCTTCACCAAACCTTGTCAGAATGTTTGCCTCAATGATATGTGGGTCAAGGTTGAACATGGGTCAGCCGGGGTCAAAAATTGGGTCACCAGGTCAAATCTTAGCAAAAAATCTTGGTCAAAAACTAGGTCACTAGGTCAAATCTTATGAAAAACCATGTTAACACTGTAGATTTCACAGTTATTATTGGATCTTCACCAAACTTTGTCAAATCGTTTGTTTTAATGATATAACGGTCAAGTATAAATATGGGTTATCTGGGGTCAATAACCAGGTCACAAGGTCAAATCTTAGGAAAACCTTATTAACACTGTAGATGTCAAATTTTGATCGTATCTTCACCAAACCTAGTCAGAAACTTTGTTAACACTGTAGATGTCACAGTTCTAATTGGATCTTCACCAAATTGTCAGAATGTTTGTCTTATTTATATGGAGGACAAATTCTAACATGGGTCATCTGGGGTCAAAAACTAGGTCACCGGTTCAAAACAATGTTTTAATGAGTGAACAGTGATTGTCATGTGAGCGATATAGGGCCATCTTGGCCCTCTTGTTAAATTTACTGGACCAATAGCCATTGTGTTAAAGCTGCCAGCTCCTTGTGACGAACCAATACCCCGGACGAAAACCGTCCCAGTGTTTTAAAACCTAGGTGGACGAACCCCCCCCCCCTTACCTTTTTCAAAGCAGACGAAAAGCCACCTATGTTTTTTCAAGGCAGACACCCCCCCCCCCCCAGTGTTTTTTAGATGGGCTGTAATTCAATGTTACAAATTTGTTAATACACATGTATGAAACACAATATAATATACTAGTACATGTAGCATCATTGTTTAACAATATTTTTCAAACAGGAAAATTACATGCAGTCTGGTGAATCTGGTAAACTTGTGAAAGTAAATAGTTTTGTATTGTATTTTCATTCTTTTTTCTTTTTAAAATTCTCCATGGCACTTAATGCTAAATGATTATATTGATAATGACAAACTGTAAGATATTCACTCAATTTCTAACTTTTAATTGAGCAATGAACTCAAGTGATTAAATAAGGGTTATATGATAAAACAAACACCAATGGACTAAAAATGATGAAACAAGTATATATTTTCAAATGATTTAAAATACATTGTAGTTTGAATTATTGGAAAGAGTATATTTATTTTACTAGAACTGGAATATATTTTTATAATGTATAATTTGTTATATATATCTAGCTTTGTTCACTTTAAAAAAGTCAAAGGGGGGTTTTTGTCCGCCTTGGTAAAAACCAATAGGGGGACTTTTGTCCGGGAGGGTTTTTTGTCCTACATTCGGGTAAGATAGTACTTGGCTTGATGCAGTCAGGAAAAACTTTTGTTAGATAATTATACAACATATTACTATAACATAGATATGTTCATCTGTTGTAGTTGGTGTACTTTATGGTTTAACCAACACATGTGTGGGGCACCCATGGGACACTTTGAAGACAAAGATGCAAGCACAAGCTGGGTTTGAAAAGACTGGAATGTTCCAGACATTTTATAAAACACTCAGAACTCAAGGAGTAGTGGGCCTTTATAGGTATAGTTGTATTTGATTTCATCTATTATAATCACACTTTAAAAATAATGAGAAGTGGTCCTTGTTGGAGGTAGACTTTATTGAAACAATACCTGTAATCATGAAGATTGTAAAACGTTAGATTTGCATGATATTGGTAGATAACGGGAACTTACAATGAAATAATATATCTCCTAGTGATTTCTCCTAATAATTATAAGCTCTTAAAAATAGCTCCTAATAATTGCTCTAAATAATAATTGAAAATGCATTGATCCAGTGAGATGGTAATTTGCATTTAATCCTTTCACTTCTTCTTAAGGTACTGGTATTATTTCAAAGAAGTTATAGCCACAATTTCTATTTCTGTCTATGCAATAGTTTAGGTTTTATAATTTGTAATCATTTAATTGTACTCAAGGATGTGCTCAAAGGAATATTAGACACAATCACAATTCATTGATTCAGTAGATTGTTTTTCTCTTTTTTTTATAATAAATTGTTATATTTTTTCTCAGAGGATGTATTCCACCATTGTGGGGATCAGGAATATACAGATCTATGCAGTTTGCTGTGTTTGAAGGAGTGTAAGTTTTGGGGACAGATATATCTTATCTAATTCTAATTGCGTGTACAGTGATTTTTATTTAATTTTCAAAACTGTCTCAGTCCTGTGGCTTTCTGAAGGGGAAATTAAGAGCGAAATGAGAAAAAGAAAACATATGAAATAAAAAACCTTGAACTGAGAGTGTGACTATGTTGGTTTTATAATGGCAGCTTCCTGTCTTTCAGTCCTCTAAATTGATTTACAAGCTGGTCTAGATCAACTGCTGTAAAGCCATGGTTCTGGTGACCATTGCGCATGATGGCATCCAGGTCAGCCTATTCTTCTTCCTGGCATTATTTGGCAATTTAAAGGCCAAATAGTCCAAATTGACTCAAAGGACAAAAAAAGGAAAACTCTCTTGTTCTATTGTGGTCCTTTGAATTTTGTGGGTTTTTTTTTCAATTTTTGAAATCTCGGGAAAATATATACTTTTTAGACAGGGGAACGGGCCCAACTCAGTCCAAATTCACAGGAATTTAAAATATGAATATGTAAAAATGATGTTGATTAGCCAAAGTCTTAATACTTGTTTGATAGGAATAAAAAGGTACACTAACTATTCAGATCAAATAATGTTACATATTATTACATGGTAAATACCATGCAATGAGGCATACTTTTTACTATTGATATGAGAGATTGGTAAACAGCTACCTAATACAGAAATAAAAGTGTATGCTACATCTGTATATACATTTTTACTTCAATAGATTTGAGAATTTAATTTATTATTTATATATGACACCTATATCATACAAACATGTTTTCATTAATCCATTTATTACAGTAAATATACAACAGATTTTTTTATTTTAATTGTTTATACCAGGTATACCTACCTGGACAACCAAACTATGAAGCATGAGATTCCGGGCACAGCTGGTCTACAACTGTAAGTTATCCTGTAGCCAAAATCCTATGGGAAAATCTCCATATAAAGACCACCTTTTGAGACCAAATAATTTGTCCATAATATACAGATGGTCTCATTATTCAGTTGATTAACAGAGGAAATGTTGAAAACCAGTCTGACAAATAGTGGTCTTTAAAATAAGGTGGTTGTAGTATTGAGGTGATTGCTATGTGAGGTTTAACCATTGTCTCCATGTAGCTTCATTTCATTCACAATTGTAACAATATGCTAATTTACCGGACATTTAAGTATTTTATACTTTTTACGATTCTATAACCTTTCTTTGTTCTCAGAAATTTTAAAACTTTGCTATGCTCTCAAGTGTGACAGTAAAATAAGATCAATGATTACTGTCATACTTAAGTATTGATATTGTGAAAAGGTGACAGTTTTCTTTATAATTCACCTGCATTATTGAAACCTTATTCATACAAGAACTATTCATCAAATATTGCATCAATGTGTTCATATTAGTGTTCAGATGTTTCATTGTCTTGCAACACTGACCACAAAATTTGTTAAGAATTTTTCTTAATTGTTGAATTTTTCATGAGTATCCAACTACCTCCAATTCCTATCTAATGATCTGTTCCAGGAGAGTGATCATAGCTGGGGGTGTGGCATCAACATCTAGAGCTATAATAGAAACACCGTTAGAATACGCTAAAGTAAGCTAGAACTGTTTTGCTTGAGACACTTAATTAGTACAGGCTTAGGTTGTTTTGCTGTTATGCAATCCATATTCTTAACAGTGGATGGTGGATCATCATAAAGATTATGCTTAATGTACTGATAATGAATTGCTGGAATAAAAGAATGAGATCAAATTTGTCGAAAAATGGTATTTTGACGAGTGTCAGGTAACTGCAAACCAAAATATTTTATAAAATATATTGAAATTTTGTACATAAGTACAGTTTTTCTTCAAATTATTGTCTTTATTTCTGAATAATTATGTAAATTATCTTTCAGGGCCCCATTCTATCAACAATGCGTAACTTACGAAAGATTGTAAGCGTAACTTTGTATTTACATCAATATTTATTATTCAGGTTTTTATGTACCGGTCTATGAACAAGGCTCGGATTATGTTTTTTTGGGCCTCTTGGTATTATATGGATAAAATTTCAAGGTCCTGTGCCTAAATGGTGTAAAGTTACGCCCCACTTTACGCCAAAAATACGTCAATATTGATAGAACGGCATTTATGTTTAATTTCCAACTTATGCCAAAGTTACGCTTTTTTTAATGCGTAAGTACGTTGATAGAATGGGGCCCAGGTGTAATAATGCATAAGTTTGTGAAAGTATCATGTGTTTTATAAGACAAGTCATTGAAAAATCATGCTTTCTAAGTTCAATTTGTGTGTTTGCATTATGAAACTGCATGGGCCTTAGTTGTTCAAGATATTCTCATTGACTGTAAGGAACAAGAATCATTATTATTTAGATTATATTTTATATAGAGTTTTAAACGTGACTTAGCATTGTAAGAAGTAGAAATTAAATTACTTCTGATTTTGTCTTGGACATAAATGTAATTTGAAAAAAATACTAATATAAAATAGTATTTTTAGTGTTTTTTTTTATTATCATATCTATGTAGTGCTAGTTCTAAGATGATAGCAACATTATGCTACATTATTGAGTTTTATATTGATGCACACCTATTTAAGTCTAAACTGTTAAAAATAATAGCATCAGCCTAGCTTTATAGAACCCTTGCTTACAGTATACTCTATTGGTAAACTTAGATATAAATTGTTCTAAAATTGTTCTGAACGTTTTATACTTCTGCGTTTCCATTATCACAGATTCGAAGACAGACACAACAGTCGTGGGAATTACGGAAAGTATACACAGTAAGTTCTGGTCCTTCATTGTCCAAGTGTTGTACATGTATATCACTGATTTATACTGCTAAATTTATAATGAATTATTCAATCTAATATAAGGCTGAAAACAAATGTAAGTTTGTTTGGACTGTACCTACCTACTCACAAAAATCCTAGCAAATAAATAAAATAAATATTTTGGGGGCATTTTTTGCTAAAGTTATAGAGTAAAAAAATCCCAACCTACCTACCTACCCAGTGCTAAATTTCTGGGTTGGAGCACTTGAAACAAACTTATTTTTATTTTCAGCCAAATGATCAGTCTGGTTGATGTCCATGAAATGTGATTCTGTGAAAATAAGTTGCTTCTATTACTTAAGAGTTATGACCCTTTGTAAAATTCAAGTCCTCTACTGTCCATGCAGTTTTGCTCCTTATCAGAGTACAACTAAATATAATCATGCAGTATTTCTAGATAGAAATTTTTGCCTCGATCACCAAATTAGTTTTTGCCTTACTTGTAGACTCAAATGGTAAATTCTTGGTTTTGACATTCACTGTAAAAATGTTACAAATGAATTACGTCTGAAGTATTCATATTAGACCAAACTGTGATATTGGCCGCATGTCATCTTGCATTTGATAATGGTGTTTATAATGAGTGGTCTTATTAATGATCTATAAGTAAGGTTTTAATGTATTTGTTCATTTTTATATGTGATATTCAGGGTTTTGGAATAACATGGGTGCGTACTATGGGTCTGATGACGTCCTACTTTATCCTTGTGGATACAGGCAGACGGAACTTTCCGGAACATTTTAAGCGGCCCATACTTGGACCATTTCTGATCTCTGGTTTGGCAGCAACGTTAAGTTGGTGGTTAGTGTGGCCATTTGAATACATGAAGTCACAGGTCCAGAGTGGGTATGGAGGGTAAGTCTTTGTTTTAAAGTTGATTTAATTGACAACATGTAACCTGCTGAAGCTGCTGTACATCTTTTTGTGTATTATGATTATTAGCTGTGAGCATATTCTTTATTGTAATTATTAAGAGAATTCCTTCTTATGGATGAAACTATGACAGTCTTCAAAATTTGCATTAATGATTTTTAAAGTACAGTCAAACCTTAGAACAAATGCCACCTTTGGGAAGGACAAGATATGGCCTTTATTGCTAGGTGACCATTATTCGTAGGTCATTTTGATCTAAATGACCTTTATTCACATGTTGGCCTTTATTCGGAGGTGGCCGCTAACACAGGTTTGACTGTTAATACAGATCGTAAGCTAGAAAATTCATTAATGAAATAATAAATTTTAACTATGTTTAATGAATAGAATATTTAAACTACTTTCAGTTTGATAACTCATCAAGATCCTACTTAATTGAGTCATATTGAGATCTGCAGTTTTGATAACTACCAACTGTTAAAACAGACAAGTTATGGTTTATCGTGTGTCAAACATGTCTAAGATTTTAGGATTGGGATGTCATTTTCATACATATGACTCAAGCATTATATAAATATCACATCCCACATAGGTGATAGTATATAAATAACACATAGCTTCGACAGAGGGTAACAGTACTTTCCGAGGGCTGACATTTTTACTGTTACCCACAACATAAGCTAGGTGTTATTTATTTTATTACCCCAAACTTTTTTCAAGAAACTACTTTAAAAATTTACTATCACCTATGTGACAGTTAAAAATACTGTAACAAATTTACTGTTACCCTGTGACTGAGTGAGTGACTGTGACAGTAAAAAAATACTGTTAGAAATTTACTATTACCCAGTGACTGAGTGAGTGACTGTGACAGTAAAAAAATACTGTTAAAAATTTACTATCACCCAGTGACGTTAAAATATGTTCAGTCACGTGGTACCATGAATGTAACATTAAAAATTTACCTGTTTGCCTATGGGAAATTAACATTACAAAAAAATTGAGGGGTAATAATATGGATTGTCACCCTCTGACGTCTAATAAGACTATATAGTAAATAAGTCACGTGAGGTATAATAAAATAATTTGATGTATGATTAACTTGATGCCAACATGTCTGATGTATTCAATAAGAGATACTAGTACATATTTTGTAAACTACTGAAATTAGAATAAGCAACTATATATATATGATAAAGAGACACACTATTTTGCTAATTTTCACATTTATAATTGATCTTAGTCATGATTTTATGTGATTTATCTCATAGTTCTAAAGTCATAACAACATTATGCATTATGTTTTTGATGCAGTTCCAGCTTTTTACTGTATTTGTTAGGGCTGTGGCGAGTATCCGAGTACTCGGGTAATCACGAATCAAATTGAAAAATCGAGTATTAATAATCGTCATTACTAAGATTTGTGGTTCGCGATCTTGTTTTTTAACGAATTAAAAGTGTATTCTTTGTTCTTAAAAATCCCTTTTCTATGAATAAATATTGTCTCATTATGGACTACTTTGTTTGCCAAGATGTCCAGTCAGTTCTTTAAATATTGATGCTGGTAAATCTATTAACTGGAAGGGAGTATGTATAAATTTGAGCTATAGAACAATTTATATTGATTTACTTCATCCAAAAAATAAATAAATTTAGCTGTCTTCAGGACCGCAATGTTGAAGTTTTAGATGGGTTATTTGATAACAAAAGATTCGTGATTCGATTTGTGGATCGTAAGTGTTGAATCGTGGATTGGATCGGAACGCCACTTACCCAACGATCCACAGCCCTAGTATTTGTCAATCTGCACCAGCTGTTATTGACCTATACTTAAGGACAAAATTCTGTTTCGATTGGGGTTTCCATGATTATTTCAAAAGCGGTTGTAATTTAGCCTTTAATCACTTTACTCCAATATTGTATCAGAAAAAAACATTCAAATTCAATTGAAATTAATGACTTGTAGCATCTTCTTTCGAATTAAACCATTTTTATAAATTTACAATTATAAACAAATAAGAATTTGCATTTTTTGTGGACCAGACTAAACTTTCGTCCATGAGTATATTTGGTTTATTTATTCATGTTTTTTTATATCTTACAGAAAAGACATTCCTGTATTGAAGCGAATGATGGCTATTATACGTGAAAAGGGATTTTTCTCATTATATCGGGGAATAATGCCGGGAACCATTAGAAGTTTTCTAGCGAATGGAACCAGCATGGTTGTTATGACATATGCTCAAAGACAAGTGTCTAAGTTAGGTCTTAGAGACTGAAAAACAAGTGTGACCCAGCGACATGTGTATCGATCTAGTATGGCTCGGAGACAATCATGTGTATTGTGGTTATGTGTGGTGGTGAATGTGTTTCACTATTTTAATGGCCAAGGCTTATCTGTGATGCTGTGTGGTATATGCGACTCTACCAAAAAATGTCCTAACTTAAGTTCCAGACCAATATTAATGTGTTTTGTTATGGGATTCAATTTATTTTTATCCAAAGGTATCAGTTGGTCAGAGCAACGATCATTATCTAAAAGTGAATCCTGGTTTCCGCTAACATATTTTTGTTGCCAAAATTTTCATTACTTTGGGTCCATTGTGGTTTATAGAGGAAGTACGAAACCGAAATAATTTTTCCTTCCTAATTTCCTATCATTTAATGAGCTGAGATGCGTTCATTTCATATTAACTACAAGTATACCAAAAATAGAAAAATATGAATATTATAAATATTCTGTTTTCCTACTGATCCTTAAGTTTTGTGGATTTTAGCGGAAACCTGGTGTTTACTGTTTTGGCCTTATTAGAAAGAATTGTCCTTTCTACCCCATGTGTTTAACATTCCAAGGTCTAAATATGATAAAATGTCAGTCTGAAATATAAACCAACCTTTCAACTTAAATTATAGGAAGCTTACACATTAATAAGAATATTATGAATAAGTCAATCCTTTAAAACATGTTGTTATTTAACTGACTCATTAAAAAATCCCTGATCCATTTTTTGTAGTGATTATGACAAAAAAATTCATTCTCTATTCCAGCTTTTCCATTTCATAATTCAGGCATATAATGCTAACCAAAAAGGATTTTTAAGATAAGGCCAGCTTTCTACCCATTGTTAAAAAAAGTTGTGGCTTAACTGCAAACCTACATTTTTTAAAGATGGCCTATTGAATATCATTTTCTTTTCAGGTCTTATTTTTTTAAAGAAATCAGGTACAATGTAATTGATTAATATTTAATAAGTACAAGCTCGGACTGGACCCAATATTGATCTCAGAACTACTCCAGTAATGTGATATTGGTGCTATTTTGGATATGACTGTAATAGGCAAATTATAACCCTAGTGGACATACAGGGTGTAACTTTGTAAGCATTAGTGTCAAATAAAAAATATTTGGATTCCACTGACATGACCGACACTATTTTTTTCTGCCAATTCTGGAATTATTTTAGTCTCCGTCAATTTTTATTTCCATCCAATATTTTATTTACTATATACCTGAACTTAGTAAAAAAAAACTTTTTTTAAACTACCAACCCTCCTTTGTTTGGGGGATGTTAGCGGACACCAGTTACATTTTTTTGTATTTTTTCACTTTCGGTTTTGCTAAATGTATTGATGACTGTATGAATGTTAGTGTGCTATTTGTTAATGTTTTAAGGTTTTTTAACAACGAATCTCAGGTAATTACAATCAAACTTGCCATTGAAGGTTGTATCTTAGAGAAGTAAGTATTTTTTCTATCTAAATATTTTTTATATAGAAGTTTAAGTAAACCACTTACTTTTTATATAAAGATACTGCACCCTATCTTAAAAATCTAGCTGTCTTTAGATATGACTTGTATCGCATTGTGTATTATTGTCTTAACTTATATGAAGAGAACTGAATCTCATATTTTGAATGATATTAAAAGAATATAGATCAACCTGAAACAGCCTAATAAACTGGTATCAGTTCAATGATTAATGTATTAATTAGTTTCCATATGAAATTGCATATCATACTGATATTACTTTTATGTGGATGACAGGTAGGACTGTAATAGCTTATTTTTATATATGAAAATTATCACCTGGCAAATGTTTAGAAGTCATGATATTACATATAATATTTGGTGGTAAATTACTGCAGTCCATGAATAAGTTTTAAATGTATTGACAATAATTAATTACTTGATGATTTTTTCTACAGTTTTCACATGAACATATACTAGGCAGAATGAAAACTGTTAAACAGATTTTTTTTTAACTTTGCTTGATCATAGCATCTGATAACGATGATATGCAAAAAAAAATTGGGGTCTCCGATCTCGTTTTTGAGTTATCTGCCCTTGAATTTGAAGTTTTTGCTTATTCTAAGTCATTGTTTATATTAGTTTGCCAACTTGTTATAGTTATATTCATGTTATTAAACAATCTTCATTGTTTCTTAATTTTCATTTTGTTGATATATTAAGCAAACATTTGGTATTTGTTAATACTCTCATCAGTTTGTGCCAATATTAAATTGATATTACCTTTTTTAATCCTTAATTAATCCCGATGAAGGCCAATATGGCCGAAACGTTGATAGATTAGATAAATTAAATAAACAATTTAACTGTTACTGAAGTTGGACTTCTTTTTTACAAAAAATCTTTTTTCCTTAGGAATACTCAGCATTATACTCATTAATAGAATGTAATCCTCACTGGGGCTTAACATTGCACCTAACTGCCTGAGTAATTTGGCATTCTCGAAAGTTTTAATGGAGGAGAAGGTCAAGGACCCTAGGTAGGCAAACACCTTGGTAAAAGCACCGACTTTCTGTTAACTAACTGGACCACTTCCTCACATGTGAAGTTTATCTGATCTCAGATGGGAACTCGCAGCGAGGACGGGCTGGTGATTACTAGTAGGCCATAACCACATTACCACAGGAGCTCCTCAGGAGAATATAATTTCATGTACAATGTACATGTTTCTAAATCAATGTAACCTGTGTGTTGTATGCCTATTTCTTTTGATGATTCTCACAATCTTTTAGCTTTTATGGTGAAATCAATATTTGCTTTTTGCATACCTTTTATGTATTAATCTAATACACTATAGGATGGTTGAGGTATT
This sequence comes from Lutraria lutraria, assembly GCA_964023205.1. Classification (NCBI taxonomy): domain Eukaryota; kingdom Metazoa; phylum Mollusca; class Bivalvia; order Venerida; family Mactridae; genus Lutraria; species Lutraria lutraria. Next base: position 32,141,020 of record OZ026838.1, read on the forward strand.
TTCAGTTCAGCTTTAGACAGCTTTATTTGTTAATCAAGACCTGTATGAATGTTCAAACATTCTGCTCCTCATTCTATGCATGTTTCAGATATTTTTCTGTGGGAAACCAAGGTGGCTGTAATTCATTCATTCAATTTTTGCGTATCAACATCTGTATATCAGTACTGACATTATATTGATATTTATTGTTCTAAATATATTGGATAAATGCTTCTTTTTCATATTTTTGTATATTTCTTTTTGTAAGTACATGTATAATTTTACAATAATGATGCTCTATGTACTTCAAAGGATATAGCCAGTAAAAGTTATTTAATTTTCCTAATTTCATTACCCGAACTTTATAGTAAAAGAAGCAACAATTTTTCCCACTTATAAATTCAATTAATCGCTTTTTAATTTCCATCATAGTTTTTTATCTAAATATTATTATGAAATGTGTATTGAAAATTGACTGGCAGAAAACAATTGTTGATACACTGATACCATTCAGCTTTGAATCAATGATTGAGAGCCCTTGTTATAGTATAACACTCAGTATTATTCATGAATCAATTGAAATATGCAATATTGTTTGTTAATTAAGCAATACTAATTGTTTTAATATATTTAATTGAATAAGAAAAACCTAGTGCTAGAATTCTTTTTTTGAAAGATCTTTGTTTATATACAGTCAGTTTTTGCTATTGCAATTCCTTCCTTGCTTTGTGTACAAAATGTTTTGTTTTTTTAATTGGATTTATTTTATGCCTTTTTTACATACATGTATGTATTTTGTTATATGATGTTATTGTTTTTTTTCTTTATTACATGCTTTGTTGTATTGAGTTAACTCAAGATTTAAGTCAAAATTATATATGTCGGTTTATTGGTGTGTTCTGCTTTGATTATGCATATTTGAAAATTGAATACATGTACTTGGTACAGTCATGCATTTAATTTTGTGTTGTCATGACAATTTGTATGTATTGTGAGAAATGCTTCGGTGATGTGATATTTTATATAACCAATCTGATCTATATTGTTATAGAAATGTATTTGTCATGAGTTTCCATGTGACTTTAAGTTTACTGAGTTAAATGGCACATCTTTTTTTGCAAGTAAACATATCAATAGGGTTGTGTTTACAATTAAGTGTGATGCTTTAAGTCAAGCATTACAGTTCTTTTTGACATTTTACAGAGCTGACATTATGATTATCAGTAGTCCAGTTTACAGGCTCTGACTAGATGCATTTTTTTTTATTTTATTGATAAAGATGGGAGCAGTTTTTAAAATGATTAGCATACTGTTTTGTATTGCATTTAATTTACAAAGGGACATAACTATGTTACAACTTAAGTTTCTTTTTTCAGCAACTAAGTCAATTTATTCAACAATATTATCATATGTATAATATAATAAACTAAATAGTAGCAAATGTAATGATATGTATGGTTTGTGTTTTATTTTAACCAACCATTACTGATCAGAAAAAAGGTTCTTATTTGATGAAAAAAAAGATGTGGCATATAATTGTTTGACAAGCATCAGTTCTTTGGTATATCATCGACAAAATTAACCATTATTTGGAAGCTTATCTATGATATCATGTTTGTTTTGTCTTACTATTACGTTATTCTATTTTTACAGTGCCATCAGTTTGGAAAGTTAATATATAATCACTCATCTATTAACTCCATCGTGACTTGTGCTGTTGATACAATGTTTTAATAAACTATGTGGACTTGCTGAAATAATATATTTTAACCAAGCATTTGTGTTCTGTAATTTTTAGCATGTATGCTTTTGAAGTTAGCTTGTAAAAATGCAAATATTGCATTGTTTCTATTTGTACCACATTACTTGGCAGAGTATATGACATCAAAGAATGGAGTGTAAACAAGTTTTGCGGGTAGAGACTATGATGATTTTATTTTGTTATTTATGGTGTTAAGTAATGTATTATTACGATGATTTTTACTAAATAAGGAACTACATTGACTGAACATTTACTGGTTATCTGTGAGTAGTACAAGAGCAAGGAATGATGTCAATGTATACCATATTTGACTGACAAAATACTGCAGGAGGAGGACAAAGCCTCATAAAAACATACATTTCAAAGAAAATAAGAACACATCAGACATTCTTTAAATATTTTATTGAAGTTTGATGTTGGTCAAATGTTTTATGTTCCATATGACAGTGATCTAATTAAAAATATATGTATCAAGGATAAAGATAGATCCTGAACTAATTGAGTGAAATATTATCTGTCACCGAAATACGTTTCAGTGGTTACAACAAAAAATTAGTTTATACTCACAATACAAAGTTAATATGTACTGTTTGTATAACATGGCCTCTATGATAGTAAAACATGCACAATTACATATCTAGCTATTTGAGCAATTGAGATCCACTAATTTTGCCTGAATGCAAAGATATTTTCTATACAAATTATCAAGATAAACTGATCCATCTTTATACAAGTTAGTTTAATGAGATTATTAAAATGAAAGAAAACTTGAAATAGCAAGCCATTAACAATCTGCAGTACTGAAAAATTCACACTGGATGCACATGCATTAAAAATCTTTGTAAGTCTTCTTAAATCAAATGATTTCTTTCGTAAAACATTTAAAGTATACCGGTAATGTTTTATAAGAGTATTAAATAAAAATGAAAGTAAAAAACACTTTATCACTAAAATAACAGCATTCATGTTAACACCTGGGTAATACATATTTCCAATTGATCTGCATAACCATGGAGTTAAGACAATGATGACATATATATCAATTAAAATCATGCATCACAATATGTTAAAATTGAAGACATAACCAGCTACCGGTAAGTAGAATGACCTGAAATTGTTAATTCCAAGTGCTAAGCATTAAAATTATTAAACAGTAAAAAAATCTCATTTAATCATACAATTGGTAATTATCAAATTACTATGCACCATGCTGGATTTGTATCCAAATGTTGCTTACACAAATTCTTATTAACACACAATGAAGTACTGACATTAACAGAGTAACCACATTTGTCTCCCTTTAATTTCATCACAAAATGAAGAGAATCACTAAAATTAATATTAAACACAATCTAACAGTAACTTGAACTGTGAAAAGGAATATGCAAGTGACTAATAATAAATTTTAGAACGGTCCAAGTAATATAAATGATAACTGGATTATAATCAATTAAATAATGTAACTATTGCAATTGATTTATGACATTCAAAAAATGTAATACATAAAAATGATAAAACAGGAACACAAATCAACCTAAGTGTAAGTAAAGAAACAAGGTAATGATACAAAGATCAGTGATTTTTATTCCATATCATAGTATGTTAATAGTATCATAAAAGGAGAGTATTAGCTCCATTTCAATGTCAGTAACTAAACATTTAGACACTATTTTGGCCTTTAATGATTCTATTTCATGTAACAAATGTCATATGTGCACAAATGGACATATATCCCTGAATAATTTGTAATTAATTGAAACCAATCAATCCACACTTGGTGTTTTAAGGCTTACTTTAAATGACAATGAAATAACAATACATATAACTATTAAAAAAGAATCCTAACATGTTTTAAAATAATTAGCTTCCAATGTTCATCTTTTTCTTTTCTTGGATGGTTCTGAGCTAGATTCAGGCTGAGATCTCTTGTTACCTGGTTCATCAACATCAAGTTTAAATCTGACGTCAGTTAAGTGAAATAATACAAAAATCATACATATCATAAATCAGGTATACATCAAACATGCATTAACACAATCTCTATCCAAAATAGTTGATCAATATCCAGACAAGAGTGCCGCAAGCGTGCTAAGGCTAGTCTGTTCACCGCCTCCGTAAGATCTATCCTCCTATGAAGTTCCATTTTGCTACCTCTTATAGTTTCTGAGTTATGAGCTACATTAAAGTTTTTGCACAGACACAGACTCTAATGCAGACGATGCAGTGATCACAATAGCTGGACTTTTTATTCAAAAACAGTCAAGATGAAAATATCATTGTCAATGTCTCAAATTTTTACAAGATTCTTGTAAAACAAGAAATAGAGCCAAAAATGGTTTAAGTTTTACAACTAAGCGAAACAATTTCCTTCTTACAATGTGTTGGAGATAAAAGATGTATTAATATACAAGAATTTTCACAAAATTTATTTTATTTCATTTATTAAGTGTACTATTTCTTGACAGAAAATGTTTTTTTATAAGTGGCAATTATGTTACAGAGTTCTATCACTTAAATGGGTACAAATTGCAGAATGCTACACAAAACTGTTAATATTACAGAAATATTATTGCCCAATTGTCATCATTTTCTTATAGTTACCTTGGATACCATAAATTTATTTTATGACACATTTTGATTTTTTTGTAAGAGTTGTTGCCCTTGTTGAAAAACAGAAAATATTAATTTCTTTTGATATTGCATGTTGACCTATATTTTTCTGATCAAATTAGACTGATACTGCACTATTGCATCTTCTTACCATGAGTTTTCAATGGAATTGTTATTTTTTTAATTTCCTTATGATATTTGAAAAATGGATTTAATACTCCCATGGACTTAAATGCAAATTTTAAGGGAAGATAACTCAAAGGAATGTCATTGATGTTGAAAAAATGGGTAATGGGGTAATATACTGAAAGGATACGAGACAAGGTCCACTTCCTGTCTTAGAACACCAGTAAGAACAAATTCTGCAGTCATGATTGGAATGCCAGCTTTAACAGCAGGAGTACATTTAGTTTTATCTTCCATACATGACACAATGATAGTGTTACCACTTGTATTAGACACTGGCATCTTATCACAGTACTGCAAGAAAATTATACAATAATCTTAACTGAATTATATTTCAATGCTATTTTTACTACATACAAAAGAGGGCAAATTACAATATATTACAATAGTTAATCAAAAGCGTTTAGTTCCATTATTAAAGTTTATATGAAAAATACACTGAGTAAGATAAAAGAAGTCATTAAATTTGGTTTGAAGTTTTGAAAAAAAATGTACCCAACAGCCTTGTAACGTATGATAGCAGAAACATAAGAAAGTCAAAACTAATCAGCTAATGGTGTTAATGAAAGATAATGACATTTGAATTAATTGTGCGTATGTTTAACTAGAAAGGGAGGTAGACAACAGATATTAAACTGTCAATGAAAATGACTTACTTTTGCTCCGGCACACTGTAAGATATCTGAAACAGGTAATTAATGATTGAGTAAAACTGTATATTAACAAGTACACTTTACTTCTGATAAGAACATACCTGTCACAAGATTGTCAGCATTTTTAACAGTTAAAACAAAGACTGAGAACATCAGAAAATTTGAATCAAAGAATTTAATTAATTCACACTACTGTTTTATTAAGACTAATGAGGACTCTGACAGAGATTCCTTTAATTACCTTTCATTTGTGCAGGCTCTGGTTTCACAGATTTAGTCACATGGATTGTTAAACCACCAAACATAGGATCCTTGCTAGCTTTATCTATAGAATGATCCAATCTGAACTTGAACTTTCTTTCTGATGTTTCATCCGTGACTAGAAATGGAGCTGAATCTGAAAGAGCACATATCAAAGAAAATATTATTGAATTACTTGATATATTAGAACTATTACAACTAGAACTGCCACAGAGTGACTTAAAATACCCCCACATACCGCCTTGTCACAGATGTATGGCTTCTAGTTGTACAAAATCCGTGCGATAATCCGTGTGATTGCTTGTTATTATAATGATGGTGATCAGCTAATTTAAAATCCCACAATAGATAACTGAAAGACAAGCTAATTTATGGCCATTTTTGAGAACTGATATTCAAGTGTGACCATGACCTTGGAGATATTGACGTAATTCTATTGCTTGACACACTGTCCTATGATGGTGAACAAATGTACAAAGAAATTAAAAAATCTCACAATGAATGACATAGTTATGGCCCGTACAAGCTCATTTTTTACCTTTGACCTCCAAGTGTGACCTTGACCTTGGAGATATTGACGTAATTTTTTCGCATGACACACCGTCCCATGATGGTGAACAAATGTACCAAGTAATTAAAAAATCCTTTAATCCATAGAGAAGATACAGTGCGGACAAGTTTCGGGACAGACGGACCGACAAAGTGACTCCTATATAGCCCCCCCCCCTACCAATGGTAGTGGGGGTATAATAAGGGAAACATTAACAATATGCTGTTATTGTGTATATGTAGTATTGCCATACATGATTCTAGAAGTTAGGTTTAATAAAAGTTTTTGGTTTCAAATGATCTTCTAACTTTTTTGGTCATGTATAATTTTTTTCTGCCAAATTTTTATTTTCATGTAAATATTTTCAACGAATCAAAAATATAATTATATACAGTCAAACCTCTTTTAATGGCCACCTTCAAATAAAGGTCACCCTGGTGATAAAGACCATCCTTTTAATTTGTCATTGATTATTAAGAACAAAATGACCACCGAATAAAGGTCGCCTGTCAATGAAAGCCACATTATGTCTTTCCCAAGGTGGTCTTTGTTCACAAGTTTGACTTCATCATTTTTGACAAGTTCTGTCAATCTACAAACCCTGTAATTTGTGTCATGGGTCAACTAGGTACTTATATTTTTTGGCCTTAAACAAAAGAAAACATTTAAAAAGTATAATGAAATTGCTGAAGTCTGTTTCTCATAATTTGTGAGCCTGTTACGTTTAAACATGAATGTTACATAAAGAATAAAATGAATATTGTATAAACATACCAACAAAGAATCCACTGGATTTACTTGATATCAACCACTGTGGTGCAACTATTGGTATACCTCTGGACAAACAACACAGAAATTTCACTGTCCTTCTAACCTATAGCATGAAATGTAAGATATATTATCATTATCAAGGTGCTTTCTAGATGAAAAAAGTTGTGGATAAAAATGGCCAATAGCTGATAATAATTTGAAGACTCAACCAAACTTCCTGCTAATGTAATAGTTAACTGGACTCTTTAGTAGATTCTCAAGAGTCAAAAGCAATATTTTGCTTATTTCAAGAGTCTAAATGCCATTTTAAGGGCCAAATAAAAGCCCTGATTATCTTTCATGCAAATATTAAAATAACCAAATAACATGGCTGGGATTCACATAGAAAGCAAGACATAATCCTTTTTTAAGACTGTATGTGTTTTGGACGAAACAACAGAAAACAAAGAAAAAATGAACATGTGTATGAAATAAACTGACCATGAAATGTACATAATATTTCTTAAAGCTATTCATCATTCAAATACCAATGAGAAATATTATTCATCAAATATAAGATTACAGCAAAATGAATCATTTTTATTCAGCCTGTAATTACAATATATGATTGTAATTCAAATGCCTGCACTTTAACTGCAATTCATTTAAACAACTTAGGTAAAAGTTAAACAATTATGAACAAGACTGTGCAATATAAAGATGATATCCAAATATACTTTTGTTTCTGAAATAAAGCAATTTTTGTTACTTACAGTTACACAATATAACAATGTGTTATAGTTAGTAGTCAACAAGTAATCACTAACCTGATCAGTCACAAGATGTGTACAATCCATTACTGAGTTAACAAGTTCTCCACCCAGTTCTTTAACAATCTAAAACAAACAAACTGTACCCTTAAAGTCCCATTAGCTTTTTGCTATAGAAAAAAATATGCAAAAACATTTAATTGCTGATATTATCCCAAGATAATTATTACTGACGAAACAAGCCCCTTTTCTTCTAAAAACAGTCATTTCACTGTGATTTTTGCTTTTGTAAACTTGAAATAAATAAAGCGTGTGACGTCACTTTACGACGTGTGCATAACTTGACTGCGGGAAAACACAGCTGTTCTATAAATAGTATCTATTTCAATGCTATTGAAAAAAAATATGATATTGGTTTTGGAAACATTTTTTCTAGCTATAAAGTATGCGCGGGAGGAAAATACACAGGATTCCTCTATTATAGAACAAACAGAAACTATTACGACCAATAAATTTATATGCTTATGGGACTTTAAATCCTTCCAAGAAGACAATCTAAACTAAATATAGGTAACATTGTTCATTATACATATCATTTCTTTAATGTTCACAAACAACAGCAAACAGTACTAAGGATATAAAACTTGAGATTGGTCTCTGAGCTCAAATCTCATGCTTTGTCTTTTAATGTTCCTAAGTAAAGTTACTTAGGATCTGACAATTATGGTATTATTGATAAACTTGTTTGACAGCGTAATTCATATGAATATGTATTTAAACATTAATCAGCTCTATCTTTTCAACTATGATACTAAGAGAATGGAATTGAGATTTGAGCTTGAGACAGTAACTGTTATCAAGTTTTATAACCCCAGGCCCTGATATTCAGTTGCATTTGTTCAGGGTTTCCATTTGACCCGGGACTACGGGTTTTGACCCGCGAAAATAACAAAATGTTCATTTTTGACCCGCAACTTAAATTCCTGAAGAGTCAAATTGACTCGCGTAAATTCTGGATGATGCGTCGTATAAATTTACCCGGTTTACACTAATACTGCTTCAGAAGCGTATTGGGCGGAGCGTACTCGACTAGTTTTTCGGTATCAACCAATCAGCGTATAGCATTACTTTACCTGGGTACTCGTTAACGCCTAGAAAAATCGATAAGTGTGTATAGTCTAAGAATAACGATGTGTTATTTACACCCTGCGGCGGAGGACAATTTTAAACAATAGAAGGTAAGTGATGACCCTCCAAATACTACAACATGTAGTGTTGCATAATAAAGTGATAATTTACGTCGGTTTGTTTGTCACCTTTGACAACATTGCCTTTAAATCGTATCGTATCATAAATTTATATTTTTGTTGTGTTCAGTTTTAATGAATTTAACTAAAGTGGTTCTTTACTCAAAGAAAAAGTATTGCCAGGGCTTGTTATTTATCAAATATACTAATTATGTTAAGAAATTATTTATTTAGGAATATACCGGTGAATTATTGATAGTTGCACAATTTCGGATATTACCAATTTTCGGACGCATAATTTCGTATATCACATATTTGCTGATTGTTGATTGATTAATTGTTTTTTCATTGAAGAATCAGGCTTTAGAGCTATTAATATGAACTGAAAGTAAAAGTCTTATTTATGTTTTCATTTATATTTCAGGAAGTGTCTGCATTCATCTATGTTGTATGTCATTCAAGTGTGTCAGATGATTTAGTGTATCATGAATATCATTTTAATAGTTTGGGGATGGACATTAGAGAATTACAACATGAATAGTACTCATAATTGACTTGAAAATGTATTAATCAGTTTGTGTTTGCGTTCATCTATGCTGGTTGTCATAACCAACAAAAATGTTTTACCCTGATAGAAAGTGGTTTTATTTCATATATTTATGCATAAATCACCATTGTATTTTGATTAAATATGTTTTATATAATAAGACAAACTCTGAAATAAATATTGAACATTAATACATTTTGTTATGATATCAATTCTTACTGGAATATTTCGAACTACCGATATTACTAAAGCTTTACTCTTGAAAATTTAACTTGACTCTTGAAAATTTGATTTTGACCCTTGAAAATTTTTACTGAAGAGTCATTGACTCTTGGATCTGAAAGTCTAATGGAAACCCTGTTTGTTCATACACTCCAAAAAGTTCAAAAGCTGGCAACTTCAAAAACTTTACTTTCTACATGTCCTATGGGTTTTTGGCATTCAAAAGTCACTCTTCATTAGATACAACCCTAAGTAAATTTTATAAATGCTAATACTTTCCTAAAATAAATTGTAATATTATATCAACATGTTACATATCCTTTGTAAGACATATAGTCTAAGCTTGGCCAAATCTGCTGACCAAATAAGAACTTTTGTATCTGACAGCCTTATTCCATATGTTTCGATTTAAAACCCATTAATCACAAACACATACTGCAACCTGCCTCCAGACCATAAATTCCTTCATAAGCCGTAATAAAAGTTTTATTAAAGTTTTACTCAAACTAAAATATGAATTGAATTGACTTGAATATACATAATCTGTCTATAAGGTAAATCTTGTACCTTTTGTCCTTGTTCATCAATCACACCTGTAAACATAACCTTTGCTTTTGTTCCTTCAATTGTTGTTCTCCTTAATGTTGGTGAATTGGACACACTTTCTTCAAGTTTTTTCACTGACTTCTGTAATTAAACAACAGCTAAATTTATACATTATACAATGACACATAATTGTTACATATGTTTCAATAACAGGTGTGTCTTTAAATATTGGAATTTGAATGTTGTTTTTGATAGAAAGAACAACTTATCTACAGCAAGCATAATCTCTAAGACTCATTTAATTTTTTTTAAAAATGGACATACATACAAATGCATTTTAAATGGAATTACATCAAAATGATTATCATTTGAATAGTACTAGTATAAATGACAACAGAGACACTAGAATTGACAATTACTGCTCCAGTTCATAGAACTATCCAAATACAAGCAAGTTACATTACCTGTTTATTAGAACTAACAGGAGTTGACACAGCAGGTGCTTTCCCTCTTCTTTGTCTCTTGGCTGGTGTATCACCAATTTCACTCTACAAATGTAAGAATATGAGAAATAAAAGAAAAATATATTATGACAAAAATAAAACACAAGAAAGGTCAATGAAAGAAGACTTTAGTAGTATAAGATAAAGACGCATAAAAACGTATAATTCCACAGTCTGAATAAAAATTGAAAACTAAAAAAAACACTATTTTATTTTTTACAATTTAATTGCAAAGGTAACAAAAGTAAATCATATAAATAACTTAATAACAATATTCTTTTAAGAAAACCCATTTAAAGGTTAGTAAAAATTGATACTGCTCTAAGAAATACAAAATTTGTGCTCACTCAACAACCAACCATCAATTTTGGAATATGTAAAGAGAGCATCTTTAGAACATAATTAAGGATTTAACAGATATAAAACAATTCTACCCACCTCTTGTGAGTCATTAGAACTGCTTGCAGATTCTTTCCTTTTAAGTCTTCCTGAACTTTTTTTAGTTTCAGTAACTTCTTCAGTCTTTTTCACATCTGTATTATCAACTGTTTTATCTAATACACTATCCCCACCAGCATTTCTTCTTGAAGAACGTTTATTTCCATTACCTTTCTCATGTGCTGGTTCATTCTGAGAAGCACTTTCAGACCTGCTGTTACTTACAGCACAGTCTTTCTTTCCTTTTCTAGTTACAGTTTTTACATCCTTAGCTATCTCCTCAACCTGAGTTGTACTGGATTTTGATTCCATTTTACCAGTTTTTACCCTGGAATTTTTCACATTAGTTTTTGTGTTGTCTGATTCATTATCCACTAATTCATTAAGTTCTTTATGTCTGGTGACTCGTCTAGATGGTTTCAAGTCGTTATTTTCAACTTTTTTGTCTTCAGTCGCATCAGTCTTTGTAGATTCTGTTTCGACTTCTTTAGACTGTCTTTTAGTTGGTGGTTTGTTTTTTACTCCACTAGAAACACTCTCTTTATTTTCATTTCCTTCAGAAGTACTTGCCTCATCAATTTTCCTTTTTGAAGCCCTTTTGTTACTTCTTAAAGTTTCATTCGTACCAGTTATTTTATCTTCCATTACAGCAGGTAAACTTGTTCTAGTAGCCCTAACAGACACTTTCCTATCTGGTATATTAGTGTTTGTTGACTTTCTTCCGCCTCTCCTAGTTACTTTATTAGTATTTTCTATCACAGTTTCAGGATTCTTTTCAACTTCTTTGACTTTAACTGAATCATCTGCTTCTTCCTTAACGGGATCAATATTTTTTTTTACTTTTCCTTGTACCCTTGAAGTCACAAGAACATTTTCTGTCATCTTTTCAACACCATCAGTTGTAGTCTCCTCATGTTTGGTAGGTTCCAGAGCTTTTACACCTCTTTTACCTCTCTTTGTTGATTTTCCTTTTTCTTCCTTTTCCACATTGACTTCCGACTCGATAAGAGCTACATTCTTTTCCTTCTTCTTATCTTTCGATATGCCCTTGTTATCTTCTTCATCTTCAAGTCTGATACCAGCTTTACCTGAAATTATGTAAACCATGGAAGTCATTAACATTCAGACAAGATTAGTTAATTAGTTTGATACAATATAATCATCACCATTAACATATCTGTGATTCATACATGATATTATCAAGTAGTGTGACAACTATGATGGTTATGACTTAAATGACAATATCTTGTATGACTATACAGTGCTACCTCTCCAAAGCAACATCCTTTGGGAGTAGCAAAATTATGTTGTAGTAAAGAGGTTGTTGCTCTAGAGAAGTAAATTAACAGTTAAATCATGCAGTGGGGAAAAATCATGCTGTTGTTGAAGGGAGGTTGTTGCTCAAGAGAGGGCCAATCTGGAGAGGTTATACTGTATATCTAAGAAGACAACTCTTACTAAAATATAACATATTTGGTAACAACTTGAATACAATTATATAATCACGAATAAACCTTTAAAGTATAATGTAGTCCTAATTTCCAGTGTAGCACTTTAAAAGCAATTCACCACACAGAATAAATTACACATACACATTCACACAGGCAACTTTGTATTTTTCATGCCTAATGTGATCAAGATAAAACCTGTAACCTACCTTTAGTACTTCTTCTTGACCTTCTTGTAGTTTCACTGGACTCTGACTCTGTCTCTGATTTCTGTTAAATACAAATACATTAAATATTGTAAGAAATTCACTGCTTCTTATTTCTAACATTTTAACTAATATTTAAAACTAGAAATGTGTCCAGAGGTCACAAATGCCCCTGCTGAGAGCTACATGTAAGTAAAAAAGGGGCCATAACTCTTGTGAAAATGTTTCAACAGAAATCAAACTTGACCTGTGTTTTATTATTATACACCTTCATGTAAAATATGAAACCAATCCATGAAATATTTTTTGAGTTATTGCTCAGAAACCAAAATTTGAACGGACGGACAGGGGTAGCACTTTATGGCCTTCCACCATATCAGTGAGATCTATCCACCAAGGAAGTTTCATGTTGCTATCACTTATAATTTCTGAGTTTTTCCACAGACGCAGACAACACAGTGATCACAATAGCTAGACTTTTTCGTTGAAAACAGCCAAGCTAAAAAAGGTTAATGACTTGACTGTCTCATTTACCTGTGATATAAACTGAACTTTCTTTGGAGATGGAGTGCGATCCTTTTTTGGACTGGCAAGTGCAGATTTGAGAGGTGACTTGGCAGGTATTACAGATTCTACGACAGGAGTGTCTACTGCATCTGCCTCTTGTGCTAAAACCTGTAAGTAAATATAAATCAATAAAGTTTTATACAAGATTTTATTTTTCAAAGGATCGCAAAAATAATAATACTGGACAGCTATTCAAATAGTGGCATTCCATTTACACAGTAGTACTAAACTTGTACATTGTAGTGTCGATCAGATTTGTATTGGTCTTCAAAATGGCTTCACCAACATGGTTTAGAATGTGCCATAAATTATAGTATTGACAAAATCAATTTAATTCTTTCAGGAACTCAACAAGATATTTTCTAATCATATACATGTCCAAATCTTATATATTTATGTTGAATAACTTTTAACCATACACAAAGTGATCATTAATTTAAATCAATTTATTAAATAAGAAAAGTACATACAGTCTCAATATCAGGAGTTAAATCTTCATCTTCATTATCTTCACCATACCTTTGAGTTGCTGCTGTGGAATCAAATGTGGCTAAATAAACAAATAGCAAATAGTTCATCCTAGTTCCAACTGTTATGACATAATTCATCCATGATAATATCATATATAATAACACACAGTTCCAGGTCAAAGACACCAGGGTGCTAGACATCAAAACTTGAGGGTAAAAATGACACCTGGCTGATAAAATAGTACAATTGACCCTTTGAACAAATTGTCAAAAATCAGAAACTTTATTTGGCTAATTTTAAGATTCTTTTACCATTTTAAGGATCAAGTAAGAGCCATGGAGTCTCAGTTATGTCTGGCAAATGAGAAGTAAAGAAAAGTTTAAACAAAAGAATAGAGTCAAAGTGTAATCATAAAAACTGCAGTAGGACTAAGTAATGGAATATTTATTACAAATATTGTAAATTGCTAAAAATATAACACTTGTGTAAAGACTGCGACTTCCAACACCACTCTGACTTTATTATTTGTACTACATAATGTATTAATGTTCTTGACTTGTATGAGTATGGTCCACAAGCGTAGATTTAAATGGCATGAAAAAAAAACTTACCATCATCAGCATACATCTGTGTGGCAGCTTCTGTTTCAATAACTGCTTTATTACTTTCATCCTGCTCTTTCTTACATGCATTTTCGTCAATTAAGTCATTATCCTGAGTAATATCCTTTCTATTAACATTTTTTTTACCTCTCCCACTTTTTCTCACAGTTTCTGATTGTTTCTCCTTTGTATCATTAGATTCGGCTTTTAGTGAATTCCGACCACTTTTTCTTACATTAACACTTTTACTTGCTACATCAGTTTTAGCTGATAAGGATTCTTCAATTTCATCATTGTCCTTTGTTTTATTTCCCCTTTTTCTTGATCTAGAAATCCTTGTGTTTTTGTTTGTTTCTACATTATTGTCTGCATCTCCGGGATTTTCCGCACATGCCTGTTTTTTTCTGCCACTTTTTCTTTTATTTACTATTTCACATCCTTCACCTGCAGCCTTATCTAGAATATCAGTCTGTATAACACTGGTTTTAACACTAACACTTTCTGTAGTATTGTCTTCTTTCACATTCTGACATTTTTCATCTGTAACTTCATCAATGCTTTCACAACCATTTCCAGGTTTATCAGGTTCATTACTTCTGACATTCACCATTTCATCAAATATTTGCGTAGGTGCTTCACATTCAGATTGTTCAGTAGTGATCTTAACATTTTTCTTTGATCCTTTTTTACCTTTACCTTTTGTAGGTTTTGTAATCTCAGGTATTTCTTCAACAGCAACAGTTTCATCAAAGACTTGTGTTGGTTCATCCAACTCATCTTTTAGTTCGGTACTTTTGTTAGATTGATTCTTAGTTTCTGTTAGAACTTCTCCTATTTCATGTACGGGAACAGTTTCGTCAAACACTTGTGTTGCTGCCTCAGTAGAGGACTGCATAGATTTATTTTGAGGTGTTTTCTTTTGCCCTTTTTTACCTCTTTTTGTTGGTTTAACATTAGATATTTCTTCAACAGCAACTGTTTCATCAAACACTTGAGTTTGTTCTTCTCCTTCTGCAATAGGAACTGTTTCAGCAATGTTTTGTTTCTCAGATCGATTAGATAATTCAGAACTTGTAGTACATCTATCTTCTTTGCCTTCATCACCACTACCATTATCATCTATTGCTACAGTTGCATCTGCCTCATCAAATACCTGAGTAGCAGCTTCATCATCATTAGTCTTTTTAGGACTTTCTCTTTGTTCAACATTTCCAGTGTCTGTTTCAGTTTGGTCATCAGTTACCATACATGTTTCAGCTGTATCATCAAATACCTTAATATATGAAAAGATAACATTTTACAACATACCAAATTTAGATAAAACAAATCTCTTAACATCTGTTATTTTACTCATCCAATCTTTTTTGTACTGAAGTATCTAGTTATTGACTCAAGTCATTGGTTAGACAAACACAATTGCATTTTAAAACAAACAAAGGGACTAATTATACATCTTAAGTGTTTTTAATTTTGACACTTAACATACATGTACTGATATCATGCCATCAAAACAAATTTTAGCTTAATATATTTTTTACATTTACCTGAGTAGCTAAATCATTGTCAGTATCGGCAAGCTGTCTAATAGATGTTTCAACTGATTCCATGCTATCAGCATTATCATCAGCTAGAGTTGAAGTTCCAAGAAAATCAAAAGTATTTCCAGTCTCTTCACTAAATGTTTGTGTAGCATCTGCATGCTTATCAAATCCTTGGGATGTCCTTTCTACACTTGTCCTCACTTCTACATTTTTCTTACTTCTCTTCTGGTTCACGTCTGAATCATCTTCAAAAACTTGTGTTTCTGCTAAATTTGAATCACTTAATGGTGCATCAGTTTTTGTTTGGATGTCAGTCACAGTCTCAATTTCAGCATCTATGACTTGAGTATCACTTATTTGGGATACAGGAGTAGATTTTGACACTTGACTTTCATTTGAAACTGTTTCTATATTTTGAGTAGCATCATCAAACACCTGCGTGTCAGCCACTAATGTTTCCTTAGATGTTTCACAGTCTTCATTTTTGTCATCAAAGACTTGTGTAGCATCATCAAATACTAGAGTTTTTGTATCGGTATCCACCTTTTTTATTACATTACTTATAATAGTTTTCTTGTCTTCTTCCCTAGAATCAACATCATCAAACACTTGTGTAGCATCATCAAACACCTGCGTTTTTGCATCATTGTCCACTTTTTCCACTGCTACACTTCTTATAATCTTTGCGCCACCTATCTTAGAATCAACATCCTCAAAAACTTGTGTTGCATCATCACAAACAGCAACTGTTGCATCACTCTCATGAACCTTCTCATCTACAATTTGTTTCTTAGACCCAACATCATCAAAAACTTGTGTTGCATCATCACAAACAGCAACTGTTGCATCACTCTCATGAGCCTTTTCATCTACAATTTGTGTTGACTCATCAGGCTTGAAAGAAATTAAACAAATTCATCATCTAATTTCAGTATTACCAACATAATAAAAAAATTGTATATTCCTTAAAGTAATATATCACATATTCTTCAAAATAACACATATCATATTCTTTAAAAAATATGTCATAATCAGATAAGAGCTTCTTTTAATTGTACATTAATAAAATTTCATTAAGACATACAGTCGAAACTCATTATATCGAAATCGCTTATATCGAAATCCCGCTTATATCGAAGTAATGATAAAGTCCAAATTTTTATCCTTCTTATTACATATCAAAAAAACGCACGTATATCGAATTCGTGGTTCTCGATATTTTTATATATCGAAGTAGATTTTCGGTCCGAACCAAATATTTTCAACTATAAAGTGACCATCTATGTCGAACTAATTATGTCGCCAACTTACAAAAGAAACGTTCGCACCTTTTCCGCAAACAAACACAATTTAAAATTGATATTTAATTATTGACAGCTGTATAAACATGTTAGTGTCCATTCTCACGATTATAAAACTGATACAAACTTTTCGTTGATGAAACGAATTATTATTAATGCTGCTATACGCTCATTTAACACTATCTTATGCACATTTGAAATGTATATAGCAAAACAAATATATCGAAAGTACCCGTATAAGTACCGGTATAAATGCCGTATTCTTATAACCCGTTACAATCCCGTACACTAAATAACACGATTATGTTGTTATTACGACACACTGACTTAAGCTCTAAAATGCAAACACGGGTATCGAAATTTCTATATCGAAGTTCGTTTATATCGAAGTATTTTGGCAAGTCCCATGAACTTCGATATAACGAGTTTTGACTATACATGTATTTACAATAACAAAAAATTAATGGCTAGGCATATTTGAACACAACAGTATGATATTTATAATGAAAATCAAATAAGTTTCATAACACATTATTTTTCAGCTAATTACAATCTTGTTATTTAGACCAGTATTACCTGTGTTTCACCGACAATTATATCACTTTCATCACAAGCTAATGTTGGTGCAGCAAGTATATCACTGATGTTCTCATCATCTTCCTCAGCATCTGTGTCACCTTCAAGTACAAACTCTTCAGAAGATTCAGACATGCTTCCATCATTTTGCTGGAATATAAACATATTATACATATCCAAGTGACCTAAGAAATTTTAACACAATGACGTTACATTTGCCATACATTTTCATATACAAATCAAATCCTACTTTAGGCTAATAATAATTACTATCAGTCATCAAAGACAGTTTTAAGACATAACTCATATACTGAAACGTTTCTACTGAATCCAAGTATCAAGTTTGAATGATCAGAAGGACACAGAGATGATTGATGAATAATTTGAAAATGCATACCATGGTAGGGCTGAAAATAAAGGTAAGTTTGTTTGGAGTGCTCCGACCCAGAATTTTAGCACTGGGTAGGTAGGTAGGGATTTTATTTTTTTACTATGTAACAATAGTAAAAAAAATGCCCCCAAAAAACATTTGATATTATTTATTTGCTATGATTTTCGTGGGTAGGAAGGAGCACTCCCAAACAAACTTATTTTTATTTTCAGCCTCATGGAAACATTCATAAAAGAGCATTCCATTATGTCAATCACTTAGATTATTATGGTATCAGCTAACATTTGAACATTTTTTAGGATGTGTTGAAGATATTAATGTATGTAATTTTGATAAAACCTAAATATGGAATCTTAAATATCATATCAGTTTAAGTGTATGAAGCTATATCTGACAAGAAATGGTACATAAATTTCAAAAGGTGTGAAATCACAATGTTTTCATAACCTTATAGTGTTTTCTTTGGTATGATTCTTATCACATACAAACAATTATTCTGCCAATAATAGGACTTAATACACTTTAATCAAGCTTCACAAGTATAGCTCTTATCAAAAGATAACGAAACACACAAAAATATCTGTATGTAACAAACACAAGACAATTGAATACAAATTCATTACTTACCTCTTTAGTTTCCAGGTCATTTCTAACAAATTTCTGAGTTGGTTCAAAGAGAATTCCAGACATTTTCTTATCTCCATCCTAAAATAACGAGTAAACTTGAGTAGTAGATAAACATCAAGGCTCATTTATTGTTAAATAAAAATATCTATGGTAGCTACACAATTTTAAGGGAGGTAACCTTGACTGCTCATTACCTGGTCTGGAACGGGTAAAGGGGATTTTAATCATTTCCCTGCAAAAATTTATTGTATATATTGTCTCAATTTTCAGCTAACCCACACTCCCAACTCAGATGGTATCTAGTGTCTTTAAGATCGTTATTACACACTGTTTGTCTGGTTGTTATTACCCAAATTTGGATTTCAGATAAGACAGGGATAATAATTGTTTTAAAAAATTTGCATAATAGTTCAAATTTGTCATTATAGTGATACAATGATTTGATATGTGTTGCTTATCAAATTGATATGTATCATTACTATATGTATGAAGGTATTGATATGTCATCCTTTGATTTTACCATTATGCAACACTTATTCATCTTTTACTATTAAATGACTTATTTCATTCATGTTTAGTTTGTATTATTGTTTATCTTGCATTCAAACAGAGAGAAAATAAGAACAAGCAGGCTCGAGTAGTAGACATACATAAAACAATTTAATACATATTCAATACTTACATCTTCAGTTTCCTGGTCATTTTTATCAAATTTCTGAGTTGGTTCAAAGAGAATTCCAGACATATTCTTATCTCCATCCTGAAATAAACATAATAAGAAATTGTTATCCATCAAAAATATGTTCATAGGTAATGCCTGCTTGTAGGATCAACTAAGAAGAGTGACTAATTTATTAATACAGGTCAACTTTCCTTCAACATTTCAAAAATAAAAAAAAATCTTAATCAATTACTCCTAGCACATCTTTGCAATTCTAACTTACTTTACTCTGTCTTTCATTATCCTCTTCAGCATCCATATCATACCCTACTGTAGGTTCAATACCTTCATCCATATCATAGGCCTGTGTTTTATCTATCAATTGTTTCTTCTTTGGAGGCACCTGAAAACCATGATGATGATTATAACTTAGGCTCCTATTTTTGTTCATCAGTCAATAAAGTGGGCAACTCTTAACCTAGTCTGGTTAAATTGATGCATGTAACACATCTTATCACATATGAAAAATTTCATAAAAATCGTCTGAAGTAACTCAGTAAAGGTACTGGCAGTTCAGACTTGACAGATGAGTATACAAAACAGACAGAATTCAAAGAAGTCATCATTGAAATGCTTCATAAGTATTTCACCTCAAACACTCAATGAACAGGTCAGGTGCTCAAATTTCCAATTAAAAATCTATTTAAGAACAACAAGGTAAGAATATTCACAATGTACAATATTTATCTCTGTACATAAAGAAACAAACAAAACATACATCATCATCACTGTCATCAACAAAAGCTTGTGTTGCAGCCATCATTAATTGTTTCTTCTTCGGAGATGCTTCACTACAAGTGCTGTAACATGAAATATGTCAAGTTGTCAGACAAAACACAGATCACTTTAAAAAAGGTCATTTCTTACAAAGTTTGTTCCATGCAATTTATCAGCAAAACATAAAAAGTACAAAAATATTTACATATAAACCATGAAAATAACAAACATAGTATAACAATACAATGTCACAAGAAAATCAAACCAAATAAACAAGACCATAAAAACAGAAAATTACAAGCTGGTAGTTGATGTGAACTTATATCAAAACATGCATCATAGTTTGAACAAAAGATGGAAAGATTAAATTAAGTTAAATTATTTCATAATCAGACACAACATCCAAAGTCATTCATCTTCAAAATCACACATTAAGTTGTAATTTAGAAGTCGCTTGATAGAAGTGGAGGGAGCTGAAGTTATTGCCAGTAATCTAGAAATCATGATTCTGTGCAACTTTCTAACAACTTATTTGAATTACCATTGGAAAAAGTGCTAAACTGCCAAAATTATTTGGTGTGAACTAGATAAGAACTGTTCTGAGTGGACAAGGTTCATCTCATCATGTTATGCTGAATCAAGGCCCATAAATTGCATCAGGGGTGATTTTGCTGGTTATATTAGTTGCCCAACATATTATGCCCATTACCATTTTGATCATGCCTGATGAAGTCTGTTTTTGAAGATAATTACTGCGGGCATAGTATACCCATAGTATGTCATGTGAAGACAGGCATGTAAAATACAAATCATGAATTATGCCGAGTTTATGAAGATAAAGACTTGATTAAGGACAGACCTGACATCATCATCTTCATCATTGTTCTGTAGAAATGCTTGTGTTGGAGCCATAAGCAACGAGGACTTGTTACCAACATTGTCTTCATCATCTAAGCATTAATATATACATTTGTAACAATAGTCAACATAAATGATTGTCCATGAATGAAATACTAATTTTGAGAGATTTTTTTGTACAACTTTATAATTATGTTAAGGGTTTTTCAAATTTCCCTCCATCTTGCCGTACAATGTCAAGAACAAATGAATACAATTTAAACACTTAGCTGTGACAATTTTAAAGAAAAACCTAAAAATTTATTCCAATAGGACTGGATTATACACAAGTTATGATTCAAACGTTGAATATGAATATAACATCAAATTTATAGTTCAGTATGATAACAAATAGACATTACCAGAATCATCATCACTTTCACAAACATAGGCTTGTGTCTCAGCAACCAACAATCTTGATCTTTCAGCAGAAGTGTCTAAGTACAACAACAAAATACACATTCTATGACAAATATTACATAAAACAGTTTATGTAGCATTCATAGCATGATTCACCTTATTTATTCCTCACAAAAATATACAGCATTTGAATTATTTGAATTATTCTGAAACAATAGAAAACTCCTAATTGTGTAAAATTTAATATGAAATACACAAAGATGGTTCATCTTTAGTAAAGGGAAAACATGCTTACATAAAACTCAAAACATATGACACATATCCAAACTATCTGAGCTAATTAAGTTGACCTGTTTAGCTAGAGGTTGTCTGTGGGGAAAGCATGAGACATGTATGTTTCTCAAATATAATTGGTATTATCACACTCAGTGCATTGCTCAGACTTAAATCTTCAAGACTGCAACTAAATTCAGCCTACCTTTAAACATGCAACAGAAAAACGTTGATGATTAGCATGCAACCAAACAGAGAGACAAACCAAAAAAGATGTTGCTAAGGGTTGATAACAAACCTTTATATACTTCTTCTTCATCTTCTGTATCAGTCCCTGATTCTGGTATAACAACATTGTCAGTGAACTCTGAATTAAAAGTAATGAACAAATGATGTGTATACATAACCACAAGAATTACCTCCATTTAAAGAGTCACAAAAATAAGGTTAAATATACTAACACTGTTTTTAACTGATAAATGCTTAAGACTGACTCTTTCAGACAAGCTTTATTTTTACAGATACTTTACAGTAATAATTGGGAAACACTAAGTTAAAATTTAAATAAAACTTGCTCATGCAACATGTAAACATTTCTCTCTCTCTCTCTCTCTCTCAGATTAATAGACCTAAAATGAGGCTCTGAGTTAAAAACACATAATTAATAAAACATACTTTTCGTTCTATTTGATGCAGGAGTATCTTCCACTGAAATGTCTTGCGCTACAAATTAAAAAAAAATCTCAGTCCAAAATAAAAGGTTTCGGTTAAAACAAAATAACCCAAGATCAGTTTACAGGGACTTACACTATACTATATTGCTTCTTTCATGTGAAGTTTAAATTAATCAAATTGGTAGATTAATAATTTAATTGCAAAGCTATCATGATAGTAATCATTGTATGGTATATTCAAATACTGATCTTTAAGTGTATCTAAAAACATGAACTAGATTTCCTTTCAGATAATTTCATACGTAAACAAACAACGTTAACAGAATATAAGTTATCACAATACTACATACAAAGTAAATCTTACCTATGGTTATCTCTCCTGTAATGGACTTTGTTCCTAACATAGTCTGTGTATTTTTGGTGAATGGCTGAAAAAATATTCCAACAATCAATGAGACAAGAATACAAACTTCTGGGAAAAGTTCAACTTAAAAGACTTTTTCAGTTTCATAGTGAAGTACACTTTTGAAAACATTCAAAACAAAAAAACAAACCCCTTCTTTGTCCAGTGACAAACCTTTAACACAATTTTAATGTCTTCATAATGTATTAAGTATATCACTATCAGCTCAAAGACTTATAATCAATTCTTCCTTCATACATTTCAGTTATCAAGATCACTTTCTAATCATCCCTCATTTCTTGTGTGTAGAGATTTCAGTAAACAATGAAGCATCTTATTATCAACCCTGATTTCTTACCTGAGTAGGTTCAAGTATATCACTACTAGCATCACTAGCACAGTCTTCATCTGTTGGTGCTGTTTGAAACATTGATTCTGATTCTGTGTCAGATCCATCGTCATTCAGCTAAAAACAAAGTATTACAACACTAGCAAAAACTGGAAAAATGGTCACTAAGTTTTCAAACTGACAACTGAAAAATAATGAAATACTGATGCATGGATAACCATTAAAAATGCCTAACTTGGACATGTATATTAAAATCCCCACCATAGAAAGGTCAGTAGCTACAGCAGAGGGTTTACAAGTGTTCTGTGAGAGGAATTAAAATTCCATGTTGTTCCTTTTTATATCATATAAAAAAATTATTCTGATCAAGCATCCCATAAAATCCAATTTTACCTTTAATAGTTGAACTAACACTGGTCAGAATAAATCATTACCAAAAGACTCAAGATAACTGTAAACATACAATATCACTTTTTGAGCAGTAAATGCTCATAACAAAGAACAAAGTACAAAGAATGCTAATGCACACAGAGCATTAACAGTGATATTAGTCACCTGGGATAGATTAATATCATAGACAAAATCAAGTTATTTTTTTCTTTAAAAAAAGGTACTGATTGTGTGTAAATGTATTTATTCCTCAATTGGAAATAAAATTCTTCTGACAAGTTAATTAAAACAAAATTTATTTGATCATCTGGTACCTCTGTTGGTAGTTGATATTCACACTCTACATCACCGAATGTAAGCTTGTCTTTATCTTTCAATTCATATCTCACAGCAGCTGCCAAAAAATGCTGGAATAAAAAAGAAATTTGCATGTTTTTCAGTCCATGATAACAGATTGGATGATTGCACTTAAATATTTTCAAAAATAATGTGTTCAAATTTTAAAATGATCTTACAAAGATGATCCACCTCTCAAATCAAGATGCATCCATCTTATCAGAATCTTTCAAATCAAACAGGATCGACCTAACTAAACAGAATCTACTCCTCAAATCAGGATCAACCCGACTAATAAAAAGAAAACCTTAGTCTGTCAATCAAAAATGTTCTTATTCATGTCTAATTAATGAAAAGATATATTGTATGTGTCACTTACAATATACTTACTTTATTTCTCTTGGTTCTATTTCTACTGCCTTTATCATAAATAAAATGGGAACCAGCCTTCACTTCTATACATGCATGTTCTCTGGATAAGGCCTACAAATATAACAAATAATGCAACATTAGCTAAACAATCAAAATACCTTATAAAAATATAAGTACATTTAACGCAACAACTATATCAGTCACTCAACTAATACTATACTTCAAAATAAAATGCATACTGACAGCTTTAAACACATGTAAACAAATGGATGAATCACCCATGTCTATCTACTTAGCAAAACTAAAAACAACAATATGAGAAAATATATTTGCAATAATTGCATTTCCTACCTTTAAGGGAATAGTAACCTGACAACCATCATGACGTCCTATTACATTATCACCTGAAAAATGAACATACAGTCTTATAATTCATTATCACTTATCAGGGTTCTAGCCAGGATTTTTTTAAGGCATGTTGCAAATACAAATTTGAGTCACCCGTGAGCAGTACAGTGAATGACTGAATGTGTTTGAGTGTAGGGGGGGGGGGGGGGGGGGGGGAGTCCAACAACTTAAGTGGTTCATATTTTAGTGAATTTGAAAGTCAAAAGACAGAACTGTTATGAATATATAACATATCATACACAAATCAATAGGAATTAAGATACATGTATCAGTTTTGCATGTCCAAATAAATCACTTGTGTGAATCCGAGGCACCATGGTTTTGACAAGATGCTCTTTTGATGGAAGTACATGGAATGTCAACCCATACTGCTCTATCAGGCACACACTTCTTGGGTCTCCTTTGGTAGTACATGTAGTGTTTCTCTATTTTTATGTAACCACTTACATTAGAACTCCCAACTCAGAGATGGTTTTATACTTTAAGTTTATTGCTCAGTGACTATTTAATAAATGATGTACAATAGGCCTACTATCAGAGAGGCAACTATACAGACAAGTAACTGATAAACCAAGTGACTATAAGATTAACTCAATACACTACACTCTACAGTACACATTTGTTTACATTCTGTAGTCATAGTTAGATTGATATCAAATTTTTCGAATATTTTTTCTTTATTTGTATTTTCAGCAATCATTGCATATTTCATTGTAAGACATTTTATTGAATCAATCAAACTTTTTATTGACTAAATAAAATGACAACAAACATAACACAACGTCACACTACTAAAATTCAAACCGAAAGTAGAAAATGACGACTGACATTTTTAAACCGGAAGTAGCTTTACTTTTTATAACATATCAGATCGTATAAGTTAAAACTTGAATCATTATTAAAGTCCTAGGGATATCAACTGCATGTAACTTCTGTTAAAGTTTAATATACAGATAATGATATTTAAGTTACCGTTTTCCGAAACTAACATCCACAGAAACGTATGTTTCTTTCCATTTAGGATCTAAAGATTGGATTATGTCAAGATCGGCGTTGCGGATTTCTGATCAGAACTCACATCATGAATGTTATTCCATCAACTCATATGAGACTCATTTCGTTTTTAATGCTCAAAGATTCCTCGGTGATCGATTTGCTAATGCATATTTTTTTATATCCTCGTCTTTCGTATAGATCTACGTACATTAAAAATGTTCAGTCTTAATTTCACGGTTATGTCGCATGATGTCAGTAATTATTACTTGCACACCGATACTGTAGATATATGCATTTTTCGTCGTTGTTAAATATAAATCATTCGCAGAGGCATAGTAATCATATGTTGCCCAAGAAACGTGTAATCTAAATACACGCGATACGTCATCAGCAATGAATTTCATTCCGAAATAAGTTGCAATCACTGTATGACGTCACTAACATTTTAATGTGTCAATTTATATTGAGGCAACTGCATAACGGATTGAAAACAAAATTGTCATTTTAAGATCATTTTGTACCACAGGTATCGTTCATATTTTTAACTTTATGCGAACTATGCATGACAAGCGACACTGTCGAATATAAATAAGAGCTGCATAAATTGTGTAAACTTTCAGAATCATAATTATGATAGCTACTCGTGAAAAACAATGCGGCGAAAATTAATATCTTCAACCGGATGTTTTAATGAGAGTGTGCATGCGATAATTATAAGAAAATCGTGCCAACACTCTCATACTATTGAGTATTTAGTTGAAACACGTGGTAAGGCGGGGATACGATTTTGTCAGCGACATGCGTCATGCATTTGAGGCTGTCATTGGTTTATTGATATTTGATTGACACTGTTCTTACTCTTAGTGACGTAACGAGTCAGCACGCGGCACATATTCGGATGTAGTTGCTTTTATAATTGGTTGTGTATACAAGCCATGTCGTATACGTAATTAAGAGATGTCCGTGGACTTAAGGGATGTCGAATATACAACTGTAAGCCTGAAGGCATGTCGTGGACGACATGCGATATTAGGCTGGCTAGAACCCTGCTTATGATCATAATACCAACATGGTTTATCTGTACATACAATACAAACATATCAAAATTAGGAAACCAACGCATTACTCTACAATAAAACATACTCATCTGACACCTTGCAATATAAATAATAAAGGGATTCGCATACAAAACAAGCCACCGTCCTCAAAAATATACACACACTGATTGAATCATTAAATGTCTATTCTGATCAATATTAAGCAATATGTTCATTAATTTACAGGTGAGTAAAACCTATCAACCAACTTAAATGTAGTTTTCAAGTAAAAAGTTATTCTAAATTTCTAAATAATAGTAAATTTACACCGAATGACTATTATTACACAGTATAAAAAGTCACTAAATAATAGACATATGTGTACAGCTTTTACAAGACAAAACTGATACCTGTACTTAAGTTTCATACCTTCAACTATTGGAAACAACTTTCCTGGAAATCCTTTTTGACATCTAACATTTAAATATGCCACCTAAAAATAAAATCAATGTCAAAATTACTATAATAATTAATGTAACTTTATTTTTGTAAGGCAAAATGGCCCTTAACAGTTAACTTCTTAAATGGGTAGACTTGTTAAGTTAAACTTAATAATTTCAAACTTTATGAAGTATCCCGATAAAACCAGTTTTCGGCACTAACCTGTTTCCGGCAGCACTGGAAATGTTTTAGTTTTTCACAATCCTTACGTCATATCCGGGCCAAGTGCACGCGTTTTGTTTACAAATTGTACAGTAAATCACGTAACCTCCATTTGCCGAAATTGAGATTTGAAATGTTACTGCTATTAAAAATATACGAACAATATGTTATTTTTGTCTGCTCTCACTATTCCCAAATTTTGCTCTTATAAAGTTCAATATTTTTACGTAAAAATTGAACGCACACGATTCTACGCATGTTCGTCTGATAAAGTAGGTCAATATGCAAATCCCGCCTACTTGAATAATTTCTCTTGTATACTTGTCAGAAAATATAACGAGGTGAATTAAGACTGGTGCCTTGTCAATATTTTTGAAAACATCATAACTAATTGGATCATAATTAACTTGTTGATGTTACAGTTGCATAGGTTTTGTGTATGTTTATCAGAGACATTTACATGAAAGAGGTTCATGCAGATCAGTATAGTAAACTGTACATGTTGCAATACATGTCAAATCTGGGTCAACTTGGCTTTCTGCACTAATGTTAGGGATATCATAACAGACGACACATTTGTTTCCGTTTACTGTAGTAAAGACACCCCTTAAACGTTTGACCACTATAAAAATAATTTATATACATTATTGGTAGTTAAAAGTGTTAGAAACAGTTGAAAATTTAGTTAACATTATTTTAGACTGCTCCAGTATAAATGCATCGCACATTTTTTTGACCAGTGTACTTTTACTACAGTTGCCGGAAATAGGTTGGATAACTTCCCTTGGATGCAAATTAGGTCGGCCATATTTGAAGCGCATATTTAAAACAAAAGACGAGATAACTTAATTTTATTTATTCAATAAAGAAGCTTGAAATCTTCTAGGTAATAATTAATGGCAGTAGTATTTTCTCACATGTATTTTCGAGTTTTGCAATCAATTTACCGTAAGATTGCCGGAAACTGGTTGTACCGGGATATAATTCAAGAATAAATTTATTCTGCAACCATATTTTTCATTACCGGAGCATCAGGATCAATGTCTTCATCTGTTTCATCTCCAGCATCCATAAAATCAAGAGCTTGAGTAGCTTCAATACCACTCTCATCCATGTTGAAAATTCCTGGAATTTGACGCTGAGCAGTGTCTAAAATATACAGGATTTAATACACTCAACATGAAGCAGACTATTTTATCTGTCTTGGTGCCACAACTGTTAAAAATACCCCTTCTATCTGTAAATCAAGTTTTCTAGAGAACCCTTTTGCATTTATCTAATTGAACCATGAATGTCCAAATGGTCAAGAAAAGTTAAAAGGTTCGCATGTACACTATAGATAATTTTGAACTATCTGATTTCATTAATACACACGTAAAAGTCGAACTTACAAGTGAGTCTACGGAATAAACTGAAAACGTCTAATAATCCTAAATTCCAATACAGAAACTGCAATCGCGAAAATGTATGACAATCCGTTGAATTCTCAATTAACATTAAGTATCATTACATATATATAAATATGATAGCATATTTCTACGTATATGGTTAGATCTGTAATGATATTATACCTTTTAACTCCTTTTTTTCATATAATTCGTACTAAACATGTCATTTACAACAAACCAGCGTCCTTGAACTTCGCGCAATTCGGGAATATATAATATCCAGAGTTCCGGTTTATTCCGAACGTCTATCCAGAGTGAACGTTCGTTATCACATACTTTGGGCGCTGTTAAATAAGGGACTGCGATTTTTGCTTCATTGTGGAATGCACAATAATGAACGAGTATGTATATTTGAAACTTTGCTTCTACATTCACATTGACTTCATATGCATTCAAATTTTTTTGTCAAACATTAATGTCATACAGGTAAACCTAATTCTGGGTATGTATATGTATGTATGTAATATAGCATCCCATACAGGAGGGAAATAATATTCCTGATCTAGAACCCGCAAGCTTCAGCATCCATGTCATTGTATTGATGAGGCCATGTAATGATGATGAGATCATGTTATAGTGATGTTTTTTATATGCTATAGGTAAATATTGTAGTTGTGGGAACTATGTATAGCAGAGAAAATTGAAGATTTTTCTTTTACAGATTTGCATTGTTTGATAAGTTTAATAATAATGTTAATAAGTAAGTTTTTTTCATAATGGCCTTGTTATTGGGCTGAAGACTGTCATATCAGCCTGACCTTAACCACTCGACCATGGAGGCAGGTCGAACCAACTAGTATTGTACTGTGATAACTACTGACCAACCCATACCATGATAACAACTGACCAACCCATACCATGATAACAATTGACCAACCCATACCATGATAACTACTGACCAACCCATATAATGATAAGTACAGACCAACCCATACCATGATAAATATATATACTGACCAACATGTAATTTGATAACTGTTGACTAACCTGTACTGTGATACCTATGGACTAACCTGTACTGTGATAACTGTTGACTAACCTGTACCATGATAACTATGGACTAACCTGTACTGTGATAACTGTTGACTAACCTGTACTGTGATACATATGGACTAACCTGTACTGTGATAACTCTTGACTAACCTGTACTGTGATAACTCTTGACTAACCTGTACTGTGATAACTCTTGACTAACCTACACTGTGATAACTATGGACTAACATGTACTGTGATAACTTTGGACTAACCTGTACTGTGATAACTATGGACTAACCTGTACTGTGATAACTCTTGACTAACCTGTACTGTGATAAATATGGACTTACCTGTACTGTGATAACTATGGACTAACCTGTACTGTGATAACTGTTGACTAACATGTACTGTGATATCTATGGACTAACCTGTACTGTGATAACTATTGACTAACCTGTACTGTGATAACTATGGACTAACCTGTACTGTGATAACTATGGACTAACCTGTACTGTGATAACTATGGACTACCCTGTACTGTGGTAACTGTTGACTAACATGTACTGTGATAACTATGGACTAACCTGTACTACGATAACTATGGACTAACCTGTACTGTGATAACTATGGACTAACCTGTACTGTGATAACTGTTGACTAACCTGTACTGTGATAACTATGGACTAACCTGTTCTGCAATAACTGTTGACTAACATGTACTGTGATAACTGTTGACTAACCTGTACTGTGATAACTGTTGACTAACCTGTATTGTGATAACCATGGACTAACCTGTACTGTGATAACTGTTAACTAACATGTACTGTGATAACTTTGGACTAACCTGTACTGTGATAACTATGGACTAACCTGTACTGTGATAACTATGGACTACCCTGTACTGTGGTAACTGCTGACTAACATGTACTGTGATAACTATGGACTAACCTGTACTACGATAACTATGGACTAACCTGTACTGTGATAACTATGGACTAACCTGTACTGTGATAACTGTTGACTAACCTGTACTGTGATAACTATGGACTAACCTGTACTGCAATAATTGTTGACTAACATGTACTGTGATAACTGTTGACTAACATGTACTGTGATAACTGTTGACTAACCTGTATTGTGATAACCATGGACTAACCTGTACTGTGATAACTATGGACTAACCTGTACTGTGATAAATGTTGACTAACCTGTACTGTGATACCTATGGACTAACATGTACTGTGACAACTATTGACAAACATGTACTGTGATAACTATGGACTAACCTGTACTGTGATAACTATGGACTAACATGTACTGTGATAACTATGGACTAACCTGTACTGTGATAACTGTTGACTGACATGTACTGTGATAACTATGGACTAACCTGTACTGTGATAACTGTTGACTAACATGTACTGTGATAACTATGGACTAACCTGTACTGTGATAACTATGGACTAACCTGTACTGTGATAACTGTTGACTAACCTGTACTGTGATAACTATGGACTAACCTGTACTGCGATAACTGTTGACTAACATGTACTGTGATAACTGTTGACTAACCTGTACTGTGATAACTGTTGACTAACATGTATTGTGATAACCATGGACTAACCTGTACTGTGATAACTGTTAACTAACCTGTACTGTGATAACTATGGACTAACCTGTACTGTGATAACTATGGACTAACCTGTACTGTGATAACTATGGACTAACATGTACTGTGATAACTATGGACTAACCTGTACTGTGATAACTGTTGACTAACCTGTACTGTGATAACTATGGTCTAACCTGTACTGTGATAACTGTCGACTAACCTGTACTGTGATAACTATGGACTAACCTGTACTGTGATAACTATGGACTAAACTGTACTGTGATAAATGTTGACTAACCTCTACTGAGATAAGTATGGACTAACCTGTACTGCAATAACTGTTGACTAACATCATAGTAACATGTACTGTGATAACTGTTGACTAACCTGTACTGTGATAACTGTTGACTAACCTGTATTGTGATAACCATGGACTAACCTGTACTGTGATAACTGTTAACTAACCTGTACTGTGATAACTATGGACTAACCTGTACTGTGATAACTATGGACTAACCTGTACTGTGATAAATGTTGACTAACCTGTACTGTGATACCTATAGACTAACATGCACTGTGATAACTGTTGACAAACATGTACTGTGATAACTATGGACTAACCTACACTGTGATAACTATGGACTAACATGTACTGTGATAACTGTTGACTAACCTGTACTGTGATAACTGTTGACTGACCTGTACTGTGATAACTATGGTCTAACCTGTACTGTGATAACTGTCAACTAACCTGTACTGTGATAACTATGGACTAACCTGTACTGTGATAACTGTTGACTAACCTGTACTGAGATAAGTATGGACTAACCTGTACTGCAATAACTGTTGACTAACATGTACTGTGATAACTGTTGACTAACCTGTACTGTGATAACTGTTGACTAACCTGTATTGTGATAACCATGGACTAACCTGTACTGTGATAACTGTTAACTAACCTGTACTGTGATAACTATGGACTAACCTGTACTGTGATAACTATGGACTAACCTGTACTGTGATAACTATGGACTAACATGTACTGTGATAACTATGGACTAACCTGTACTGTGATAACTGTTGACTAACATGTACTGTGATAACTATGGTCTAACCTGTACTGTGATAACTGTCGACTAACCTGTACTGTGATAACTGTTGACTAACCTGTACTGTGATAACTGTTGACTAACCTGTATTGTGATAACCATGGACTAACCTGTACTGTGATAACTGTTAACTAACCTGTACTGTGATAACTATGGACTAACCTGTACTGTGATAACTATGGACTAACCTGTACTGTGATAACTATGGACTAACATGTACTGTGATAACTGTTGACTAACCTGTACTGTGATAACTGTTGACTAACCTGTACTGTGATAACTATGGTCTAACCTGTACTGTGATAACTGTCAACTAACCTGTACTGTGATAACTATGGACTAACCTGTACTGTGATAACTATGGACTAACCTGTACTGTGATAACTGTTGACTAACCTGTACTGAGATAAGTATGGACTAACCTGTACTGCAATAACTGTTGACTAACATGTACTGTGATAACTGTTGACTAACCTGTACTGTGATAACTGTTGACTAACCTGTATTGTGATAACTATGGACTAACCTGCACTGTAATAACTGTTAACTAACCTGTACTGTGATAACTATGGACTAACCTGTACTGTGATAACTATGGACTAACCTGTACTGTGATAACTATGGACTAACATGTACTGTGATAACTATGGACTAACCTGTACTGTGATAACTGTTGACTAACCTGTACTGTGATAACTATGGTCTAACCTCTACTGTGATAACTGTCGACTAACCTGTACTGTGATAACTATGGACTAACCTGTACTGTGATAACTATGGACTAACCTGTACTGTGATAACTGTTAACTAACCTGTACTGAGATAAGTATGGACTAACCTGTACTGCAATAACTGTTGACTAACATGTACTGTAATAACTGTTGACTAACCTGTACTGTGATACCTATAGACTAACATGTACTGTGATAACTGTTGACAAACATGTACTGTGATAACTATGGACTAACCTGTACTGTGATAACTATGGACTAACATGTACTGTGATAACTATGGACTAACCTGTACTGTGATAACTATTGACTAACCTGTACTGTGATAACTATGGACTAACCTGTACTGTGATAACTATGGACTAACATGTACTGTGATAACTGTTGACTAACCCCAAACCATGATAACTATTGACAACCTGTACTTTGATATTCATTGACGAACACATACTATTGGATAATAACAATTTATTTACATGCACAATTATAAAATAAATGTAAACTAAATTATACTCAATAAAACTTCATTTTAAGTAAATATGCAAAATACAAGAAACAAACAAACAAGCATGAATAATGTAGTAATACCAAATATATGTTTAATAAAAACAACAACATTAAAACAGAATGATTAAACATGTCAACAATGTAATCATCTAAAAACGTTTAGATTTATTCAATCTACTAACAACAAAGTCTTGAAGAATTCTTCAAAAAAGGGAAACTAAAAGAGTTATAATCTTATTAGGCTCATGAAATGAGACGCCTTAAGAAAATAGATCATTATTTTTTTGCCAAAACTTTAAGGCACAAGGATCGTATAATCAACTATTAGCACATAGTAAATAACATGATTATGGTGTTCTAATAACATCCAAACAATCAGTCACCACACAGTAAATAATGTGATTGTGTTGTTCTAATAATATCCGAACAATCAGTCATCACACAGTAAATAATGTGATTGTATTGTTTAATTAACATCCGAACAATCAGTCACCACACAGTAAATAATGTGATGGTGTTGTTCAATTAACATCCGAACAATCAGTCACCACACAGTAAATAATGTGATTGTGTTGTTCTAATAACATCTGAACAATCAGTCATCACACAGTAAATAATGTGATTGTGTTTTTTTAATTAACATCCGACAAATCAGTCACCACACAGTAAATAATGTGATTGTGTTGTTTAATTAACATCCAAACAATCAGTCACCACACAGTAAATAATGTGATTGTGTTGTTCAATTAACATCCGAACAATCAGTCACCACACAGTAAATAATGTGATTGTGTTGTTCTAATAACATCCGAACAATCAGTCACCACACAGTAAATAATGTGATTGTGTTGTTCTAATAACATCCGAACAATCAGTCACCACACAGTAAATAATGTGATTATGTTGTTCAATTAACATCCAAACAATCAGTCACCACACAGTAAATAATGTGATTATGTTGTTCAATTAACATCCGAACAATCAGTCACCACACAGTAAATAATGTGATTGTGTTGTTCTAATAACATCCGAACAATCAGTCACCACACAGTAAATAATATCATTATGTTGTTCAATTAACATCCGAACAATCAGTCACCACACAGTAAATAATGTGATTGTGTTGTTCTAATAACATCCGAACAATCAGTCACCACACAGTAAATAATGTGATTATGTTGTTTAATTAACATCCAAACATTCAGTCACCACACAGTAAATAATGTGATTGTGTTGTTCAATTAACATCTGAACAATCAGTCACCACACAGTAAATAATGTGATTATGTTGTTCAATTAACATCCAAACAATCAGTCACCACACAGTAAATAATGTGATTGTGTTGTTCAATTAACATCCGAACAATCAGTCACCACACAGTTAATAATGTGATTGTGTTGTTTAATTAACATCCGAACAATCAGTCACCACACAGTAAATAATGTGATTGTGTTGTTTAAATATAATCCGAACAATCAGTCATCACACAGTAAATAATGTGATTGTGTTGTTTAATTAACACCGAACAATCAGTCACCACACAGTAAATAATGTGATTGTGTTGTTCTAATAACATCCGAACAATCAGTCACCACACAGTAAATAATGTGATTGTGTTGTTCTAATAACATCCGAACAATCAGTCACCACACAGTAAATAATGTGATTATGTTGTTCAATTAACATCCGAACAATCAGTCACCACACAGTAAATAATGTGATTGTGTTGTTCAATTAACATCCGAACAATCAGTCACCACACAGTAAATAATGTGATTGTGTTGTTTAATTAACATCCGAACAAGCAGTCACCACACAGTAAATAATGTGACTGTGTTGTTCTAATATCATCCGAACAATCAGACACCACACAGTAAATAATGTGATTGTGTTGTTTAATTAACATCCGAACAAGCAGTCACAACACAGTAAACAATGTGATTGTGTTGTTCTAATATCATCCGAACAATCAGTTACAACACAGTAAATAATCTGATTGTGTTGTTCTAATATCATCCGAACAATCAGTCACCACACAGTAAATAATCTGATTGTGTTGTTCTAATATCATCCGAACAATCAGTCACCACACAGTAAATAATCTGATTGTGTTGTTCTAATATCATCCGAACAATCAGTCACCACACAGTAAATAATCTGATTGTGTTGTTCTAATATCATCCGAACAAGCAGTCACAACACAGTAAATAATCTGATTGTGTTGTTCTAATATCATCCGAACAATCAGTCACCACACAGTAAATAATCTGATTGTGTTGTTCTAATATCATCCGAACAATCAGTCACCACATGCTAAATAATGTAAATGTGTTGTTCTAATATCATCCGAACAATCAGTCACCACACGCTAAATAATGTAAATGTGTTGTTCTAATAACATCCTTACATTCAGTCACCACATGGTAAATAATGAGATTGCGTTGTTCTAATAACATCACTTTGTTCCTCCAGTTTCTGTAGACAGAACATCAAAGACTCTTTCTTAACTTTACCATACTGTAGTGTTTTATGTAACTCATCCAGAATGTGAAAATAGTGGCATCCTTTTTCTGAATCTGTAAACATGTTTATAGATTTAAATTCATTATGAACAGATATGTAACAAGAGGGCCAAGATGGCCCTAGATTGCTCACCTGAGAACAAAGACACTTTAATTAATGACCAGGTAATATGTTTTTATTTCGTATAACCGTTTTTACCTAGATTTTGATCAAAACCAACAATTAATGTGCTACAATACTGTTAAACAAGCTAAAAGGTAGCAAATTTTCTATTCAAAGGGCCCGTAACTCTTGAAGTTGTGGTTCGATTTCACCCATAACTAGACTTGTCAAAGACCTTCAGGTCTTACACATTCATTGTAAATATGATTAGGATCAGTGAATAAATGCAGGCGCTAGAGTGTAAACAAGCTAAAATATAGTAAATTTTCTAAGTCAAGGGCCCATAACTCTTGAAGTCCAAGTCCAATTTGCCCATAATCGCTCTTGTCTGAGATCTTTAGGTCATACACATTCACTGAAAATAGTATCAGGATTTGTGAAGAAATGAAGGCGCTAGAGTGTAAACAAACTCAAATATAGCAAATTTTCAAAGTCAAGGGCCCATAACTCTTGAAGTTTTGGTCCGATTCCGCCCACAATCAAACTTGCCCAAGATCTTTTGGTTATACACATTTACTGAAAATATGATTGGGATTGGTGAAGAAATTAACGTGCTAGAGTGTAAACAAGCTAAATATAGCAAAATTTCAAAGTCAAGGGCCCATAACTCTTGAAGTCCTTGTCCGATTTTGCCCATATTCAAACTTAGCTGAGACATTGTGGCCATATACATTGTGACCATTACGTTTGATTATGATTGGTAAAGAGCTGTGGATGCTACAGTGTAAACAAACTAATTGTGGCCGGACGCCGGACATTCATCGATCCTAAAAGCTCACCTGATCAATCAGGTGAGCTAAAAAACAGTGCAACCTCTCCAAATCAACACCCTTTTGCAGTAGCAAAAACTAGAGCTTTCACAAGGTGACAAATGCCCCTACATGCAGCATAGACCTTGGAGCTACAGCCATGGGAATTGTTAGTGATATGTCAACTAGTGAAGGTAAACATTTGTGGTAATTTATTTCAAAATCCTCCAATAAATGACAAAGTTATAGAGCAGACACACCAAAAAAGACCAACATAATGACCTTTGAACACAGAGTCTAGTGGTGGTGAACAATTTTGGTAAGTTATTTCAAAATCTTCAAATAAATGACAAAGTAACAGAGCGGACACAACAAAAAAGACCAAAATTATGACCTTTGAACTCAAAGTGTGACCTTGACCTTGAAGGTATAGCCATGGGAGATAAACATGACACATCGTCTAGAGGTGGTGAACATTTATGGTAAGTTATTTCAAAATTCTCCAATAAATGTCAAAGTTACAGAGCAGACACAATTCAGGACAGACAGACAGACAGACCGACAGACCGATAGACTGACCAGTCTACCAACAGACAAACTGACTCCAGTATAGCCCCCACTTTCAGAAAGTGTGGGTATAATAAGTTGTTGTTGAGAGATTGTTGCTCTAGAGTGATTAAATTAAGTGTTTAATTGTGCAGTAGGAAAAAATCATAGCTGTTGAGGGAAGGTTTTTGCTCCAGCTAAAATTTAAAATAGGGCAAATGATGATAAATGAAAAAAAAACTGAAGAAGACATAATTCAGAAGTGTACCGAAATTGTATTAGAATAACACAGCAGGTGGTAAGCAAGTTGCAAGACTTACATTTAGCTTTCTTCGTCTCTATGTCCAGAGTGGTCAATATTCGCTTCTCTAAACTTGACTTGTGTAACAATACCTTAAATTATCAAATGTTTGAACAGTCTATTTAAAATATAAATTTAACATAACAAATCATAAATCAGACGATTTTTCATGCACCAAGTCTGATCTACACCACCCCCTCCTGATACTGGACTTATTTTTCGACACAAACATCTTTTGTGTAAGATAATTGGGAATTCTTTGGCTTAGCTATAAAAAAAGAAACTATTTTAATAAATATCAATCAAGCACCCACTCTACAGTATTCGAAAACATTTGACTGTTTACATATTTGCCAAAGGTATAATACAAGTTTTAGCATCATAGAACATTATTATCTAACCATTATTTGCTAACTTCACGATCTTTTTGATAAATTGCTACTTTTAAGTTTTACAAACCTCAAACAATAATCTTCTATCACTACGTCTAGTCACATGACCGTCGTCTTCAATAAGACACAATGCCTCCATCAACAAAGCAGTCTGCTTCTCTAAACCACATTTCTGTAAGTGATGAAATAAATTTTAAACAATAGAATTAAAAATAATGATAAGAAAATGTGAAGATTTGATTATTAAGTTATTGGAACATAGTTCCCTCCTAGGGCCCATTTCATAGACATAGCATTGCAAAAATAGCAGTTTTTAAACTTAAACGCCTTGCTAAAGGTATACATTTTAGACTTAAACTTTTAACAATTGACAATGAATATCAAAACAATCAATGCAATAAAATACTTTTTATCTACCGTACAAACAAAGGGGTAGCATGATTTTATAAGTTTAAAAACTGTGATCTTAGCTAAAATATGTCAATGACATGGACTCCTGGAGTTAGATGATGATAACAAAGAAGAAACATATCCACTTTTTATCTCCAAGTTATTGTGAGTCTTAAGCTTTAATTTTTTAAGCTTTAATTAAAAAAAATAAAGCTTAAAACTCACAATAACTGAGTCCTTAGTGTGTTTTGTTCTAGGACTTTGTTTCAAAATGATGTCCTATTCTCATGTTGCAGTAAACGTATAACTCTTAATTATCTCCAAGTTATTGTGAGTCCTTAGTGTGTTTTGTTCCAGGGTTTTATTTCTAACCTATATTTTGTTAGAACTTTAATCTCTCAAACAAGTTTCAGTAAAACCAATTAAAATATTTGGAAATCACGAACAAAATGCTTGAAAGATGGGTTTTTCAGATTTCTCAAATTTTAGTAAAGATTAAAACAAGTTTTTAACTAGACAATATTATGTCAATACAAGTTAAACAATTACAAATAATAATATCATGTTGCATAAAATGACTTGTCATGAAATGAATCATCGAAAATAAGCAACTTTTCAACACTATAATGTGACTATTTACTATTTAGTGCAACTTGATTCTGGTCATATGCCATACATGACATCAATATTGACAGCAAGATGTCTGACACCATGTGCACAGACAATGCCATCATGGTGTGATATCTAGAAAATAATCTGATATTGTGACAATTTATCATTGTAAATAATTCTCACTTATAACAAAACCCTGCAGCTTGAGAGGATATAAATAAGATCTTGTATAAGGCCACACAAACATAAAAGTTTATAAATAAGGTCTTGTATCAGGCCACAAAAACATAAAAGTTTTCCAAAAACAGGCGCATTTACTGTATTTAGTATTTGCCCAACATTTTCAGCAGGTTATTTAATTCATGAATAATTTTCTTCATAATTAAGTAAAATGTCACATGAAGACTGAAGGACTATCACATCAATGGTTGTTCATCTGTCAAATTTTCATTCCCTTCAGTTACTTAATTCCAAACCAACTCCAACCTATACTCAGAAGGTTCAGGTTTGTCATACTGAAGTTTTCATTCAGATACACCATGTTGCATGTCAACTATTATCTATTGCTATTATCTATTCCAAGTTAATATCTGTTTATCAGCCCATTCTTTAATAATTGTAGGTTTCAGTTACGACACTGATTAATTTCACTAAACATCCCTTGATCCAAGACTTGCTTGCAATTTTGACATTATTTTCTTTTTTAATTCAATTCCTTGTCTTCAGTACAAGCATAATTTTATTATTATAATGTTGGCCAAAAATGTCTACCTTCGAAACCACTGATAAAAGTTTGGGTTGTGTACCACAAACCAATATTTTATTATGGGTGGCCTCGTGAACAAACAATTAACAGATAATTTGAACATTACCACAGAATACACAACAAAATACACTAATGAACAGAATCACAGGACCGCTAACAAAGTACACTATAATATCATTTGTATTTCTTTGGCCTAACGTGGAATGCTTAGACAGCATCCATAGAACGACACCAACTATCATAAAAATCATATTTCCAATATAGATTGAGAAATGAACACTGGTAGTTCTTTCAGGATATCAAGAACAATTTTACAAAATTTAAGGATGACAACAAATACCAATACAAAATCAAGGTAATCATCTTTTATATTATTACATTAAATATTTTTAAATGATTTAACTTTATCTTTGCAATAAGAAGTATGATAATTTCAAAAACAGTGTAACCTCTCTAAAGCAATACCCTTTGGGAGTAGCAAAATCATGTTGTAATTGAGAGGTTGTTGCTCTAAAGAGGTTAAATTCATAGTTAAATCCTACAGTGGGAAAAATCAAGCTGTTGTTGAAGGGAGGTTATTGCTCAAGAGAGGGCCACTCTGGAGAGGTTGTATTGAATGTTTTTTTGGGGAGGGGGGGCTGAAAAAAAGACCCTGAGGTAAACTACTTGGGTAGAACTGTTGACCGTTCATAAGCTAGCTGATTTATTATTTCTTTGGATTTAAAGCCAATCAAATATATTTGCTGGCAAGTTGTCAGCTTTTTTCCCGAATGACACTATAATGTTGATGATTAAATATTTTAATTTCTTGATAAGTATTGATTCTACTTTTTCTAATAATAACTTTGAAGTGAGTTCCCATATTAACAAAAAGAAAATACAAAGACTAACACATTTACATGTTATTATTACATAAGTAAAATGTAGCAATCCTGTTCAGAAAATCAGAAAATTAAAATGTATGTACTTCAGAGTGACACATCAGCAGATACCTAACACAGGTCAAGTTGTCATGGTAACAGGTGGAGCAGGATTTCTTGGACAACATATTATAAGTTTGTTACAATCAAAGGCAACTTATGTGAAAGAAATTCGAGTCTTTGATTTAAAACCATATGTAAACTTATTAGGTAAATAGAGTTTATTACCTCCTGATAAAAGTCTGTTTATAATGTTTCTTAATTCAGCAAAAATTTATAAGGTTGTTAATTGTCAATTACGGAAGTCATATATACGACACTATCTCTTTCTAATAGAGCTATATACAATATTGTGATATCAACAAAATCATTAAGAATTTTAACAATGTCAAACCTGTCAATAAATGCCACCTTTAGGAAAGACATCACATGGCCTTTATTGACAGATGGCCTTTATTGATAGGTCTGTTTGTTCTAAATGATCAAAGAATGGCTTTTATTGGCTGGGTGGCCTTTATTCGGAGGTGGCTGCTAACATAGGTTTGACTGTATTTCTTTAATTCATGTTAACTGAATGTATATTAACTGTTACTTATTTGCCATTTGGTACAGAATAATCATAGATTTTACTAAGCTCAAATTGAACTTAAG
Organism: Lutraria lutraria; assembly: GCA_964023205.1. Classification (NCBI taxonomy): domain Eukaryota; kingdom Metazoa; phylum Mollusca; class Bivalvia; order Venerida; family Mactridae; genus Lutraria; species Lutraria lutraria. Next base: position 32,182,765 of record OZ026838.1, read on the forward strand.
CTGCCCTGATACCAGGCATTTAAAAACATAGAATTTGATGAAAACTCTCTGATTATCTTATATAAGGTCATATAACAACAAAACCTGTGTCCAGTAACATTGGAAGTATAACTGATCGACAGAAGTTAAACCAAGCCTTACAAGGAGTGGACAGTGTGTATCATGTAGCTGGGAAGATAAGCTATGGAACATTTCCAGATTATGACGGCATGCATGAAGTCAACGTGGAAGGTTTGCATTGTTCTTAAGCTTAACCAATGAGAATACAGGAACTTGACTGTTAAAGCAATGTAAACATACATATTGATGTAAAAGGGAAACATACTGACAATATCATAATGAATAAATGATTACAAAAATTTGCTTACTGAATTAAATACAAGTTTTGGAAGAAATGGACATAATTTGAAAGGTTTGTAGGGCACTTCAGGTGAGATAAGATTTTTGAATTTCTTAAAAATGTGTGAGGGCTTTATCAAGGTGGAAAGGAGGGTATAATTAGGATACTAAAGTAATATTATTATCAATGATTATCATTTTATTACAGGAACATCTAATTTAATCAATGCTTGCATAGACTGTGACGTAAGAAGATTAATTTACTGTAGCACAGTTGATGTAGTTATCGGACATGATGAGATTACAGATGGGGATGAAGACAACACAACGATTCCTTCAACTTTCTTATTTCCTGGTTACCCTGAATCCAAATATAAAGCTGAAACATTCATTCTTCAAGCAAACGGAAGTAAAACAAAACAAGGTAAATATTAACATGATAAAATTTCTAATCTAATTCTAATCTAATTTATCCTTAACCTACTGAATTTCCAAAATGGACTTGTCCAATTTCCTTTTTGAAACAGTCCATATCAAGTTAAGGAATATAACAATGAAAATTATAATGAGTCTCCCAACCGAAATGATTTTTTAAGTTATTTACAAAGATTAAATATGATACTATCACACCAAGCAACAAAAAAAATGAATGCTCAAAATAGTCATTTATTGCGATAAACACTTTACCCCTTTATCGACTTTACTTTATCAGCATTAACCATCTCTAACGTGTTGTGCATTGTTTTGGTACGATATGATACCATTTAATTTGTTAAAGACAATAATGTGTTATTAAATATCTTACTACACATCATAATTGAGCATGGTTACAATTGTTAAACTGTAAACGATTAACGATTTTGATTGGCTATCAAAATTAAACGGGATGCATCAATTAATCGAAATTCATTATCATGACTTGACACTTTTATTGCTAATTACTCAAAATAATTTTCGAATAAAGATTGCCGCCTTATTTAATGATGAATTTCAAAGCGGTTTTTGGTATTTTGTAGAAAAAGGCTAGAGGCAGGGAACCATGTCAGATTTTTTATATTTGATTTTGTTATTGATCAGTGGAGTATTATGTGAATTTCAGCGCATTAGAAGGGCTAAAATACCTATGAAGTCAGATATTTCGAAAAAGGGTTACTTATCAGAAATTTTCACAGGATAAGAAATATTATGCAATTTTTCATGGAAAAATTAACTAAAAATGCTGCATCCTTAAGACACAAAAATTAACTACAATATAAGTTTTTCATGACATATAAATATTTTGGTGATAAAAAAAGTCATAACAATCGAACTAAAAGCTGGAAAAAGAAATGAAAAAAAGTTTTTGCCGAAGTAAGTAAAGCATCTTTGAGGTTACAGAATTTTTACTGAGTCCATCAGGTAACTGCAAACAAACAATTCATTAAGCTTTAAAGTGCAAATTGTCTAAAGCACAATTAATCTATTCCCAATTAGGATAATAAATCTAAAAACACCACAGATAAATTTGTTTATTATACGCACAGGAAACCTACTGCACACATTATCATTGAGAGCCAATGTTATGTATGGTGAAGAGGATCCATATTACGTTACCAATGGATTGAAGAATGCACACAAACATGGAGGAGTTTTATTTCAAGTTGGTGATGGAAATGCTTTGTTTCAGCCTGTATATGCTGGTAACACAGCGTGGGCTTTCATATGTGCTGGTGAGTATTTTAATGTTCATTAATGAATTCAGGTTAATAAAGTTTCCATAAAGAAACGGTGCCTTGTTTAAAATCAATCTTACACATGACAAATAAATGTCACGAAATTCATCACCATTAGATATTTACATATTTCATGAAAATAGTATACATTATAACATTTATAAGGTTTTTACTACGGAATAACATAAAAACTCCAGAAAAAAAACTTACAAAAAAAACCCACTTACTCAGTAAGATATCAGTGATATATACCATTGTTGATATTTTATTAAAAATTGTAGACGGCATAACTGGTTTTCGTTGTAAAAGTGAAACATTTAAATATTTATCAAAAATGACCAAATTACAGTATAATATCAATAACTCATTCATGGCTTATTGTTGTCAAAAATAAACAAGCCAACATAATTGTTAGATGATCTCTTTATAAATTTTCAGGAATAACGCACATGTTCAATTGGAACGTTGCTAAACATAAATACCACAACTGCTTGCCATACCTCAAAAACCTGTTACTCAATAATTGTTTATGTATGGTATAACATAACCAAACAATATTATAATAACTGATTATAATAAGCTTTATTTATTGTAGCACATACATCCACGCATCAAGCATACAACTATCCTAGACTAATAGTAATATGAGCATATATTATCTACGTCAGTATGTTAAGCATCATGGGAAGGTTTAAGGGGCGTTACCAAGTACTGTTACATCTTTTCTCTTTTACTGAAAAGAAGATAAAAACTTAAAGTATCAAGTAGAGTCATAAACAAGTAAAATATCAAATTATCATAACACAAAACTCTGTCTCTATAGTTTCATACAGTCTCACACAGTCTTCAAGCTTTGTTTATATATCTGCGAATATTACAATATTATATACATCACATGACATAGTCCTTGTATCGTTCTGGTTTGCGCACTACACGTCCTGACTTCGTACGAGTAGCTTGTTCTCCAGTTGGTGGCGAGCTAATATTTGGCTCCTGAACACTATCACTGTTTGTGCGCGTTAACTCACTATTTCTTAAATTCGGACCTATGTCAATAGTTTCTTCCCTTTGATCTACATATCTCTCGTTCGTTCTCCGGAGATGTTTTCTGTTTCTATTCAAGATGGTTCCGTTCTCCTTGCGTACATTGTAAGAACGAGTGTACGGTTTCTCTACGACTGTTCCCTTCTCCCAAGTTTTATTCCGCTCTTGAGGTTGTATACGCACAGTATCTCCTTTATGTAACTGGGGTAACGGCCTGGCATTTCTATTGTAATACCATGCTTGGCGACGTTTGCTTTTGTCAAGATTTTCTTTTACATTTGACGGTATGCTAGGCTGTAGCTGCGACGATCGTTCTGGAAGCAATGTTCGAGTCTTCCTGTTCATCAGTTGTTGAACTGGACTGTAATCTGTCGATTGCTGAGGAGTATTGCGGAAATTTAACAGCGCAAGCATAGGGTCCGTATGAGAATGCTTGGCTTTTTTCAAGATGCGTTTAGCTGTCTTTACGGCATTTTCAGCTTTGCCATTTGACTGCGGGTACCTTGCTGATGATGTAATGTGTGTAAAGTCCCATTTACTAGCAAACGATTTGAATTTTTGAGATTTGTACACACTAGCATTGTCTGAAATAACACGTTCCGGTAATCCGTGTCTGGCGAAATGTTGTTTCAATTTGCCAATGATTTCTTTTGATGTTGTTTCATATAAGCGATCTACTTCAAGGAAATTGCTGAAATAGTCAACTGTCACCAAATAATTGTTATCGTTGAATGTGAAAACATCCGTACCAACTTTCGCCCATGGTCTGTCTAGTACTTCATGGCTAATCAACGGTTCTTTGCATTGTTTTCTTTCCAATGATTGGCAAGTGTCACATTTGCTAATGTAGTCTTTAATCTGGGTTGTTATATTTGGCCAATATACACACGATCTAGCCCTTTTTAAACAACCCTCAACTCCAATATGTGAATGAAGTTGTTCTAATATTTCTCTGCGCATACTTGTGGGAATAACACATCTATCACCGCGAAATATGATCCCATTATCTACTGATAATTCGTCTCGCACAGTTCGCTCAGCTTGTCTAGAAACTTTGTTAAATAGTTCACAAACCCGAGAAATCGTTGTACTCCTTTCTTGTCTGTCGGTTTCGGCATATTGACGATAGCTTCAACCTTCGCAGGATCGACTTTTACACCTTTATCCGTAAGCAAGTGTCCTACAAACTGCATTTCAGTTTTATGGAGTTGCATTTTGTCTTTGTTCAGCTTAATGTTTTTTTCTACACATCTGTCTAGCAATTTTCGGAAATTGTTGTCGTGATCAAGTAGCGCTTCTTCGTATGTATCACCTTTTCCGTAGATGATTACATCATCCGCTATAGCTTTGATACCACCAATTCCTACCAAGCTATCTTCCAAATACTGTTGAAAGTATTCCGGTGCTGGTGATATCCCGAATGGCATTCGATTCCATCGATATCTCCCAAACGGCGTTTCAAATGTTGTGAGATAACTCGATCTTTCATCAAGTACCACATGATGAAATGCATTTTTAACATCGACTTTGCTAAAAACTGTAGCATTGTTCAGTTCTGGTAACAAGTCTTCAACCACTGGCAGCAAATAGTGGCTACGCTTTAACGCTTTGTTCAACGGCTTCGGGTCAATGCATATTCTTAGTTTTCCACTAGCTTTTTTGACAACGACTAGACTTGATATCCAGTCTGTGGGTGTATCAATCTTGGTTATCTTATCAAGACTCTCAAGTCTATTTAGCTCTTTTTTAAGTTTTCCTTTCATTGAGACTGGCACTCGACGGAGGGGCATTCTTACAGGTTTTACTGTATCGTCTATTTCTAAGTGCAATTTTTTCTCAAAACGACCTTCTCCCACAAAAACTGAGGCATATTTTGATTCAATCTCCTCTCTGGTTAATCTCGAATACTTATTATCCTTATCAACAGGACAAATGTTATGATACTGTATCCTAATTAAATCCATTGTCTGTATCGCTTCAGAGCCTAACAGCGGTGTCACCCTGTTATCATCTACAACGATAAAGTTCACCATGTAGCGTTTGTTTGTTCTAGGATTTTTCAGCATAATTTCACACGAGCCAGCGGAGTACATTTTTGATTTATTGTACATAGATAATGTTGTTTTAGTCGGCTTAATTGTTTCATTTAGCACGCACGACTTTGGTATGATATTAGTAGTGGCGCCGCTGTCCAATTGAAACTTGACAGTTGTTTGTTGCTTTATGAGCAGCATATTCGCGTATATTTTGTTTTTAACCTTTTCACCAGAATTTAATGACAGCACGTCATCCTCACTTTCAGAGTTTAAATCCACATGTTTAATTTGTGAACGCGACTTTTTTGCTTTGTACTTTTTCGACATTGACTTGCATTCCGATGCAAAATGATTGAACTTCGAACAATTATTGCATCTTTTTCCAAAGGCCGGGCATTTCCCTTTAGCGCAAAATTGTCCACAATATTTGCACTTATTCTGCTTTTCTTGCTTTGATTGTGGCTTTCGCTTTGGTCGCACGACCTGCACGTCTTGATCAGGGGCGGCACTTTGGTTTAGGGTCTTCACTTTTGACGATGACGCTTCAGCAGCACGGCACATGTCAATACACCTATTCAGTGTCAGTTTTTCTTCCTGTAGCAGACGTTTTCTCAAACCATTATCTCTAATTCCAAGGACAATTCTATCTGTTATAAGTTCACTCTCGAGCACTCCATACTTACACGTTTTGGACAGTTTTCTTACTTCTGTCAGAAAAGTGTCAAATGTTTGTGATTCACCTTGGGAGCATGTATGGAAAACGTACCTTTCGTATGTCACGTTAGTTTTTCCAACACAAAAATCTTCAAATTTCTTGATTACTTTGTCAATGTCATCCTTATCTGCCTCGCTTTCAAAATCAAATCCATCGAACACGTCCATTGCTTCTGACCCCACGCACGTAAGGAATGTGGCGGCTCTTAAATCCGTCGGTTTATTAATTAGACCGGATGCTTTTTCATAATTTGTCCATGAGCGTTTAAACTTTTTCCAATGTGTAGCTATGTTTCCGTCCATATCCAGCATTTTAGGAAACGGTATTAGCGACTGCACAGCACCTACGGGATGTACGACCGGCGGTGGTTCTTCTGCCATTGCCAGTTATTCTTTATGCACGTGAATATAAAGAATATAAATCCAAAGTTCTGTTTTGTTATAAAGGTATGCACATAAATATATCCTTTTGCATGTCAAAACAGTCAAAGCACTTCTGACACCATGTTTATGTATGGTATAACATAACCAAACAATATTATAATAACTGATTATAATAAGCTTTATTTATTGTAGCACATACATCCACGCATCAAGCATACAACTATCCTAGACTAATAGTAATATGAGCATATATTATCTACGTCAGTATGTTAAGCATCATGGGAAGGTTTAAGGGGCGTTACCAAGTACTGTTACAATAATACATCTTATTTGAACCCTTCTTACAGAAAATGTTTAATGCTTTGCATGTCGTCAATATTTGTAAAAAATAAGAAAACCAAAGGAAGAGTAGTACTACATTAACACAGCCTTTATACCTTCATACAGGATCAAGTTACTTTTTTACTGCTATCAAATGACAATTGTTATCAGATTTAAGATTTTAGAGTCTAACCTTAATGTCGCAATAGTCCTTTTATTATCTCATTTTGTAACCACTTTCTGTATTGCATAACTGAGTTAACAAATGAAGTAAAACTTTGAACAAGACCTTCACATGACACAAAACAATGGCCTTTTGTAATTAGGTTAGAAAATAACGAAAACCTGTCCAAAATAGTGGTCATTGTAATGAGTTGACTTCATATTAAAGTAGTCCTTGTGTGGGGTTTTAATGTAACTTTTATCATTTCAGATCAAGCCCTGGGTCAGAATCCGGAGCTAGGTGGACATTACTATTTTATACCAGATGACACCCCCATACAGAACACATTCAAGTTCATGAAACCATTTCTAGAGATACAAGGTTTTCAGCTATCTACAACACGACTGCCATATAAATTAGTGTATTATTTACTTTACATAGCTGAGACAATAGTTCATTTATTATCTCCCCTGATAAGGATAGAGCTTCCAGCCGAGTCCTACAGTGTGAAATATATCAATATGAATCTATTCTTCAGCAACAAGAAAGCTAAAGAAAAACTGAACTTTGTTCCCTTATTTACCCCAGAAGTCTCGAAGGAGAGATGTCTACAATATTACAAGAATTTAACATTTTGAATACTAAAACAATATCAAGTGTTTGAACCAGAAATATTACAAACAATATAAATTGACTTTATTTTTGTCCCAAATCACCCTCATTGTGCAGGTATGACATTTCTCGAAAAGTACATGATATGCATAAATTAAAGTAAACAGAATGTAGCATTTTTATGACATTGATTTATTTAACAAAAATTCAGAAATGTTTAAAGCTCCCTCTATAGAACTTGACATCATCTAAAAATCAGAAAATTTCATGAAATAAAGAATGGCTTTGTCGTAAAGAATGTTTTTTATCTTAAGATCTACAGATATTAATTACAAGGGTTTAGTCATAACTAAATACAGTCAAACCTGTTTACAAAGGCCATCCTTGGGAAAGACATAACGTGACCTTTACTGACAAGTGATCTTAACTTGGAGGGTTGCCTTTATTCACAGGGTTGCCTTTATTCGCAGGGTTGCCTTTATTCACATGGTGGCCTTTATTCACAGGACGGCCTTTATTCACAGGGTGGTCTTTATTCACAGGGCGGCCTTTATTCACAGGGTTGCCTTTATTCACAGGGTCACCTTTATTCGCAGGGTCGCCTTTATTTGCAGGGTTGCCTTTATTCACAGGGTTGCCTTTATTTGCAGGGTCGCCTTTATTTGCAGGGTTGCCTTTATTCGCAGGGTTGTCTTTATTCACAGGGTTGCCTTTATTTGCAGGGTTGCCTTTATTCACAGGGTTGCCCTTATTCACAGGGTTGCCTTTATTTGCAGGGTTGCCTTTATTCACAGGGTTGCCTTTATTCGCAGGGTTGCCTTTATTCACAGGAGTTGCCTTTATTCACAGGGTCACCTTTATTCACAGGGTTGCCTTTATTCACTGGGTTGCCTTTATTCACAGGGTTGCCTTTATTCACAGGGTCACCTTTATTCACAGGGGTTGCCTTTATTCGCAGGGTTGCCTTTATTCACAGGGTTGCCTTTATTCACAGGGTTGCCTTTATTCACAGGGTCACCTTTATTCGCAGGGTTGCCTTTATTCACAGGGGTTGCCTTTATTCGCAGGGTTGCCTTTATTCACAGGGGTTGCCTTTATTCACAGGGTTGCCTGTATTCGGAGGTGGCTGTTAACACAGGTTTGACAGTAGTAAGAAGTTTTATAGTCTACTAATCTTGCTTGGTTTGATCAAACTTGAAACATCACAACTAGTAGCTTTTTTATGAATTTATTTTGTTAAATTTTTTACTAAAATACATCAATACATGCATATGTGCTCAAGATAATGTTACTCATAATAGACATAGAAATATATTCATAACAAAGAATAAAAACTGACTAGACTTCACAAACTCCCCTAAATAGGTCAGGTGCTCGTAATATAATCATTCCCAATAAAGTTATACTTTATGTACTTACCGTCTCTTTGTTGAGTTTTGTGAATATGTCCTTCACCTTGCAGTATTGTTGAAGGTCATTCAGAGGAAGCAATACAATATGGCTGTTCTCAGATATGTATTCAAATATCACAGATTTCAATTCTTCAACTGCTGTTGCCTAAAAATAAAGGTTATTCCAGCCATATGAATACATTGAGGTCTACAGCAAATAGCACATTATGTCTAGTTACTGGCAACATACGAATGGTATCCATTTATAGTAATCTAAGCCATCTTTATCATCTTAGATTGTCAGCCAAACTTTCCACTTTTGTGCTTTCATCAAATGAATGTGAAACTGCATGAGAGTGGTATAGATTGAACTGACAGAGGTATAGATTGAACCAAATTTAATATGAAAGCCTTTAGCTTCACTCTAATACTGAACACAAGACAGGAATATGACTAAAGCCAACCTCAGTCATTATTGAACAACTAGAGAATTGATTTAAAACCTTGGTGATTCACATGTCTATGTAATACGTCATGGCAGATTTTATACACCAAGTCATTTAAGCAACAAAACAAAATCATATTAAGGGTTGCATGACTGAAAGAAATAGGGTAGGATAGTTGAAAAACTTCTTTTCTCAACTTGCCTTTTATACTTAAGAGATACTATTCATACACCAAAGATTTTCGTATTCTGGATTTCACTACCCAAACTTCAGGATCGACCCCTAAAAATAGGGTCACTTAGGTACCGGATAACTGTAAATATGTCTATTTTTTACTGGCCCTCTCCTTCAACTCTGATACAAACCCAGCATATTTCATTTGTCAGCTGTTACATGAAAAGTAAAGGTTAGTAGTTGGCAAACAAGCAGAGCATTTCTGATTAGTTTGTTTCATTGGGTTTACAGCCCTTTTCAACAGTCATAGTCATATGAGGTGGACAGTTAATCTAATCATGGTTCCTGGGAAGAACCAGTACTAGACTCCCATCCTCTGTAAGCAATTGCCTACTTCCTATATAACGTAAAGAGACATGGTCGGTAGCTGGGCTTGAGCCCATGACCCTCTATCAGTGAGAGGTTACAGTGATTTGAAGTCAGCGACCTAACAACTCGAGCACAGAGGTAGTTAGAACACGAGCAAAAATTGATGCAAAAGAAAAAAAAAACAAGACAGAACTTCCATTTCTCGTTTACTTACCTCAGATATAGTATCAGTCGACTTGTTAAGTTGTTTTCCTAAAACTTGTTGGCATTTATATGGTAACTGGAATGGTCTATCATATCGTAAAGCATATAATTTAGGTAACTCACAAATTCTGAAAACTTGAAATTCTGGATCAAGTATTTTTTCTAAGGTAGGGTTAAGGATAAGATGACTCGTGTCATATAATATACGATGTATACAATACATGTAGTCTGTTGTAGGAGCTAAGTCAAGCATGAACATACTAGTATGTCTTTAACTAACTTGGAAGCAAATTCCGACAGATTGAGCTATGGCAAGTGATGAGACAATGTTACATATCATACAGCTAAGCAACCATATTGTATAACTACAGTGCAACCTTTCCAAAGCAACAACCTATGGAAGTAGCAAAATTATGTAGTTGTTAAGAGATTATTGCTCTAGAGAGGTTAAATTAGTTAAATTGTGCAGTGGGAAACAATCATACTGTTGTTGAAGACAAACAAGGGATGTTCGATAAGTAATGTGTATTGTGTAATATTTTAGAAAAAAACGACTTTAATGATCAAAATAACTTTCCACCCCCTCAAAGTATTTCCCGTGGTTAGAAATACATAACTTTAGTCTTTGAATACATTTCTGAAATGCGTCACAGATCACTTATTTGGGTATACCTCAGAGACACTGACAAACAGCTAATCTGTATTGATATTGACGACCAGTTAAGAACTTTTTCAGTTTTGGATAAAGGAAAGTCACAGTGAACAATATTTGGTGAGATTGGTGTGTTCGACTAGAAACTGTTTTACAATGCCAGATGCATGTGCTGGAGCATTATCATGGAGTAGGCAAACATGTTGAAAGCCAGTCACTGGACGTCGTTTTTTAATATATATCTTGGGTTTTTAAGTCAACATCCATACAGCAGTAATATATCATACTTCAAAAAACTACGCTTCAGAATGAAATTTACTCTTGATAGTGAAATGCCAACAGCTTTGGCAACAATGCAAATCGTAAATCTACCATACCTTTCAGTCATTTTCCTGACTTTGGAGACATTAGTAAAGTCTGTTGCAGTCACCGGTCATCCTGATTTTGCAGAATCTGCAACTGGCTCCATGCCATGCAGTTGCAAAACTCTTTTTCTAAATATTCATGTACAGTACAGCCTCTGTAGAGCAACACTCTGTGGGAGCAGCAAATATTAGCCATTATGTAGAGGTAGTTGCTGTGCAGAGGTTAAATTTATAGTAATTATCAGCTTAGGGAAATTTTGAAGGTGTTATAGAGAAGTTGTTGCTCAACATAGGGCAGCTCTGGAGAGGTTTTACTGTATATACCATTGTAAAGGTATTGAATAGAGCTATCCAGACGCATCAATATTAGTGAAATCATGCATATTGTTTTCGTGTTATAGAACAATTAATACACATCACATAATGAACAACCCTTGTATCTTAAACAAGACTAATCAACTCTGTAGTATACACTAATCAATGTCCATATATATACCAGCTGCAGCTCAGGTGTGCATTGTACAAGCTCGTTCACTTATTCATGGAATGAGTGAAAGATACGACAGAATTTATATATTATCTACCCCTTTAATAGGTCTAGGAAAAAAAGTTCAGTCATAAAAATTCTGAGTTTTTAACCAAAAACAACATTCAGTCCGGTCAGCAGAAGAATATCCAAGCTTAGTTCTCTGTGTTATACTGCAAACAAAGGATACTATGTATGGATGCCACAATTTCCTTCTTTTCTCTGAATATTTTAATCTTGCCTTTAACTTGAATCAGGTCACCAAGACTGTAACCATCTGTAACACTTTCTGCTTCCATCTCTAACTCTGTAACCTTTGGCTTGAACACATCAGGAATATCCAACTTAGAAAATTGAGGCCCTTAATGATATGGAAATGGTAAAATTTATTGCAAATAATACAGCAACCTTGTTTTAACCTGTTTCAACAGTCATAGTCATATGAGGTGGAAAGTTCAATTAATCATCATTCCAAGAAGAAAGTTCACATAACCATCGCTCCTGAGAAGAACCAGTACTAGACTCCCATCCTCTGTAAGCAACTGCCTACTTTCTCACATAAAGAGACATGGTTGGTAGCTGGGCTCAAACCCACGACCCTCTATCAGTGAGAGGTTACAGTGATTTGAAGTCAGTGACCTTAACCACTCGACCAATTAAGCAGGTTTACAGCAACTGTAGCAGTTCCTTAACAAGTTTGTGAATTCAATCACGTATCTAATATCCAGGATAAGTTCAAATTTAATTTTACAACCCACAAAATTCAAGTATACAATGTACATGTATAATACAATGACAGAATTTTACAATATTTGGTCCACCACTTAAAGACTCAAGTTGTACATAAGTTTATTTAAACAAATGAAGACATTTCTAATAAAGTTTTAGACATATGCCAACATACATTCATTGTAGTGTTTTCTGCAGAGTTTAAGTGTGGCATGGCATTTTTTTAGCTAAAGGGGCACTTTCACAGTGGGTTCGAAACATGCAGGGCAAATTGCCTGGTTTCACATTTAGTCAGCAATGTTACTTGTCACTGCATAGTATAAATTGCTATCACAGCATTCTGTGCAAGATTATGACTTAATTAATTGTGCATGCTGTTGTCTTTATTGAATACTGCTTTTCTTAAGAGTGCTTACAATGACACAGGCCAAAAAAGTGCATATTTATGACACATGGCCCTAAGTACAATTTATAAAGGCAGCATGGCGCATTGTCCATGAGGCATGGCACAGTACCATCCTAAAAATGCCTGGAGGAAACAGTATCAATAACATCGGTTTATTGTTTTTTTGTTCAAGTTGAACATATTTTACAAACTTATGATTCATCTCACACATATTATATCAATGAAGTCAGCAGTATAATTTTGATGATAGTCGTGATATAAAATGTCTACACAAACCAACAACCATTGGTGATGTAAATTTAAAGTAAAGCTTATTCATATCAAGTCCACAAACTCTTATTAAACAATTATTTGACATTACCAGAGATATAAACGAGGGCGTGAACAGAAATCTTTACACACGAACCAGATTGATATTTAATCTTGTTCAATGGCAAATTGACAACTATTGGTCATGTAATGCGTATTTAATCAGATAAAAGGTTAAGTACAAAATAAAGGTTTACCTTGCCTGTTATAATAGTTAACTTTCCAGCAACAACACAGTACGACGCCAGTACCATCATCAACTTCAATAAAATAGTTTCAGTCTTACAATAAGGTCCAGATTTTCATACGAAACAAATGAATATATTGAGTCATTTAATTATGATACTGGTAAATATCTTTTATAAATATTATCTCCTTTTTTAAGATTAACTTATAGCCCATGAACATAAATAAAAAATCTAAGTTAAGCATTTCAATATATGCCTGAAAAACTAAGGCATAGAAAAAGAGCAGCTGTACCACTGTCAGCCAAATTATTATTTTTTTATCATAAATTGAATTTCCAATCATTTATCAAGACAATACCAGAGAAGACAATGCAAACTTGCTTTTATCAATCCCAGATTTTCAAAACTTGAATCATATCTACTTGTCGATCATACAACATCAATACAAGTAATTTATAACATCTTAATGGTATCATCACAAATTATTCTATTACAGAAGAGTTTACTGCAACTTTCAATTTTGAAATCATTTTTTGTTTCACTTGCGTCTCTAAGTAAAACATCAAGTACTTTTAAAGCACTTCCAAGTAATTCATTACCTGCATAAATAAAGCATTTGGAATTTTCCTCTCTCTTTACAACTACACCAATAACATCCACCTTGAATATTGGATGGTTCTTGTATGCAAACAAGCCTTTAATAAATTGAATAGAACTATATTTTGAATCATTCAGAGTAGCTTAGTTTTGTCTAATGTCATCATCTTCCACAAAAACGTTTCAGTCTTGTAATTGACACTTTTTTCACATAAACTAATATACATTAGAAACAAGATTAAAATATATATGAAACTAAAAATGTGTGCATAGGACACGGATGCCCCACTAAATTACTCTGGACACAGAAATGAGTGTTGTGTGGCAGACATTATGTGAATACAACATAGAACAGGTTGCTTGGGAATGCAGCCCAAAGTGGGTGGTAAACTCGACCCAAGGATTGTAAACACACAACATAATATACTTTCACTATTTCAAGATAAGGTCCACTATGACCTTGACCTTTGAGAAGCGACATGTTTTTTTTGCATGTGACATGTCATCTTGATATGATAATCATTTGTGCCAATTTATTTTAAAATCCAATCATATTCAACAAAGATATGAGTCCGTCAATAACATTAACTTTCACTACACCCATATAAGGAATATGCACAAAATTTAAATGTCCACTGTGACCTTGACTTTTGAGCAAGTGGCACAGCTTTTGCACATGACATATCGTCTTGATATGATGATCATCTGTGCCAATTGATTTCAAAATTCAATCATGCACGACAAAGTTATGAGCCAGACACAAACATATATATACTTTCACTATATCCATATTTATAAGGAATATGCACAAACTTTAAGTGTCCATTGTGACCTCGACTTTTGAGCAAGGTCACAGCTTTTGCACATGACATATCGTCTTGATATGATGATCATTTGTGCCAATTTATTTCAAAATTCAATCATGCAAGACAAAGTTATGAGCCAGACACAAACATATACTTTTACTATATCCAAAGACCTACACATACATAGATAAGAAACTCCTGTAAACGCCTGTAGAAAATGCTATTTTTGCACGCAGCAGATCTTTGAATTTTGCAAACTACAAAAATGTACTTAAAATTTGTGCAAATCTCATTAATGAATTTTCAACCATGTCATTAACTTTTTTAAGTACTCATTTTTCTGATGCAAGAAAATATTTTCAATATGATTTGTTAAGAAATTTCTTTGAAATTATTACTTAAATTCAACCAGTATAGCAGAAAAATGACAAAATGTACGATATACAAATGTAAGGTTCATGCAGGGGCCTTTGTATTTTGCATAAAACTTTTTTTTTGTGCTCCAGTTTTTTCAACTAGGTATCATTTTGTAGGGAATGTCTTGCTCTATTGCAAGATATAATTTACTTTAACATATCTTCAATAGAAAATGAGCAATAAGCAAACATGATTTTGCGAGATTTTGTCAATCTGCCATGTGACTTTGCGAGATTTAGACTAGTTGCTTATCTGTGTATGTATAGGTCTTTGCTATATCCATATTTATAAGGAATACGCACAAACTTTAAGAGTCCACTGTGACCTTGACCTTTGAGCAAGCGACACAGTTTTATGCATGACACATCGTCTTGATATGATGATCATTTATGCCGATCTATTTCAAAATCCAATCATGCATGAGAAAGTTATGAGCTGGACACTAATATATACTTTCACTATATCCATATTTATATGGAATAAATGCACAAACTTTCAAGTGTCCACTGTGACCTTGACCTTTGAGCAAGCGACACAATTTTTGCACATAACATGTCGTCCTGACATGATAATCATTTGAGCCAATTTATTTCAAAAGCCAATCATGCATGAGAAAGTTATGAGCCATACACGAAAATGCCCATACATACACACACACACACACCAACGGACAGGGTAAACACTATATGCCGTCCTCCATTTCATGGCGGGGGCATAACAAGACACTGTGTTCAATAAATGCATATGCCCACGACAGCAGCATACAGACAAACAAGACAATCACCATATGCCCACGTATCATTGTTGCCAGGGCCATGAAAATATGTTTGTCAAACTTTTAAATGCACTGTTCACTGGTTTAGTCAGTATAATTGTACAAAAAACTTTCTGACCTAATATTTTCTGAAATCATTTCTAAAATGTAGAAAATCTTTTATACTGTTCATACATTCAAATTCTATCTATATATATACTCGTAAAACTAGCTTCACAAATTGCTGATTTTTTTTAACATAACACCAACAACAAATGCGTACCATTGTGGAGAGGATACTCTTTCAGCTCTAAAATGTCCTTGATATACAATTTATTGTACACATGAAAGTGATAGTCAAGACCCAACAATTTTGGAGGATGGAATTCAAGTGCTTTTGTAGCAGACATCTCACAGTCTGTTACCCATATTGTCACAGAAGTTTGAAGATCTGTCAATGCTAGATAATCCTATGTCTTGACTAAAGGGACTGAAAGATAAAAATATCAGCATAGTAACATTGATAATATATTATTGTATGAACAAACCATTTTCGTTACATTTGTTTCATATAATAAAAATATTTGCTGATTCAATTATAAGACTTTTATTTGTTAAAAATATTGTACAGTGTTGTTCTACTGATTTGAGGCCCATTTTCAGCCCCATTCCCCTGTCTGGATGAAAACATTTATGGTAAAAGAATATCATTAAATTGACCTGTCCTGTGGGAGAGCTCTTTGTCTGTGATCACCAAGACTATACTCTTATTGGTAATAAAATGTAAGGAACATAATTATGTATACCTTGTCATGTTATTGTTCCCCTTTACCCCTCGAGATGCTATTTTCTCCTCTCTTAAGGGCCACCACCTTTCCATTAAAGGTGAAAAAAATATGTTGTAACTTGTAACTATTTACTAAGGTTTAAAAAATGATTGTTTCTGATTACATGCTCACGAAAACAAAATAATGATAGGTCGGTATGGAAATGTTGGGAGTTTTTTTGTTTTTTTTTAATTAATAAATTTTAATTATTCTTGTGGAAAGACAATGAATTGTTGTTCCTTGGGCTTAATAAAAAGTCTTAGGTATGGGGAAAGGTCACTCACATAGAAAGACCCTTGGTTAGGTCGATTAACCAAAAAAGTTATTGAGTAAGAATTATTTTTCAATTCTTACATGATAATCATGATTTCAGGTTGTTTACAATAATAAGGTCAGAGCTGGAGATACGATATCATGTGTACAATTAGACTTGTCTGAAAGGTGTGAACAAATGTTTAATAGTGTCAATATGATCGCCATTCATTCCTGTGGCTCTGATTAGTTAGTGACTGCGAGGCATTTTTTAATTGGATGCTGTCAAAAACAGACAAGACGATGTATCTACCTGCTGAAATGAGCTTACTGAATTCGAATTAACTAGTAAACTTCGCAAACTCGTGAGTATAAAAATGGAGTACACTATTTTCAAAGTTACATCATGATTAATGTCAGTATCCAGAAACGAATTCCTTCAATTATTAATTAAATGGATTGAATTATGAAAAAATACTCACCTAATCACTAATGATTTTAAGTGTAATAAATTCTTCCGAAAAATAAAGTAGTTTGAAGCATGCCGCGAAATTGGATTGCTTTATTGTACTTCTTTTTAGAGAGCGCATTAGAGGTGGATAAAGCCCAACTAAACCGTAACAAAAAGTGAAAACTACCAATCGTAACTACTCGGGTATTTCCGTCGCTGAGAAATACGCCTCGTAAATCAACCGTAACCACTCGGGCATTTCCGTACCTGAAATGTTAGAATAGGATAAGTTGGCGCATATAGTATCAGGTTCCTTGGAGGCCTCATAAACCATGTTTAACCCAAAATTATCGGAATCAAGGACGTTATATATGGCAGTTTTGTAACAATTAAGTTATATTTTTACCATCTACTTCATGTATGCATTCTTTACTGAAATCTACAACAAGCGACCTGACACTGAGTAAAACAAGGTATACATTTTTAATGCGTTCTATTCATTACAACACAATCGAATGAATGATTGTAAGAGGAGATTATTAACAAATTACTTTTATTGCTCTGCAAATTTCAGTCGAGACATCTACATCGGCGTGCCTCAGCGTATCTACGACGCTGTACGAGGGCTGTCCTGGAAGTTGGAGAAATTTCTCTCCACAGCATGACTATTTACTAGACTATTGACTTAAAATACGACCAAAAATGTCACTAACTTCGAACATATCATTTGTTATAGTTTATTCCTCTTTGTAAATAGCGGTCTCCATGGTAACAGCCATACATATATATAATAAGCGTCAGCTAGACCGTCTGATAACTTTAGTAAACCAATGTAGGTAATTATTCTAATTCTAATATTATAATTCTTTCAATAATTCTAATTGGATTATGGTAAAAATCTGTGTTTCCCATTAAGAAAGGGGGTTTAAACTTGTATGTAAATAAATTAACTGAATTATATTGTATATATAAAGCCAACGATTCCTGCGTCAATACCATTCCTAGAATATTCAAGTGAACGTACCTTTGACTGTATAAGACACAAGACTTGTTTTAGATCCGTTCTTGAAGGCCCAAATGGCATTTCGGGAAACGATTTGCCGCTATTTTGCTGTTCACTGTCCGCGGTTGGGGGCGTATTCGCTATATACGGTCTTTTAAAGAGCGTTTTTTGTCTGTTGTGGATAGGTTTCTGTTGTTCACGGGTGTCTGTTAGCACTGGTTAAACTGTACTTATTTCTGAGAGTACGATAGAAATAAAAGAAGTATATATTTGGGGTTTATTTTAGATACATATAATTATATGATATATTGTGTATTCATTAGGCCTATGCGATGAACTCGTTGACCGAAGCGAGGTGTGAAACGCCTTCATAAAGGACTTGGATTTGTATCTTGTGTATATATCATGCCCCGGACCGGGAGTGCACGTATTGACTACGTAGAGGTACAAAAATACCTAAAGTTGCAAATATTCATTAATAGTACTTCAATTGATGTTTCAAATATTACAAAACTTCACCAACATATTGTATATTACAATGCGAAGCGCCATTGAAAATTAGAATTGATTTGGTGTCACAGTGAAATTACTAGACATGAAAATACGCTCGAAGCCAATTGTTTATTCACATTTTGTCAACTTTTTGCGTGGTGTTATCGCGTTCGTATTAAAGGTGGATTTTTTGTTGAAATGGATTATGTATATATGGCCTTTACAGGCCGTCATCATCAAGTTTACAAGTTTATTTCGTAAATAAAGGCCACCGGCCCAAAATACATACATACATATACATGTTCACAAAGTTATTTAATATATATTGTTGTGTCCACAACAAATTTTAAGAAAAAGTCTCAAGGATACTGAACAAAAGTATACGCATATAACGATGTACCATGATCTCATGAAATAGGGAATAGGAAATATGTGAACATTTTCTCACAAAAGTTAAAATATGAATACGATTCTACAAATGTAAAGGTGTCTAATTTAATGCCATAAGATGTTCTATTGTAATTTATCAATGCACTGCATTAGGTTTGATACATATAGTGCTACTTTTTTTAAAACAACACGATTTTCATTTCTCATTAAATTTTTAAAATCAAAAGTATCACATTTTCCAGTATACCAATTTAATAAGTATCGTTCTCTTATTTCAGAATATTTTGGACATATAAAGAATGCATGGTATTCGTTTTCTGATATCAAATGATTGAAGTGAATGAAGCAATATAAACATATTCTATCGGATCGTTCTATTCCGTAATGTCTTCCTAGTTCGATGTTTAGTTTATGGTTTGAGCATCTGAAACGTGCAAGTGATTTTCTAAATGAGAATGGTATATCGATGCATAGATATTTTTCAACATTCAATAAGGATTTAAAAGTTACATATGTATCACATCTCGTAGAAGTTGATACTTCACCTGACCAGTATTGCTTCATACAGTCATTTATACGCTGTTTAAAAGAAGAGATAAACATATATAAATCACCAATATCCTGATTTATCCAAACATATCCAAAGCCGTATTTATATAGCAATTATTTTATATTTGTAGCCCAATTTTTTCGACCTAAGTTATCATGCAACCTTAACATTTTATATAACAATTTTTAGGATAACGCGAATCTGACATATGTAACAATTTACACCAGTAATATTAAATTATCATGCAACTTTACATTTTATAAAAAAATTTAGGATAACGCGAATCTGACATATGTAACAATTTACACCAGTATTTAAAACATTTTGTGTGGTAAATTGTACATAGTGGAAGACGTCCGCATTCTCCCAATACCATACAATTATTGATAGATGAATTTACACCTATAAAATATCTACAGAATTCAATTTGAACCTTTTCTGTATCAGAAGAATAACTTTGCGCATTGCGTCTATTTTTCTTTCGTCCCTCGGCTTCGATAGACGGAAACCCCGTATGATGCGTGTATGTGGTCGCACGGTCATACAAAGCTCCCCTGTCTGTCTCCTCATGTAAGTCATCTCCTTTATAATTGTTGTCTGTTGGCATCCCCTTTTACATTACTCTCTATCTGCATTCAGATTAATATTCATGTCCTGTTATATTTCATTTTTAAACCGGTTGCATATTTCTTCTTCATCTTTTATTCTATGCTTACTAATTTTTATCATAATAATTATGCAATACATGTACTAATATATGTGTCTTCTTCGATGTGTCAGCTTTGAACAATAACTAGCTACAAAGTACGTTTTGTTACTGCCTTTCATCAATCACATAAAATACCATGTGTGTTAAAGATAGGCTAGCATTATATAATTATGTACAATACTGCACAGAGAAATGCATTTTTACTAAAAAGGACTACATGTAATAGACTCATATAAGATATTATAATAGACCTTCACTAATGAGGTATTTATAATGATTTGAAGTATCTAAATTCTGATACATTTGTGTGTAAGAGCGAAGATCAGATAGATCCAAATATCACACTATTAGTCCATCTAAACAAATAAATGCGTAACATGTTTATATTTTTATTTTATCAATGTTACAACAGAATTTGGTGGAAGATTGTGATACACGTAATGTTGCCCGTCTATATTCAACGAGAATGTTGCCTGCTGGCTTCCACTTGGGTTGGCTGCTACAACTGCCGTCGTTCCGTCCGTATTTACGAAAGCTACGGTATGCAGCTGATCCCATCCAAATGAATTCGTTTCTAAACGGACAGCCCCTGGTTTTACAAACCTGCTAAGATGGCCAAGTGCAAAGTATTCTACGTTCTTGGTGTAGTAATAACCTCCGGATGGGACTGTCACCAAACCTCGACAATCGCCACATCCACCAAGGCCTCCAATCTATATCAACAAACGAATTTACGAAATTAATTTATCAAAATCCTAGTCTTCTTTGTTTGATCGAGTTTTTTTTCAACAGCCAGAGTCACGTGAGGTGGAAAGTTCACCTAACCATCGTTCCTGAGAAGAACCAGTACTAGACTCCCATCCTCCGTAAGCAACTGCCTTGTTTCTCACATAAAGAGACATGGTCGGTAGCTGTGCTCGAACCTATGACCCTCTATCAGTGAGAGGTCACGGTGATTTGAAGTCAACGACATTAACCACTCGTCAACGGAGGCGGGTACCGTATTCTTAAATCTTCATGGTGATAATGATTGTATTCACGCATGATATATATAGAATAAATCATTCAAAACTGTATTAATGCAAATACAAGTAGATGTACACAAATGATTGAAATTATTACAATCATACGAATTGGTTATATAAATTTTTCCTTAAGTTATTAATCCACTGCACTTTTCAAAACATTAAAATTCATTCACACCCATGTATGATAATAATTTTAATAGAATATATTAATAGCCATATGGGACAACTTACCCTGGGTCCATGGTTTTGATCCAAGGCGATATTAAAGAAGAAGACTGCTTTAGCCCAGTTCGTAGTCTGTCCAATTGTGATAATTCTGTTGTCCCAAGTTAATCCACTAGCGAAGTTTGTATCCCAGGCACCGCCCGTGATTTCAGTGAAATATGACCCTGTTAAAAATATGTTGATGTATTTTTTGGTCTATAAACATGTTTATTACACTTATTGCATGCCTTTTATTCACTTTGTTGCTACTAGTAATTAGATGAGACGTGGATGAGAATATGATCCATATACTACATGTACAGCTTTAAGTTTTATTGTTTTGTTGAGTAATGCAATTGTATTACCTTTGTGTTTGTTTTTTATTATCGTTATATTTGTATTTTACCACAAGGTGTATTTGTATTTTATTTCTTCCATATTTGGCTTTATTACCTTTGTGTGTTGTTTGTACTTTATTACCTTAATGTGATATTATATAACCTTTGTTTGCAATTTATTACCTTTACGATGTATTATGTTATCTTCGAGTTTGTATTAACTTTATGATTGTATTATAATACCTTTATGTTTGTATTTATATTACCTTTATGTTTGTATTATATTACCTTTATGTTTGTATTATATTACCTTTATGATTGTATTATATTACCTTTATGTTTGTATTATATTACCTTTATGTTTGTATTATATTACCTTTATGTTTGTAATTATATTACCTTTATGATTGTATTATATTACCTTTATGATTGTATTATATTACCTTTATGATTGTATTATATTACCTTTATGTTTGTACTATATTACCTTTATGATTGTATTATATTACCTTTATGTTTGTATTATTTTACCTTTATGATTGTATTATATTACCTTTATGTTTGTATTATATTACCTTTATGATTGTATTATATTACCTTTATGATTGTATTATATTACCTTTATGATTGTATTATATTACCTTTATGTTTGTATTATATTACCTTTATGATTGTATTATATTACCTTTATGATTGTATTATATTACCTTTATGTTTGTACTATATTACCTTTATGATTGTATTATATTACCTTTATGTTTGTAATTATATTACCTTCATGATTGTATTATATTACCTTTATGTTTGTATTATATTACCTTCATGTTTGTACTATATTACCTTTATGATTGTATTATATTACCTTCATGTTTGTAATTATATTACATTTATGATTTATCATATTACCTTTATGTTTATATTATATTGCCTTTATGTTTGTCTTTTCAAAACGTTAATCTTACATGCGTCTGCCGCATTGTCAAGAAACCAAACCTTACGTTATTCTACAATAAAACGTTTTACCCATCCAATGTTTAACCTAACTATTGTGTTACACACTTGTGATTTAATTCCTGCAGGAATCGAACTTCTGTCCAAGCGATAACACATTGGAACATATTTATCATTTCTTAAGACAGATGTTTTGATATCAGGCATTTTGTATACGAATAAACAGGTTATTAAGTTGGAAAAGTTACGGCAAAATATTAGAACTCTGTCACCACTTCAATACGACGTGATGGACATAAAATATATGCCATTTACATTGACTGCAAGGTGGTATGGTGTAACTTTGTAAAGTAGGTAAGCGCTATAATATTACGTAATATACTTCACTCGTTTTAAATTATTCATCCAAAAGGGCATTTGAATTAGTTCATTTACCAATTAAAACTTCATTAGTGAAGAAAACTGAAATACATACCAACATCCGGGTGACTGTTGTGGAAAGTACCAGGTACATCATGATTGCCTGAATATCCGTGCCAGGCCACACCGGATACGTACTGTTTTACATTACCTGAATATTTGAATACTTGCCTTATTAACAAGAACGGTAGTATTAATCCTTAATAAATCTACGTTAGTGAGGTTAACTGATTCATTTATGAATTCCTGTCACTTTTGATTTAGAAAACAATCCGTAAGAGCTTTAACTGACCATAACTTGTAAAATAATTTTTATAAATTCGCGAGTTGATTTCAGTGTATTGTGGTCAAGACGACCTCGGACGTTCGCCAATTTAAGTGATTTACTTGACTAATTAAACAATATCTATAATACATGTACAGCACAACCTCTCAAGAGCGGCCCTCTCTTGAGCAACAACCCTCCTGCAACAACAGCATGATTTCTTCCCACTGCACCATCTAACTATTAATCTAAGCTCTCTAGAGCAACAACCTCTCAACAACTACATTGTACAATATAATTTTGCTACTCCCAATTGGTGTTGCTTTGGAGAGGTTGCACTGTATAGTTATATGTATATTACGGTGCATTTTGTTACGTACCATCATTCACTACAGACTCGGGGTACCATGAATCCGACCAGTTGTGATCAAAAGCAAATATCTTTGTATTAATATTCCTTTGTCTGAACAAGGGTCCAAGGTGGTCCTTAATAAAGGATTTTTGTACATCAGCGCTCATCTTCATAGTTGGGTAATCGTTACGTGACAATAATGGTTCGTTCTGACATGTTATGGCTTCAATATGAATCCCTTCGTTCCTGTACTCCTCTATAAATTTAGCGAAATACATGGCATAGGTTTGTAAGTATCTCGAGTCGTTGTTGAATTCCCCACCATTCAGACTATGGGATGTCTTCATCCAAGCCGGGGCGGACCATGGGGTTGCTAGAATCTTGAGATTGGGGTATATAGTCAATGCTTCTTTTATTACAGGAATGAAGAATTCTCTGTCCTTCTGTATACTGAAATGTTGAAGGTCAAAGTCTGTTTGACCTTGACCTATGTCATCATACGTGTACGTGGCAACGGCGTTGAAATCGGACGCTCCCATGGTAATACGTAAATAGGTGATGCCTACAATCAGACAATCAGTCCTTTAAGTATTCAAAATGCTATAATTTATCTATTTATTAGTCTGTTGTTAAACGGTCCATTCGACAGCTATGGTCAATTCAGAGCCGCACCAGACAGAGGGGAGGTAAGATACAGGAGAATCAGACATTTGTAACTCAAATCTTTTCGAATAGTTTTTCCTGGTTCCTTATCGTGCTCGGTGTAAAGCACCAATACACACCTCGTCCCTTTCCTGTGATTTTCTGGACACAGTACTTGGCTTAGTTTGGATTGGGACACTGAAGAAGCGTCCCTGAGAATTCCGAAAGACGAAGCAGAGAATCGAACCCACGAACTTCCATTTATCAGTCCAGCAGCTCGTTGCCACTCGTTCATCCATCAACCCTCAAAATGCTTTCAAATGGATGCGTAAATCTAACGACTTCAAAAGTTGCAATCCGACTTTATTATCCAGGCTTCAGAAAACTACGCTACTCAAACCATAATATAAAATATGCGGTCAATCTGGTCAATTCTGAATATTTTGTGAGCATGACCATCACTTACTTTGTTTGATGCTTGCAATGTAACTTAACTTTACTAAAATATCAACTTCTTTTAAAATATTATGATGTTTTACGTTTTATCCGTAAGTTATCGAACAAATTAATTGAATGTCTTTAAATTTTAGTAAATGATGTCATATACATGCATTTATAAGATATCTAAAATATAGGTGACCGATTATAAAAAAACTGAGTAGTGTACATGTATTTACGAGAATCTGAAAAAAAAATGCATAAAATCTTTGATAATTCATTCCAATCAAGGTTTAACTATTACATCATTTTAAATTTTAAGTACTACAAAATGATCTAAAGCAAGTCTTTTTCAAATTTGCTAACCATTACCTAGTTCATTTATTCCCTGCCCAAACAGGTCTCTAAGTATTTGGCTTTTGATTGGACTGTGGTAGAGTGCGTACGCCGCGGAGTTAGTCAATGCTGCACCAAATCCATCAATGGTTTGTTGTCTTTTACGTCTGTCTACCCATAAGTTATAACCACTTTCTTGTTGTGTAGCTCTCAGAGGCGGCTGTTTGGCTAATTTTCTTGTCTGGTCCCCGGTCGTAAGATAAACTTCATATTCGTTGTTATTATTGAGCAGGTACCCAGTAGTTTGCAAATTGAAACAAGCCACAATGAATGCTAGCGCTGAAATATGTCCAGAATACGTAATAAATTAAAGTCAATACCAAAATATTTACGATATGTTCCATGTAACAATTACTTCCATCTTTACTATTAGTCTAAGACTAAAAACAAGTATGACCTCCAATGAATGACGAAACATGCTACATTAAAAACCCATGAAAACCGGACTCCCAGAAAACCGGAATTCTCATAAAACTGGACTTTCGGACCAGTCCGGAAGGGGTACGGTTTTAAGGGGGTTTATTGTACAATTGGCACGTACTTAGTACTACTTACCATTTTCGTCTTAAACTTCCGTAGTTGTATGTTCTACTCTTCTTCTTAAAAGTTAAAACATAATTTAAGATACGTGCTAGGTAACACCAACTGTTCAAGGATGCTACAAACTCGAAAGGTACCCGGATAATCGTATTAATTAAACTAAGAGAACAACGGCATCCAGTTCTTAAACTGGTTCCCGTTCCATGACGCAGTGCACCAAAGGCTTTGGCTTTGTACACACAAGTCAACGGGAACCAGTTTATCCAGTTCTAAGCTAATACATTTTGTATATATTTCTGGGTTAGAATACAAGCAATTTACATAATCAAAACTGGGCCTGTTTTACAATGGTCAAGATGGTTCTTATATGCTCAGGAACAAATGTATTGAAATAATGTGGAAACATTACAGGTTTATCAGTTCGACGATAATGTTGATTTTGCTCCATATGCGGAAACCGTTGTCGGCTCCTTGCGGAAGGGTCAGTTAGTAATGATTAGAATATGGTACAAGAAAACTGGCTAAGTGAACCGGCCGTAGTATACGAAAAGTCATTGAAAAACGGCGTCAAACCTATTGGAACAAAATGTTTGGCTTTTCGTGTTTTCCTACGTACATGTATGCAATTATTCAAAGACATTGTAAAATTCAAGCCCATCCACAACGGTCGCTCATGCCACAATCAATGCAAATAAAATAGTAAAGATAACCAGCTCGAAAATGAAAGTAGATTTTCGTTCAAGTTTTCAAACAAACATTAAACATGTCTTCCTTATCTAAAACTGCTTTCTCGTTCGGCTGACACGCTTTGCTGAATATCTGAGAATTCCAACTTTTTCACGTTTCGTACTGTGGCTGCTGCGTTCTGATATTTTCTAGTTTCGTTTTCAAGCTGGTTGTGTTAGCTAAACTAATTAGACTGTGATGACGAGACACTTTATCTACAAAGATCTGCATATACTAGTATGTGAGCGGAAAATCCCCAATTAAAACCCGTTGTAACTACAATATCCGTGACCAAAGTGAACCGTTCGGTAGATGGAAACTCACATGAGGGTAAAGCATTCCAACATACCTTTTCGGAAAAGGACTTTTAATGTTTTGTTCTCCCCATTTTTCCCCACCTGAAAACTAAACCAGCATAATGACAGTTAAATCGCCTATTTTCGAAAATTCGCTCTGCATTGTACATGGCATGTCAACGAAACTTAAATCAGCTATCGTTAACCCTATGTACCCATTATAAAGATCGATTTAGAATTGAACTGTCTGACGGCAAAGGGATCCGACACAACTGAGTTTGAAGTAAAAACCCTTGTATCTATACACGTGTATATGTTCTTTGACATTTTTAAAAACAAATGTGTCGGACCCCTTCGTCATACGGTAGTTTCATACTATACGGAGTGGAACTGGATGTGGCTACAGTACGTTGACTCAAGTTATTAAGCATCGCGCAACGCAAAATTTGAAGTTATACCAGTTATTGAAGAATGTTGACATTATTCAAACTGGAATTTCCGCGCGTAAATATGCAATCTTTGTAAGGCTGAGAGGATTACCCTTCCGAATTTGTTAACGAAATCGGCCAATCGAAAAACATTTATGGCAAGAGCGACTGTTGTGTTCCAAGAGCGACCGTTGTTACCTGTTCTGTTCTGGTAGCAAAGAGCGATCGTTGTGGATGGGCTTGAATTTGGACTAAACAAGTGTCTGTGCATTTATAGATATATGTTCCGAAATATCTTTTACATAAAAAAGTTCATTATCGTTGTTTTTAATATTGCTTGCTCTGCGTTCACGACACAGATATAAAGTCGAAAATAAAAATCGAAATATGCTACATCGTAATTTTACATTGCAATACCTGTGATAATATACCAAATATGTTTGAATTTAATGTTAAACTACAATAGACCTACCTGCTGTGACGTTCATCTTGATTTTGAACTGCTAAACACATTTCCTTATCTAATACTTGTGTACGTTGAGGTCATTAATAATTTATAAATAAACTTCGACACTATGAGCTATATTCTAACGTTTGTTCTACTTATTATCATTGCTAGACTTTCAGAACATTGTACACTGGTTTAATTCTGTTAAGCTTCGATTAAGAATAAATGAAGTAGTGAGGGGGAAATTGTAACTTTAAAGAATGAAATGGGAGCCTGAAAGTTTGAACATTGTATTTCAAAGTGTCAATATATTGTGGGGTTCCTTTCTATTTGTTCATTGCCCCGGCCCCTCCTTTCTCCCAGTATAATTCTATCTACAAAATACGAAGTGACATTTTGACTGCTATTATCAGTTAAGCAATATATTAACACTGTGGTCATTTCGATAATTGAGACACTTTCTGATCACGCTAATATCCGTCAAATGATCAATAAACACAAGCAAAACTACACAATGAAGTAAAAATACGAAATTCTGAAGAAGGGATATAACTTGTATTATCTAAGTATCCACTTCATGAGAACTTTTTGGATTGTGTCCCTTAACAGACAACAACCTCATTGATATTGTCATTGGTTCAAAAATAAAATGGCTTCCCATAGTCAGTACGAGGTTAATCAATGGATGTAACTACTGGAAGATAAAAGATATATACAAATGTAAATTTTGCTTCCTTTCTCGGTATTTTTATTAGATGGTAAACATTAATGTATTCTAAGAAATTTAATAGCTTACTGTATATTTCTATTACCTTTTGATACTCACCAATCTGCCTCTTGATTTATGGAACGATAAACATTCAAACCTAAACAGCAAAATGAGTAACCGCGATATATTACTTTGGATTTACATGGATTCAGTTTGTATGAAAATCATGCGGAACATTGACGCTATTTCCCTATGAAAAGGCAACTCCTGTCGTTATTGATTTTTTTACCTGTGTGATAAACTAGTTGTTTCCCTTTACGCCAAAAAAACAATAAGTGGTCAGTATTGATTTTAGCAAGTTAACCTTATCGAATATGGATTATTTAGCGTTAAACTGAGATCTATATCTCCTGGTCGTTTTTTGTGCGATCTGAGTTTTAGGGAATTTGAGAGTATTATTTTTCTCACGAGGGTGAAGGATCATGGTCTTCAACACAATAATTAAAAGAAAAATGTCATATTTTTGTTTTTTAAAATACATTATTACATATTTTAATGTTGATCTTTAAATGAATAAATGAATATTGATGTGAATAACATTAACAAACCAGCAGTAAACTGCTGTTGTTTGATTCCAATTTAATGACTTTACAGAAGGTCAAGGAAAGTACAATGTACATAAAATTATACTATTAGATGAAATATTACAGCAGTAATATCTTTTGATTTTTCGGAATCAAACACCTTACAGAACTCAGTTCTATACGTGTATATATATCCATTTCACACAGGGATATATAGCATCCCTGTTTCACACTACTAAAGGAAATAATTATATGAATATATAATTCAAAAATTCAATCGTTCGACTGAACAAAATATGTTGAGTTTTTCTACGGGCACGGTTAATTTTCGCATTTCTAAAAAATGCATGTTTTTACACAGCTCGGGGACAAGCAAAACTGACATAGTGATTCTTATTTCCCGACCAGATACAAGTCGTTGTTGGAACGCGATTTCTAATGACTGTGCTAAGTAAGGCAAACAAGATATTGGAAACTCTGAAAAAATATTTTTTTTTTAAATAATATCATTATTCAATATAATTTGTTTTATATGCTTTTTTCTAATTATAACTAATTATCACTATAAATCGTTTAACCAGACACTAAGCTGACCGTGACCAGACAGGATTAGACAGATAAGGGGCAATAAAACAATCAAGAGAATAGACCTCCTGTTGCTTTTGGGGTCACTTAAATAGGAGCTGTCAAATGTCTTTAAATTTAGCTATTTGATAATTTAAGGGTGTTGGGGTATGTATGTGCGAGTGTGTGCGCGAGAATCAGGGATTGTTTGTTAGTCTTACTCATTCACTGTTTACGTACAATATCATGTATGTCTATTTATTTATTGTGATGATGAGCCATCGGCATAAATCAAAAATAAAGATTTATCTATCTAGATCTGTCTTTAAATTTAGATATTTATTGGTTACTGTCCTAGTAGAACTGTATTAGTAAATCTCTTGGGACTTTAAAAAGTTAAAACGGCACTTTCAATAATAATAATAAATTGGTATTTTAATTTGAAATGGCGTATATCAAACATTGTATGTCAATTTTAACACCCGGCCGATACTGCATGAATGAGCAATATCCCTTTAACAGTGCGATAAAATCAATAAATATTACGTAACATCCTGTTAATTGTATATCATCAGTCATAAAAGTGGTCAGAGGCTTTTGCCACATCTATATCAGATAATAAAACGTATCCACGCGAACGATTTTCTTAATATTCTTTTTCAATCAAGAAGTACATATAGAAATATAGCACGGTATTTTTTCAATGATATTGCAAAGAAATAAGAAAAAGCATTTGACAACATTTTTACTAGATGAGACTAAAAAAGGCATTGTGTAAAATATTGTTGTACATCGAGATTGGTTCGAATAAAATATATTTCTTATATTTTATTATCAATTTATATATTGTTTTGATTTACTACTTTTAAAATCAATTGGGCTTTAAACAATAATTGGAATATACTTCTGAGTTTATAAAATCACTAAATCTATGTTTCTGACCCAGCAAGCTCACGACTGGAAAAGTTTAAACAAATCGTAGTTTTATAAAGCGTGATAAATAACAAGGACTTATATATACATACATAAATATTTTCTGAAGATAATCCTTTCTACAGTATATGTTTCCGGTAAAACATGCACGAGAAAATCATTTAATTTCACCTTCATCAGGTGCGTACTCAATAAAACTGTCTGCCTTCATTTATTAATTTGTAATTGATATATTTATATTCACAGGATGACCGTAAACGGTAGCCATGGTTATATTTTGAGTTTTTAGACCCGCTTATATAAACCTGATTAAGAAAATAAATATGTATCGAGTTATTGAATTATCGAACAGTTTGCTAAAAATTAGCAGTTTTTTGCAACATGGTAAAAATATACCGACTTAAATTATACACCTGCTATTGAAGCAATTTAACAATTAGTCACGTGTTAAATGTATGAAAGGTAACAATAACAACAACTAATTCGGTAGTTGCTACATCGACTACTGTTCATGTACAATGTACATGTACTTGATACGGAAACGCGCGCTTGAACGCGAATATCTCCATTTTCAAACTAAATTGGAAGCAATTTCCACATTTTCAAGTTTCTTAAAAAATATATTGTAATAAAGCTTGGACACCACAGAATACTTCACGAGGTTATAAAAAAATGTCATTTTAGTAAAAAACAACTTTATGACCTGACAAAAACGAGGTTTGAGAATATTTTGACAGTTTTCATATAGAACTATGAACGAACGATAGTCACCAACTTCAAACGAAAATGGAAGCAATAAGTTCACATACCACATTAATAAAAAATATATTGAAATAAAGTGCAAAGAATGAATATTACTTCACGAGGTTATAAAATTTTCTCATTTAATGTTATAAACAAGTTATTAGTGTTAAACCATACAGCTCCTATATAACTCTATAGTAAATCAGTTTATCGATAAACGTTATCGGGGTGATCGATAAGACGTTTTCAAGGGAGACAACTTTCCCGATAAGACCGGCCAAGTTACAGAAATGTTCCGCATGCTCTCAGTCCCTACAGTATCCCCCTTTCTCACCCTCTCATTTTTCTCTCAATCTATATTTCCATCCTCTTCCCCCACCCCCCCCGCCCGCTTTATCATTCCAGCCTTCCTCTTTATTTTCTCCCTCTCTGTCTCTCCACCCGTTTTCTTCCTCCCTGTTTTTCCTCCCCCCCCCCACTGTATATTTCCATCTTTCTCACACTCTCCCTTGAAAATCCAAATAACACAGGGAACATTTACTGAGAGTTTTGAGACTTATTTTTGTTGTACATACAGAAAAAACGAATGCTTGGTTGGTGCCTAGACGGAGAAAGTTTATCAAGATCGCAAGAGACTCGCCAATTTCAGCTTTCTAAGCCTCATCGGATATATTTTCTCTATATCGGCACCAACCCGTATGTATAGGACAGAAATTGACTGTGATTGACAACGAGTTACACACGCGAGCGGAGCAAGCTCGCACGTGATTTCTGCTCGACTTAGACCACGCACACCAGCTTACGGCTTTGCACGGGTTCCACGAAAATTTCGAAACAAATTTAATAATATATCAAATATACACAGTGGAAATCCTGACTGAAATGCCGTTGGCTGATAAGCTGGGGTGTATGGTCTAAAGGTTTTTTTAATGCCGCGCCTATGGAATTAATTCGATGATTTCACACTTTAAAATTTGTTACCATGGTGATTTATGTTTACAATCTGCCTGATCAGGGTATTAAAATTGTATTTCTGAAAGATCCAGATTTACGCTTATTCATTCCTTTTTATAAGGTTTTCCCGAGTCCGCCTTTGATATCATAATAAAAATCATAAAGAGAACTGTTTATACACATTTGTATAATTGTATATTTATTACACGGGTTTTGATTGAATGTCAAGGCGTGTCAGTTGTAATGTCTCACATTGTGTAAACTATATATTGGGTCACGTTTATTATATCTATTTTTATTACACGTGATCAATTCCGGATGTATTAATAGTTATAAATTGTTTATAATTGACAGCTCTAATTGACGTATGTAATTGACAAGGTAACAAGGTGTTTATTGATTATTTATCGATAATATTATCATGTTATACATGTACTGTTAACATTTTATACTTTCCTCGTATACATAATTATAGAAAATTAAAAGTTTCGCCATGTAAACTAATCACAATTACAAAAGGGTAATGATAATGACAACATATTGTGTTCTATTTAACGAGCATATGGTAAAATCTCAGAGAACTGGGATTCCCTGGACTGACGGACCACTCCTACGACTGCTTGCTGACGTACATAAACCACGACCACGGACAAATCCCTGCCTTTGTGTCGGGTGGGGGCAAACTATCAGTCAGTTAAAATGTAATAAAAGTGTTACCTAACAATAAAAACAGAACTGTCAAGCACATAATGGTGAGTGGAACTATGAATAGAATAAGACATGTAAATATTCCCATACAATAGACTGTCCAATGAAGGCGTATACCAGTGGGGTGCATCTGGCGACACGACACCCTTTAACCCTGCCCCCACTCCATTCAGAACATGCGACAACTCATGTACGTAAACCGTATTCCTTAGTTTAATATCTAGTACATTTTGTAATATAATATTTTTTAATAGGGACAATAAAACACTAAACCTTAAATGCCCATTTGCTTTTTGAATTTAGTAATACTGAACAATGGAAAAAATGATGGTAAAATATAAGAAGATATATCTTTGGTCTAAAACAATACTTACAAGATGCCTTTCTTTAGCCACATCTCGTAAAAAATGTTGTTTGAAGTTTTTTCTTATTTTTTGCAATATCATTGAAAAAATACTGTACTACAATTCTATATGTACTTCGTGATTAAAAATGAAACTTTTGGAATGTTTTCATTGCAAATAAAAGTCAGTTTCATTGATAAGACATCTTTCTAGGTAGAATAAGACCTACTTTAATATTAAAATCTAAAAAGATAATGGGGCATTAAGCGTCCTATCTTCGACAGCTTCAATCACTGGAATGGTCGGGTAAGAAAACCGTAAAAGGAAATTTATCGATCTAAACAATCATAATTTATGGTAACGCGCTGGACTACTGAACGAAAGGTCGTAGTTTCGAATCTCGGCTCCGCCTTCCGAATTTCTCAAGGACGCTTTTTCAGTGTTCCCATCCCAACAACCGGGCCAAGAACATTGTCTAGAATATCACAGGGCAAAGGGCAAGGTTTGTATCGGTGCTTTACATAGGACACGATTAAGAAACAGGACGAACTATATGTATTCGAAATACGAGTAAGGATATAAAGGCCCGTTTCTCCTGTATCTTAGACTTATCTCCCCTCTCTTTGGGTCGGCCCTGAAATAAACATAGCTGTAGAACGGGCCGTTAAACAATAGATACAACATAAATAAATATTAATGTACATTAGAAAGCATTTAAAGTTTTAAAAGCTGCTGTTTTATATCATGAAGTTATAATAAAACTGAATTACTTCATTAAGTACGATTCTGCATTCAAAATGTTCTTAAGTGATCATTTATGTTAAGATAATTTATGTTCCAAATAACTGTCTAGGAGACGCAAAGGAGATTTGATATTAGGTTGATTTTACCTACTACTATTACCTGTATTGAAATTATCCTGTCCAGACCAAAATGTTTTATGCAATTTTTTCATGGTTCATCAGATGTCACTCAGACTGAAAAAACTACTAAACATTTTGTATATTAGAATTGCAGGATTTAAAATTATATGTAGTTGTAGTTGGTTTCAATACGATGTTAGTTGACTTAGAACAGACATCGTCATGAAAGAAAGACTTAAACTCTAAAGCCTATGGAGTCGATACATATTGTTTAGTTTCAAACACGCTTTTTAAAATTGCCTAGGAATTTCAATTTCACATGGATTTTTCCTACGATAGGAGTTATCCTGGAAATTGTGATTCTCCATGAAATTTTAACAATTTGCTGAACATTCTAAATTAAACCTGGGATACAGGCTTCTTCTGTTACAGTATAAAGCAAATTAAGAGGAGCAAAGAATGAAAGTGCGTCCTGGTCAACGAATAAGCTCAACATTATTCTGCTTTTGAAATTCGTACATTTTCGACATCCATTAGACAAGATTTCAACAACCAAGTATGTTTGTGTTTTATTTTTTTATTCATTTTAACGCCACATTTCAACAGTCAGAGTCATGTTAGGCGGATAGTTCACCTAACCATCGTTTCTGGGAAGAACCAGTACTAGACTCCCATCCTCCATAAGCAACTGCCTACTTTTTCATATAAAGAGACATGGTCGGTAGCTGGGTTCGTGCCCACGACCCTCAATCAGTGAGAGGTTACAGTGATTTGAAGTCAGCGACATTAACCACTTGACCACGGAGGCGGCTCTCGATATAACAGGGTAGTATTGTATATTTAAGTGATCGTTATTCAAGGTAATATTTGATATTAAAGTGATCGATATAACGATGTAATATTTGATATTAAAAAGTAATACTTAAGTGGTCGTTATAGTGAGGTAGTAATTGGAAATGAAATGGTCGCTTGGTGAGGTTTTATTGTATTAACTTACTCACACGACACACTTCCGTATTTATATCCTTCCCATGTACGAACATCAAAAATGACAACAAAGCTTGTCTTAAATTTATTTTCGCTGTCCTTTGATAAACATAGAAAGTCATAAAATTTAGAATAATTCATTATTGTACAGTGTCAGGTAAAATTTAACATATGTTATACACTTGTATCTGTATTAGATCGTATTTAGAACTAAACATATTTCACGTGTCTGTGATCAGGATTTTTTTACTTAGTATTGGTTGTAAATGATCATGCAAGTTATTAGAATACAAATTAAGTTACCTTCCTTACATTGTATATATCTTGTAATAACATAGTAATTTTGATGAAGTTTATGACCATTTTATTAAACGTTAACCGGCGATATACAGAGGGAAGGTAGGACTGTCACGTTTGATGGATGGTTCACGAATTACTCGATATACCAACATTTTGTTCATTCACATTATACCATTTAATTATCAGTCATCGTGAACGATGTCGATTAGTTGAGCGAGGTGCTAGTTGGAAGATAGTTCTGTTGTTTTTTCTTCCTGTACTGAATGGAGGTGTAAATGTTGTTATTAAGTTTGTTTAAGCAACACATTGTGTTAGCGGAAATATCTACGTCTCTTTATATTCATCTCTTGGTCATCTCTTGTCACTTGGGCTAAATTGGATGATTTGATAAAATTAAATTTATTTACATCTTTTCCAAAAACATTTCCAGATATTTTTATTTTTCTGGAATTGGTTAGTGTTTCTGGTATTAATCGGATTTTGTAAAACAGCATAATGATGGATATTATTGTGATTATGAACACTATATTATGTGGTGCCGTACTGGTCATTTTCATGCCACAGACTATACAGGTAATTATACTAGTATTTAACTTTTTGTTGCTAATGGTGCTGTTTGAATATATTCTGATTTTTCTTAAATGATGTACCTGTTTATATATATCCCGAATATAAACTTGTACACTTCTGTTACCTCTATTCGTATTAGAATTGTATTTATTTGATCAATAACATCACAATGGTATAATATTCTATTTTGATTATTTAAATTTGACTATATATTACATACAAGTATCTAAGTAATTTATCTTAATGATATTTATTCAGAATGAATTCATCAATCAGCGTTATATATACCTAATTATGTATTACAATGTAATTATGAGCAGTGAAAATTATATAATGTATATATTCATATGCCTGTATTTGTGTTATAAATACAAATGTCTGTCTCGAAATAAAATTATTATTTCTGTGTTCTGTATAAGTTTGACGCTAGCTGCTTAAATAATGAATTCAACATTTTCCTTAATTTCACATACAATTGAACCATTATGTTACAGGCAATTTTATGAGAACAACAATATTAATTCCTGTTTTAATTCTTGACAAGCGATTGGGTGATAAAATAGGTCTTTGCCAAAAAATGTAATTCAGTTTTCAGTTTCAATTTATTTCATTTCCTCAACATATTTTAGCTATATGGTATAAGATAGAATAAGAATATACAGATTACAACATGTTAATCTTCTAAAAGAACAATGAGTTCTCTGAAAATACGAGTATACTAGTAAATTGGTCAGTGACAGGTGTATAATTGTAGATAACGTATTAATATGAACAAACCCTCCGAATGTATTTTAATTTCTACACGAAGGTAAGGGTATTGAAATACAAAATGTTTATGTTTGATTTTAACTGTAAGAACTTGATTTCAGTACATATTTAAAATTAATATTAGTATCAAATAAGTCCAATCGTACTGCCACTTTGTTTGATTTTTTGTTTTGAATAACTTATAAATTATATTATGACAACAATTTATATTTTAACGGGTCTGTGTCTGGATTCACAATATAATCTTTTATTCAGTAACTTGCTGCAAAGCAAGACTTGTCGTCAACTCAGTGATTTTTACACAAATATTTCTGACCAATATCTTATTTTATTAAACAATAAGATCTCACACCCAAACCTCATCGGAATCAGATTTCGTGTTTAACCTTAGAAAAAGGTTCTCATTTTACGAAATTGAGCTCTATATGTATACAACTGAAATTAAACACATTCTTGTTTTATATTCCCATAATTTATACATGTATGTCTTTACTTGTTCGAATAGAATACTTTCATAAGTTATGGTAATTTATAGAACAGTTACTTATTATAATTGATAATAACTGATGTTTGTAATCCATAATGCTTATATTTGAAGATTGATGGTCACTTTCTTTTAACGAATGCTTCATTCATACATACATTTACATACGTACCAATCATCATAGTTAAAACAGAGTAATGTCAGTGGAAACATTTCGAAGTCTCATTCAATGCATGTATGAATAGAATTTGGGAGAACGCGCTTCATTTGATTGTTAAAAGACTCTTTGTCTTCCAAACACGTTCACTTTGTATTACCAAGCAAGCTCGCAATTTAGATGTGTGGGTTGGAAAAGATGAAGATTTGCTTCGACAAGTTTAATTTGCTCAAAAACGTTGATCTAATTTCATTCTGAATTATTTACGACATTTTCAATTCTAATAAAAGATATTCAATTTTCACAAACATAATTAGTCACATAGAAGTTAGAATAGAAAAAGAAATTTTTAAATGATTCAAAATAATTATTTTTTTCTACACGACATTTAAGTGCATTTCTACTAAAAATAAGTTAACATCAAATATAATACCATTTAATATATGACTTTAAAATATCAATACAAAGAACATGCCACCTAAGAAATAAATCACGTGGTAACCGTCTGGAAATACAATGGATTATACTCCCACGGGATGCCACATTAATTCAATAAGACATTTCTTCCTACTGTTGGGCTCAGCTGGGACTATTTGCTCTGCGTAACAGGAAAATCGTGATAGTTTAAATTTTGTAAAGAGGATAATCTAAATACATACTGAATTGTTTGCTTTGTTACTATCGTCTCAATTCACATTATCTGACAATAATTTATAATAATTGTTAATTGTTACCATGGCGAGTTAGTCAGTGCGTCTCTTCTACAGAAAATTAAATTCTATGTGTTTGTCCATAAACAGAAACATTGATATAATGCATACCCTTTGTATTTGCCTAAAAACAAAAGACATTAAGTAAACATATTGTATAATACAAGAAAACATGTTTAACTTAATTTAAATTAAATTTAATCGTTTTATACTGGTTTAGTAGGTAGGCTGTTAAAGCCGTTTATGTCAGAAGAATCACATCAAAGATTTTTTTTATCAAAACTACCTGCATACTGGCAACCTGCACAACGACCCCACTTGTTGTATGTCTATGTACGAGTATTTCACGAAAGGAAACGACCACAATTTTAAGACATTTAAATGTGGGTGTCAAAATGTTACCATTCCAGTTTTAGACATTTTCCCATTATGTACTTATAAAAACAACTCACGAGTTACTGTACTTAGACATGCTCGCTTATCATATTAAAAAAATATTTACATCTTTTGTAAATAAGTAGGCTAAACAATTAATAAACTTTCATCCCTCGATGTAGGCTAATTGTAGCAATGACTTTGATATTAAAAATACAAAATTTATTAACCGTTATTATTCCTGTAAACTGACTAATTATTTAAGTAACTTTATTTGCTTTAAATTCATTTCATGGATAGAATGGGTTTGTCCTAAATACGTATAATGTTGACTATTTTCTGGATTAAAATAGTAAGCTTACGTTATTTTTCGACGATAAACAGTAACTTGTATTGAGTTGATATCAGTCACTGACATGTCTTTCTTTTAAACGATCTTAGTTTAGAACTTTGAAAGTTACATATTATATCGGAAAATGTCAAGTGAAAATGTCGACCCATATCCAATTCGTATCGATGGTATATTACTTGAATCGACTCCTTTTATTGAAGGACATGATACGTTAAATGGTTGTAAATACTTGGCTTGTGTTTGTATGTTCAAACACCTTTTAGGCAAAATCCAGTCAAAATATTGAAATGAAAGGATCTATAAAAGCGATCAAGAAATATTGAAATTCGGTCCAAAAAGTAAATGACCGTTATAATGAGATGGCCTTTATAATAAAATGGTCATAAAAAGAGGTTGTTTTATGTACATTTAGGTACAATATAACCAGAGAATACAGATATTTATTTGCCAGAACTCGTATTTTTCTAGACCTACCCTGTACAATGTACATATCTTAAGTTACCTAAGTAATTACTCATGAATGATCGCGAAATAGTCGGGATTTAAAATAAAGAATATAATTTCCATCTCACGAATATCATTTTTATACTAAAATACTTGACGTTTAAAAATCTATTGCTATTAACATAATTATTTTAGATTTTAAATCTATTGAAATGATTAATTCAACCAAGATTAATTAGGATTTAGTTTTAATGTTATAACACCTTAACGCGTAATTTAACATCTTAACAATTGTTTCATTTAGTGTTCTTTACGTTTTATTACTGATTCACTAACCAAGTAATCTGGCTCAATACACAATTGATAAAAAAATAATAAAATCAAAAATAAGAAACTGGATGGCAAATGTTTTCATCAACTATTTTTCTTTGATTTATCATGTGTAAGTTGAAGAATGATCTAACAGCAGACGCATGCAGCCCATCCATCTTTTATATGAACAGAAGTTCACGTTTTTTGTTAATTTCCGTGAGGTTTATTTAATCTTTTTGTCTTTCTTACGATCGAGTGATCAACTCATCTATCAATAATATCTTTTTTTTAAAAAAACGATCAATATTCTCTTTGTAACAATTGACTTAATTAAATGTGTGTAAATATTTGCTAATTATCGTAAAGAGGCCGTGCTTATCTATAAACACAAATGCATGTATGTATATAGACAAGAAAAGTGCTTTTAGGTAAAATGTTAATATAAATTTAGGTAACCACTGGCCTTCGTATTGGGGTCGAAGTGATCCTGAAAAGTGTAGTGTCATTAAAAAAGTGGCATGTTTCATCTTCTATCAAAGAATTACGTCGTTTTCTCGTTGTTTTCCGGCTATTATCGGAGATTTGTCAAAGGGTATTCTCAGTTGGCAAAACCCCTGAATGACCTTCTGGTAGGTCATCGCACCAATAAAAACATTAGAAGAAAGAAGACTCCTATACTGTGGATATGTGGTGATTCACAATAAACGGCATTTGGTGCAATTATTTGTAAGCTCATCTCTTTATCTGTTCTGGCTTTTGTTGACTAAAATAATCCATTTTTATTGATTGT
Organism: Lutraria lutraria; assembly: GCA_964023205.1. Lineage (NCBI taxonomy): Eukaryota > Metazoa > Mollusca > Bivalvia > Venerida > Mactridae > Lutraria > Lutraria lutraria. Next base: position 32,223,221 of record OZ026838.1, read on the forward strand.
TGATGCCAGTGGCCATGATCTTGGTGCTGTATTGTACCAAGAGTAAGATGGGAAGGATCGCGTGCCAGTAGAGGCCTAAGACCCAATGAGGGCAATTATCCAGCGCATAAGTTAGAGTTCTTAGCGCTGAAGTGGGCTTAGAATTACAAACATACATTGGGTGGTTCACAAGTCTTAGCACTAGCTCGACCTAAAACCCTATTAAAATACTTCTATATGAACACAACTTGAACAGTATAAGCACAAAGTTCATATATACATTGCATATGTTGCTAATAAAAAAACAATGTCTTATTCACTGACTCCCCCTCCCTCCATACTTAAACCGGATGGATGTATTAATCTTAAGGTCTGTAAATGTCATGTTAAGAAATGAAGCATACCAAACCAATGAAGAAAATGTAAAACAAAAATAAACTTATGAAAGAAGATTGTTGTAAAATTCAGTTAAGAAGACATAAATAGACGTTAACATTTAGTTTGATGTTAAACGGTGCAAGTCATTTTTCGAGGTGAGAGTATGGAAGTTTATTAATGGGGAATTCAAATGTGATTTGAAACTTCTTCAATTCCCAAACATAACGATACGTCGTGAACTAAGAATATATCCATTACCGTACGCTTGTAATACATTTAATGTAGGAAATTATGATTTGTCATATCAAGAGACGCTATGTGGATGACTCATAAATTGATTTGCTGTATTATATTAATTGTGATCAGCCACGATTCATTTTGTACACCGCACTTCATTAAATTATACCCGCCCAATAAACGATTCTGTCATTTTATTAATTGGTTATCTGACAGAAGCAGGCGATCTTCTGGCAAAAAGAAAACAAGAATAATTGAAGTTATGACTCTGTTAGAATGGCGATCCCTAAACTTTTCTAAGTATATGAAATCAAGTTATCTAACAGCTTGTCAAAATCAACCAAAACATGACTATCCCCCGGAGGCATACTGCTTGTTGTTAGTATCAGTCCACTGACATTTATTGTGGTATTATGTTTTTCAAGTAATTTGATTTTAATGATATTGACATGTTTACTAGAATACTAGTATGGTATACATTGAACGATGTCCATTCCACAGTCGTTAAGGTCCCACATGATCCTCCTTGGTCAAGTGGTAATATTCTCTGAATAATAGTCACTAGTTACTCATCGGTCTGCGTTCGAAACCTATCCTGGGTAGCTAGCTTAGGGAAAGTCTATGGTCCTACCCAGATGTTCGCCTGGGGTCATCGTCCGTCTTATAGTCGAAAAAGCGCAAAATGACCCTAGCAGTTTGTGACGTTATCTCCCTCCCCCATTTAGACAATACTTTAAAAAAGCTTTGAATATACCACAACCGTGGCCGTGTGGTTAGGATATCCACCTTTGGATCGGGAGATCGAAGATTTGGAACCTCAATGGAGACTGGGTTGGAACTGATGCGGTCGGTTGATGAGCCGCCAGCTAGTTAAATAACGGTTACCGTAGGCCCATCCCAGTCAGGCACCCGGCAAAAGGAGAAGGGATTCGGGAGGTACTGTGCGAAGTAAAGATAGGCGTCCCATAAGCCAACTTGGCTGGCTCTTTCAACAGAGATGACACTACAATTAACTAAACCTTTACAAGACCAGGAATTTTGGAGAAATTCACTAATGTGCACACTCAAAGAATACAAAAGGAAAATATAGACATATTGCAATGTTGTATACCTGCTATATAATCTTAATGAAGCAAACCCGTTCGCATGTTTCCCTTTCTAAAATCGCTTTAATGGTATATTCCTTATTTTGTATTTTACCTTACTATGTATATTCTAATGAACAAAGACAAGACGTTATTGTGTTCCTAAGGCTTAAAATACACACATGATTGATGTTTGACCTATCAAAACTTATATAGATCTACAACATAAGAAATGTCCTTTTGTATATCTTATTCTGTTTTACCACGAGTTGGAAACAAACCCATTAAAATAAAAAAGCCAACATTTATATATCACATATTACAGTTTAATTACGAAACAAAGTTTGGCCAAACGTGCAATGCCTAGGGTTAAGGAAGTGATCAGATGTAATTGAATATTGACCGCAGTAATATACTCTCGTGTGTCTACTTCATGTATATTCAATCGTCAAATGTTTGTCAGCATTCAATAAACATAATAACAACTTTTCATATATCTGTGTGATACGCAGTAGCTTGATTTCGTTCATGAAACTGCGTCTTATCTGAAGAACAAAAATAAACAAAAATAGTTGATCAACTTAATTTTATTTCATAGTTTCATATAGAACATAAACCAGGTGTCTACATGTTTTCAGTATTGCTTGAACTCATTAATACTCGAACTCGAATAAATTAGGCATTGCATGATCTAGACATTTATTTCGACTAGAAAATTTAAGGCTTATCAGCACCCTTCCCAATCAGTGGCTGAACTGTTTCAGGATTCCATGCCAGACAAACATGTAGAAGTGAGGAAAGTCTTTTCATGATATGTTTTCTCTTCTTTTATCTCAACTTGAATGTAAGACTTCATAATGTAATAAAAGCTAATTAATTGAGATAAGTTTTTACTGTTCAACTTTACACTTCTCTGATACCTTGTAGCCATGGTGTTTGTATTGTATCTATTTATCATTCACGGCTTCATGTATGACAGACAGCCTTGGCATTAATTTGTTCTAATTGGTTAAATATGTCAAGTTTATCCACGGATTTATTGAGACAAACACATTTATCAAATACGTACTACATAGATATGGTCATTATTCACCCCGGTTCGGTATTCTGGTCACATGGCGTGGACCTGCTTGAAATAGAATAAGAAATGAGAAGTCAGGTGAAGGTTCACCATCTACCAGTACAGTGTATGATCTCATTTATATCACTTAACAAGCAGTTTTTGTTACCTTTGATAATTGTAAAGATTGCTTAAATTTATGAAATTTACATATTTATTTTCATCACTAGACTTTGTTATGTTAACGGTTAATTTTGGTTCTCGGTGAATTCCACTGTTTCACTAAACTTCGACAAGATTATTCAAGGCAATCAAGTAAATTCTAACTTTTAAATTATCAGATCTGACACGAGCGCCTTCTTTGACCACGTTACTGCAATGATTTTATTCGATGAATTAGGCGGATAGCTTAAAGCCGCAGAACTCGTGTTTTCACTTTTGTCAGTGGATTTATTATGGACACAATAACGTCCTGAATTAATTCTATTTCTAGATTGGTATCCGCTATACTTGTTCTGTATAAGTTTTCAAAATAGCATTCGCGTGTCCTTTGTCATTGAATAGCTCAGTTAGCAATTCTCCGATTTGATGTATTTAATGTATTATCTAAAAGACAATGTATGTTCAATGAGGTACAAGTCTCTCCAATAAACATTATGTTCTGTTCTGTTCGGAAATTGTACTGTTGAAAAGAAATTACCTGCAGTATGCAGCTGACGTTTGGTGTGAACTTATTTATTTTAATATTTTTTGGGGGTTAACGCCGTTTTCAAGACATTTTCAGTCACATACGGCGGCCGATCCATTTAATAAGTTTTTCTTCGCGGTATTCTAACCAGTAATAGCTTGCCATTCAAGGAACCGGCAACTTCTCCTCTTGTCGAGGAATACCTACGTTGTTGTCAAATGTTCTGATGTGAACTTGTCCTTACATTTATTTCACTCATATACCTATATTTGACAGTATAATATTGCTGTTTTTATTACGACCCATCAGACTTAATACTATGCTTGTGAACTCCTCATTTGAAAATAAAACTTTACCTCATAAACATCGAACTCTAAGGAAAATAAAATTGAACTTTTCACACCAGTTTTCTCAAAATCTCTCATTTTAATCATTAAGCGACCATTCTAAAATCTCGAAAAGTTTTATTATATAAAGATGTCCATATTAATGAACACATTAATTGGTTGTTATACGAGCAAAATGTAAATATGACATTTAAGACAGGATGTTTGTAAAGTTAGAAAGCGTGTGACAATCTCGTTTAAACATTGTATCAATTAAACGACAATAAACCTACATTTTTGTTCCAGAAACCTTGGCAGACTCACCTCCATTATACCCCACCTCTAAGTGTGATGCCTCATTTATGTCAGACTTATTGGGACGTGTGAGATGTTATAAATTAGCATGATAAAAAAGATTAATCTGAAACAATACATAGCATGAAAGATGAATAACCTTTTGAGAATAAATCAACACATTTTATAAGATAAATTTAACACATAAATCATAATGTTTGTCTGAAGTATCTGGTTAATTTCTGATTGACAAATGTTGCTCAGTAAAGCGGCATTAATTGTTCTTAACGTGTCAGTACATTTATCATAAATATCTAAAAAAAGAAGCTCAATAAATGAATATTCGTTTTCAAAATTCTACAGCCGAGTAATTATTCTGACACGTTAACTGATTCGAAAATGACATTAATTTATTTGAAATTAGATTTTCCCACCACTTAAGAATCAGCATTTGTTACAACATGTCTGATAACAGATGACTGTCCTCATATGTTTATAATACATGGCTCCATAATTATATTAGTATGGAAATAAGATAACAGTAATCTGGTTATATAATCGAAATAAGATTTACTCTAACTACATGAGTATCCATAGTTTTTCTTGAGATGGGGTTTACATTTTAAAAACAGGCTAAATAATTTGCTACCCCTAAATGGTGTTGCTTTGGAGAGATACCCTCCACTGTACATGTAAATGACTGTAACATGTACTTTGGAAAAGTTGTACAGCTAGTTTAGCTTAAGAGTAGCTATCAAAGCCAAGACATGGCAATGAAACGGCTTCAGTCAGATCAGTTAAACGTACTAAGTATTTAGCAGCATTCTGTATAATTATATACTACTTGTACTTTAATGTATTCGTGTAGCACTGACTTACTAGTGCATAATTATTAAGTTATTTTTTGCAATTGTGGCAATCTTTATTTTTTGTTTGTTGTTTTTGGCTTTGTTTGGAGGTGATTGTGATGCGCCGTACACTCGCTCTTGGTATTCTTGTTTGGTGTGAAACAGCGAGTGAAGGCTATGGAAAACTGAACTATCGTTCGGTTTCGAAAAGCTCAGCCCAATACCTCACCCTGCAAAGACATTCAACTTTTGACTGCTTTGTAGTCCCGAACAATAACAGAACCTTCAAAGCTTTGATTATAGATTAATTGGTTATATTTGTTCTACTTTCAGTGTCGTGCACAATCCTCAGATCCAACATGGAATGATCTCATGAAGATACCAGCTTTTCAAGAGCAGATCAAATCTGCTAAATCTATATACAATCATCAAACTCAAGACAAACCTACAGGTAAGATTAGAGAGTGACAAATATTTACGTCACGTCTTAGATTAATTTCCCAAACTTACAAAGAAACTAATATTACGATGCTGATCGTACAGGACAATCTCTCCAGAGTAGTGTTCTCTTGAGCAACAACTTTCCTTCAACAACAACATGATTATGCTACTCCCAAAAGGTGTTGCATTGGAGAGGTTGCACCGTATATAAACTGCCACACTTGAAATAAAATAGTTATGGACCTTTCAAGCTGGAATCAATTTATTTAAAGATTGTTGTAAGTATGGACCCGCGATTGTATCATGACGTGAACTGCGGTCTAGAATAGTTAATCACTTAATTGGTACTCATCACTTACTGTTTTGTTTAATTTACACTACATTGTAGTTTATTGTGTTTGTCTGGTTTCAAATTTATGAACTATTTACATTTGTAAACGATTTCCTGGTTTTGTATCTGAATTTAATAGATTCATCAAAATATCATAAATACTAACATCATGTGCTCTTCTGTTAAATTAACCCATGTCTTATGTGATATCATGTATACATCTTATGTATAAAACATATAAGTTTTAATACAATAAATGTTTGAAGTTGAAGTTGAAGATTCGTACTATTGCAATTTCGGTGCTTCCGTTGTCGTATGGCTATTATATCTGTTTATGAACTACTAGCCCTTCACCGCTGTGAGTACAAATCCTACCCTGGACCATATGTCACGTGAGATAGGTTTCCAGCAGTCTCACGAAGGTCGGTGGTTCTCCTTGGATATTGCTTCACCACTGCAGTGGGACAAGAAGCTGTTGGTGCGACCTTTAAGCCCAGAGAAAAAACTTAATGCAATATATCCAAATAAAAGCGACGGATCGCGAACGCCAATAAATCCTAGAAATATGCTTAACTGTAATGTTGTTAATTAGTCATACACGGTACATTAATGTCGCCATGTCGCCGAATCTAAGCTATTGACACCTTCGCGTTATTTTTATGGTGTTGGGGACCTCTTAATGACTTTAGACCATTTACGACTGGATCTAAGAAACTAAAGCAAGCTGAATCTGACGTGGTTGTTGAATTAATGAATTAATTCATGACGTCTAATTAGTAATATAATGATAAAGGCATGAAGAGGAAATGTGCAGAATTATTTCTGTAATATGCAATGAAACATGAATGTTTGTATTGTTGGTCTTTTCGATTGGTGGTTCTGGTGTTTTAGTTACCATGACGGATGAAGATAAATCTAAGCACTTAATTACGTATGGGCCTTTTATATGTCAAAAGTCATGTTTTATGACGAGAGAACTAAAGGGATTTATCACAAAAGATCGATGCATGTACATTGACTATATGGACATAGAAAATAATGCTTAGCACGTATTGAACCTATCAGTTTTTATTACTGTCATAACATCATGTGCTATTTGTCTGGGATTAAACACCACTCCAACATCCAGGGTCTTTTGGCAACTTTTTCCAGTCATGGAGACAGGGAATGAACCCAGGCGTACCGGTTACTAGTCTAAGATCATTACCCCTCGAACAAGGAGGCCCCTATAGTGTGTTTTAAGAAACAGATGCATTTTTCGCAACATCATTTAAAAAGATTATTTAAAAAAAAAAATGATGACCCATTCAAATAAGCGTCTAAGGTATCTATGATGTGTGTTATATTTGAAACAAAGAGTTAAAACCCATGCATATTTCTGATTGGTTGAGACTGAATACAGGCCTAGGGTTTTCCGGTTCTTGTCGGAAAATTGTACATATTTAAAGGGTTCGAGCCCAGCTATCGACCATGTCTCTATATGGTTGAAAGTAGACAGTTGCTTACGGGGATGGGTGTCTAATACTAGTTTTCCCAGGAACGATGGCCATATGGCTCATGTGACTCCTCTCACTGTTGAAATGGGGCGAAAAACTTAACACACAAATACATTTCGAATCATAGTCTGAACCCATGAGCAGTTTCTTCCATTAAAGAAATGTCCTGAAAATCAGGAACTGAATAATTACAACCATATTTGATACTGAAACTCAAATATACTGGAATGAAACTTTTGTAAATAACTGTTTTAACAATGTACAGACTTTATAAAGTGTATAAATGTATTAATTTTATAATCCAGTATCTTGACCCAGATTTTCAAATAAACTAGACAATTACTAAAAAAAGAAACTACATGATTGTAAATAATTATGCCAGTCATCCAAGTAATCACTACGGTATTAATAATTAAGCTCCTTAAAATCTATTATTAGTTGAATGAGTGAGGCAAAGAAATGCTTCATCAGTCTAACAAGGAGCAGATATTAATCAATATATTTTATTTCCACCACAAACCAATCGTCAGACCGTCTACCATTGGATAGCAACGAACGCTTGACCCAAATTAATTGAAAATTGATATATATTCCATCAACGGATGTGCTTATAAATATTCATTATTGTTTTACCATGAATGATTGATCCGCCGACATCACATATCATTTTTATATGTAAGATATATTATCTATATATCCTACTCAGGAGATCAACACTCCGTAATTATATATGTACATTGATATATTATACATACATATACTGACATTTGTGACCAGTGTGGTCAATTTGGTCTTATTGCTATGAAATGCATGAAGATTGATCATTAAATATCGATATGTTTATTGTACAACGTGTATATGCATAAACTTGATAGTAATCAGTATTGACACCCACGACATATATACAACAAAAAATCTGCATTTATCATAAAACGACTAATCTCTAGTGAATTGACAGCTGTTTAATTAATGCTTAATTGTTAATGAATCTATATAAACTTTTAAGTTTTAAACGTTTGAAACAGTACCACTGTTGCATATGCATGTCATGATATACTTTTGTAAAACGGTGTGCTTCTGTTTTTATAAACACATGTATGTCGTACCTATCTGACTTTCTGAAACGTAACATGGACTACATCACTTCAAATGCTTTAAAAAGTTATTAAGATACTGTTAAATAAAGCCTCATTAGCTTTTTTGGATGTTAAAATTAAAGTAGGTCTTATTTTACCTAGAAGGTCTAGTCTTATCACAAAAACTTTCCTGTTCTTGCAATAAAAATACATGTATTTCGAAATATATTTTTTTTTATTCACGAAGTACTTGCAGTATAGAAATGTAGCACAGAACATTTTCAATGATATTGCCAAAAAAATAAGAAAACAATTCTGATAACACTAAGGAAAGGTATTAAATGTACTGGTCTTCTCAAGTTGTTTCGTCTTGTAATCTATCAGTTATAGGTAATGTAGGTATGTAATGCTAATTGTAAACGACGCATGATAACATACATGTTTTTGTTTTCAAAACTTACTAACTAGTTTTATCGCAAACTAGTTCCCGCTTACTCTCTATGAAGCATTTCGCGCTTAGCAACCTGCACAGAACGGGAACCAATTTAAAATATTTACTGGTGCATTTTGTTCATGACTACTTATAGTCGATACACGTTTCCTATAATAAATAACCCTCAAATAATAATAATATTAATGTATGTCAGGGTTAAGATATTCTGATCTTACTGAAACGATCTAGATTTATTTGTTTTTGTCAGTTCGTCTTATAAAGAGATATCCCTGTCGTCAGTGCATAAAGCACGTCAGTAAAACTACGATTCAAAACTGTGTCAACATGCGAACATATACTGCCATGTAAAATGTGGTGTCATGATCATGTGAAATGCTTTGCGCAGGTCTGCGACTGAAATTAGTGTATGACGGATGTGTGACTAAAGTCCTCTATTTTTTTACAAATTCCAAATTCCCCCCAAAGTCTCTGCATTTCTATTGTACATGAACGTTTATCTTTATACGCAATTCGTATTCAATCATATGAAATCAAAGGACTAGACAAAATAGTTCTCTGATAATAAGAAAAAGAAACATTACACACTTATTTGATGCAAGCTTGCTTTATTTGATAGAAGATTGAAACTGTATTTAGTTTATTATGATATAATCTTTCCTCGGCTAAAATTGATGTAAAACATGTTTTAAAAAAAATTCACGTATTATAAATTCGCTTTCACGAGTGGTTGACATTATTATATTGGGGAATTCTTAGAAGTCCACGGTGTTTGAGCATCGGGGTTAACCACAAGTTGTATTAAACATTACATAATGATATACAATTAATTCTTTATAGTATTAGGCAACATATGATGTCGTTAATATGTCAGTATTATTGTTCTCAGGTCAACTTATGGGACACCGGCTATATTTGTTTAGATCATCATGTTAGTATTATACTATATCTTAGTCTATATGTATACATTCACCTATAATTGAACCTTATAAGTTCCCGATCTAGCTCTGACTAGTTAGTATACTAAGTAATTTATGTAGGTATGGCTCATTTTAAAAATGATTTTAAATGTTTTAAAATGCAAAAATAGAATGACAATATTACGAGTCGTGCATACCTTAAAATATGTGACATCACTTTAATGACAAAATGTGAAATTTCGCTATTATTTTTGGATTTTGAATTAAACATAAAATTATTTCAATTTCGTATCACCAAATGGATGACATCTTCCCTGGGTTCTAGCCAGAATTTGCCCACAATTAAGGGTTTGTGTGGACTTGTTCGATCTTCACCTTTTATGGTGTATTTGCTTCCTGGTCCCTATGCCCTGATTCTTTATTTAATTTAAATGTCTCACAATGCATGGATGCGTTTAAAATGTAAAAAATAAACAACACAGTATAATTATCTACTTCTTGCGCAGTTAGATTTTCTCCTCAATAAACATTTTTACTGATATATTTTTATTATAAATTAATTAAGCGATATAATTACACACATATCTCCATTTTTGCTAATTGTTGTTTCCTTTTTCTCTTTTTAACAACAACAACACGTTAAAAAAATTGTTGTTGTTTACTGATACTCAATATTTATTCCCATTAAAATGTTCTGTTTGCATGATAAGAAACTAAGAAATAATCAGTGGTTTTAATGAAATTCAGACCAGAAATAAAAAAGAATATTATTCGGTAAAGACGTCACATACCTCAAACAATTCATCTTCATATTTTATCAGCATATTAACCCAATACGTGCTAAGATGAAACTAAATCAACCACAGCAGCAGGTCACTTGGGTTCAGTACAATCGTTTATATGATTCTGATTGTCTTCAACGTTGATAGATGCTTGATGAAGACGAATCAGCCTCGTTTTAAGCTCGCGTCAGACTTTGTACTCACATGTTTTGAATTCTTAATTATTGCTTAAAGTTGACTAATGCGATTTATGAAAAAATTTAACTTAGACGTATCGGTCAACGGAGGCTCATTTATTGTTAGATAAAAATACTTATAGATACTAAACAATTTTAAGGGAGGTAACATTGACTGCTCTTAATCCGATCTGGAACGGGTAAGGGGGATTTTAAACTAGCCTTTTTCCTGCATGAATTAACCGCGATTTCATATCTTATCAGGGTATTTCATGCAATTAACAAATACCTGATTTCAGATACAAGTATTTAAAAACTTTTTAATATTCCCTTTAATTAACTTTTAGATTCGAAAGACGTATTTTCCCGCGCGTGAGTTCCACTTCGAAAGCCTCTTATACGCATCTATGAGGATAATTCGGAAATTACAGCCTTTTACTTTTGTTGATAACTACTATATACAGTAATCGGTTATAGTCGTTTTAATGCGCTGATCAAAACAAACCAACTCAACATTTTGAAATAAATTTGGCGTTTTTTTGTTGTTGTTTTTTTGTTTGTTTTTGGTTAAGCTAACAACGAATGTAAAACAAATTAGTTTTAATTGTTTGAACACATAAAACAGTAATTTAATTGTACTTTTATGTTACGGTAACGTATTATTTGGAGGTCTGATGCATTGAGATACACGTATGGTTCGTGAGGATGATTTCAACATGTGGTTATGTTGTAGACACATCATCATGGTATACTAGATCAGCACCCTTTCTCACGTGAGACAAACAGGTGTCGTCTGATTTTTTTTTGCAAATTCATATGCAAAAAGAAACCTTTGTTAATTATGTTTTGACACTTTATTTTTATGTCGTAAATGTACAAAAGGGTGGTTAAACAAGTGATGAAGGTTAACATTTCTCTTTTTTTTCTTTCAGATGACATAAGCGACCTCCATGCCGCTGACATTCAAATCCATGGTAACCCCATGAAAGACAAGGATCTATATGTTAAAATCCAGACTTATAATAAAACCTACAATTTAAATCTAGAAAGACTCAACAAAAAGTTGTTACATAAAGATTTTAAAGTTTTAAACGTATTCACGGATCCAGATGGAAAAACCGTATTTCACGAAGATGCTTTTAATGTAAGTATAAATTGCAAACGAAACAAAGGATATTGATGGATGGTTGTACACTAAACAAAGACAAATATAATCGTTAATGCTCGTAAATTTTACCAGTCTTCTTGCAGATAAGGACTAATCAAACAGTTTTGTGATTGTTTCACACACATATATATGATCTATTTTCAGACGATCAAAATTTACAAACGTTATTTTTATGTTTACTTGACTTTAAGCAGCATCTCGGCTTGTTCAAGTTTTATCTCTGTACTATATTCCACAACAATATACATTTACACCTAAACTAAATATAACCATCATCTTCCGCTGAGTAAATTATTGCCTTTGAAGAAGGTAGTATATCTATTCGGAGGTAAACATAATATAAAATACACATGACATGTTCATTACTCCTGGACATCACAGACAGATGCCCACTATCTCTAAGTGTTATCTATCTACACATGTACATCAGTTGCCCTCATTCATCATGTGCCCTCTATTTACAGGTGGCATGCATCTTCTCTCAATCTACACGTGCCCACTATGTACAATTACTAGCGATTTGTTGGGACCATAATGCATAAAATTTAACCATGTTTTATGTTTATTCGACAATATCAACAGATAGCTCAATTTGTTGTAAATAGTACATGCGAATGTGTCTATAGAACCTTTTTAAGCATGATTTGTGGTTTGGTCGAACATATATACCAGACAGTTACATATCGTAGTACTGACGTGATAATACAGCTGTTGTCATTGAACATAGTTCAGTACAATAAACAAGTTTAAAATCAGTCATACCACTAGATACAAAATACAAATGCGCATCTTTATATGCAAAACCGTCCACAAGAATGTCAAGCACAACATACATTTGTGATATCTATCTTTTTTTGAAAATTTTATATAAAAGTCATCGAATCTTATCAAACAACTAAATATTTTACATACAAAAAGTATAATGAAATAATTAAGAAACCCAATATGCGTGACTATTGCGAATAAATATATGTACAATATATGTGTTCAGAGTGATGATACGCCGTAAAGAGCTTATAACGCATAAAGCTTAAATGTAAGCTCTATACACTGTCGAGCGACGCAAAGAGCTTACCTTAAGCTCTATGCGTTGGTGACAATGTATAGAGCTTACGTAAGTATCGTCAACGTAAAGAGCTTGCATCTAAGTTCCATGTTGAGTTTTACGCCCCTTTTCTACAGTCAGAGTCATATGAGTCATATGGGAAGAACCAGTATTAGACACCCATCCTCCGTAAGCAACTGTCTACTTTCTAACATACAGAGACATGGTCGATAGCTGGGCTCGAACCCTCGAAATATGGAACTTAGATGCAAGCTCTATATGGCGCTACAATGGTATATCTAAAAGTTGAGATCTGGTAAATATCGCAGGACACAAATTGAATACATTGAATTAAACACGTGCTATGTACAACATAATACATGGTTTCTGTCGCGTTGTTTGCAAAAATAGACGTGTAAACTATAAAACTCATTCAAGTGATAAAAAGTCTCTCATATTTTGATATATCTCAAATGTCAACCATGACAACCGTCAGAAAGTTCACTCTTAACAAATTATCATTACTATTAATTCTACTTACCCACTGAACTTGCATGTTTTGGTGTAGAAAGAAACATAAATGCATTTGTTTCTTCATTAATCAGTATACAACTATTTCATGTTGTTTTCATTTGTTCTAATTAATTCATCAGGTAATATTATTCATGATTATCTTTTGTTTTGTTTTTCCAATTTCCATTTGTTGATTTTTATTTGTCGGTCGATTGTCTTTGGGTTGGTGTTGGATTTTAAGAAGTTTTACTTGCAATACTTGTATAGATAACTAAAAAAGTTGAAATTGGATTCCAAAGAAACGCAACCTCACTGCACAGAGTAAATAGGCTGAAATAAAAAATGGCTTGACCGATTCTTACCTTTAGTTGCAGCACACGTCAGTTGGTGATTGCATACATGTACAAGTACATAAGGACACGAGTTATCTGTACATCGTTTCGATCATAAAGAGAATCGCCCTTGTATAGCTGTATTTGAACTTAAATTATTATCATAATCTCTCAGAAAACTATATATATAACTTTTTGTTGTTGTATTTCCAGCATGGACTTCACGAGAAAGCGAAGCAGCTTCATTTCTACCACGATCCGTTCTCTGGTACCCTTGTCAGCGTGAGAACCAATAAGTCACCAACTTCAGACAGTCTTACTCATTATGTGGTACGTTTGTATAAAACACTGTTCTTGTGATTATAGCTTTATTAATTATTTGTATCTTAGTCATATAGTTGACATTACATATATTTATGAAATCATGCATTCTTTGCATTATTCCAAGGCGACATTAGTGATTTGTTTAGTTGTCAAACGTGTCCAACGAACGTCCAAAATATGATAGTATTTTATAAAAATAACTGCTTATGTGATGTGATATACTACACACCTCCAACCGAAAATAATGAAAACAAATTGAGTGTCATGAGATCAACGAAAAAAAAGAGATATAAGATACATTTGTTGCACACGTTACTTAAAGTTACTCGTAAAGTATGATGAAGTCGTAATTTAGCTAAATGTGTGACATCATATTCTTCTGTTTGAGATAATTATGTACAGCCAAACCTGTGTTAGCGGCCATCAGCTCTGAATAAAGACCATCCCGTGAATAAAGGACATTTTAAAAAAAAACATCATTGATAATTAAGAAGAAAAGGACCTCCAAATGAAGGCCATCTGTCAATAAAAAACATATTTTTATTTCCTAAGGGTGGCCTTTGTTCAAAGAATTGACTACTGGCTTATATACAAAAAAGCATAATTTCACGATTGTATTTTGTTTTTGTTCGATACCGGAATGCGCAATTTGATGTTCAGCTTTCATATGCTCAGTACAAACAATAATTGTGATAAAGATTTAAAATATGTTTCAGCAAAGACAACGCTTTTTAGACATAAAGTTAATAGCATCCCTCATTTATAGGCTACTGAAGAAATGCTATGCTCAATCAAATGAATCTAAATTAGATTTATTTCATTGGCATTGTTTCGAGGTTTAAACGTTTTACCATTGCATTGTTGTGGTAATGTCAAATATTTGTGCGAACCCATTCTGGCAGCATTTTTACATAAGCTCACCTTGTCGAAACACATCTAGATGGTAAAAGAACCATCGAAAATAAAGCAAAAAAAAATAGAATATGATCACGTGATATTGTTTGATATTTCAGGAGGGAATCATCCATGGTGACGTCATAATTGCGCCACCTGTCGCCCACAAACGTCATAAAAGATCACTACATAGAACTAAGCATTCTATATGGAATAAAACACCGGAAATACCTAAGTTTATTGATGACGAATTATTTGGTAAGAACTCCCTGTATAGCATCATGCAATAAATAATAATCCTGTCATTTATCTTTCGTAACATGACTATCTTCCTATTCAATTTGAAAGGTTATAATTTTATTTAGTACATCACCTCACGATCTGACGCGGTCGACATTTCCTAGAAATGAAAGAATATGTATATTTTGTAATTCTGGTTCAATAGAGAACGAGTATCATTTCTTGTTCATACAAATGTATGTTCTAAATATTCGGAAATTAGATCAAAATACATCAAAAGATGTTTTTATACATGGCCAAACGTACAAAAAATTTACACTCTTATATCAGCAGCATCGAAAAATATTGTAAATAATTTTACTAAATTTATATACATTGTACTTTGCTAATTTGATAAGGGTTACTTGATAAAACATATATGGTGGGTTGGTCGGACAACTTCTATTTAATTTTTTTCTTAACAAACAAATCGTTTCATACTTTTATGTGACTGTTAAAAACGTCAGTGTCGTCGCCAAAAAGGGTCGATCGGGTACCTCTAGGCCTATTTCTAAAGCGTCCGTAGATGTTTTAACTTTGCAAACGTGCAGATAGGCGCTTCATGTTGAGGTTCATAAAAGTGTGTTTTATTCCAATTCTTGTCTACATTTTCAGTTCCCCCAAATATAGACAAGCTGCAGTTCCCCACTTATTTCTCACCATTGAAGTCAGGACCAATAGCCTCTAGTGATGTCCCATACCAATTTAGAAAACGAAACAGAACTAGGCGACAAGCACCACTAGCCTCGTCCAAAATAGAACCAGAGCTGCTTCTGTTCTGTGATAATGCAATGGTAAAACAATTTGAAGGGGACACAGATGAGTTGTTGGAATATTTATTACATTTTTGGCACGCGGTATGTATTTGATTTATAACTTTATAGTAAATAACGGATGTCTATATTTATTTACATATACAGCCTACGTAGGATACTAGTCTAGTGAAGTAATTTTCGGACCCTAAAGAATACACTTATAAACATATTTTGTCACTAGATTTTAACGTCGCACCAACATTCGGGGTCTAATGGCGACTTCTCCAACTTTAACAATGAAAAGGAAATAAACAGACGTATGTTTTTTCTGTTATTTAATGTCAAATACGCACCAGTTATTTCTAAAATTATAGGAGACAAAGTAAACGAGTAAAACGTTGTACCATGCTCTGTTACTCTTACGCCATCTTCGCTAAACGTTAACCTATAATACATGTAGGTTAATGATGTCAAATAAATTAGCATTTGTGTATCCATTGGACGTATTTATATCTGTGTCACGTGTACAATCCATAGATGACTAATTATCGAATATAATGATTATAGTTTATTTCCAAAAAATGCATATTTGCCTATGAACATAGATCAAGAACATACATGTATATAACATGATTATACAGTACAACCTCTGTAGAGCAACACCCTATGGGAGCTGCAAATATTGCCCGTTGTTTAGAGGTTGTTGCTCTACAGACGTTAAAATTAGAGAAAATATCAGCTCAAGGAAATTTTAAGGTGTTGTTATAGAGAGGTTGTGCTATACAGAGGGTCGCTCTGGAGAGGTTGTACTGCATAATAATTCGCATAGGTAATGCAGATTAAAAAGCATATTAATATACAATGTATCTATATGCCCTCGATATTCAGTTCTAAATGACAAGAAAATGTCTATTACTTATTTATACTTTTATTCCAATTTTAAAAAGTCTAACACCATAATATTTCTTCAAAGACGTGATTAGTTTACGTTCAGACCAAAAATTGCTTTTCTGAATATTTACATAACCTCTGTAGTCACGCCTTTCTTTGACTAGTTGTAATCATAACGACACCCATTGGTTATGAAAAAATGGTCAAATATAATGTATTTTAGCAAGCCAACTGCTTATCGTAACAAATGTTTACAAATCGTATTGCTACTAATCAGGGTATGATTTTTTTGGGTTAACATTAATTTACACACTTATTATTGTAGGTAAACTGGAAATTTCTTACTATATCATTACAAAGACAATGGCCAAATATAGATCTAAAAATCCGGGAGATAGGTGTGTTCCGTGATGTATCAGCTCAGCCTTTTATAGAAGAAAACCGTATAAGACGTGGAAGTAGATTGTTCTCCTTGTATGATGCCATGGATAGCTTACAAAGATGGCTCGTCAAGTATGAGACAGTGCTACCACTTCACGATGTCGCTTTTCTACAAACAGGGTAAATAATACATGTATAAGAAAACTTAAGTGTTTCTACCCATTTAGCCCGACATCTGTGCCATAAAACTAACTTTGAAAGAACAAAAGAAAAAGATGAACAGCGTTGCTAATTTTTACACACAAGAATCTGTCAGTTCCCAAACAACAAATGTAGTTTTGGTGGAAAAACTCTTACAAATTGTCGTATTCATGTTTTTCCTTGTAATATTGATTCAAAAATGAATGTGTTGCCATCTTTATAGGAATGATGCGTGTAGAATGACAAGCCATACTAGAAGATTTAAGGATAGTAGATTTACCAGTGACGAGGAAGAAGAAGAGGTGGATGGCTGTGTTGCCGGCACTGCTGGTAAGTAAAATGCTTTTAAATTCTTTCTTTTAAAAAACATGTTTGTGTCTAACTAACAGAACTTTAGTTACGTAACGAATTTAGGTGCGATGAAAGTAAGTATTTATATCATTTTCTTCTGTTTTTTTCTATAACATATTAGTTAGTTATTAAACACATTTTCGGTTAATAATGAAAACAGTGTTCACATATTGCATTGTTTATATAACCTATTACAAAATGTATTAGCTCGATTTTTTTTCAAGTAAAACAACACATTTAGTAGTAATTTATACTGCTGCTTGATGTTGCTGCTGTTGCTGCAGCTGTTGTTGTTGTTATGAACTATTAGAACTGACATAGACTATGTACAAACATGTATCCATCTGTCTATAAGTTGTAAACTAACAAACTAAAATCTCTTTCAACCATGACTCAATTGAAATCTTTCAAATTTACGGAAATATTTAACTCCGACGTAAATCACTATAATGAATGTTGATCATTCTGGTTGGTTGAGTATAAAACCACGTAAATAACGTTCTACTTCCGTGTTTTACGATAGTAATTGATTTTATACAATACTATAAACATTACTAACATATGTTCGTCTATTGTATCACATGGGATTGTACAGTAGAAAACTATGAACATTTGATATGAAGCATAAATGGTATTTAAGTTTACAACATCTCAATGATTGTTGTTAGTCCATTGAACTTCATCATATGAACACCTTTTGTTTCCGGCATGACATATCGCCTTTTGTTGAGTCATTAGATTTGTCCATGTTGACATTTTGAATGTAATACAAATACATATAACGTACTAATGTCCTTTCTACTTAAGTAATAGGTTCTGAAAATTGTACTTTCAAATACAGTACAAACTCTCCAGGACCCCGTTCTATCAACAATGCGTAACTTACGTAAAACGTAAGCGTAAGTTTACGTTTAAGTCAATATTTACGTTTTACTACCCTGGTGCTATGTATAAATATAAATTATGCAGTTTATCTACATGTTAATTAATAGGTTGGTAATTGTTAAATTATGCATGAAGACCTCTAATCAATCTTTACTCAATGTGCTGTTCAAATGATGATATATTATTTAAAGCGTAAGTACAGTGATTGATAGAACGGGGCTCAGAGCGGCCCACTCTTGAGCGACAATCTCCCTTCAGCATGAATGTTCGCACTGCATGATTTAACTATTAATTCAACCTCTCTATAGCAACATCCTGTTATCAAAAACATAAATTTTGGTACTCCTAAAGGGTGTTGCTTTAGAGAGGTTGTACTGTATAAACAAACAATGAATGTCTGAAGTATAACAGATTTAATATTATGAACTTATTTAGATTTCAGCTATGCCGGTCTAATTTGTCCGTATAGAAATTCAAATTTAAATATATCCAGAATAAATATCAGAATTTCTTCGCTTCCAGTACTTTGATTTCACAAAGTTAAATGTACCAAAAATATACCCAAATTTTACAAAGCACTTTTAAGTGTTTCACAGTGGCAATAAAGACCACAATGTCTAGTGTCGTAATCTTTGACATAACGCATTGTAAAAATAATTGTTTTATGTTGCATGCGACATGCACTTTGATCGATGACTCAGCTAAAGTCTAAACGCAGCATTTAATGTCACTCATAAGCTTAGTAGGTGTGACAAAAGTAATATAATAGTCATAATATAATTATTTGTATAAAATGAACAAGTCATCCCAAATATTGTTATTTTTTTGCATTATTGACTTTATTGAATCTTGAATCATATACTAAAATTGTAGCCGGTTATTTTTTGTCAATTTTACATAGTTGTGATTTAGGCATGGACTTACAACGATTGCTATCATTACATTAACACCAACTAAAAAGTTTTAAAAAATATTACAATGTCGGGAAGTCGCCTCTATATCATGGTTTTTATTTCAGGTGTTGCATATGTGCGAGGCGCATGTCTGTCTGCACCCTATTTCCGGAAGCTAGCCTATAACTTTGGCATAGGAGAGGCCTCTACGAGTTTCAACGGGGTTATCATAGCCGCTCACGAAGTTGGCCACTTGTAAGTATTTCGTTTGTTTATTTGTATCTTCATTCTATAACATAATCAAACGAAACACTGCCATATATTTAGGCGTCGAATAAAAACATAATGACTTTCATTGACCCGAGTTTTCTTTCTTGTCCATATATCAAATGAACAACATCTCCGAACATTTGGGGAACAGGTTTACCAACCCACCGGTTTGCCAACCCACCGACCGTGTTGCTTGCCTCATCTTCAAATTGTTTTAAATCACTCAATTCGACATTTGCGGATGATGTTTTATCTTGGCTAGACATTTAGCCAAAAAGATCATTCATATTGCACTCGTATGACCTGACTTTTTGAGTGTTCACCAAGCTTTGTTTCATATCATTTAATGATAAATCCATCGCATTGATCAATTGGCAATAGTAAATTTTACATTGTGTCAAAACTTCGGTTTAAATTAACGACCCATTGACAATTCGAAGAAAATTAATGAGTAATGAGTGGTATTAATGTACAGTGCAACCTCTCCAGAGCGGCCCTCTCAAGAGCAACAACATTCCTTCAACAACAACATGATTTTTCCCACTGTAGGATTTAACTATGAACTTAACCTCTCTAGAGCAACAACCTCTCAACAACAACATGATTTTGCTACTCCCAAAGGGTGTTGCTTTAGAGAGGTTGCATTGTACATGCAGAAAATTATGACATGTTGAAGATCTGTTCTAATATTAATGGTACGTGCTAGAGAGTTTACGACGTATCAAGTGAGCGTATTCTAAACCACATCAAATACTGCGACACACTTGGTTAATCGTTTGTCATTATACGACTAATTTACATCAGTATATAATTATGATAGCGTTACAAACATGTACACCAGTCTAGTTTTCTATCGCTTTGTCTACGATATCACCACTTAATGTCAATACATTTGTTATATATCATACCGAAACTTTGGGTCTGGTTTGTGTGTTTTAGGACTCCTAATGGGAGATAAGTTAAGATGTTAAACATAATGAAATACAATGTATTTGTCCATATAAGTTTTCACTAAGTGTTCGCTTCTGATTGTAAAGGGGTAAACAGTGCAATTATCATAATTATCAAAGTACTGAAAGTACTCATGGAAACTGAACTTACACAGTCTTGCACTGCAACATGGAACGGGAACTAGTACAATTGCATGGCGGATGTAGAAAAACGTAGTCCTTTGGTCCGCTTAAAAAATCATCAAAATTCATGCGCGCTGAGCGAATGACTGCTATGGAGTTCAGTTTCCATAAGTGTATAGAACAATAAAGAGGGATTGGGTCGGCTATCAGGACGTTGATTAATGTGCAGACTGACTTAATTAAGTAAGCATCCATGCATTTGGAACACCTCGGTCGATTCCGTTATTTCATCTTACTCCCATTGTTAATGTATGGTTTGTATGCCGCATTATGTATCCATAAGTTTTAATGGGTTTTAATGATCTGTTCCCCATCCCAACTGCCGAGCCCAGTGCTGTGTTAAGAAAATCTCAGTTAACGGGCAAAGCCTGTATCGGTGCTTTACACCGGGCATGATAAAGAACCAGGAAAAAATTATTTGAAATAAGAGTAGGGTAACCGTAAATGCCTGGTTCTCCTGTATCTTCACTCCCTTCTCTCTAGTGTGGTCCATAGGCACTCGATTCCGTGATTTTTATACGTTTATAGACGTTATTTTTCAATTTAACTCATCAAACAACGCAAATCTGTCGATAGAAAAATCTTCAATTTTTTCCCTTATTGAGTGTACAAAAAACAACAAGGTAGTGCACTCGCCATTTTTTCGATTAACGGAAGTGACAAAAATAAGCATGGGTCCCGGCTTTCCTTCTAAAAGCTGTCAAAACGTTTAATGTTGGGGCACACTACAACGAAAGCAAGGTTCCCGAAAAGCGCATGCAGATTGTCTTCCGAATGGACCTATAAACAATAGATACATAAATGAAGTTTAATGCTCTATGTTGTATTCTATGTAAATTCATGGACACGTTGCCTGGTTTCCAAACATACTATTTATCTACATTTTTTATATATCATATTTCTATTTTAGATTAGGAGCGTATCATGATGGTGAGGCAGAAGCTGTAGGTTGTGCCAGTAATTCTGGATACATAATGAGTTACTCTCGGGAAGACGCTTACAAATTCAGTAGATTCTCACCTTGTTCTATCAAAAGTTTCCAAAGCTTCTTAAAGTAAGTATATATATGAACGTACCAATAGTAATAACCGATATCAAGCACGAAAAACTCTGAGAAAGTGATAATTGATAGAAATTTCCAAAACGTGTGCCAATCAAATTTTAGGCAAACCTTCTAAATACACATACTGTATAGATCACTTCTACCTTATGAAAAAGGACGCTACTAATTAAGAAGCTTATATTTTATAGATAAATAAGATGTGAACGATTACGTCGAACTCTGAGTCTCGCATGATTACAGTTTGAACGTCACGGGATTTTGTTGTGTTACTGGACAATGTTAATAAGTTAACTAGTCTGTGTTGCAATGTATAGAGTGTACATATCATTTACAATACAAACAGACAATGAACAATGTTAAACTGATACCTATTAATAATGGAAGGATAATAAATATGAACATCATCGTCATGGCTAATTAGATATATTTTTATTAATGCATAGAAATGCTTAAGACATACATACAGCAGATAATTCTGACCACTAAGGTGATAAATCAAGAAGTATGGCTGACATTTCTTACATTTATATCACAATGCGACTTTCCAATAGTTTTCACCTTCGATTCTAGGACGTCTTGTAAGTCATCGAGTGTATAAATATAGAAATACACTGTACTAAACTCAGTTTTTAAGTTATCTTGTAAAAAACATACTCTTTAACTGTACTATAGGAGTCAGTTGTCATGAGTATCTGACAGTCATAGCGCAATATTTCTTTCCGTGTTGTGATCATACTCGCCTTTTATATCACTACAGCTAATTAAAGTTGATATTGTTTATAAATAAAAATAGCAAACAAAATGATGAAATCTCATTTAAATGTAGACATTGACCACATGTGCATTTTTAAAGTCAAGATGTGATTATGTATGTATATAACTGTTAAAGGGGAGGAACTCTTACAAGACTACTAATACATCAAGTTAGCAAAATGTTTACACTGGTTCTCGTTGATTCTGGCTGTACAAAGCATTTGGTCTTTGGTGCGCTGCAACATGGAACGGGAACCAGTTTTCAAAATATTGTACATGTACATAGTGATGATTCGATACTTTTTGTATTTCAGTATGGACAGATCAGCATGCCTAAGACGAAGAGCGAGCACAGAAATCATGAAATTTCCAACATCATTCCCCGGTACATATATGTCTATAAATGAACAATGTCGTAGATTTACCGGCGGTCCACCGTGTGAGGTAAGTTATTCCGTATTAGGCTAGCATAAAAATATTCATGTTTTCAGCTACTTGAACAAACATATGATTGGTAGTTTGCTAAACTTTTCATTCCTTATTTCATTATCTAAACATATCCTTCTTATTCGTAACCAAATAGTTTGTACATGTACTTCAATGGTAGTTCACTACCTCATCAGTTGATCTCCCCTGAACCTTTTACATGTATCTGTAAACATCATCTCTCGACTCATCATATCTGCAGTGTCAATCAATACTTCGATTAGTAATTGAGTTGATGAATTTTTCTTTTCTAAAAAAATGAGAAAAAAAACAACTTGTATGTTTTTTCTAATATAAGTGATTGTGGTTGTACGTATAACAAAATAAAGAAATATTTTTTTTATTTTAACTTTGTAGGTCGGTCCAAAACAATGTGAACATCTATGCTGTGATGATGCTAAAGGTCAGTGGAGATATACCAGGTCGGAACCGGCCGTAGACGGAACGAGTTGTGGTAAAGGAAATGTATGTTGAACTTCCCATCCGTAAAATTTGATTGATTTTGCATAATTTTGTTCAGTATGTTTAAGACTGATTTTCAACAATTTTCAGATATATATACAGTCCATCAAATCATTTTTCATGGACTGTATTCTATTCAGTACTTACTCACCCTTCTACAACGAGTCGGCACTTTCTCAATATATGGGAAAAATCTACATTTTTTAGTCCAGCGTACTCACTACTGGACCACGACCTAGGATAATGTTTCATAGTCTCTCTTAAACTGCAACTTAAATGATAAAAATAAAACAAAAATCATATTTGTAATAGATATACATTTACATTGTCATAAACTTTTTTGTTAAATATGCAAATACATTGTATTCTCATATGTTTTTCGTTTGTCGTGAATTAATTTGTAACATTACTTATATGAACAGAACAGAACAGAACATACGTTTATTAAATCTTGTGTAACTAGGACACATTGATATAAACAATTATATACATTGTACAAACAGTATTCGGGTAATGTACACAACAAAATCACAATAATCATAAGATGAATAAATGTATATATACAGGACAAAGTTAAGACAAGAGAAATACAGTAGATTTTCACATATTATATGTTTGATTTCATGGTTAGATAATTATCCTAAAATTCTATATTTTACTTTCAGGTATGTTTAAACGGGCAATGTATTTCCTTGTCATCGTTCGGATAACCCCTTGTTATAAAGTTGTAAGTTTATCCTTTTTAAATGATTTTTATATCATTGAGTATAGACCTGACATGTGTGCTTTATGTTAAGATACAATGCGGAATGTAAATGATACTACATGACTTTTACTCGTATAAGAATCCTTTTTTGGGGGCAGGTTGCAAAAGTATAGTTTTGTTGGACTTGAAACTACCTTGCTAAGCGGTGTTGTCCAATGAATGGGGGATCAGCCCTCTCTCAGACACGTCAAATAGTCTATATAAAAGGGAAACAGACTGCTGACTATGCGTAATAATTTTTGAACAATGGCTTAGACTAAACACGTGACCTTTGAATAATTGGGATAAAAAAGCAAATAAGTGTGAATATAAGGCAATCCTTATCAGAATGTTTGTTTGCTGTTATGCTATCCAAACCCCCAAATAGTGGATAGGTAGGTTTTATGACTTTTTTTGTTAACATTATATGCTTGTATCAAGAATCAAGATGATCAGCGGCCGTGGTCCTGTTGTTAATGCACTGGATTAGTAACTGTTGTGACTTTTTTAATGTGGCGGTTGCGTAACTGCAAATCTACAATATTTTAAGTGTGGCCTAGCTATATAGAACGGGTCAAAGCCTAGTTAGTTTCCATGGGCTAGATGACACATTTTACTTGAATTTAGAACGTCAATAAAAATGAAAGCCGGAAAATATATCATTTTTGACGATCATGCACTTGGTATAGATCTATAAAACAATCGAGGCAATTAATGTCACACTTATTCATTTTCAGAGAAACTTAGTGGCTAGGTTATCTAAGTACGTAATATAAGAGCATTTGTGTGTTTTAGAAAATCTCTTGACTCATATCAAGTGTTCGACACTATTTGTAGCTCATTGTTTTAACAAGAGACAGTCAATCGAAGCACTTAGGATGAACTTAAACTGATACACATGTAGATAGACACACTCAATGTAGACCTAATTTGGAAAACATTAAAAACAATTTTTCGAAAATTGGGGCCACGAAAATGGGGCATTTATACACAAAGACATGTCATCGAAATAAAACAAAGTAATTATCTAGTACATATTGAATAGAATGGCACACTTTTAAACAATTATGCCGATTTTAGACAATACTTGTATAAGGTTGAAGAAAATGCGGCTTTTGTTTCAATGATGGTGTGAAATTCCTGTTCAATAAGTATATTCGTGACGCGAAGCTATAAGACCGACTACTGCACACATTCCCAAAAATATTTTCAAACATACATAAAAAAGAAATGATCAAAATTAAATGAAAACATCCGCAGGAAATAAATTGATAAGGAAGGAAAAAAGTGTAGATTCGGCGGAAAAACAAAGGATTGGAGGGTTTGCATAGAAAAAAAGTCACTTTTATTGCGTCGTATATACGATATTTACTTCCTGAATTTCAGAGTTGTATTTATTTCCGACTTCGAGACACAATTGTCATGACCAAGAAGAAGAAGAATATAAGGCATTAGCTGTGATTCGGATTCCAGGCCATAAAGCCGCGTACCATTATATGAAGAGCAGTCCTTGATACCATATCTACATATCCTATTTACCATGGCATTGAATGCCAATTAACGTTCATTAAATCTTTATCAAACAAACAAATACAAAATAATGTTAAAAATACAGTCAAACCTGTGTTAGTGACCACCTTAGAATAAAGGCCACCTTGTGAATAAAGGCCATTCTTTTAAAAAAACATCACAGATTATTTAGAACAAAGTGACCTCTGAATAAAGGTCACCTGTCAATTAAGGCCATATAATGTCTTTCCCAATAGTAGCTTTTGTGCAAAGGTTTAACTGTAATAGAAAATTTCAGTTATTTATTTCAAATAAATATATGCAGTTATTTAATTGCATTTGTATATGTATTTAGTTAAAGTTTGTATAATTAATGCGTTTACTTAATTGATTTTATATGTTGTATGGTTTATTAACGTAGAAAGTTGTGTTGTTTCATTCGATTGATATTATTTAGATCTTAATGCGGATTTATTGATTTCCATCTTATTTTATGTTGCATCTTTATAAATTTACATTCCAATGTATGAGTACAATCTAAATTCTGATATTACCATAATATAAACAGTCGAATCTGAGTTTAAAGTTATCATTTGTGACAGTCTACTTCTTGCCGATGTAAAAGGCCATATATACCTCTGATATAGGCAACTGTGCATAAAACTTTTAATGATTTTCACTCGCAACGTGTATTTTTTACATTGTACACTTACGTGATGTTATACATGCACATGTAGTACACTTCTTTGACACACACTTCATCGCCTGAATCATATAGTGAGCTATCTACCATTTTGAAGATTTTGTTTTAGCAATAATTGGAGCTCCCATTTAAAAGTTTTTCAATAACATATTGCGCTATCTCCATGTTTTTTTTCAATTGACATTGAATGTTTGTTGGCCCTTTTCTCAAAATGGTAAAATGGAGTTAGCTCATTATTATTCTCAGGCGACGAAAGTCTTGTTTCATAAAACTTCAAGCCCACAGCTTGAAGTTTGACTAAACACGTGTCTGTAATTTCATTTAGACATCTTTCTGATTTAATAATGTTACAAAGTGAATATCTCGAATTCTATTACATGAACATACTTCATCAATAAGTTGATGTTAACACATACGTAATGTGTCCCTCACAGTTTGTCTATCATTAAACAAAATAAAGTGCTACATGAGACGACGTTAACTCTTGCAATTGTTTCCAGTCATAAACTTATCGAATTTTGTGATATACGTGTAATATAAGTAGAAAAATTGTTGATTCATATTTGTACAAATTTCATCCCAAGTTCATGGAAGACAAAATACATCGCAATACAGCTCGTTATTTTGCTTTTTACTCAACTACTTTCCACAAAAACGTCAGAAGTTTTGCCTGTTTTACACTTAGTGCTGAATAGTATTCTCCACTCTCGCGACAAGTTTAATTAGCGCCTCAAGAAGGGAAGAAAGAAAGAGAACACTTTCTTCACTTGTAATTTGAATATCGTTTTAAACATTTGTGGATGTTTTATTTCCTGATACATGTGTATAGATAGTTATCTGTCCAACTTCATACTGTGCTGTAAGATTTTCAGTAATTAAAAAATGAAAATGTTATGGTTTAAAACTTTGCCAGTAAGTCCCGTAATTGTCTTTAATTCCGAACCTCGTTTATTCATCTGGACCAGTTGACTTACGTCAGACATTGTGATTGGTGTGCAACGTGTTTGATAATCTTAAGACATGGTTTATCCCACATTATGTTGTTTTATTAATCTGTTAATACTGATGAAACTATTCAGGAGCATGGTTGGTCAGTCATCCATTTGATTCAGCTTAAACGTCGCACATGGTATTCTTGTAATCGCAGAAATAGTTATTGGTTTACAACAGTAACCAAGGCTTACAGAGGGCTGAAATAAACAATCTGCTGTGTTTTGTTCTTTTGTTTTCATATGCCTGAATATCCTCAGACACTTGTTTAATAAATATCCATGCCCATCTTTTGACTAAACAAGTGTCTGTGTGTATATCTAAGTGTGTGTCATATTGTTTGGTATATAAGTAAAATGTTAATGCATTTTGGTATGTGAACCAAGCAACATGGGATTTTATGAAAACGTGCAAGTCATATAATTATGATATAAAATGATTTGGTGTATTGATTAAAATGATGTTGTTTTTTCCGTATCGTTTTCACCAATACCAATGGTATGTTAAAGTGACAAACCAGAACGTAATAATGTATAAATGTACATGAAACATGTTTGTTTTTTATGTTTGCTTATTTATTTGTCTTTTATTATAAATGTTTGGCATTGAGATATGCCCAACGATTGACAATACAAATTCATACAATTGATACGTTGTTGTTGTTTATTTCATAGATACAAAAAAAACATATTTGTATGTATGTACAAAAAAACTGTCAAAGCTGTTAATTGACACAAAGGTCTAACATATAATATATATTCCAAATACGCCACCCACTATTTATAAAGAACGATTGACCATCTTAGAACCTGATGTGACACAAAAAGGATTAACACACATTATATGAAGAAAGCTAACACATCAAACAGTTATTGGAAAACATAAAGCAATCTTTTTCAAATGGACACTGAACCATGTATAAAATATGACAAATATATGTCTAAATACATTTTTTTTCAATACAAATGTAACATGTCGTAAATAAAGAACAAACGGAGTTTATGCCAATACATTTTTTAAAAAATCAATCACTGTGATGAACTCATAGTAAAAATATTCGAAGGTCTTAAACAAATTCTGAATAAATGTTCATTTTGAAAAATAATTTCCCTAAACACGTATTTACATAGTTAATATACACACATATATACATACATAATTAGAAAATAACACGTCCAAAGAGTATAATAATTCAAATCTTGTACATGCAAATTAAACAGAAACGTCAAATGTCTCATGACAACTGCCAGGAAATAAAGAGAATTGCAAATCGATTCATCTTTAGAATGATGCATCGGTATTACATATAACTGCAGATTAGAATTAACCGGCTCATAACAACATATTCATATCATTAAAAGTTCTGCAACATCACCGTAGCTTGCATTGCTGGAAACTGGACAATAGTTCAGCTTTCCATAGCCGGTATTCGCTCGGCGCGAATTACTTTTGATACGGCCCAAGTACTAGTATGTTTTTCCATTGTTAAAATAGTTCCCGTGCAATGTTGCAATTCATCTTAGTAAGCTCAGTTTCCATGAGTACTTACAGTTCTTTGATTCTTAAATGACGTATTGTTTGATCAACCCTACTGGAATGTCTAGATCATAACGTAACTACGTTTGTTCCGCTCAAACCTTTGTAAAGAAAGCGAGTACATTTTGTCTGGACAAGAGACTAAGTACTTGTTGAGTATGTACATGAGATTATTCTATCCGGCGATGAACCTACATATTAAGAATACTTACAGTCCATGTGTTCTTGCCAGAACTCTATAATTACCAGCTTCATTGCTCGTAGTTGGATATCCTTCTTAACAGCATGATAAACGTTGTCTGTAGCAACTTCAATAATTTTAGGGAGTGCCCCAATTGCCATGATGAATATAACGTGCATAATTTCAGAAATGCCTTGTGTTGCCACAGGTTTAACAACAACAACTCTCATAGTCATGAATATTAATGCGCCAATCAGAATCAACTTGAAGAAAATGTTAGCCATTTCAATATGAACGGGTCGATAGAGCTTGATCAAGCGGTTAAACAAGTCCTTTGGTATCCCAGCCACGTTGTTCTTGTATACAACCTTCTTATGCTCATTCTTGCAGACATTTTTCAGTGCCTGCCTTTGATCCAGGGATAAGTTAACTACAGTATCATGAACTTGAAGTTTGTCGATACGACAACCATTTGTGTGCTCAATAACTACAGTCCCGTCGATCACATGACTACGGTATGGATCTTCATGTAAAGTACTGCTAACTTCAATTGCGTCAGAGAGCAATTCAAAGTATCCGTCGCCGAATTTTTGGAACATTTTGAAAACATAGTAGACAAATACTATTCCAAAGAATAGATAACCAAAAGAGCTTGACGGATACACAATCACTGAGATGAAACAGAACACTAATACCTTCGACAGAAACAAGAAGACATCAATAAAAATTGTGCAGAATCCGAAAAGGAAATACACAAAGCAACAAGACACAAATACAGCCAGAACGAACTTAACTAAAGATGTCTTCATAATGACCTCAATTGCTTTGAATCTGTTTCTCTTAGAGAACGCCAATAGAGACAGTAAAGATTTTAAGAATCCACGGACTACTATGCTAATAAAGTTAACAATAGGCACACCATAATAAACCAGTGTCAGACTTATTTCCATTGCTGCTATCGAAACAACGAGAGGCAGTTGAAGAATGCAAAGAACAGTTCCAATAAATTTACGATTAGGGAGCTGTTCAAATGGAAAGAAACATCGCCTGTATTGAAGTTTTAAGTAAGACCACCAGAAACTTGGACTGAATAACATGTAGACACCAGCTATACAAATGCGCTTAGCTTTGGCGTAACCATGATAATCACATATTTTTACGCAGGAGAAAATTTCTAAGTTTTTCACTCCGTATGCTAATGGGGATATATTGGCACGTGACCCTTTTCTGTTGCAACCGGTATCAACGATTTCCAGGAGATCTCTCGGTAAAAACATGAATAACAAGCCAAGAACATGATAAGCCCCTAGCACAACAATAGGTCCACCAAAAACTGGCAAAAACAGTTTCCGGCTGTCTTCAAAACCAGCCAAAATTGATAAATATCCCATTGGAGAACGGTGCTGTAGAAGTTCCATTGTCGTGTTGTATGTCTTTTCATCATATCTATAAGCAATGACACGTAAGTAGATTACGCAAGGAATGAAGATGATAGTTAAAAAGCGGATGAACCTTGAAACCGCAAAGGGATATTTTTCTATAAGCCCACAAAGCCCACCGAGGATTGACACTATGCTGAGAGGTGGATCTCCATCTAAAAACACTAAATCGTCGCCATCGTCTGTGTCAATATCACCATCAAATGATTCGTAACGGTTTTCTTTCTTCGACTTATTGTGAAAGAGAAATTTCTTTGGTCTTTGTGACACAAGCCTGTCAACAACACTCAAGAGAAGTATAGGGAAGAAAGCAAAAGCTAGTATGCTCATAATGAATGGCACGAAATCTATTTCGAACATTTTATGAGTTACGTCATCTTTCCAATGCACCTTTAGATCTGTTTTGTTCGCATATGCATCTTGATGAGTGAAGCAACAATGGTAGTCGTAAAATTCTACTGGGTAGTTGAGGTACAAACCTGCTTGGTAATCAGCATCCTTAACTCCTGATACTGTTTTCAGGTAACACCAGTAAGAAAATGACACTCTGTTGTCTTTCTTCAGTAGGTAGTACTGAGTAAAATCTCTTAGTGCGTCCGCAATAGCGTAGTTAAATCCTTTTTCTCCGATAGTTAATGAACAATTGGTCTCCTCTATGACATCTATTTTTAAGTAATGTAGAGACATTGGTACTGTCTTCGCGTCCAATAGTCCGAATGATAAAAGGGAAAAGTCGTAAGGCCATTTTGTATATGAAAAAAGACCATCCATATCATAAAAAGTCCAAATCCAATGAAATGGTTGGATTACATCATCAGTGCTCGTGACGTTAGAATTATTAAATAATAATCTAATTCGAGCAAAATTTGGTTCAAATACATCAAACAATGAATGTATGTAGTTTGCGCTTTCTTTGTTTAATGCGAGTTTACAGCCGCGTAGTTTAGACTGTTCTTCAGTACCTTTATAGCTTAGTACTTGACTTTCATCTTCAAAATCTTGGTGCGATAAGAAATCAGATGAAGACGTCGATACGGAGCAGATAAATGCTAACATCAAGCCAAATACGAAGCTGCGAGTACCAGCCATCCCTCGATACTATGTAGACAGTTCTGGACAATAGGTTTTTTCTGAAATACAACAATAGCTTATTTTTATTATAGTTCTTATTATGTGTCAATAGTACATAAATGCTAAGATTCAGATGACATATTGGTCCAGTGGGTTTGGCAATTTCGTCGTGTCAGCATTATAAGGTTCTATCTCCATTCATTTTGAAAATTGAGTATGATACACCGTTGGACTAGGAATCAAAAGCTATATCCCCAGCTGTCATTTATTAAGCGCTTTGGTAATCCTGGTTATTATTATTTACCACTTAATTAATTATTATGTTGTCCTATGTCAATAAACAATCCATGGTTGTGTTTGAGGTCAGGTGTGTGATAGCTTAAGTTAAGGAGCTTGGAAGGTTATGCAGTAACAGGCTGCGATACGTCAGTATTTTTTTAGTACCATTCTTGATGCAATGCTAGGGATATTGTTGATATGTCTAAGGGAATACTTCAAATGTACAAGAAGAGTTAATGTAATGCCAATATGCATCTTTATGAGTTTCAAATAAAAAGAATAAATTGATAAAATAAATAGTTCAGTGCTGAGAAAAACATTCCATAACGTAGCACGGAGAAGTTTGAGGGAAAACATTTTTTTTTAAATGCACGTGATTGTTTTCGGTTATTTTAGAACTCGGAAATATTCTCAAGATTACGTGTGCTTTCTTTTACAAAATTACTGTTGTAAACTAAGTTATTGTTTCGAACCATGTGTTCGAATTATTGCGGATACCAGTGAATATACTAATATTTTTGCCATTAAATTTCTTAAGAGTATTACAATAGCATAGAAGAGACTGGGTGACTGCAAATTCTGAATTTTTTTTCCACACGTTCAACACGTTTGTTGGTTCAACGATTTCTAGATTCAGGAACAACGTATACATTATGTTCAACTCCAACAATAGACTTAAACTTAACCACCGGTTTTAGTTCAGCGCCGTCACATTACTGGTTAGATGTATCAGACAGTCCTGGGTCAGCGTTGTGTTTCTTGTGCAAATTACCGAATCTAGAAATACTTATGTCTCACATTGCAGAAAACTCACTGATTCCGATTGGTCTACCATTCGCTCAATACCCAGCTAGATCAATTTTTATCTTTCAATTTTATTACTTTCTTGCAGCATGTAAATTAGAACCAGGCGATAAAAGTTTGACATTTTGGTTTAACTGAAGATTTTTGTCTTCATTTTGTGTTACAGTTTTAAACACGGAAGACTAATACTCAATAAAAAGTTATGCTCAATCATGAAACATTGCTTGTAAATCGCAAGTAATCTTTTAATTGGTTTATTTTTCTGAATGCATAGGATATCGATCGAGTACGAGGTCTATCTACGTTTAGGAAAGACCAGGGCCCGTATTCACAAACCAACTAAGATTAAAAATCATCTAAGAATACCGCAATTATCTTAGTTTTCACCAAGTTTTGCTAACATTGTAAGATTTGTCTTAACTTTCGTCTAAGAGTGAAAAAAATCTTAGAAAAATTCTTAGATCGACGATTTTTATCTTAAAAGTTTAGTCAAGGTACGAGGTGTCTTAACTTCAAGAAGTTTTCTTAGATAAAAAATAAAACGAAAATGGATGCTACGTCGAACTCATTATTTGTCCATATCTATGAAGAATAAAGTTAATTTCTTGGATTATGAACTTTTAAACACTTTTCTGTTGTTATTTTGACTTGATCTTGGGCGGAGGAGTTGTCAAAATAACGTGTCAATTTTACTTACAAATATTATGAAAAGATACATTAAATTTTGCCATCACAACATAAGCAAAGATCCAGCAGAATGAAGACCTTTGGTGCTTAACTTGAAATTCATTGCCAGTGATCCAAGATGCTTTTCACTGGACTTTATGATAGCACAATCAACAAGTACGTGTTATGTGACTATTTGCGCATATGTGGGATATTGTACGATTTTCGGATAGACATTGGTTCAAGTTAATTGTCATACAAGGACAGTGCAATGTGAACTAAAATATCATTAAACCATATACCATTTAATATATTTCGTTATTTATGTCGTTTTTGCTTCTTCATGAATAATTCAGCATCAGTTTCTGAGTTTATCAACTATGAAGACTTGCTATGAATTGAAATGATGTACTTTGTATTCACAGATTCTTTTGAGTACTCCATGAAACAATTTTGGTGACATTAGTAAAGACAGATACCAGTGCCTAATGTGATTTTGATGTGATAAACATTTAGATAGATAAACATTGCTTTCCATGAATTTGGGTGCAAATATATTCAGCCACTGTTTTGCTGTATTAAAGTTTGATATGAACTATAATCTTAATTTTTCTTTACCTTGTTTGCATATTCTTGTTAATGCACATATTATGATAAAGTTTGTTCCAACTGAAAGCACATGCATGCAAGAATTTCATTGCGACTTTAGTATATCATCAATTATAATTTATTTATTTTTTTGTGCAGTTTGTTGAATAGAGTATGATACAGGTATAAGCAATTTTGAAACTACCAGTAAACATGCAATTGTATCCTTGACAATATGAATTAAGTGAAGCAAATGATATCAGTTAACTTTATAAATGCCTTTGTATGAATTTGAAATTAATACTGCACAACTGAAAGATGTTTTTGTTATTAACCATCAATGTTCAGTTATGGATGAAATATTATACAGCTATACTGAGCCTCTGTTGTTATAAAATCTCCCAACTGTGAGTAATGATATGACAAACAGAAATATATCAGACAGTAAACAAAATACATACATGTTTACATATTTCATAGTAAGAATCAATTAAAAACATGAGTGGTCAATGATACTTGGGTTCTGATGCCCTAATGGTACATATTTTTATTTTTGATACTACTGCTGTTGGAACTTTACCGAATTACTGCATACTTCATAAACTTTAAAGATATTAATTTGAATTGATATATCAGTGACACTGTTCGTAAGGAACCTGTTTGTATTCTTGCAAACATGACCAACAATTATATTTGTGTCATCTGTGGCTGAGAAAATACCAATCGTATCCGTAAAATTGAGAAAGTGTATAACAGGTTAAACTAATCGCCAGTCGTAAGTTATGACGTATGGGAATTCCGTGGAAAAAACCCTGACAACGGTAAATTTTCAAAACTAAGATTTCTTTTCAAACTAAGAATAATTCCGTCTTAGTTTGCGCTTAGAATAAATCTAAGATGAAGACTAAGAAATTTCTTATGTCTTAGTCAAAATTTAAGATAAAGAAAATTCTCAAGAATGTTTGTGAATACGGGCCCTGGGCCTCGTTTCATCAAACATCTTACGCCACTTCTTAAGTAAGAAGTGTCTTATCTCCCTTCTTAGCGTTAAAATACGTTTCATCAATATTTTCTTAGCTACGAATTCTAAAGTTTGGGAACGATTCTTTCTTAATTCTACGATAGCTCATGGGCTATCTTAAAGATAAGAAAACGCAGATTCTGCCTTTATTATTACGAGACAGACTTTTATTTTAAGACTGTTGAGTGCGATGTACTAGATATTCGTAAATAATGGAAAAGAAAACCAGTCAGTTTATATTCAGGGGCGTAGCCAGCTATTATTGAATTTTATGCACACAATGAAGAATGCACTCCCCGCTTTTGCTTGGTTGTGGATTTTTCATGCCCCGATATTCGAAATTGCGAAAGAGCGTAAAGTGTTTTCCCCTGCCCGTCCGTGCGTCTGTGCGTCCGTCCGTACATACCTGAGGGTGGTTAGGGTTGGTACATTTTGGCATTGTGAGGTTCAATTACATGTACGTACAAATTGAAATTGTGTGGACAAGTTTGACTTATTGTGTGCGACATGTGGGATAAAAACAACGACAGGATCAAAGGGTGCTCCCCACAACATACCTCTCATGAGAATGTCTGTCCGTTCAAATTTTGGTTTCCGAGAAAAAACTCCAGAACTATTTTAAGGATTGGTTTCACATTTTAAATATAATATTAAATACAGGTAAAGTTCGATTTCACATAAAATCCAAACATTTTCACATGAGTTATATATGGTCCCTTTTTGACTTGGCTCTCGGGAGGCATTCGTGTCAGACAGACGGACACATTTCTAGTTTAAATTAAAACTCAAATGGTGAACTTTCAGTTGTATTTGCAGGGATTAGAAGCACTGTCAAATAGTATCTAGCATAAAATTCATTTGTAACTGGCTACGCCCCTGAACATAAAACTGATTTTCTTTTCCATTATTTACTAATATCTAGTACATCGCACTCAACAGTCTTTAAATAAAAGCCTGTCTCGTAATAATAAAGACAGAAGCTGCGTTTTCTTATCTTTAAGATAGCCCATGAGCTATCGTAAAGTTATGAAAGAATCGTTCCCAAACTTAAGAATTCGTAGCTAAGAAAATATTGATGAAACTTTTTTTAACGCTAAGAATGGAGATAAGACACTTCTTACTTAAGAAGTTGCGTAAGATGTTTGATGAAACGAGGCCGTAGTTTGCATTGATTTGAGAGTTTATACATTCAAGTTTATAATCCCATTTGATTTCAGGGAAATACATAATTATTAATTTGTTTTATTCAGATAGTATCAATATTGATCTATTTGCTGATGACTCAACTATTCACAATCCAAATAAAGATATAAATATTATTGAATTGAATCTTCAGGAGAACATCACTGCAATCATCAATTGGTGTACTTTGAATAACATGTCGCTTCATCCAGATAAATCAAAATGCATGTTAATTTCTGCAAAAAATCGAATAAAAACTGCACGACCCTTAAATCTCTTTATAAATAATATAAATATTGAGAACGTGCGCGTTCAGAAAATCTTAGGAGTCTATACTGATAATGCTTTAACATGGGATATGCAAATCACATTTGTTTGCAAGCAAATTAAAATGAAAATAGCTCTGATGAAACAAATTAGCTCATTTTTGAATGATGACATGAAGAAAAAGATCTATAAGTTTATTTAGTTCCATGTTTTGATTACTGTTGTACTGTGTGGGGAAGGGTGTTCATTCTATAGGTAGTATAAATAAGATTTCAAAACTTCAAAAGCGGGCCGCACGCATCATCTTACAAAGGCCATATAACACCAACTCCTTAGAATTATTCAAAGAATTGCAATGGGTGACATTTGAAAATAGAGTCACATATCACGGTGCAATGATGGTGTTTAAAAGTAAAAATAAATTGTTTCCAGACTATATGTCAAATCTTTTAACCTTTTCAAGCAATGAACACTATGACCTTAGATCTACGGCACGTAATGATCTAGTATTGCCAGGAAACAGAACTAAATACATTAAAGATTCTTTTTCATATCATGCTAGCCTCGTTTGGAATACACTGCCATTTAATCTAAGACAACTCAATTCATTATATTCTTTTAAGTACAACTTACGTAAGTTTATTCTTAACATGCAATTTCCATAACCTAATTATTCATGTCTATGTCTGGGTATAAAGACTTATTTTTTCCAGTCTTTTAATGTTTTTAGATTGTTTGCTCACAAGTGTTACATATTCTAAAAAAAAAAACATTTTATGTAATTATTGATACATGTTCTCAATCAAGGAGTGTTTGTCGGGTATGTCTGCAATTTCTTTAGTAAATCATTTGTGTCAATGCTATCATCATCATTATGTTGTGTGTAATTTGCTTAGTTATAATTGTGAATGCATGGAGTAATTTGTTTATTTCCTTTTGTCTTTCGTACGCTCGTTCGATCGTTCGTCCGTCCGCCATTCATTCACACAACAGTTAATTTCATTAACTTATATCCTTTCATTTATTTATGTATTTATTGTTACTCATTCATTCATTTTAATATGTATTAGTTAATATGTTATTTTGCTTGTTTCCAGAAGGCCGCATTGAAAATAAGTCAAATGTTTTGTATATTTTACTTAATGTGTACACCTTCTATAAATAAAGATATTATTATTATTATTATCCTATATCCATAGTAACATTATACTGAATAGCGATATATATATATCAGAAATGCTTCAGAAATGTCTTATCTCTAGTTGCAACATATTTCCGCACTGTGACCAGGAAAAATATGCTCTAAATTTGATGTTCGATACTCAATTTCCCGCAAAAAAAGAAGAAAATTGCACTTAGGACTGTTCAATACTAACACGACGATTAGTTATAATTATGAGATAATTATATATGTTTGTTTGTAACATGCCACTTTTATAAAATATCTACTTATACTGTAGGTAACACGGTATCCAACACGATCGGCATTAAACTCACTAAAAATAATAAATCATCGCAACTCAAAGTTTACAGTACAAAAAATAAAAATTTCCCAATTAGCGGTGAACAAAACTGATATGCATTCGGTTGATTTAAATAACTGATACAATATTAAATGTTAATTAACTACATGCATCAGCTTTGTGACATCGTCAATGTGAAAACAAAATCTAAGTTCAAATCTAGAAACGTTGCACAGTTTCAGGTGATATTTTTAAAGAGATAGTGAGTTTAAATCTTGTCTGATGTAGACTTAGAATTGCGACTTAATTCTTAATTGTTCTTTTAATAAAAAAAGAATAGCGTAAAGTAACGCAAAATAGAGTTTCAAAAATGACAAAAACAATTAAATAAGTTAGGTTTTAAATTAACATTGTTTTATAATATATATACTTGAAGAACATAACAAATTTAAAAGTTTATGATATTATAAAGATTGAACCGAATTTTCTTTTACTAAAATAAGTTTATATCTGAGTAGATGCAATGCATTGAATATACCTAATAAGTAAATAATATTCAGTCTTACCCGCGAATCAAACTTGTTGTATTAAATGTTTCCTCCGATTTCATCAGTTTGTTACATTCTTACACTACTGAATGTGGATTCAGTTTCTTCATCATTTATAATCTATGAAGCTTCGATGCACTTGAATAGCAACTTAAAACATTGGATTTTCCAAACAGTGAACAGTGAATCGAATAAACGTGACTTCCGGGTTGTTGAGTCAAATTAAATCACACTATCGGATAACATGTATATAGTTTCTGGAAAAAAAACATAGGCCTCGTTTCATCAATATATTCTTATCTTTCGTAAGATTCTTTCCTACGAAGACACTTACGACAAAAGTTACGAAATTCTTAAACCGTTTTATTAACTGTTCTTATCTAAATGTGTAAAGACCGCGACACAGTCTGCACGGGTAAAGTTTATTCACCGGCCCTAGCTATGTAAATAAGTAAAATGCATTTGATTCTATACATATGTTATATAGAGAATTTTATTTTATTTCTCAACAGATGTTTGTAAATTATATACCAAATTAAAGATGAAGCTCTAATCTTTCAGAAAATGTAAACTATTTGATATATATTAACTGAAAATATGTTTTTAAACAATGTGAACATTGACTCATGATAAATGTGTTTTTGAGTCGCTCAAACTTGCACATACGAGAATTACTTCGCACGCCTATGTATGCTGTGCTCGTCAGATAAAATTATTATCGTTTGACCAGTAAGATTCCACAGCAAGATTTGGAGAAAACAGTTAATAAATACGAAAACTCCAAATGTATTTAAATATCTATTAGCTTATTTTTCATTTTTTATCATGGAAAATATATATTATGGCTACTAAACGCGCATACGATCGGTTAAAGAGAAATGCAAAAAAGGTTTCTTTTGAAAATTTGTTCACGGTCTTAAAATAAGTTTTAAATAAAGATTGTCAACAAGTTATAACATCAGCGTAACAAAAAGTGAACAATATAAAAATGCCATCTATGTCGAAAGCTAATATTATGTCTAATAATCGTTATCACGGTGTTTGAAATAAATGCATTCAAATAAAAAATATTTGACAGTGCCTCTAATCCCTGCTAATACAACTGAAAGTTTGAGTTCTAATTTAAACTAGAAATGTGTCCGGAGGACACGAATGCCTCTCCGAGAGCTATGTAAAAAGGGACCGTAACTACTGAGAAAATGTTTGGATTTTAAGTGAAATCGATATTGACCTGCATTTTATTATTGTATTCATTCATGTAAAATATGAACCAACCCTTGAAATATTTCTTGAGTTATTGCTCGGAAGCCAAAATTTGAACGGACGGACACACAGCCGCACGGGTGGACAGGGGAAAAACTTTATGCTCTTCCACAATTTCGAATAGCGGGCCATAAAAAATCCAGAACCAAACAACAGCCGGGGTTACATTCTTCCTTGTGTGCATAAAATTCATTTGTAGCTGGCTACGCCCTTGAACATAAAACTGAATTTCTTTTCCATTATTTACGAATATCTTGAACATTGCACTCAACAGTCTTAAAATAAAAGGCCGTCACGTAATAATAAAGGCAAAAGCCGCGTTTTCTTATCTTTAAGACAGCCCATGAGCTATCGTAAAGTTAAGAAAGAATTGTTCCCAAACTTAAGAATTCGTAGCTGAGAAATCATTGATGAAACGTATTTTAACGCTAAGAAGGGAGATAAGCCACTTCTTACTAAAGAAGTGGCGTAAGATGTTTGATGAAACGAGGCCATAGTCTAAAAGTTATTTTTAACGCAAACAATAAAACAACATTTTACTCCATTGAATATCATTCGGAGCTTGAATATTTGAATTGAAGTGATATTCTGTATTTTTTTAGCTATATCCCATGTATTTTAGTATTCTTATTTTTTTATATTTCTTTCCTTGTTTTTTGTTATTTTCGTAAAATATAACCTTTATAGTGTATAATTGTTCACTGCGGCACATTTGAACGTGTTCTGAACATGAAAAGAGTGCTATATAAATATGGTAAATAATGATGCTAATTCTCCTTATACTTGATAAAAATGACCAGGACCATTATTCATCCTCTTACTTCAAATTTAGCAGCGTCCCGTGCATTCAGTAAGAGTATGAACGTGGATTTTAATGTATTTACGGTACGAAACTACATGTCCTCATGTATTTGTAAATGCAAAGGAATCAATAAACTTATCTTTCTATCATACAGTTTAAGTACATATGTAGCTCTAAGGCTCTACTTGTATTTGATTAACCTTGTTTATATTTAGAAATTCGCTATCTGTTAAGATATAGTTTGTTAACACACATTTACACTGATTGTTTACACAACACTACAACTGATAATTAAAAAAGTCTATTGTTTTTCTTCTTCTTGAGTTTACCTTACTCAAACAATCAATTACATATAGTTGTTGAAAATAGCCCACATTTTTGTCTAAATACATTTGTATCCCCAAAACTACATTAAGGATATCAGTATAGTTTTATGTTAATTTTTGTAACTTGAATAACTTATGTTTTTGTCATGACAGAAATAATAGTTCTATTATGATTTAAGTTATGTATTTTAGGACAGTGTATAAGGTCGGTAAATAATTATATATATATTATGGACCTTCACTTCAGCACGTGCCCTCAGTCCAAAAAAATGACAGCAATGTCAATTTTCCTCTATATTTGGAGAAGTTGTCGTTTTTTATGTGGAAGGGTAAGTTAGCACTGGTTAAAATCTAGGCCAGAAAAACTGGTTAGGTGAGTCGATCGCCTTATATAGAACAGAAAAAACGGCGTTAAACCCAAGGACTTATATATGTATGTATATAAGTCCTTGGTTAAACCCAAGTAAATAATTTAACCCAGTCAAAAAGTTCGTAGTAAACGTCTTTGTAATTTATCATACTTTATTCAGTGACAAAATGAAAAGGCATTGATGTATTCCGACGACGCCTCGGGGCCTATTTAACTTTTTGTTCACATTCAGTAAACGGATAGGGGAGATAATTTACCGGGATCGTACGGACCGTACTTGTGTTGTAAAATAGACGAGCACCTGCACGTTGCTATGTAAACAATGCTAGCATAAAGTCGGATATTCGCTAATTTAAGTCAAAATGACGGATATTCTATGTCGGTGGCTCAATGATGAGCTTAAGATATCTCAAAGTGCAGGTAAGTGAATTTTTCGTTAATTCACATATCAGGGATTTATACTTATGCGTGTTCTAGCAATAATTAACACAAGTTTGTATCGTTCCATAAATTTTCGTATAGCATACGATGAAGTGAGTGAGTGAGGCTTCGTATGCATTCTATCAAGAACTGTACTGGCTTCAACTTCAAGGCTTAATCACTCTTCAGTAGATGCCTATGTAATTGGAGGAGGAAAAAAATGTACCGGCGGGGCTCAAACCCGCGACCTCCTGCTTGCTAGTCAGATGTTTTACCACCTAAGCTACTCGGGCTTGTGAATATCCCAGCCAGTTTATAAATACAATATTCCATGTTGCTACATTCCTGCTTCCTTTTTATTCAAAATAGTTAATCACTACAGCCACAGGCTCTTTAAACTCACCCAGCCATTTGCTTCACCCTAGGCCCTAGCTCTAGGATTCCAAGGCGAGTCACACACTCAAAGCACCATATGTAATGGGAGGAGGAAAATAATGTATCCAATGTGGGGCTCGAACCCATGACCTCCAGCTTGCAAGTCAGATGCTCTACCAACTAAGCTAATTAGGCTGGTGATTATCCCTGCCAATTTATAAGTACGATAATATACCACACTGCTACATCTACACCTGATGTTGAAGAGAACTGAGTTGAAGTTGAATTAGGTTCTATAACCATGATAATTCTACATCTACAATGTACATAATTGATTATGACTGGGAGGTTTAGATTGACTGCCTCTAATATTCAATTATCAGGTTTGCTAGTTGTGGAAATAGGCTTTATAGCAATGTGTCCCTATCAATTAGTTGTATGCATACTTCCTCCCATAATTTGCAGTGCAATTAAGCCTTACAAGTTCTTCAATCTATATCATTTAAAGACGTTTTCGGTAGTTTGCTAAATTTTTCACATAGACATATAGGAAAAATTAAAACTGATCAATGAATTTTTTTAAACTTTGCATGATCGTAGCATATGATAAGAGAAACATTTTAAGCGAAAAAAAAATGGGGGTCACTGATCTCGTTTTTGAGTTATCTGCCCTGAAAATTTGTGATCAATTTGCATGTTATGGTTGCATTCTGTCAAGTGGCACGAAACTATTTTTTGTCATTTACATATTTATTTTATTGAAACTGGAATAAGACCATTAATTGTTTCATATACATGTAGGAATGAATGAACATTATGAATTGATACTCTAAGTAAATAATAAATT
Source organism: Lutraria lutraria (assembly GCA_964023205.1). Taxonomy (NCBI): domain Eukaryota; kingdom Metazoa; phylum Mollusca; class Bivalvia; order Venerida; family Mactridae; genus Lutraria; species Lutraria lutraria. The sequence continues at coordinate 32,266,263 of OZ026838.1, forward strand.
AATATAGTAAAAGTACAGCTGCCAGAATACTCAAAATATTATGAAAATTACAATCCATTTTATTCCCACTTATTTCAGATGCAACAACCTTTGAACGAGATTTTGCTACAGGATATTTGATTGGTGAAGTTCTTCACAAGCATCAGCTTCAAAATGACTTTGATAAATTCTCTCAGAGCAAGTAAGTATTCATAAATTCTATTTTATTCATTACCTAAAAGTTAATACATAATAAAAAGTAACATATACATTGAATTGTCATTTTCTCTGATTATATTCTGAAATATTGCTTTCAAGTACAGTGCAACCTCTCCAGAGCGACCCTCTCTGAGTAACAACCTCCCTTTAACAACAGCATGATTTTTTCTACTGCACGATTTAACTACTGATTTAACCTCTCTAGAGCATCAACCTCTCAACAGCAACATAATTTTGCTACTCCAAAAGGAAGTTGATTTGGAGAGGTTTCACTGTTTATATATCACAATTTATTGAAAAATGATGACTTAAATTTGATGTGTTATAATGAAAGAGACAGTCCTACTACATTGCTAAATATTATGATTGTTTTCTATTTACAGAAGTGCAGATTCAAAGCTCAACAACTTCACCAGAATTGAGCCCACACTGCATTTACTTAGCATTCCATTTGACACAAATCTTGCCAGGGCTATTATGACAGAGACTCATGGTGTTGCTACTCGGCTTATGTATCAACTCTACATTGCACTCAATAACAAGAAAAAAGCCAATCTTACTGGTGTGGCTATAGAGACCATGCGCCCAGCTGCCCCAGCCAAATTGAACGCAGTAGAAAGTGGAATTTACAAAGAAGTAAGTGATACTTATATAACTTTTTTTCCATGTATTCAATGCATTTTGTTTTAGGAGAAGTCTATATTAAGACTGACATGCTATTAAGACCACTTTTTGTCAATACGTCTGGTGGTCTTGATGACAGAACTTTACTGTACTATGATATGAATTCACATTGACTGAATGCCATGGGTTTTGAAGAGGTACTGTTAAAAGTGACCCAGATTTCCTTTTTGAACAGGCATCAACTTTATGTTTGTTTTTAAATTGCTATGAAGACCAAAAAGTCTGTGACTTAATGATATAAACAAAAAGGAGGCAATTTTTTTAAAGAAAATTCAGAAGTATTCAATGAATGTACATGTAATTGAAAGTATTTTTTGTTATTATTTAGCGACTAAAACATGCAACACCTAGACAGACTGACCTTGAACTTAAAGAAGTTGTGGGTAAATTTCATGAGAAACAAATCGAGATGGAAAAAGTAGCTTTCAAACAGAGATTTCTCGAACAAGAACGCATTCGAGACACACAACAAAAAGAGAGAAAACAATTACTGGACAGATCCAGGGCCTTAAAACTCAAACAGAGTGAAATGGTTGCTAGAATCCAGTAAGTCCTAATAGAAATTTTGATATGTGTTTTAATTACCAGTACTTTATCCCAGAAAATGATAATAACTGAAATGAAGTATGAAAAAAATTTGTTGATCACTCCAAAGTATGAAGGTATTACTGCAACCTTCCTATCCTAGTTTCTTTGGTCAATTAATCATAAAACACAACTTTTTTTCTGGCCCCGAGGTTATAAAACTTGAGATTGGTCTTCGAGTTCAAATCTCATATTTTGTCTTTTAATGGTTCTAAGTTAATTTCGATCATACAATAATGGTATTAATGATACATTAGTCTAGCAGTATAATTGATCTGAAGATGTATTTAAACATTGATCAGCTCTATATTTTCAACCGAAATACTTTGAGAACCAAATTGAGCTTTGAGCTCAGAGACCATTCTCAAGTGTTATAACCTTGGGGCCTGCTGGACTTCATTAATTTATACCGGTAGTTATCAAGCTCTTAACTTTAAAGTTAATTTATTTGTAAAATGTATTTTTTGTGCTTAACTAATGTTTGATTATAAGCCTGAAGAGTTGAATTTCTTTTCTTTATGATAATATTGATAATGTATAAAATGATATGGTTTGTATTGTAGGGCAGCTACTGTTCAGATACCCCAACCTCCTCCACAGAAAACTATTAAAGCCATGGAAGCTCGAGCTGTTGGAAGGAGGAGGAGGGTGGCAGAGGTGAGTTTTATATGTAAACAATCAATTCATGATTCAGGTCCTGATGATTCAAACAAATACAACTATAGCTAGCAAGAATCTATGAACAGCATTTGCTTGTGCTCCACTAAATTCAAAATGTATACATTGTATACTATTACATAAACTATGTTATAGACATGTTAAAAAAATCTATAGATCTATTGTTGTCTGTCAAAATGAATGAATATGTTTGTCTTAGATGTAAAGTGTTAATTTCTTTTTGAATAATGAATAGTTAATAAATTATATTATTTAGTAGCCAGGACATATTATCTTACTTATATATCTACCGGTAGTTTAATTAACTGCTTGGCTTTGAAGAATTTGTATAAGATGCTTGGATAGAATTTAGATAAAAGAACAATTGAATTTATATAACATTAAGTAACTTTTGACAGAATATTATTATTCTTGTGCATGTAATTTATCAAGCATTAGGGAAAATCTTTAAAAACGCAAATTAATTATACAAAAAACTAATTATTTTATCCCAGGATACAGTACGTGAGATCTCAGAATTTGAGGAGAGAATGAAGATGGTTCTTCCTCCAACTAAAGATGAAGATGAGTAAGTCAAGTGTTACCTTAGATAAGTCTTAATGAGAAATCAAATCTATGTTCAATAGTACATGACATGACATGACATTGTAGCAATATTATCTTTATTTATGTTTGATAAAATCTGAAAAAGCAGAATTACACGGATTACTGCCAGTGAAAGGTGGTAGGGCCCTTAGAAAGGAGAAAAATATGGTAGCCTCTTGGGAGATAAACATTATTACAAGGCATGCTTATCCTCATATATTTAATTAACAATAGGTAATATCCTTGATGGAGAAAGACAAAATGTCAATTTCACAGTCCTTCTTACAAAAAATGTATTTGATAGATAGTAATTATACATGTACATGCATTTAAGTGTTGGAGGCTTAATTAGTATTCTGAAATTATATTTGTTATCACAAATAACTAAATCTCTTGTATGCTTGCAGTGAGGGTATTGGTATGGAATATATAATGAACAGAGATGAAAATAAGAGTCAACTTGAATCTATAGATCTAATTAAACCTAAATCTAATGATGAATACATTGGAAAGATCAGAAAAAGGTTGCAAGAAGATTCATCAGCTAGAGCCGAACGTGAAAAACGCCGTAGAAAAGTTCTTGTTGACCAGATTAAAGCTCATGAAGCCCAAGAGGTAATAATTAATTTTGAAAAAGGGACCATAGAGTTTAGCTGTAGAATCAGAGATTATTTATCTTCATTCATTCAGTCTGTAATAATAAATTGTATTTAAGAATCCTTCCTGTTCTTGCTAACTTAGCTTTGTAGTAGATTATTGTTTGAATATTGGTAAAGTATTTGCTTTTTTCGAAACGTTTTACTCACTTTATGTGAAGTCATATAGTCTGCTATTCATTGGAAACTGAACAATTGTTCAGCTTTCCTTTTTAATAAGCTGGTGTCACTTACTCGATGCACATGAATTTTGATGTGGAATTAAGTACTATGTTTATCTACACCCAACATGCAATTGTTAAACTGGTTCCTGTTTCGTATTGTAGTCAAGTCTATGTAAGTTCAGTTTCCATGAGTACTTTCAGTACTTTGATTTAATCTACTAGTATTGACATTGTCTTATCACTATTCTAGGAGGCTCACAGAGAAGAAATGTTAGTAAATCGTTTAATGAGACAATCTCAACAAGAACGTAGAATTGCTGTACAACTTCTACAGACAAGACATGAGAAAGAAGTGATAAGAAAGAACAGAGTACTCAGAGAAAAGATGTATGAAGAGAGGAGATTGAAGGATTTTGAAGAAGCACTAAACAGAGAAGCTGTGAGTTTAATAAAATACAAAGTAACATTTCTAGTAAAGTATTCAATTTTCCTAAAACAAGGTTTTTATTATCATGTTGCAAATTTTCCTCCAGTGCATATTCCATAGTTGTGCACTTTTTGCATACACACATGCATCTTTTCCATCAGATTGTATTTCAAATTCAAATTTCAGTTACTAGTAACTGGTCTGTTGTTTAAACGAAGATTTAAGTGTATATAATTATCAAAATAATGATTACTGTATACTTGATATGCTATACATTACCATACGGGTATTTAAGATTGTTTATATTTTTTTCAATGATATAAGAATGGTTGAATAATTTAAATATTGTTTAAAATTATAGGAAATGGCTAGATTAGCGAAACTAGAATATGAAGATCAAACAACAAAAGATAAAGAATTACATGACAAAATAGCAGCAGAACGTGCTGAGGAGAAATATCGTAAACATTATGAAATGAGTCAAGGAGTTGTTGATCAAATCATTGACTTCTCATGCAAGGTGGCTGAATACAGAGAGCTTACAAACAAGTATGTTGTTGTCTGGTCCTGTTTTACTATACTCCACTAGAAATAGATTTTCAAATTTGCATCATTATAATAGAATAGACTTCCATACACACTGAAGCTCAAAATAATGAGCTTATTATTTAAGTTATATAATTTTGCAATATTTGCAACTTTCTTTTGTGAATATCTCATTTATTAATTATGACAGTACAACGTAACTGTTTTTATACTGATTTGTTTTGTTATTCAAATTTGTTAACAAATATTTCAATTATTAACTGCCATATGATATCGATATAAATGTATGGTTTAGTTATTTTGTGTGTAAAAAAATCAACCGGTTTGTTTCTTAGTCAACTACTGCTGCTAATTTGCACTAGTTGAAGAGTTTTCAGGAAACAATTTTATCAAATTTTTGATCTAGCTCTTCCAGGAATTTTTGTTTGTTTGTTTGTTTAAGTTTGTGTCTCTTACTTTTTCAGTCTGGTCCCTGCTAAGTTGATGAGGGAATGGAGAGCCCAGTTTGAAGCAGGAATTCCACTGTATGAGAAAGTAGAGGTTGTTGAAGAAACTGAACCTACTGCTCAACAAGTGCTGGAAGATGAAAGACTTAATCTACTGGATGAAGGTGACTTCTTGGAATATAAGGTATGTATCAATGTTTGGTAATAATCTTGTTTATTGTTCTATCTTGTTACATTAAAAGTAAACACACAATCTTCTTTGATTTTCTCTCTCTCTGATATTTGTGTGGTCATTTTCATATTGAAGCAACTGCAACAATTCCTAATGAAGAAATGCTGTTTTTATAGTTATGATCTTACATTAAGTTGAAGATTTTTATAATGAAAACCAAAATGATATGTCTGTGCTTGTATTACAAGTTTATTTCTTGAAGTATACAAAATTGCGATACTTTATAACTATACTGTGCAACCTCTCAAAGCAATGCCCTTTAGATTAATAGTTAAATGCAGTGGGAAAAATCATGCTGTTGTTGAAAGGAGGTTGTTGCTCAGTGAAGGGCCACTCTGGAGAGGTTGTACTGTAGTTAATAGCCCATATGATGTTTCCATTGATGCATTATGGATAAAATATATGAACATGTCTATATTACAGAATATGGTTGGAGAATGGCAGCCACCAGAGGGCTGTGAGGTATCTGGACCACCAAGGGATAATCCTGTAGTTGGTCATGTTGTACAAAGATTACTAAACATGGTCTATCCACCATCTGTAAGTAAATCATGAGCAGTCAGTTTACATTGATCATACTTCAATATATGATAACTGGTAGATTGAGGAATACTTTTAAGTATAATTTCATGTATCTTAATAAATGTCCAGTTACAGAAAGTCTATTTAAGTCTTTCTGACTGTTTGAGAATAACTGATTCTGTGTATCAACAGTTACTGAGTGATTGAAATTTAGAGAGCATGGAAGCTGAATTTTGCCTTCATATAGATCTTGTTTGGGCTGTGGCAGTGATAAGTGCCCAGCCCTGGACTTGTAACCCCACATTCTGGGTTAGAATTCCGTTCATGACAGGTTATACCTTTCTATGAATATTTGACAAAAATGTCAATTTTCTTCCATGTCTGGAGAAGTTGTACTAGTTCTTTGTAGAAGGATAAGTCAGTTCTGGTTAGAATTCATTTCAGGAAAACTGCTTAGGTGAACCAGCTGTCGTATATAATTGAAATATCGATGTAAAACTGTTTAACTAATGAAACAAAGCGAAATTGTTTTTGTTTACTTTTACATACTTAATTATGTTTTATAGACACCACCACCACCGCCAGAGTTTCCTCCCTTCCCGATTAGAGCTTGTGTACTGGGTAAAGCTTTTGCTGGAAAATCATCATGTATCAGAAATATTGCTAATGGTAATTATTTTATTATGTTGTATTTTAATTGCTACATTGTCATGAAGTTCACATAGACTTATTAAAATGTAATTTATAAAAAGAACACTTATACTTACTTATCAGTTCTCTTCTTGCTGGTTAGTTTATTCAATAAATGAAAAACTTTGTCTGAATGAAGTTAGCAATTTCATTCTATTTACATGTTTAGTATGTATTATATTTTCACCATATAGAGGCTTTATCAAACTGTTCTCTGATATTGTAGAACACAGATTACAATTGTTAAATGTTGACGAATTAGTCAATGAAGCTATTGAAGCTCATAAAGCTGGTGAAATCATGGAGATTGTTCCTGAGGTAAGATTATCATCATTGCAGTTACTGTACTTCAAGTACAAATAATTTGATCTGATATGTCAGGTGTTTATCATTGTTGGATACTGTTACAAGTGGGCTTCATTTTTCACAAGGGTCTAATGGTCAGGGTCATTTGATAACTTTAAAACCACCTTTAAAGCTGGATGAAGATCCCAAGTGTACACCTGGGTAGAACCACTAACTTTCTGTAAGCTTACTGGACAACTTCCTTATATGTAAAATTTGGTCTTTTAATATTAAATATATATAAAATGACACCACACTAGCACATTTTATTTTTATTATATGTTACATACGTTTCGGCTGATAAGCCTTCATCAGTGATAATTTTTTTTTTTAATACTAAATATAATAATGGTTGGATCCAAACTAACAGCAGTGAGGGTATAGATACCACTAGTTAGAGACTATAACCTCTTGACCACAGAAGATAATGGGGCTCCAATACAGAATATTGCTGATAAAGGCTTGCATTTTGTTTCGTAAGACATTTGCATCATTTTTAGTATTATGATAGTTCCTTAATGTAATTTCATTCATACTGTCAGATTTTATGTATATTATAAAAATCATCCGAAACGGAGTAATAATTGTATGGTAATACAGTTACTAGTACACAAGTACATGTTATATTTATCAGGAAGAAGATGATCAAGTTCTAGCATCACCAGAAAAGCCCCCATCAGGTAATACTTCCTACAATTACATCATGTATACATACTAGTCTATATCACAATCTACATGTGTATGTTTCCTGTACTCCCATTATACTCGGTCCCATGTTTGCCCCTCCCACAAACCCTGTCCAAAATAAACCAGATGATATTTAAGTTTTAAGTAATTTTTGTCTTTATATGGAATATAATCACAACTACTTCATGTCTTGGATCCACCAAGTTACATACACTGAATAAAACATTCAGCTTCTTCCACTCTTCCGAGTGATATTTGTTTGCTAATTTCTTCCTCTTCCTATGGATTCATATGATCTAATTGTAATGAAATGATGTCCGAATAAAAATGAATAAGCAAACATCCCACATAATCCTGTTGTTGGTCTGAGTACAGGAATCAAACATATTAATTATTCTTTTGACCATGTTTGGCCATTAATGTTTAGATTGTTGTTGTATGTAGTTCTGTTTTTTTAGTAGTATTACACATTCAACTGTTAGTTAAGAATGAAGTTTTATGTAGAAAATAGTGGCAACTGCACATAAATAGATGTGGTAGTATATATTCACCATTCTTGATATTTCCTGTGTATATGAAGTACATATTATCAATTTATTCAAATTGAAGGCTTTATGGGGTTATCTAAAATACAAATTAAAGTACGAGCTCCAACAGGAGAAGGTATGGATACACCTGTACCTATACAGGAATTTGAAGGTATACTACACAAAAAGGGAGTCTGTTTAATTATACTACATCATGCACATTTCTTCTTGGCTCACAATTACAGCATGGTGCTCACTGAATAATTGCATTGTCTTTGTTGGAAAGATGTTTGAGAAAACTCTTGTCTTTTTATATAATTACACTATTTCTTATAAATGCACTAATTGATTAAACACAGAGGCCAGTAAATCATGATAGAGTTAGTTGTGAATAAAATTTCCTATTAAAGTTGTTTTTTAAAAATAATTATTAAAAATTAAAGTAAAAATGAAAACAGATTATGATAATATTTCAATTTTGGTCTAGCTAGCTTGTTATTAAGGTCAGTGTTTGGTCATTTGTAATTACTATTTATTTCTTGAATATGCTCTCCAAAAAATTGATCATCTATATCCTGCATATATTTGATACAAAATAAACATGTCAGCATAGGGCCACATCATTATGAATCCATGAAAGAAAGTCCTCTATATGATTATTTTATTAATTTGGTGTCGGTTCCACTCAATGAAAATTCAAAATCTCATACACCTCAAAGACTTAATCAAAACACATTTTTTGGTGACAATTGGGCAGATAGTTTATTAATTTGCACAACTTAATACACTAGTTCATCTTTTCATAAAATAAACCACCAGTATAATCTATAGTGATGGAAATTATGAACTATTTATTTTAGACCAAGGTTATAATTGTGAAGGTGAACCAATTTGGTTTTTTGCTAGTATGTTCTTTGAAAAAGCAAATACTTGGTCATTTTTAAAAACATAAACATGTAATACTTTGAATGTGATACAAATCATGTGTTTACAATTATTCTATAGATAATTATAAATAAGAGGTTTGTTGGGTTATGATATACTGATAGTCTTTGAGAATTTCATGAAAACCATGTTGTCAAAGAATCTTGCAGATCTAATCTATTTTCTATTGTAATGAGTATGTGTATAGAAACATACTTTGTTCTTCAGCTTACACAATTAGAATTTAAATAGACATTTTTATTGGATCACATACCATTCCAAATGTAGCTAACTTAGTACATTTTGTATATATACATGTACTATCATCCATTGCCCGGCTGGTGAAACAAAGATGTTCATTTATTAATTGGTGTCTGAGATTTACATTTATGTCAAAATCTATTTATATCAGCCTCGCAATCAACACAAGAAGCTGCTCCATCTGAAAGCCAGGAAGAGGTACCTGCAACAGAAGAGAGTGAAATGAAGTCTGAAAGTAGAACTGAAGAAGTTGTGTCAGAATCATCCAAAAATCCTACACCTAGAAAAACCCCAAGTAAACTTAAACAACCAAAAGAACAGGTAGAACCACTGTGTTATCTCTGTTTTCTTCCATATAACATCAATAAGTTTGATTGTTTCAGTCAAGATAATAAAGGATTTTAATACTCAATACCAATATAATAGTCTCAATGCATAAAACAGTGCTTATGTTGTAAATCTTTCATAAAAAACTGCTGAGAGACATTAATATCATATACGCACAGTTTATAATGAAAACTTTGGAATTTGAATCATTCTGTTGTGTGTTTTTTTTTCAGCCAACACCGAGAGCTAGGTTAGGAGCGAAAGCATTCAAATCTTTGAAGAAAGGACAACCTGTAGATGATCAAGTCCAAGCTGATATACTGGTTGAAGCTATCAGGTAAAATGTTCTATATCTGCTTAATATATATATAAACTGATGTACCTTTGAATTTTAATTCTATATAAATCCTAGTAAATAATTATTAGTCAAGTTATAGTTGTATGCATGGTCCAAGACAGATATGTTTGAGAACTACATTTATTTATGATTGATATTATTACCATTGTATTCTTAGCCAAAATCTCTAGATTTGAGTTCTAGTTACTACTAAGTATTAATTTTATTAATTCACCATTGGTTTATTTCAATATTTACAGGAGAGTACCAGAAGGTACAGGCTGGGTGATTGATGGATTCCCTCTCAATTATAACCAAGCAAAGATGTTGGAGAAAGCTCTGAGTGGTTTTGATGCAACTGCTAAGGATAGCAAACATAAACTGAAATCAAAGAAATCCGTGCTAGCACCAGATCCACGTCCCCCAGCGGTACCCGCAGATCCTGCAAGTGGCATTGATGTGGTGATATTGTTTGATATATCTGATGATCTTTGTCTTAAACGAGCAGTTGGAAGAACAAGTAATTTATAGTTTGTTATTTATCTTGTTTTCTGATATGATTTACTACTTGAAATAAGCCAATGTTTGCAATAACAAGTACAAACAATTAAGACACTTTTATTTTTTAGTCAATGTAATTGCTTTCTACTCAACTTTCTGATTTTAACTTTTCTGTCACATGTTGTAATGCCTTCAGTTTTTGTGAACTGTAACCAGTGCTTACTTATCCATTGTTAACAAGGATAAAATATGTAATAATGAATTTATTAATATCTTAACACAATGAATATGTCTGCTATGGCATTTATGTGTGATCATTTACCAAAGGTCTAGTAACTGTTATCCTTTTTCTAGTTGAGTGAGGAAAATTGTTCAACTATCATTAACTTAGATCATGATTTAAGATCACGGTTGTCTTAACTGAAAGCTCTGATGTTGTTGTATATCATCTAACATAACTCTCTTTATTTGTATTATTAGAAGCTGTACAATCTGACAAGGATTATCAACAGGAGTTTAATCCTCCACCAGAGGGCAGTGCTACTGGTGTAGGTAAACAAGAGAAGGTGATTGATGTAGAAGATGTAGCTCATGATCAGGAACAGATACAACACAGGTACAGCAGATTTCTTGTTTCTTAAGACTGTAGTAGTACTATATAGTATTTGTATTTATGAATTGGCTGTAATATTAACAGCCAAATTAGCTCAGTTGGTAGAGCATCTAACTTGCAAACAGGAGGTCGTGGGTTCAAGCTCCACATCGGGTACATTATTTTCCTCCTTCTATAACAAGACAAACATAGATCTAGTGAATATCATCATTATAATTATCATTGTGCTTAAATGAAAAAAATATATTACCTGTGTATAAATTTATGTATGTGTACAAAATTGACTTGAAAAAATGTTTTTTTTTACAATTTATAGTAATTGTGCAGAAAAGTTTGTGGTTTCGTAAAATTGTTACAAGGTTCAGAGTTACGAAGTATGGAAGTATTTTATTAAATATTATTGCTTTATTCTTCAGAATCACTGGTTTCCATGACAGCTGGCCAAAATTAGAGAAATGGTTCTCTAAATTTGGAACCTTACAGAAAGTGGATGCTGGACAAGAGTCAAGACCTGTACAACTTGAAGTTGAAAAAGTTCTTGAAGATACACTGAACAGAGTAAGTAAAGTCAAACTGAAGTATGATCACTGTTCATGGTACTCTTGTATAGTACTTGCTTATATATTTAAAATAAACAAAATCCTAATAGAACACATTATGAAGCCTGCATCTTTTCTGGGTATGTATTGTTGTGTACATTTATATACTAGCTAAAATGATTGCTGTTTTCATTGAATGATATAGATCTATACAGGACTTGGTTTACACCAATTTTAGAATAGGTTTGGATCAGAATTTTTTTCTTAGATAAGTATATTTTGTACTATTTTGTCCAATCTAATATACATATATTTGTATAATTTTTAGTTACAAGGAAAAGACGAGGAAAGTTCTCAGCAACCTGAACAAACAGAAACAGTGGAAGAAAAGAAAGAGGAGGTATAGCAAGCACTATAATCACCAGTCTTCATAACATTCTACATTCATTGTCTCACAACTGAAGGAAACATTTCTTCACAATGAGAATTGATAAAAACATTTGTAATTATGTCCCTTTTCAAAGAAAAGGGGGTATATTGCTTTGCATTTGTTGGTCGGTCCTTCTGTAAACAAAGCTTGTCTGGGCTAGAGAACTATTTGGCCTAAGCTTCTCAGATTTGGTTGGGAGGTTGCATGGTCATCACATATAGATGACCTCTATTGATTTTGAGGTCAGTATGTCAAGTTCTAGGTCTTACTATCCAGTTGGCCTTTAGGAGGCATCCATGTTTCATCAACACTTTTTGTTATGTCTAGTTAAGATATCTTTGAGTGATAGTTGCACTATGAATTTATGTGTAGATCTAAATTATAGATACAGGTGCACAATACGTGGCAAACATTTTACTTTATTGTTTTTTTATAATAAGCAAACTTTATGATATTGTATTATAGCCTCCAGCACCCCCACCAGAGCCTCCAAAGACACCTGTGGAAGAAGAAAAGAAATCTAGTAGGCCATCATCCAGAAAAGGTAATGTACACTTATTGACAAAATTCTTGTTAAGTCAACAAAAACTACAATTCTTTTTTGTTCATAATTGTACATTATTAAGAATCATGCCATTGGAAAGAAGACACTATGAGGCATCCATTGGTACAACTTGTTAAAAACGGTTTCAATGAAAGACAAAAAGCTAAATTACACCAACTAGATATAAAATAATCACAAGTAATCACAGTAATTTGTATAATCTATATAATCAGAAAGATATGAGGCCAAATTGATTGATTGACTTTATACCTTAAAACACATACCATGCATTAAAGTGTTGTTTTATTGATGTGTTATTTAATATTAGATAGGAATAATGATAAAACAATTATTTGATATTTTCAAGAAATTTGTGTTTTTTTTTTACAATTTCCCCAAATAATGAACTGCGATGAGCACTTGTATCAGCAATAGAACAAAAAAAACTTGACTTGAATTATAAATCAAGTATATTGTACTAATTTACTTATTGTACTAATAATTATTTATTCTTGATTCCTTTTAAGGTTCTGGAAAGAAAGGATCTCGAGCTTCATCCAAGGATTCTCGTAGTAAATCTCCTAAAGACAAGAAACGAGATAAGAGTGGTTCACCCAAACGTTCTGCTGGTAGTAAAGATAGTGGTAAAAAGAGTAGAGGTTTGTATATTTTATTTACAGTATATATTGTGGAAGAACACGGCATATATTAACTTGATATGCATGAAAATACATGTTTACATCTATATTTATAAGCTCTGAGCTCATAATGCTGTAATCATACAAGTACTTCCAAAAATTGATATATACATGTACTAACTTTTATCGTAACAATGCTAAGCATGAAATTTCCAGTTTAGTTGAAACTGCTAAGATAATTTCATTTCTGAGCAGGAATAGATAGCTCAAGCATGCTGATAAGTTTCTTTTCAACATATTCTTTGACTTAGAATAGTTTAACTTTAGAGTATACATATGATTAATTCTGATTGATTAATTTTTTTCATTTATTTGATACAGATTGATTATTATCTCTTCCAGCTGATGAAAATTGCTTTGATTTATTTTTTTGTGATTGAAACTAATAAATTCAAACTATTCCTATTTAGGTTCATCCCCTAAATCAAAGAAGGGATCAGCTAAGAAAGGTAAGACCCCTGAGCCGGAACCCGAACCAGAACCTGAAGTACCAGCTGGTCCCCCACCACCACAACCTGGATCTGAGGAATGGGAGTTTGTGGATCAGAATGTTGAGATGGTATTTGTCGTTTTTTTTGTATTGTTCAAACTACTTATAATCAGTATGTTGTTCTTCTCTATTCACTTAAATGATTTTGTACATTGTATTCAGTGTCATATATGAAATCTAATGAACAACAGAAATATCAATTTAGTTAAGTATAGATATTAATATTTTACTTTTGTTTTGTTAATTGTACAGCTAATATTCCAACTTGGATGATTTTATATATCTACCTCATTAATTGCCAATCATGTGTCAAGTAAAATATACATTGTCTATTTGATAGCAGCCATTCTATTATTATTTGAAAACAATTTTCATGTTATATCTATGTATTTCTATTTTCCAGCAACTGGCTAAGGTCTTGGCTGATCATTGGGAAGCTGTGGAGAATACTTACATTAAAAATGGCAAATTTGTATTCCATAAAGTCAGAGATGAAAGAGAAAACATCTACAGATATTTCTTCCAGATCAGGTCGGTACTCTTTGAAGTTAATATGGATCTTTTTGATAGTAAGAATAGTTGATAAATGTAGAAACGGGTTTAGTTTTATTTCATACTGAAGACATATGACTTCTGACAAAAGATTACATGTTTGATCCTTGTTGCTTCATAGCTTAGTCGTGGGTTCTAGTGACTAGGTACCTGAATGATCTAGACATGTATATTAAGAATATCGTGTGTCACAAAATGAATCACCTAGAAATCTCAATGTTTAAATATTTTATAGTGTTCAAATTATTTTTAAAAAGTCTATTTTCCCCTCCTACTACATCAGATTTTATTTCAGTCTGATTTTTTTAGATATTTTAGATTACTAAGATTTGATATTTTTATATACAAAACACTTGTAATCAGTATCTTATTTCTTATATTATAGGAAGGATTTCTTGGCTTATTTACGCAGACCTGACCATAAACAGGAGTTTGTCTCACAGTTCCAGAAGGTATGTAATTTTTGTTTACAAATGTACATACAATTTCAAGCTAGTATATCCCTTTTTTCTGCTTAATTCTAAAAGGTTATTACTCATAACTCAGGGTCCACAATAGAAATAAGAGTCTTTTCTTTTTCTAGATTATATTTTAAAAATTGTTTTCTTATATATCTGTCGGTCGGTCGGTCCGTCCGTCCATCTGTAACCAAATCTCGTCCAACCAATATCTAGAGAAAGATTTGACTTAATCTCTTCAGATTCGGTTTGGAGGTTGATCATCACATGTAGATGGCCCTTATTGATTTTGAGGTCAGAAGTTAATAGTCAAGGTCACAAGTGGACATCTGTGTTTTACAAACACTTCTTGTTTAATTATAAGCTGAATATTTTATATCAATAATATAATAATAATATTAAGACATGTTTTATCTGATTCTAGGATTACAATGAAGTCCCTGATGATATGAGGGAAGATGACGAGACCAAGATGGAACTCCATCAAAGAGTGGATGACCTACGTGAGAGATTGTGGAATATTTGTGATGAACGGAAGGAACAAGCCGAAGGTGAACGTGAGACCGTCATGACTGATGGTTGGTTAGATGATAGACTCGGTGTATTAAGTAACTTCTATATATCTCTGATGCAAACCGAGGTGGATAGATTCCAGGATACTGTAAGAATGATGAAAGATTACTATCGGGGAATGGAAGGCGAGATACCTGATGAACTCAATTCTAACTATGTTAGGTTACCTTTAGTTGAGGTATGATTCAATTTTGTTTTGCTTTTTATGCCACCATATCGATAGATTGGGAGTATATGGTTTTTGGCCTGTCTGTCTTTCTGTCTGTTTGTACCAAACTATAAAATCAAAATTCTTCAACCTACAGTCATCAAACTTCATATGTTGGTTCCTCATGACAACCTCTTCAGGACCTGTGCATCTTAAGGTCTGTAGGTCAAAGGTCACCCGGAGGAGGCATTGTGTTTCAAAAATACATTTTTTTTCATTTAGTTTTAAGTAATGTGCTAACTAGCTAAAAATCAATTAATGCTAATTTCTAGATACATTAAATGGTCAAATTAATTTGCTTAACATTTTATGGTAACTTAAGTTAAAATTCTTTCACTTAATTGATGTTTTATGTTGTCGCCTTTAAACAGCTGCCTATTGAAAGACCTGGTTCCCCAGAGAAAAGTGCAAGTGAAGGTGCACAGACACCATCCCCTGATTCACGGCCAGGAACCGGGAAGTCAGATAGGTCAAAATCTCCTAGGTCACCAAAGGGTGGAAGACGCAGTAAATCTCCGAGAGAGAAATCTCCAAAGGGAAGCAAATCAAGGTCAAGGACACCATCTGCCAAGAAAAGGGACAAAAGTAAGGAGAAAGATAAACCTGCTGAAGTACAAAACCTTCCAACAGAGGCTGGTAAAAGGTGAGTATTTATATATACAGATATAACATGACCATCACACATACGTACATCCCCCCATGTTTATCTCTGTGCATTTGTGCTCATGACTATCTGTTTATCAGTTAACCACTGGCTGGATCAGTTATTGTTAGTGTCTCAATGAAACTTTTGTCAAATCCAATTCAGATTGCTTAATGAATTAAAGACGTTTGCTACAATTGACCTAAAATAAGCAAAAATTCAAATTCAAGGGCAGATAACTCAAAAACGAGATGAGTTACCCCCATTTTTTTCGCTTAAAATGTTTCTGTTGTCATGTGCTATGATCATGCAAAGTTTTTAAAAAAATCTTATGTTCAGTTTTCATTCTGTCAATGTGAAAACTGTAGCAAACATCTTTAAAATATGGCTTGGGCTTGTTGATAAGTGTACTATGTTCAGAGAATTAGAGAATTATTTTCTATGATCTACCTTGCCTTTTTGTTTGAGTATTACCAGTACTTTGATAGTTAAAATGTATGTGGTAATTTACACAACCATGACTCTAAGTACATCTTCTTGTTACTAGTATATTATTCAATTGAACATTTGGATGCATTACAGCTCAGGAGATGTATCATTAGCAAGTCATCCAGACGCTCATAGAAGGCATATTTATGATTTAATATTTCCTTGTTATATTTTATCAGTTTCTTTCTGTTTGAGTTATTTTTTACATGTCTGAATTATTTGTTGGTTGGTTATTTATATCTGTTGTTATAAGGATGCAATGGAAGATTCACCCATAATGAATGCTACCTCCTTTAACTTATTTTTGCATTCTGATTGTACTTAATCAATAAATCAAGCATGAATTGGATACATGATAGCTAACTGATTCTTCATTTACTTAATATTTTGTATTTGAGTAACAAGGATAATGAATAATTTGAAATTCAAAATAGGCATTTAGCACAGACTGTATTAAGTACATTGAATTTTCCAAATTCTGGTGAGAATTTCTTTTTTAACTCATTTAATAGTCAGAGATTTGTTATTCTTTTTCAAAAAACATATTGTCTAACTGTTGTCAATTTTTTGATATTTAAGAATTCCACTGGTACCAAGACGTCCGACATCAGCAGATGAAAACCAGAAAGCTGCCGCGGCTGCTAAAGCTAAGGATAAGAAGAAGAAAGATGAAGGATATGAGAGTCCCATACCTCCAGAAGATCCTGATGAGAAACTCATCTTCAATGCTTTCCATTTTGGATTGACAAATCTATCAAATATTGTAAGTTTACCAGATTCTGTAATTTTTTTAAATAATTCCCCAAAGACTCACTAAAGTCTTTACTGGATTGTTTTTTACGATTTATTCATTTGAACATTTGTTGTAATTGTTCACGTAAGGAAGTTGTTTCAAAACATTTTTCTCCTTGCTTAGAATTGCATGATCTTTGTTGCTTATTTATCAAGTCACTTGAATGTCATATATGAGATCATTTTGTGTAAGAATGTTTGCAAACATTCTGATGTATAGAAGATGAAGAAAATGTGAATGAAATGAACAATGTATAGTTTTATTGTCATTAGTTAGTTTTGGTGATAGATATGTATAACATACATGTCAATGTTTGATCATTAGATGTCAGCAGAAGAAGCAGCCAGAGAGGCCGCTGATGAAGCAGAGAGACATAAGGAAGCAGAAAAACAGAAAGAACTCGCACTTGCTGCTGCTGCTGCTAAAACTAAACCTAAAGGTAAAGGCAAGAAAAGTCGTAGTCCATCACCCAAAAAGGGAGGCAAGAAAGATGATGGCGCCTCCACACCACAACCTCGTAAGTTGCTTTGTCATGATCTATGTTAATCTTATTCTAGATCTATATTGTGAATATTAACATTTTCAAAAAGGCAGCCATTATTTGTCAAATATATAAATGCCAACAGTCAGAAACAGTTTTTTTTCTTTAGACCTATAACTTTTATTCTGTTTTTCCATATTTAACTCTGACATATATTTGTATATTTGATGTTATATTTACTATTTGATAATTATGCTATTTAAAATAAGTAAAATATGATGAAAGCAAAAAACCCATTAACATAAGGTAATATTTTTCATTGTAAATGGACAAATCTCTCTCTTTGATAACAATTAGCTGTTTTCCAGACATTTCCTCTAATGAGTATTCAAATTAACATGAACCACACAATCTGAATGGCGGATGTCATATACCTGTTGGCCTTAATTCTTAGTCATTAGTCTTACATGCTTCTAGAATATAAACATTTTTGTTAATGTTACAGCATCTGAACCAGAAACCGAGGAAGACAAACAGAAGAAGGATGTGAGAGATCGTATGAAGCAGGAATATTTCTTCTCTATACAAGAAGAGGAACAAGCTTGTAAATCCAGAATGGAACTTATTAAGATTACTGCTATGGCTATACTGCAAGATCTGAAATCTAAGGCTGATGAAGCATTCAAAGATATGAATGATTGGTTGGGAGCAAGATATCTGAAAGAAATGGAAAGGTTAGTCTATACATATTGCATGATAACACCAATAGTTGTAGAATTACTAATAGGAACCAAACAGTACCAAAAAGTGGACATACATGGTCAATAGAATATTATACAGTCAAACCTGTTTACCGGCCACCTCTGAATAAAGGCCACCCTGAAAATATTTTCTTATTCTTTGTGTTTTCTATGGTTTTTTTTTAAATGACATCATGCTGATCTAAAAGTTGAGGAAAATGGTGGAAGTATCTTTATTCTGCTCTTAAGAATAATAGTGGAACTTCTAGTTCTATCATTATTGTTTTATATTTCAGTATTGACCATATGTCTGAGATTGTAAGACATGCTATTGAAAACAAGATGAAGATAAAACAAGAACTTGTATTGAAACAAGAAGATTTCCTCCTCAATGAGGTAATGTATAGTTAATGTGATACTGTGTAAGACAAGATACTACTATTACTAATAATGTGCCAACCAGCCCTTGACCTCTAGTAGATACCAAAGTTTGGTGTGCAGGTATAGATGTAAGCTGATGTGAAAATTAATTATCAGAAGAAATGCTATATCAGAGATTTATGATAAAGAAAATTAATGATTTAGGTTTTCGATTATTTATCATATGGCTACATATTATTATGTTTTGTATACTTCTTACTTCCTTTATATTATTATTTGATGAAGTTACAATACATGATTTATGCTCAATTGTCCTTGATATTAACATTATTTATGCTCAATTGTCCTTGATATTAACATTATTTATGCTCAATTGTCCTTGATATTAACATTATTTATACTCAATTGTCCTTGATATTAACATTATTTATGCTGATTGTCCTTGATATTAACATTATTTATGCTGATTGTCCTTGATATTAACATTATTTATGCTGATTGTCCTTGATATTAACATTATTTATGCTGATTGTCCTTGATATTAACATTATTTATGCTGATTGTCCTTGATATTAACATTATTTATGCTGATTGTCCGTGATATTTACATTATTTATGCTGATTGTCCTTGATATTAACATTATTTATGCTCAATTGTCCTTGATATTTACATTATTTATGCTCAATTGTCCTTGATATTTACATTATTTATGCTTAATTGCTCTTGATATTTACATTATCTATGCTCTAATGACATTGATACTTTTTTTGTTTAGGATAAAATTTCAAAATTTAGACATTCATGTAATTTTCAGGACTTGGCTGTACTGAAGACACCAACACCACCTCCTCCTGAGAAGGAAACAGAACAAGTCATGTCTGATTGTTTTACTGTGGCACAGTTAATGAACCTATACTCACAGTTTGCCACCACTGCTCCTTCTGGTGTTATGTCTAACAGAGCTTTCCTGGAAACATTTGAAAACATGGTAGCTGTAACACATGGAATGGAACAACTTCCTGATGTCTGGTTAAATATATCACAACAACAGGTGAGTGTCTTCATTCATTAAAATACTGAACATAAAATCATTTTCCAAATTTCATTAATCTTTTGTTTTTTTGTATGATTGTAGAGTATTCCGTAACTTCAAGTTGTGATCTGCTTCAAAAGTTGTAAATTATTATTCTCGTTTATTTATTCTGTCAGATCATTTTATGTATGTGTAGTTGTGAGCAAAACAATTCTTTAGAAAAAACATATTTAATTTAATGTATTCTAGCATTTTAGTTGAGTTTATTAACTTTGTTTGTTTCAGATACAAGATATAGCCAATGGTTCATCATCAGACAGTGAGTATGTAGATTGGAGAAGATTCTTGATTGCTCTAGCACAACCTATACCTGTACCAACACAATCAGAACTTCTGGAGACACTTGGTAGATTCAGAGAAATGGATCAGAAATCTACTGGATTTGTTACCAGGGAGCAGTATGATAGGGTATGTATAACATAAAACAAACCACATGGTAACCAAGGATCACTTCTGTCTTAAGTCTTTAATGTTATCTATGTTTCTGTACATGATGTGTGTCTAAGCTATTTATACATAGCACTTTTGTTTTGTTACAGATATTAAGATCTTATTTCAGGGCATTTTCTTCTTTAAGTTAAATGATTGTAGTACTATATGTCTTATCATGAGCAAATCATCTTTTGTCTTGATAGCATCTTATCCCATTTCATCTGAGTTGTCTAGTTGAATAAGTTATAATATTGTATTTAGTGAATATAAATAAGACTACTTTTTATGAAAAGTAAATTTTGTGACCTACTGGCTGACACATGGTATAATTGTATATTTATTGTGTTATACTATTTATATATCATGTTACAGATGAACCTATGGTTTAGTACAGAAGACAGTAATGGTGTAACTGTACCTAGACTTACCATGTTGAAAGCTTCATTATTTGATATGTTTGCTGACCATAATAGAACTCCACCAGTTGTTGAATACATCGGAATGGTAAGTTTCTATGTTCATATTCAAGTATTACTCTACCATTGATTTTCCGTCTTGGCATAATATGTTGCTTTGTTCAAATTTATCTCGATTTTTATTTTTATCATACCTAATGTTCTAATATTAAACTTGACACTTTAATACAATTTTAAAATTCAATTGAAGACAGATTATTGACCACATCTGATATTATGTGACTGTTAGGTCATAGCTGAACTATTTTGTTAATAATTCTTGGATAAAGTACCATGTAAAATTGTCAACATTTTTTGTAATACAGTTAAATCTGTGTTAGCGGCCACCTCCGAATAAAGGCCACCCTGTGAATAAAGGTCATTCTTTAAAAAAAACATCATTGAGTATAAAGTGCGAATTTACCTCTGAATAAAGACCACATGTCAATAAAGGCCACATTTTGTGTAGCCCAAGGGTGGCCTTTGTTCACAGGTTTGACTGTATATTGAATATATTTGTATGACACTTGTCTTCGGCTTTCTAATGTCAGCATGTATATTTCAGCTGATGTATTTTAGTGCTGCACCAAATGCCCAGGAAGGATTTATGAGAGCATTAAGTGTTGCCTCTGGTAACCATATGCCTAGAATCATGAAACCAATCTCTAAAGTAGAATCTGTTGTTACAAGGTATATAATCATTTGACACTTTGTTATCATTTTACTATAACTTTTCTTTATACTTTATCATAATATATTTTGATGATGTGATTGCGTATTTTGTTTTTTTAAGAATCTCTGTGTATGTAAATATAGGTCCAATTGTAAGAGTTGCAGTAAACATCATATGTAGTTCCTTCTGTCTTTCTTTGCTTGTATCATTTTACTGAATTATTGCATGAAAAGTGCATTTATATGTATGCAGGTATTCTAGTTTTGATTATAATAATTGCATGAATATTGCCTTACAATTGTTATCTTGCATTTCCAGCCCTGACATTCCAGATGACCCTGATGATGTGACCCCACCCCCTCCCCCACCCCCAGAGGATATACCTGATGATGCTATTGATGCTGTTGTACCCCTGGATGCTCTGTATAGAGTTTTACATCATGGTGAGAGCGCTAAAGGAGATAGTCATAGATTCTCTGTTACTGCAGATCCTGAAGATTCTACATCCAGAGTAAGTTTAAAGTCTTCTGTGTGACATCTTCTTTTGATTCTCTTCAAAATCACAATATTCAGATCATTTGTTCAATAAAGAACTTGTTAGTTAATGTTAGTAATGCAAGAACATGGCTTTGGTCAAACAAGTGCAGTGATAAAATTGGTATGAAATAAAAAAGCAAAATAAAATGTGTAAAAAGAATACAAACATACCAATCAAATCATCATAAGTTGCACATTAGTTAACTAATAGAAGTTCCAGTATCATTTACGTTTTGAATGGAGTGGATTCTGCTATGTAAAGTGAGTGACTGATAAGTATTATAAACAGTTACAAAGTAATAATTGAAAAGGAATATATTATACTTCATTTTTTCTCTGACCAAAACAATGCCGGGATGCAAATTAACATGCTTTCTTTGCATTTTTAGGAAAAATTGGCGAGCGTATACCAGGAGTTAGGAGACGACAGTTTAACACCTGTACCTCTGAAAGTGCTTGTTGAACATCCATTGATTCAAGATATTGTACAAGCCTGCAAAACATTCAAAGCTCTTGTAAGTTTTATTTGATGTTTGATGTCGGAAACAATTTATTTACAAATTGTAATTCATTCTGATGTTTACTAAAGTCAAACATTTTAACTCTTGGTTTTGTCTGTATAATTACTTACAACACTTAATTTTCCAACTATATGAATCCAAAAGGTTTTGATATAATTTACTATTTTAATTACACTGTCTTGATTTTGTACAGAAATTCGAATAAAATTAGTCATGAAATTAATAGATAGCTAGCTGTCATAGATAATCAACAGAAATAAGATAAAAGCATTTAGATGGGTTTATTTTATTTATTCTATGAGGTGTAATGATCGGCCTCCGTAATTGAGTGGTTAAGGTTGCTGGCTTTAAATCACCGTAACCTCTCACTAAAAGAGGGTTGTGGGTTCAAGCCCAGCTACCTACCATGTCTCTTTATGTTAGAAAGTAGGTAGTTGCTTCTGGTTCTTCCCAGGAATGATGGTTAGGTGAACTGTCCACCTCATATGACTCTGACTATTGAAAAGGGGCATAAAACCTGATGAAACAAACAAACATGACATGTAAAATTGCACAAAATTGTGTAAACCTGACTGCTTTACTTATAACAGTGTCACACACAGAATTTGTGATGTTCTTATTCTCTCTTTGCTAAAACTGGATGCATTTTCTTATTTTAGGATTTGAAAACTATACTGTCTTCCTCCGATAATGCAGATCTTACAAGTACCAAGACTGGAGAATAGATAGTAAACATCAGACATCTACCACTGTGTGCAATCTTGTGCATAATAAACATCTTCTATGTTAAAACTGTGGCTGGAATTCATTGTACAAGTGTTGTTTAGATTTTTTAATAGACTTTACTCTTTCTTTGTTCAATATTACTGAAGGACATTGTATAAATGTATACATATACTTATCAAGTACTAAATTTCATATTTAAGGCACATAATGAGTGTAACTGTGTATTTTTTTTATCAATTTAAACAAGAAAGCTTAAGCATTTACAGTTTGATAAAATAATCTGTGATATTGTATAGATTTTATGTTTTTCCCAAATACAATATTTAAATAAAAAAAATTTTTTGTTATGTTTGCCCAATCTATTGATTTTTTAACAAGAGGGCCAAGATGGCCCTATATCGCTCACATGACAATCACTGTTCACTCATTAAAACATTGTTTTGAACCGGTGACCTAGTTTTTGACACCAGACGACCTATGTTCGAATTTGTCTTACATATCATTAAGACAAACAGTCTGACTTGGTTTGGTGAAGATACGATCAAAATTTGACATCTACAGTGTAAATAAGGTTTTCCTAAGATTTAACCTTGTGACCTGGTTTTTGACCCTAGGTGACCCATATTTGAACTTGTCCTTGATATCATTAAGACAAACAATCTGACAAGGTTTGGCCAAGATCCATGACATTTAGAGCTTTTACAAGATTTTTACCTAAGATTTGACCTTGTGACCGACCCAGTTTTTTAACCCGGCTGACCCATGTTCATCCTTGACCCACATATCATTGAGGCAAACATTTTGACAAGGTTTGGTGAAGATCCAATTAAAACTGTGACATCTACAGTGTTTACAAAGTTTTCCTAAGATTTGACCTGGTGACCTAGTTATTGACCCCAGATGACCCATATTTATACTTGACCGTTATATCATTAAAACAAAGGATTTGACAAAGTTTGGTGAAGATCCAATAATAACTGTGAAATCTACAGTGTTAACATGGTTTTTCATAAGATTTGACCTAGCGACCTAGTTTTTGACCCAAGATGACCCATGTTCGAACTCGTCCAAGATATTATGAAGACAAACATTCTGACAAGGTTTCATGATCATCCAATCAAAACAGTGACTTCTAGAGTGTTCACAAGGTTTTCCAGCAATTTGCCCTAGTGACCTAATTTTACTGCAGAAATGACCCATTATCAAACTTGACCTACATATTATTAAAATAAACATTCTGACAAAGTTTCATGAAGATAAAGTCAAAACAGTGTTTTCTAAAGTGTTCACAAGGTTTTCCCTTATTTGGCCCTGGTGACCTAGTTTTTGACCCCAAATGGCCCAATATCGAACTCGTCCGAGATTTTGTTGATATTAACGTTCTGACCCAGTTTTGCTAAAATTGAGCCAAAAATGTGGCCCCTAGTGTGGTCACAACAAAAAGTTTGACGACGCACGATGCCGGACGGAGAGTGATCCTAATAGCTCACTTTGTGACATGTGAGCTAAAAACTCAGTAGTTCCTGCATTTCTTTAAATAACAAATGAACACTAGTGATGACAAAATGATAAAACATACAATACAGTGAGATTCAAAATGTTTATTCAAGTAAGGCATGAACGTTATAATTAACAACATCAAAATACAAAATATTTGCAATTTGACTTACGAGTCAAGTTTCTTAAATCACAATAAAACATTTAATACATATAACAACATAAAATGTCACAAGTGGCTTTTAAGAATATAACATAGGAACATGTATACAATACATAAAACAATGTTGATTAATGTGTTCAGGTCAATATTCCGAAGTAATTTCGATTTTCTCAATGAAATTGAAATATTAATTAAATAACTTTCAATGTAGTATCTCTCAGAAAAAGCAATCAATTAAGGCCTACAAATAACTGGTAAGTTATAAAGAAACAAGACTGCCAATTTAAAGTGATTTTTGTTTAAGAATATCAATACATCATTAGGTCAATGGTAATTATGTATTATATTTTTGGGGTAAAAATTATATATCTAAAGAATATCAACTTAACATGAAATTAACAATAAATATGGACCCAACATCAGATGATAAATGAATACAATATGGCTGTTTATAGTTTATCTGAAAAATACAAATTCTCATTTAATTAAAAATATCATAAGAAAATATTGTAACAGATTTATTTGCGTATAGATTTCTTGAAAAGAATCTTGTCCAAGAATGATAATTGATTGGAGCTAGTTTACACTTTCTGACACCAGGTCACAATAAATTATAGATTTTAACATATTAAGGCTGAATTTTATTCCTATATGATGACAAACGTACGAAATAACAAACCCTTTTTACAGGCTTATTTAGCTTACATATATATCATTGCACTGTATACAGAGCACATTTCTCGAAATCACAAAAGTTTTTATCATACATCAATTTCATCAACAGTACCATCCTTCTATAAAATATATATTTACAAAATAAATAAATATATCTGCAAACACTGAACATTTAACATGACACACAACAGATTTATTTCATTAAACAAAATATTAATTACAATACATTAAATAGATATTTATTCAATTTATGTCAATAATAGTCTATCTTCGCAAATAGTTGCATGTTCTCAATTCATTTTATTTTTAAACATGAGCCATGTTGACATGGCCATCCCCGCCGAATGTGTAACAGGACTTGAAAGAATTATGGTTCTTGATCAATGCATAACTCCTAGTTTCCATCTATAAACACTTCAAATTTCAAGTCAATCCTGTGTATAAATAGTTTTGCAGTTACTCTCTGGACAAAAAGAAGAAAAAAATATATTAAGGAAATTTAGTTAATGTATAGTGAGAAATTTCTAAAATGGAACCAGACAGAGATATTGTTTATTATCACTACACTTCTCCTAGATGTCATCTGCTTACATTTTAAGTTTCAAGTCAAGAACTTGTATGAATTTGGAGTTATGTTGTGGACAAAAAAAATATTTTGAAATTAAATAAAGGGAGATAATTACAAAACTGGACTATATAGCGTAATAGTTCTTGATCACTGCACTTGTCCTAGTTGCCACCTATTCACATTTCAAGTTTCATCTCAATCCCATGTATACTTTTGGAGTTTTGCTTAGGACAAAAATCTTTTTTTAAATTAAAGGGAGATAATTACAAAACTGGACTATATAGAGTTATAGTTCTTGGTCAATGCACTTGTCCTAGTTGCCACCTATTCAAATTTTAAGTTTCAAGTCAATACCTTAAAATATTTTCAAGTTATGCTGCGAACAAAAATTTGGGACAGATGGCAGACAGACAGCTACTATTACTATATCCCCACCGCCTTTTCGGCGAGGGATAAAAAAGTTACGGTACTTGGGTTGAAATTTTCTATTAAGGATAAAAATTTGACATTTTTTTATTACATTGTACTTAGATGAATATTGTTTTCATCAATTTTTTACACTAATATTAAATATTATTTTAATGACCAATATTTATACAGACCATTTTATTTATATTGTCATTATCAATAATTCATTGTCTAATATAAATTAAGAAAACTTCATCCAGTATAGTAATGTTTTGATAAGTTCTATATCAACTAAGCAACTAATTTTGAGATTCGAGAATAAAATTTGGACAAATTAAAATATCAAGAAAATAATGAACACATAAATATAATTATATATATGCTAAGTGACAAACAATATTGTACCCAATAAAACAACAAACCTATCAAGCAATACCTAAATGCTGAAAGCGTAAAGTTCATACCAACTTCAACCATTCCTTATTTCAAATTACATCACTCATAAGGCTAAAAATTAAAGTAATGTTTATGATTTATTTGACCAACAAAAAATATTGTACGTAATTTGCAAATCTTTTTCTAAATGTACCTTTTTTTCTTTGGCTCTAAAATCTAAATAGTTTCATTCTCTTTGCTGACAGAAACGTCAGGGTAGGGGCTAGAATACAGCACTGGTTGGGTACCAGTATCAGGTCTCATATAACACCAGTCGGGTACCAGCGTCAAGTATTATATAACACTGGTCGGGTACCAGTATCAGGCCTTATACAACACTGGTCCGAAACCAGTATTAGGCATTATACAACACTGGTCGGGTATCAGTATCAGGTCTTATATAACACTGGTCGGAAACCAGTATTATAGGCATTATACAACACTGGTTGGGTACCAGCATCAGGTCTTATATAACACTAGTTGGGTACCAGTATCAGGCCTTATACAACACTGGTCGGAAACCAGTATTAGGCATTATACAACACTGGTTGGGTACCAGTATCAGGCCTTATACAACACTGGTCGGAAACCAGTATTAGGCATTATACAACACTGGTCGGGTACCAGTATCAGGCCTTATATAACACTGGTCGGAAACCAGTTTTAGGCATTATACAACACTGGTCGGGTACCAGTATCAGGCCTTATACAACACTGGTCGGAAACCAGTATTAGGCATCATACAACACTGGTCGGGTACCAGCATCAGGTCTTATGTAACATCTACAGTCAAACCAGTGAACAAAGGCCACAAAAAGGACAGAAAATCAGGTTCAACTGTAATTACAGTTATTGATTTATAAATCAGAATTTTTCTGGAATGGTTTGAAGTTAAGATACTACAAGATGTTCCATGGTGAAGGGAACTTTATATCATATAATCATGTATACATTATACATGACAAGCCTGTAAACTTTCATCGTTAATGTATATTCACACATTGGACCCTAGACCAAATACATCAGCTACAAAAAAATCACCATAAAAATCTATTTTGTTCAGAAAGTTATAAAGGCAAAACAAGTAAATTCAAAACTTATTGCATCATTTTCACGACTTTCCCTCACACAAAGAAATAATCATTATGTGTGATTCTCATCAAGTCTCGTAACATTCGGTTTTTGCTGAATGACTTCGGGACTAATGTCTATCACAGATGAATTTGGAAATCCATAATTCATAATATCTGAATTGTTCTTCATAGTTGGCGATACATTTCCAGAAGAAACGTTATCCGAATGTGAAAACGGTGAATTTGTGTCAGACACATAGTTACTGTTTTTAGAACTTGGCGAAGGCGGGAAATTATCTCCCTTTCCATAAGTCTGAGCAACATCCGCACTGGGTGTGACATCATCACTTTGGTAACTAGCATCACTCTCGACTCCATGATAAATGTCTTTCATGAGCGTATCATGTTCCTCGTCCGGTTTCGACTCAGCCTCGTACCCGCTGTCGCCATTGTACTCACTTACTAGGTGAAGTGGTGGCGGGGGTGAAGGTGACTCTGACTCATTGTCTGCATCATTGTCATCATCATCATCATCATGCTAAGCAAAATAAGTTCAAAACACTTAAACTATTGAACATATATATTTGTTACTCAGAATTTACATATACACATGAATCACATGGTTAAATGTTGCATATTATCGGACAATATTTGTACATGTTGTATTCTGAGTTAATAGATAATAGAATTGTAACAAGAAGTGTATGTGAAGCAAGGCCAACTGGATAGTAAAACCTTGACCTACTGACCTCAAAATCAATATCCGAGGAGCTAAGGCCAAATAGTTCTCTAGTTATTGCTGGGAAAGGTTCGGTTATAAATGGACAGACCGACGGACCATCTGACAATTTCAAAGCAACACATCCCCTTTGCTACGAAAGGTGGCATAACAAATATCACATTCTTATTTGACTGTTGATTGTTAATGGTTAAAACATCAATGGTGTGAATATTATAGAACTAAATTTAAGGGAAAAAAGAAAACCTGCCACTTAAAACTAACATACTAGTAAGAATAAGAATACAGAAGGAAATGAATCAACAAAAGTAGAAAATAAAAGATATCCGGCATTTAAAACGTAAGACAAATCTAAGTAGAAAGTACTAAACTACATACACAAGACAAGGGTGCAGTTTCCATAGTAACAGGGAGTAATGGACCATTTCCATTATTGACAAAATCTTCAACATCCAATTCATCTAAAAAAAATATTTTAGTAAAGTTTAAAAACAGGCACATGTTAGTATCTATAAACAAGTATCTCCAATCTTAATGAAAAATATGCGATGCTGAAATACAGGGACATGATTTGGATATGTATCTTACACAGAACAGAACAAATATTTTATTATGACATAAACATAACAGTTAATCCTAATAACATATACAGTGCAACCTCTCCAGAGTGGCCTTCTCATGACCAACAACCTCCAATGAACAACATCATGATTTTTTTCCCACTACACAAATTAACTATTAATTTAATATCTCTAGAGCAACAACCTCTCAACGACAACAACATAATATTGCTACTCCTAAAGGGTGTTGCTTTGGAGGGGTTGCACTGTATGTATGTTCAATAGATTACTCAGTCAATATGTCAAGTAGTGAGAATGTTGTAATATATAAAAGTATCATAGATACATTTATACATAGATAATTAAAGTACCTAATATATTATATAATTAGGGCTGCGGATCGTTGGGTAAGTGGGCGATCCAATCCAATCCATAATTCAACACTTGCGATCCACAAATCGAATCACAAATCTTTTGTTATCAGTAACCCATCTAAAACTTCAACATTGTAAACCTGATGACAGCTAAACTTAATTTTCTTTTATGAATAATGAAGTAAATCTATATAAATTGTTCCATGGCTTAAACTTATATATACTCCCTTCCAATTTTCTGGTTTAAGCCTATGACCCATTATTTAAAGATCCGATTGGACCTCTTGGCAAACAAAGTAGTCCATTATGAAACAATATATATTCAGAGAAAAGAAAATTTTAAGAACAAAGGCTACACTTTGTTAAAAAACAAGATCGTGAACCATGAATCTCAGTAATGACGATTAATCATACACGATTTTTCAATTTGATTCGTGATTACCCGAGTACTCTGATACTCGCCACAGCCCTATATATAATCCTAGTGTAAAAGCCTAAATACATATAAAGTATATTTACAACAATGACAAATATCAGGTAAATACTTGAACTTGTTATCAAATGAGTGAATTAGCGTCTACCCATATAAATAGGTTTAATACTTATTTTCTTGTTCATTAATATGACACGATAAATCCAAATAGATTTGTCTCAATAAATTATTACAAAACAGGATTTTTCATATAATGCCATAGTGGATTAGTATGGTGTAGGGATGGTGAATAATGGTGAATTTAGACCTAAAATGGCTCATAAACCAAAATTCATATGAATAAATATGTTTTGGTCTGTATGACCTAAACACAGTAATATACCACATCACAACAACATACTAGCCCCCGTTGACTGTATGTATCAGCCGCACTAGATACCTTTGTGACCATTTATACGTTCCATCAGTTCTAACACTTCAGATATAGACGATGCTGGTCTATTTTTTTTTCTGTTGTAAAATCTGTGATCAGGATACGTCGGTACATCATCATCAGATTGTGGCTGTCATATAAGAAACATAATAATCATTTCAAGCTTATATGCAGCACATGTATAACTATATTATGAGAAAATGGAGTTGATTTGTCACAATGCAATGTCCATAAGAAATTAAACATCAAATTTAGAAAATAACATTATTTTTTCACCTCAAAAAATGGCTGCGAACCAAACTTGACTATAAAATTGCTGCTCAAAATAGGATACACATAGAAAATATAAAATCCAGTATAGTCACTAAATATCAGAAAATGTTGATACAAAATAATAATTATTACATATATGAAGATAATTTTGTATGTACGATACATGTATTAATTATATTTTTAAATTATTACTCCTAAATTTACTTAACATGCATTTTTTAAAACAATGATGGAAATAGCTTTTTTGCTAAATGCCATTTTTTTATAGAACATGGAGAAGAAAGCAAATTGGTCGAAGTCAGTACGTGTTGAACATTACCTTAACAGGAGAAAAGTGCATGATAAAGATTATTCTACTCACCACACTTTCGTATGTACAAGAAGATTCACTTGGTGGTGGTTTGAAAGTTGACATACCTTCACTCATGTTTGATTTGGCTATAATGTATACAGAAAGATTTTTCAACATTAATTAATATTACATTCTACGATGATAACTGTAGCAGAGTAATACAACCGACTATATTCAAATGCCTAACATTCATTATCATACATGCAAATGATTGGGCAATTAATTAGGCTTAAATTAAAATTAAGTTTGTTTGCCCTTTACCGACCGACCCGAAGAAATCACGCCGACTCAAAAGATCTTATTGCAAAATCTGGGAGAACTTTATTTTTATACTTCGGAAAATATACATGTACTCAGTGCTTTCGATAAACATTTAAAGTAGGTATCATTTGAAGTAATGAAGGAAAACAATCATGTGTGTTAAGGCACTGAGTACATGTTTATGGTTGATTAAAGCACACAATAAATGGTTGTATGGTAGCAGAATGCATAAAACGAATATAGAATGCTTCTAGATGGAAGTGTAATTTCATGCTAGGTAAAGGTCAAATTCAGAAATAAAATAAAATATTTTCCCTACCTACCGACCCTCTTCTAAAGTTCAGGGTCGGTAAAGGGCAAACAAACATATTTTTAATTTAGGCCTTATGCTGGGTAAAAAGAGCAGCAATATACCAGTAATTAAATTTCAAGATTTAATTTTGTTTTAAGGTGCGTCGACAACTATATATAGTCATGTAGCACGCATTCAAATAAAAGGAAAGAAATAAGTATATAGAGTGCAAAAAGGATGATATATTAACTAGATTTCAAACCACTATTCAACATGATTGTAAGTGTATACTGGTACTACATAACACAAAATTTCTTGAAATCAAAGTTATTCCAATTATTTATTCATACATATTTAACATTTCTTTCTTTACAAAGTCAGACCTACTTATGATAATAAGATATAAGAGGTAATCAACCTGGAATCTCTACAAAATACATTCTTGAATTAAACAGCATTTACTCAACTAGATTTTAACAAACCGGTATTTTATTAAGAAAATTATACAACTTCATGTCAAATATAAAACCAGACCATGAGATATTTCTTGAGTTATTACTTGAAAACCAAAGTTTGAACGGATGGACAGAAGGACAGGGGAAACACTTCCGCCATTTCAAAAAAAAAAAAAAAAAATTCACTGAAGATCCTTATAAAATCTCATACTCTTACACTGTTAGTAAGTAATACAAATTAGACAGATATCAGGGCTAGCCGTAATTTCAAACTTACGTCCTAAAGTAGCTGACACCATACTGAACTCATCCAGACGAGCCAAGTAGTTCTGATTCTTGTGGTTTTCAGTGATTGGATCTTGAGGTTCTTCAAGGGGTTCTTTAAGTTCAATGTCTTCTTTCTCTTTCTTCTCAATCCTTTGTTCTTTTCTTTTCATTCTTATCAAAACAATAGCTATCAGTATAGCAACAATTAACAAGAATGCTACTACTGCTATAGCAATAACTGAAAACAGAAAATATCAATGTGTGAATTGAAGTGTTTGCGAAACACGAATGCCCCCTTGTGACCTTTACCTACTGACCTCAAAATCAATAGTGGGTCATCTACATGTAATGACCAACCTCCAATCCAAATCTGAAGAGCTTGGGCCAAATCATTCTCTAGTTATTGGTCGGACAAGGTTTGGTTATGGATGGACAGACCGACATGTGCACAGTAAAGGGGGTTTATTACTTTGCACATGTCGGTATTATAATATGGGTAATCAATAGGTGTTCTTATTAAGATGAATCTAATATGTTTCTCATAGGGTACATGGCAGATGTAACATTCACCGCTCAGGGTGGCAGCCATGGTCCAGTCGGAAGTGTTCTGGGCTTGTCACCGGCTATCCCATTTTAAATCCCTGTCACAGCAGGGCATACCCTTCCATGAAAATTTAATAAAAATGTTGAATTTACTCCATATGTGGCGAAGTTACATTTCCATACAGAAGCAAGGGTAAGTTAGTCCTGGTTAGAATATCGTACAGGAAAGCTGGTTAGGTGAATCAACCGCCAAGTATGTCAGAAATTTTGTTGGATAATGGTGTAAATTGAAGAAAAATAGTTTTATAATTTCTGCCTATTACACATGTATAAGAATTGGAGAGATTCACAATAACAATACGCTTGCTTATTAATAAAATATTTACAAATAATTTCATCTTCAAGTTTCTCTCTTGATTCAAATGTAATCTCTTTTTCGTAAGTCCTGGAAGAACTAGGGGTGGTTATCTGTGTAACAACAACTGTTGTATTGCTGGGTAATTCTGGTACGGGACCAAAATATTCTGTCTCTGCTGGGCCAGGATTCCATGGTGGTAGCGTTAACTAAAATGACATTAAATCAAACAACATTTAAAATGTACTTTGTTGAAATCAAAATTGATAACAAACAAGAGGGCCATGATGGCCCTATAAATGCTCACCAGGAGAAAAGGTCATTTGGAGATGAACATTGTTGAAGTTTTCTATACGAGTCCAAGTAAGATCAAGTGACCCATCTGGGCCGTTTTTTATCCCATGGCCATTATATGAACAGATTTAAAAGAGGTCCATTAGACAAAGCTAGATACCAAATATCTTAGCTCTAGGCCTTGTGGTTTCGGAGAAGAAGATTTTTCAAATTTTCCTATATAAAATAGAATAAACCCCAGGGCAGGGCCAATTTTGACCCCGGGGCCATAATTTGAACAAACTTGGTAGAGGTCCACTAGACAATGCCACATACAAAATATCTAAGCTCTAGGCCTTGTGGTTTCGGAGAAGAAGATTTTTTTAATTTTCCTATATAAGTCTATATAAATCAAGTGACCCCCGGGGCGGGGCCAATTTTGACCCTAGGGCAATAATTTGAACAAACCTGTTAGAGGTCCACTAGACAATGCTACATACCAAATATCTTAGCTCTAGGCCTTGTGGTTTTGGAGAAGAAGATTTTTCAAATTTTCCTATATAAAATAGAATAAACCCCAGGGCAGGGCCAATTTTAACCCCGGGGCCATAATTTGAACAAACTTGGTAGAGGTCCACTAGACAATGCCACATACAACATATCTAAGCTCTAGGCATTGTGGTTTCGGAGAAGAAGATTTTTTAAATTTTCCTATATAAGTCTATATAAATCAAGTGACCCCTGCAGCGGAGCCAATTTTGACCCTAGGGCAATAATTTGAACAAACTTGGTAGAGGTCCACTAGACAATGCTACATACCAAATATCTTAGCTCTAGGCCTTGTGGTTTTGGAGAAGAAGATTTTTCAAATTTTCCTATATAAAATAGAATAAACCCCAGGGCAGGGCCAATTTTAACCCCGGGGCTATAATTTGAACAAACTTGGTAGAGGTCCACTAGACAATGCCACATACAAAATATCTAAGCTCTAGGCATTGTGGTTTCGGAGAAGAAGATTTTTTAAATTTTCCTATATAAGTCTATATAAATCAAGTGACCCCCGCGGCGGGGGCCAATTTTGACCCTAGGGCAATAATTTGAACAAACTTGGTAGAGGTCCACTAGAAAATGCTACATACCAAATATCTTAGCTCTAGGCCTTGTGGTTTTGGAGAAGAAGATTTTTCAAATTTTCCTATATAAAATAGAATAAACCCCAGGGCAGGGCCAATTTTAACCCCGGGGCCATAATTTGAACAAACTTGGTAGAGGTCCACTAGACAATGCCACATACAACATATCTAAGCTCTAGGCATTGTGGTTTCGGAGAAGAAGATTTTTTAAATTTTCCTATATAAGTCTATATAAATCAAGTGACCCCCACGGCGGGGCCAATTTTGACCCTAGGGCAATAATTTGAACAAACTTGGTAGAGGTCCACTAGACTATGCTACACACCAAATATCAAAGCTCTAGGCATTGTAGTTTTTGACAAGAAGATTTTTTAAATTTCCTATATAAGTCTATGTAAAATCAAGTTACCCCCGGGGCGGAGCCAATTTTGACCCCAGGGGAATAATTTGAACAAACTTTGTAGAGTTCCATTAGTCAATAATACATACCAAATATCTCAGCTCTAGGCCCTGTGGTTTCAGACAAGAAGATTTTTTAAGTTTTTTCTATTTGTTGCCATAGCAACCAGAGTTTTTAATGAAATTTAATTTTTTGAACAACTTTGAAAGGGGACCACCCAAGGATCATTTCAGCAAAGTTTGGTTGCAATCGGAATAGCGGTGTAGGAGGAGATGTTGTTTTAAGTAAATATTGACGCCGCTTCACGACGAACGACGCACGATGGACGCAGGGCGATCACAAAAGCTCACCCTGAGCACATTCGTGCTCTGGTGAGCTAAAAAGTCAAACAGTAATTAATTCAGGAACTGTTTTTTGGTATACCGGTACTTTCATTTTCTTCAAATTAGGAATTACATATTATTAAGATTTTTTTCCTGTTATACCAGTGTGGTATCATTTACAAAATTTATTAAACATGTCAACAAATGTTTGAATATCTATCCAGCTTTGGAAGAAAAGCTTAGGAAGAAAGAAATAATTGAAAACTTAAGAAAAACTGAAAATTAATATATTTTCACAAGAATTAAAATTCTAAAATCAGAATAGAAATGAAAATTATGCGTGATCACTAGTATGGTGTTCATAATACCAATGGATCTATTTTACCTTTGTATGATCAACTGGGGGCTGAGTAGATGCTGGTGTTGTTGTTTTAGGTGGTAACAAGGCTGCTTCACGAGTTTTACATCCAACTATTTCAGGTCCAAACACTTTAGCATGGCCAGTTGAATTCTTGTTGTCACGGAGATCTTTCAAGGGTCGTAATGAAAAAGGTAACTCACCAACTGGGTAGAATGTCACCTCTATGAAAATCAAAGGACATTAATTCTAAATTAAACATCAAATTCTTTATTAATCCTAAATGGCTTTAAATATTTAGTAATGTTAGAATGATGGTATCGTTGGCAACATTATAATTGTCACATACAAGTCAAGTCAAATATTTTATAAGCTTTTAACTTTTAGATTTTGTCACCAAATAAATTATCTACATTGGCGGTACAATAATCTTATAGAATGAAAATAAATGTACAATTAAACGCACATAGAAAATTTCATGTTTTACCTAATGTTTTACACAACCTTTGAACTTAACTCCAAAATTTTTTTTTTTTTTTTTGAGCTGTGAGGTCACTAGTAGAAAATGACCGAGTTTGATGTTTGTGGCACAGTGATTAAGCCTCTTCATGTTTGTTCTACAAGCATACAGATTAGTGCATGTCCAAGAGCGTTTTGAGAGAAATTCAATGATACCAAACACCCTTTTTTTGTCAAAAATGAAGTTAAACACTTCTAGAATTAAAGTGACAAAACTATATTTAAATAAACCCAATAATGAATAAATCAAATCATACAATGAATTAGAGCTTTGTCACGGAAGTGATTAATACCCCCATTCCCACTTTGACACTAAGAATGCAATAGTACACTATATGGCTAAGTTCAAGGGCACATAACTCTGGAATGAGTGGATCGCTAGGCATGAAAATTATGTATTGCACATCTACACTTTATGGTGATAATAAAGTAGTTTGCTCCACAAACTTGTGTTACTGTATGTGGATGGACGGATCGACATACAGAGTGACTCCAATATACCCCCTCTCAAACTTTGTTTGCAGGGGTATAACAAAATAAGAAAATACAACTACATACCTGACATACAACCAGTGAAATTCTCATAGTGAATATAATCTGCTGTATCTTTAATGTCAGCAAACTGTGAGTCCAGTATACCACCTATCATTATAGTATCCAGTTCATCTAGTGAATTATCAGGAACTTGAACTCTTCCAACACCTTCATCATCAATCTAAAAATAAGAAGACATTATACTTTAAGATAAACAGATCATAGTATCATATCATATAAGAAATATGCTATGGAAAAAAATCTTAGTTTTTCAATGTTGAATATAAAAAGAGATTTTCTAAACATTTTAGTTCTTTTATTTGTTAAATGTGGGAAATAGGCTACATCTGTACCATAACAAATCTAAGTACAAAATTAATACACATCATATTCATTAAGCAAAAATAAAATAAATACAGAATAAATAAAAAAATTCAGGAACTTTATAAAAATTCAAAACCAAAGCCCCGAGAGTTTATCCCGCTATTCTACAAAAATCTGCCATAGAGAAATACCCAGCAGACCACATTATAGAATTTATTAACGAAATCAGGAAAGATATGACTAAAATAGTTTAAAGTGAAATACAAAAGTGTGTACACAACAAACAAAGTCATGCAGTATTATAAACAGACAACCCAAAAACATGTTTCACACCACAAAAGCACACCAGAAAAGCATGTTTCACACCACAAAAGCACACCAGAAAAGCATGTTTCACATCACAAAAGCATGTTTCACACAACAAATGCATGTACATGTTACAATGAGAACATATTGCAAGCAACATAAAAGCTGTTTTTGTTTTCAGTGGGGGTTTAGGTCAAACAACAGCTAAGGTCACTTTTTCAAGCTTTGATAGTGGAGGTAAACCCTAGGTGTACACCTGGGTAAGGACCATCAACCTAGCTTAAGCAAGCAGTACAACTTCCTTACATGTGGTCCAAGGTGGGATTTAAGCCTACAGTGGTGAGTGATTACTAGTCAGAGACCACAACCACCGAACCATGGAAGTCCCCAATAGCAATATATATGTAACCACATGACCATGGAAGTCCCCAATAGCAATATATCTGTAACCACATGACCATGGAAGTCCCCAATAGCAATATATCTGTAACCACATGACCATGGAAGTCCCCAATAGCAATATATCTGTAACCACATGACCATGGAAGTCCCCAATAGCAATATATCTGTAACCACATGACCATGGAAGTCCCCAATAGCAATATATCTGTAACCACATGACCATGGAAGTCCCCAATAGCAATATATCTGTAACCACATGACCATGGAAGTCCCCAATAGCAATATATCTGTAACCACATGACCATGGAAGTCCCCAATAGCAATGTATCTGTAACCACATGACCATGGAAGTCCCCAATAGCAATATATCTCTAACCACATGACCATGGAAGTCCCCAATAGCAATATATCTGTAACCATATGACCATGGAAGTCCCCAATAGCAATATATCTAATACTTAGTAAGCAGGAAAAATCACTTAAACTACAGATGCTATGAGAGGAAAAACAATACAGCAGTAGAAAAAGATGAAAATTCAGTAGGCAGAAATCAGTACTTAACACAGTTTATAAATGCCACAATAATATCTTGCCCTATGACCTTCAATCATGATACCAAAATATTTCTTATTATGACTAAGATTTATTAAATGCTACATATTCTTTCAAATCTATCAAATTTAGAAGCAATTATTATTATATTGAAATCAATCCAGATTTTGAATTTAGTAAGTCACATTTTATTAGATAACTGTACTTAATGTATAGCTAAGAGAATAACGTCATACTTTTATATAGATACATAGATTCAGAAAAAATAGCACATAAATCAACATTACATATAGATTCTTAACACAACAAACAATACATGAAGCAAACAGTACAATATATCACAACAAAACAGCAACATTACACAGACAAAGTCTAGACTGTTGAAGCTTTATGTACATATTAAAAGAAAGCTAAACAATGTCTAAATACATCCAAATTTAAAGAATTGCATTATAACAACACAAATAACATGGTATTTAACATCAGAAAATGTCATAAATACAGAATATTCATGTATAAAAAAAATGTAGATAGAAACATAAATGTGTGCAACATGCAAATTAAAAGCAAAAGTTCATAGGAAAAGATTGATTACAGAGAAATAGACTTGTCTGAGTGAATGTAAGATTTACTTCGTTACTTTTGCAATGCTATTATTAAGCTAGATACCATTTAAAGCATTATTTGTCAATACGACAGACAAAGTGAGTGAGCTAGCAGGGTCCAAAGATTAAAAAACTGAGATTGGAGATCTCTTTCACAATGAAAGCATCTGATTGGCTGAGTCTACAGATCAGTCTTTGAACTGACCAATCAGAAGGCTCCATTTTCAAACTCAGTTCTATAAGCTATGTCCCATGAAGCAACAGTAAGACAGCTTGAAGTTGGACTACTTACACTGACTGTTTTGTTTCTAAATTTCGGATGATTCTCGTCTCTTACCTATGTCGATGGGATGTGCAATAATGAATTAGTTAAAAGCATATATTCTGGTATATGAAAATGTAAATTAACTAAGTCTAAGTAATGCATATGAATTACTAATGCTAAATAAGCACAAATCTAGTGATCTTTGTTGACAGATGTGGCTTTTATCAAAGTTTACATTGTTGGCATGCAATGAGTTGAATCTTTATGAATATGCCCCACTACTTTAGTTCTAATGTTCAACATTAAGATTTTTCACCAAGTTATCACCTTATCATCAAACATGATAATTACTTAGTCTAGTGAAGGTCAGCTTAAATTACTATACTTTAGCTTAACAAAACTTGAGTGACTTGAAACTCATTATTATCTATGACTGAACTGCTCTCTTATATATCAAGTTAATTAATAATTCTTTAAATATCTTATAAATGGAATGTAATAAGTCTTTTGAATACAATAAGAAAAGCAAAATGCATGAAGCAATCATGAGTAGTAAACTTTTGAGTCCTCAAACATCTTCAAGCAAAGAGAAATGTCAGGAATCTTCCATAAGATTTTACCTTTAAGCATATTGTATGCGTGTTATTTTAATGCATCAATTCATTCAAATTTTATCTTTAGCATAATGCATTAATTAAAATCATGCCACAATGCTGCAATTGAATGGTTGCCATTGCAATGCCATCTTTCAAGAAGCAGGCGCAATAGCTAAATAAGTCAACAGCGAACCTGATTTAATACTGCAGATAACTTGTTCATATAATTATCATTTTTGTAGCTTTTAATTATAAATAACATTAATTCATTGTCAAATTCTTTAAGTACAGATTTTCATTAAATTCATTAATGAGACGGGATTAGTTTTTTTGTCTAGTACTTAAGACCATTGTTGTCAATCAAAAAAATTTTTTTTTTACAGATTTAGATCAGATTATTCACTACATGCGCATGCCTAGATTTCTATGATAATTATATAAATACAAACTCATTCTACCATAACATACACTTTCAGATTCATATAATTATACATTCATAACAATATCACAACATTCATCCCAAACCATACATCCAACATTCAATCAAAAGGATGCAATTATCAACCTATAAATTTTTTCAAATATTCATGCAAACAGTAATTATAAAACATCCAATGCCACTATCACATGAGGGATAACCCCATATCAGAAAGTATGAATGACAAGGGCGGTAACTCTGTTCATAATCACAATACAGTTAGAATTTAAAGCTCACTTTTAGATATATCTATAACCCAATCTCCAGTATGTAGAATACAGGCAGGTCAGACATACAACACATTCCTGTATTTGTGTCATGTTTCTTTGAAATCACAGGAATCTTTTAAAGTTACAGCCAAAAACACACAGTTATTTACATCAACAAAGGTATGTTACTCATTGTGGAAAGGTAATTATGTGATTTCAGAAGATCCTATAAATACTATAAAATTGTAACTCTCCATGAGCAAAACATAAGATTTAATCATTTTGTACAATATTTGGAGATACCATCCATAAACAAGCAAATAATATCAAACTTCATTTGTCTCAAAAAGTAATCAGGCAAAAAAGCATTATGCTCATATTGAGTATTCAATGAGTTCACCAGCATTACCAAGGCCTTATTGCAAGAGTATTGTATCTTAGCATGTCACTATAAGTTGCAATATTCTTGCACTGACCTTAATATTATGCGCCATACTATACTTACAGTGAGTATCATTTCACTTCTGTTACGTCTGTACAACAATTGATGAGGTCTACCATCAGCAAACAATCCTTTCTTACCAACACCATCTATAATACAATCATTAATACACAATATAATATAATATAATCACTAATACACAATATAATACAATCATTAATACACAATATAATATAATCATTAACACTATAACACAATCATTAATACACAATATAATATAATCATTAACAATATAACACAATCATTAATACACAATATAATATAATCACTAATACACAATATAATACAATCATTGATACACAATATAATATAATCATTAACAATATAACACAATCATTAATACACAAAATAATATAATCACTAATACACAACATAATACAATCATTGATACACAATATAATATAATCATTAACAATATAACACAATCATTAATACACAATATAATATAATCACTAACACACAATATAATACAATCATTGATACACAATATAATATAATCATTAACAATATAACACAATCATTAATACACAATATAACACAATCATTAATACACAATATAAT
This sequence comes from Lutraria lutraria, assembly GCA_964023205.1. Classification (NCBI taxonomy): domain Eukaryota; kingdom Metazoa; phylum Mollusca; class Bivalvia; order Venerida; family Mactridae; genus Lutraria; species Lutraria lutraria. The sequence continues at coordinate 32,308,151 of OZ026838.1, forward strand.
ATAATCACTAACACACAATATAATACAATCATTGATACACAATATAATATAATCATTAACAATATAATACAATCATTAATACACAATATAATATAATCATTAACAATATAACACAATCATTAATACACAATATAACACAATCATTAATACACAATATAATATAATCACTAATACACAATATAATACAATCATTAATACACAATATAATATAATCATTAACAATATAACACAATCATTAATACACAATATAATATAATCATTAACAATATAACACAATCATTAATACACAATATAATATAATCACTAATACACAATATAATACAATCATTGATACACAATATAATATAATCATTAACAATATAACACAATCATTAATACACAATATAACACAATCATTAATACACAATATAATATAATCACTAACACACAATATAATACAATCATTGATACACAATATAATATAATCATTAACAATATAACACAATCATTAATACACAATATAACACAATCATTAATACACAATATAATATAATCACTAACACACAATATAATACAATCATTGATACACAATATAATATAATCATTAACAATATAATACAATCATTGATACACAATATAATATAATCATTAACAATATAACACAATCATTAATACACAATATAATATAATCACTAATACACAATATAACACAATCATTAATACACAATATAATATAATCACTAATACACAATATAACACAATCATTAATACACAATATAATATAATCATTAACAATATAACACAATCATTAATACACAATGTAATATAATCATTAATACACAATATAACACAATCATTAATACACAATGTAATATAATCACTAATACACAATATAATATTATCATTAATATATTATAATATATAATCATTAATACTTATAATGCAATCAGTAATACACAATATAATATAATAACTAGTACACAATATATCATTATTATAATTTTTAATACATAATATAATAAGATTATCAGCACATTACTTGCAGACATTAATTTTACAATAAATTCCAAAAGATATAAAAATACTGGCATTTTATTTTTCATTACCATCTGGTGCTTAAACTCAAATATTTGAATGTAAAATTCAGGTTTTCATCATAAACACCAGAACTTTTTACAACAGAAAGACCCATGGAAAGGCAATCACAAAATGTGGAGACCACAACGAGTATAGTATAAAAGGTATGATGAGTTCAAGCGTTCATACATAATCTAGTAGACCAGAGTCTATGTTATCAAATGAGAAATCCAGTACAGTACAACCTCTCTAGAGCGGCCCTCTCTTGAGCAAAACCTCTCAAGAACAACATAATTTTGCTACTCCCAAAGGGTGTTGCTATGGTGAGGTTGCACTGTAATACTTACGTATAGAGTAACCTTGATTTGTGTTCAGGTATATACCACGATGAGGGTCCAGGTATACAACAATAAAATCATGAGTCAAGTATCTGTAATGTACATTAAACATTTTATGGTATCATGTATATATATGTTATAAATTTTATAAGGTATCAGATAATTGTATTTACCAATGGTTGATTGTTTAGCATATAATACTCATTAGCATATAAGACTATGTTGCTATCTCCTACAAACAGGTTGTAACATTTTCTTGCCATACTATTTCACATGAAATTAATACTTTGTTCCACACAAATATGGTATTGATGTGGTAGGGAATATGAAAACACATTCAGACAAAGATTCTCTGTTTGATTTTCAAGGACTTATAGCAAGAAAATGAATAACTGCCACATTTTATAAACTTAAAAATCTATCACAGTGCAATGAAATTGAAACCAGTGCAGAAAATACTAACAGTGCAATGCTTATTTATATCTAACAAACATAATTTACGCAACAATAGCCTAATCTAAATATGAATTATGATGATGTTTAATTAAATTCTGATTAACAAAATGTAATGTATTCAAGTTTGTAGATGTACCAGAAAGTATTTAAAATGTTGGTTTATGGTAATCAATTAGATGCAGCATATTATTACAGAAGCTTATTGCTATTTCATGCTTGAGCTTTCTTGTCATGCTTTTAAGCCAAGTCTATGCCACATTTGTACAGCAGGATATAAGTACATATAATATCTATCAATTTACATAAATAACAAAAATTTAATGACAATTAAGTAGCATAAATCATGAAACGTCCAAAATTTTTAACTTAATTCTTAACCAAGTGTAAATGATTTAGCTATTGTAATACAAAAATGATATTGAAAAAATATAAGACATATTACACACTTAACTCTTAAACCTTAAGTATAACATTGTATCTTGATAATTTTATAAAATACTAACTATAGGGATAAGGAAATATATTTCAACCATCTAATACCTGATTTTCTATGGTATCAATAATAAGCTCCTATGAAAAATATACCATACCCTTAAAAACATACACATCAAATGATGGGTCCGGTACCTCGATGAATAAGGAAATTATCATGTAGTATATGTACTGGTTTATATTGGACAATATTGTTGTAAGATAACACATACAATAAATTATCTTCCATTGAATGTATTGATGGATGGATATATAGGATACCAGGGAGCACACATAGTTTGGCCAATCATTGAAAAAAAAATTGAGCTCAGAAATTTCAGTATAAGCTTACAATAAAGAGGTAAAATGATGCATTTTCATCTAAATAATTATATTGACATCAGTTCCTTAACATTATCTGTAAGCAATTGTTTTATCTTATGGATTTTGATATCACATCAACAGTCATGGTCATTTGGAAATCTGTCCAGTTTTAATGGTACAGGAATATCCAAGGTTAGACCTAGGTAGATCCACTGACCTTCATTCAGTAAGCCAGTTGGACAGCTTCATCTCTTTGAACTTTGAGTCCAAGTGAGATTTGAACTCATAGTTTTGAGGGTTTGTGACTTCTAGTAAGAGACCTTAATCGATTGACCATGGAGGCCCCTTTGTAAGGGAGTACATGGCAAGTTGGAGATCGAAATTTGAGTTTTACCAGATCTGAGGTCACTTCTATATGTAGTATAAAAACATAGCTTTCAAACATGCATGCTTCTTCTGGCTAGGGAAGTAATAAAACTATCAACCGCATGGGATGTAGAACTATGGGAGACTTAATTATATAAATCATGTACAAAAGGAATTATTCACACTATAAAACAATTGTGAAATCATTGAATTTCAAACTTATAATGAAATACAAAATAAATTAAAATATCTAGACAGACAGTAGGTTTGTGTAAAAATTGCTGTCTGTACCTTCCCTTTTCAAACATAGCATTTACCAGTACAGACACGTCCTGGGTTCATGATTAGATTTTACCAAAGCAATCATTTAAGTTCATCTTTCAAATTAAATGAACTTGTAAAAACAATGTTTAAAACAATCCTTTAATCATTTCACCTCCATCAATGATATCACAACATGATTTCTAGCCCTTGTTCTATAACATAATAATTATGTAGGTCTGCATGTGGAATAAAACATGGAACTACTTTTTTGTCAAGCCTCAAACCCTAGAAAAAATAGTTCCACATAATTTGGACAAGATCTGACAAAGACATAAATACAAAATCACGAATTCTTCAAAAAGTTCAGTTTTGTCACTTGCTTCCATTCAACACATTCTGTCTCAAAGCTATAATACTTGTAAGAGGGGTTGACAGTATTCAGAGATAGTTAGATAAAAGTAATCTGAAACCATATGAACACTAATCATCCAAATAAGCCTTTTAGAAAGTAAACATTTCAATCAACAATACCAATACAATATGACACTATATAAAACAGCCCAGGTATAAAAATTTACATACATGATTTCTTAATTCAAATCAGGTAAAAGCATTGTTATGAACAATCTGACCAAGCTACCTGGTCAGCTGAGAATATCACATACAAACTCGTATAGACATTATACACTTAGCAAATGGCCTTAGACAGCTATTTGGGTCACATAAATACCCTATTACATAGATCATCCATATACATGCAATGTAAAAACCAAAGAACTTAATATAGACTTCATGAAGTCTTCACTAAATGCTTAATACATTATGTACTTTGATTCGCAAACAGACAAAAACCCACTCTACCATATATAGGTATGTTTTAACATGGAAAGCTAGGGGGGGGGGGGGAATAATACACTTAATTCAAATGCAAAAATACAAATGCTTTCTGCCAGGCATAACCTTAGAAATAATCATAATAAATAAGATACGAAGACCACACAAATAATTATTTAAACGCACAAATTATTCGGCAATACAAAATGAGGTAATACATATATAGCTTTGTAGAGTAAGTAAAAAATGCTGATGTTAATAATGTCAATTTTTTCTGACGATATCGCCATTGACAACGTACAAGATGCATGATAATTTCACAATTTAATACTTAAACACTGAATTTCTGTATATTGGGTTAATTTACAAAACTTCACAAATAAAAGCTAAATTGATCATGTACAAGTTAAATAATTCTTTGTTTAATAATTTTTTACCATTATATAACTATCTTTAAATTCAAATGTCAAAATCTCAGCATTTGGTCCAAAAATCAAACAGCTTCTTACAAAGGGAACAGCCAATGAAATGAGTTTTTGCAAATAATAACCCAGTCTACAGATAATAATTATTTGTCAGATCTAGTTTACATATTCTTACCGGTTCACACTTTAAAAGAACATAAACAAACAAGCATAGATAGAATTAAACATCTGAGATACACATAAATCATAGAAGTCAAGATAGATATGGGGTTAATGCTAATATGGTATTCTAAATAAAAACTAACTGTATCATGTTAGTAATATATTCATTATTTCCCTATAATGACTCATGTATTCATAAACAAACCAAACAATTTTACTGTTTAGTATTACATATCATTATTCATTAAAGGACAGTTTATTGATCAAAATCTCTGTCAAGAAAAGGGCAAGACAGAAAGAGGAACATAGAGAAACACAAATTTAAACATCTAAAAAGAAATAAACAAAAAACAACAAAAGTAATTAGAAAAGAAAGCCAAATTAAAATATTTGAAGCAATTTCAAAGCCTAAGCATGGAAGCATCTTTAAAGACATGTGAAAGTGACCATATAGTTCAAATAAGTGATAAATATAAATAAAATTAAAAAATGAGGATATGGTCTGTTCAATGTGATGTACCGCATCAAAGATTTTGGTAAACATGATTGAGGGACAATACCAGAAACAGTGTTTGGTCAAACATAAAAATATGCTGGAAGAAATCAATTTGTAATTCGAAAAATAAACAAATTTTAATCATAAAAGCATACAAACCGAATTACAAAGAATTTTTCATATATCCTTCAGACAATTCGTCCAAAAACCTTTTTTTTATACACACTCTGTTATGTTTTAAAAATGCAATTTAATCTGTTAGCCACAGAAATGCTTCATTTTTAGATAGCTTACTGATCAAACAAATTAAACAATATTTTTTTTGTTACTAAGCATACCCTACTTAAGTAAAACAACAAAATATTCTTCTTTAAAGATGACATTAAAGGTAAACAAAAATGAAGTACAATTCCAGAACAAACTTACACTAAAGGATGATACCAGACAGCCATGCAATAACTGGCTAACTGTTTAAGTCTTTCTATTTATTACTGATATAAACTTTTAAATATTTCCTACAGAACATGCTGTATGAAAAATCAACAGATTAATGTAAAGTTCAGGAAGTATATTGGATAGAAAGTTTAATTAATAGATTATAAGCACAATTAACAGATTAATGATTTCAACATACCTTTCGCTAAATATGAAAGCCAGTAACATGTTCTTGGTTACGCCTTTCTTCACCTTGAAGATAAGTTCCAGACGTTCACTATTGGTTTCCTCAGCGTCTTTCTCAGGTTTGTATTTGTACTGTAGGATAGATTGACCTTGAAAATATCCAGAGGATTCTGAAACAGAATAGAATAGAAAAATTGTTTGAGCATAACAGACCATATTCAAATAATTTTAACATAGTTTATGTATAATAAAATCACAATGCAAACTCCATACTTGACTTTTGACCTACTAGAGTGACCTTGACCATGGAGGTACAGACCTGGTTCTTGTGCGCTACACATCCACACTGTGTAATGCAGGTCAGCAATCATGTTAAGTGTTTTTGAAATCCATCAATAAACAACAATGTTACAGCCTTAACAAGAAATGTGACGCTACACAATTTTTTATGTGATTCCAATATAGCCCCAACGACAGATAGTGGGGCTATAAATGGGATAGGTTAGGTTAGCAGAAACCAGGAACTACTTTAAGCCTTATCACACATACCAGTTTCACAAGTGGGTCCAGCATATTCACTGGCAGAGCAATCACACGTAAACTGTCTATCTTGCCACTGTTCCTCACATAGACCGCCATTATGACAAGGTTTAGATTCACAACCATCCATACACACCGGAGATACAGCTACAATAAAAACAGTACACAATACATGTATAGCATTAAACACCTCACTGTCATATATAACAATACACAACATGCATGAATGGTATAAAACACATCACTGTCATTTAACAGTACAAACATCTATGCTATGGTGATGCTGGTATTGAAAGATCGGCAAAGTATTGATATGTAATTTCTATTATCAAATTGAATGTAGAGTGTAGTCATCATATTTTAAATAAGAATAGAGTTAATTCTCCTTTGAAGAAATAGCTTTTTTTGCAAGAAAAACTACATACAAAATCAAGCGACAAAAATTTTATATTCTGGTAATTATCATAGAATTTAAGAAAATTTATTAAATTTAGAGTAAAAAGTTTGTCAAACTCTATAAAATCTCTTAGTCTTCTGTGCATAAAATTTAAAATATATGAAATAAACACAAATTCATTCGTACTTGTAGTTTTCTTTGCTGTGTTATGTAACTCAAACACCTTTTCTCCAATCTTTAAGCCTCTTATACAACCATTTATTGTAGGATATTGAGACATATTCCGCGGTACCCCACCCACATACACATGTACAATAGGTGCTGATTCCTTAGATGGCCTGAGTGGTATCACCATTTCTTCTTCATCTGAAACAATCGAACAAAACACAAAATTAATTTTGTTTGAATTAAAGAGAGCATAAAATAAACATTCCTTATAGAAGTGGCTGCAGCTGTGTCCAGTGGTCAATGCACTGGACCTGTAAGCAGGCGACCAGGGTTCAAATCCTAGTTGCAGCAGAACATACCCTTGCATGAAAATTTGAAAAAAGTATTGTTCCTCCATATGTGGAAGAGTTGTCTGCTGCTTGTAAATCTGGATAAATATGTACAACAAGACCCCCGCAAGTGGCGCCAATGATTGTCTGTTCATCGCCTCAGTGTGATCTATTCACCATGTTGCTACCTCTTATAGTTTCTGAGTTATGAGCTACATTAAAGTTTTTGCACAGACGCAGATTATGCAGTGATCACAATAGCTTGACTTTTAATTCGAAAACAGTCAAGCAATAAAACTATGTATCAGCCATACATCTGATTATGATAACAATACCAACAGTAGCAAAAAACCTGCTTGTATCAGACATTATATATTCATCAATGCAGATGTATGTCAATATCTAAGTACATGTATAAGTATTTCAATGTAAACACTTACTACACTTAAATAATTATGTTACTGTAAAATATTTGTCTTTTTTTAATACTTATATTGGTACAAAGTTTTAAACAAATGAGAATTTTCTAAACATGCTGAAAGGCTTTGAAAGAAGATAATGAGAAAATTTAGAATGGTAGAAAAAACAACAGTAGTAAATATTCACCTGGGAATGGATCCTGTGAATAGATCTCTAAATCTATTTTCTTGTAGGAATTTCTAGCAGGCTCATCATCAACATTTACCATGACTTTAATGTAACCATCTAGATTATCTATAACAACCTGGTTCCAATTTCCATCATCCAAGTTACCTGGATAAAAAGTTAAGATTACAACAATAAGAAAATCTGTAAATTTGGACTTCCATTGATTAAGTCACATTGAAATCAAGTTTGTAGATACATGTGGAAATGTCAGTGGCTCTTTCCAGGATTTTAACTGGGATCTACATACACTATTCAACTGGAAAAGTTGCAAAAGGTAGGTACCTAAGGTATGTTTGGAAATAGAATTAGTAAATACAAAATCACATCAACCTTCCTTCCTTAGTTAATTTGGTCACATAGCCATAACCATGGCCATTTTTTCTGGCCAAATGAATAACTCAGCTGTGTATGATGGCCACAGTTCCCAACCTTAGTGGCTGTTATTCAAAGATTGTACTGTTTATCAAAGCCACTATTCATAGGTTTGTCTTTATATAGAGCAATAATTCACAGGTTATATTGTATACAGAATTATTTTGATAAACTTATTATAACTGAACTACGATTACAGTTTACACAAAACTCTTTATTGTAACAAGTATTACATGCAATCACAATACAAGGGAAGTATCATGTTAATTATTATTAAGTGTAGATGGGGAATTTAGGCCGTGATATGTTAAGACACCAATGGGTATACTAGTATCCAAAGAGTGTCTGCTTTCCTGGGGAACAGACATGCATGTTTTTGTTAATAAATGATTTGATCAGGGAAGTCTTTTTCGGACAATATCATTATTGACCAGCCATGGTCATATATACATACAGACATTGACCAGCCATGGTCATAGACATACAGACACTGACCAGCCATATGGTCATACAAACATCGACCAGCCCTGGTCACACAACATTGACCAGCCATGTCATACAAACATCGACCAGCCCTGGTAATACAAACATTTTTCAGCTAGGGTCATCTATTGGCCAGCCCTGGCCAAAAGACATACTGACCAGCCCTGGAAACCCTGAGCAGCCATGCTCGTACTGACATTGACCAGCCATGGTCAAACTGAGCAGCCATGCTCATGTTTCAATATTATTTTGGATAGCCCTGCCTAGCTTTGACTTCCTGATCTGACCTATGTGCAACTACGGAATTACCTAAGCGACTGCTTGTTACGAGCAAAACCGAGTAGCAATATAACGTAAAATACCGAGGAAAGTGGATCCCCGAATTTAGAGTGAATTATTTGCCATGGACAGCCTTCCATGTTAATTTCGATTCTTTTCAAATTAATATGCATGCCTATACCCCAAGACATCAAAATCACGACTTGAATTGAGTTATAGAGGCCTAACTAATCACATAAAACACAAAAACAACAGGCACTATTGTGTGATTTGCACAATTTGCAATGCTCTTACAGTTTAGCAACATTTCGAATGATATGATTACATGTACTAATTGTTGAAACAATATGGCAATAAGTGAAGTATAGTTATCATAATTACAATAATTTCACAATATCCATATGCATAATATTGTATGAATAGACATGTTATATCAACTGTGTTGAAAGACTGTAGCTTTCAAGTGAAAAACTGCAAGCGTGGTCAACTCGCCCAGGAAAAACCAGTTTTCTGGAAACCTGTGCCCATTTGTCATCGCATAAGGCGACTGTCGCACCACTGAATGTTGGGCCTCATTCTTGCAGAATTAAACATTATGTTGATATTTCTACATACATCATTGCACCTAACTCAATATCTTAAATGTTGAAGTTTATATAACTCCTAAAGGTCAAATAAAGCATTGAATTTGAACTTGATGTCGTCAGTAAATAGAATTGCTAGCACTGATTTTTCAAATATCCAAAATCCACTTAATACACAGGTGTATTATCTCCATGCATTCTACCAGGCAAACTGGTTTTGTAATACATGTCCATAGGGACAAATGTAGTCTGCTATAAGTTGTAATGCAGAGTACTCAAAATAGTATGTCACACAAAGCAGAAGTGGAAGCACTAATGTCATTTTAACCCTTATACCAATAAACTTGTCTCAAATTGGGACTCTTCTTCAACTAGATGTAATGTTCTTCCTTAGGTCACTGTTCTTACGAGGTGTCTCAGACTATTGTATCATTAGCACATCTCTCCTTTTCCCGCACCATGTTTATAAATTTGCACTGTCCTAGTTGTATGGTCCTAGGTTTAGCACTAGTGTTCACCAAGATACAATCTAGCGTGTCACCGTCTTTTTCATATTGTCGATTTTGGGTTATTGTATGAATACGTTATTATTGATGATGTCCCTCCAATAATGGTTAAGGTTGCTGCTGATCACCTCTTTGTTGCTTTCTTTGTTGTTTTGTTTGTATCCGCAATTCTTCATTTGGGCACTGAAATCATAAATCATACTTGGCAGCAATTTGGTGTCAATGTAGTATATATCATTTAACTTATATGGATCTGATACTATTACTATCTAATCTGTTGTAAATCTTTGTTTTCAAGTAATTTAAGGTTTCGAAGTATTTGTTCCATTATTAACTTACGGTAACAACTTGTTCATAAGTGACAGATTTACCTACTTATCTATTTACTTAAAAGTGTGTGATCATTATACATAATGTTCTAAATCCAATGATTTATACAAATACACTACATAAGTGTTTCCCTGGACATAACTTTTCCATGTAAACTAACTATAACCAAACAACTCTATATAACAAGGGTGTGGAGGGTGGGATTAGGTGTTTACAGTCTGACTTTCAAGTACAAAAAGACCGCATCACTCTCTGTCACGCATTATATAGCACGGACAATGGTCACTCGACTGTGACTTCCGACCGCTTTCGCCGATGAATCAAAACAAAGTTACAAAATAACTTCAATGTATTTCTGATTAAATAATTGGTATTATTTTGATAAACTTATTATAACTGAACTACGATTACAGTTTACACAAAACTCTTTATTGTAACAAGTATTACATGCAATCACAATACAAGGGAAGTATCATGTTAATTATTATTAAGTGTAGATGGGGAATTTAGGCCGTGATATGTTAAGACACCAATGGGTATACTAGTATCCAAAGAGTGTCTGCTTTCCTGGGGAACAGACATGCATGTTTTTGTTAATAAATGATTTGATCAGGGAAGTCTTTTTCGGACAATATCATTATTGACCAGCCATGGTCATATATACATACAGACATTGACCAGCCATGGTCATAGACATACAGACACTGACCAGCCATATGGTCATACAAACATCGACCAGCCCTGGTCACACAACATTGACCAGCCATGTCATACAAACATCGACCAGCCCTGGTAATACAAACATTTTTCAGCTAGGGTCATCTATTGGCCAGCCCTGGCCAAAAGACATACTGACCAGCCCTGGAAACCCTGAGCAGCCATGCTCGTACTGACATTGACCAGCCATGGTCAAACTGAGCAGCCATGCTCATGTTTCAATATTATTTTGGATAGCCCTGCCTAGCTTTGACTTCCTGATCTGACCTATGTGCAACTACGGGATTACCTAAGCGACTGCTTGTTACGAGCAAAACCGAGTAGCAATATAACGTAAAATACCGAGGAAAGTGGATCCCCGAGTTTAGGGTGAATTATTTAGAAATTGCATGCATGTCTGTTCCCCATGAGAATTTTTCCGCCACTGAAAATGCCAAGCTTTTTCCCCCAAAAATTCTCCTTATTGACACGAGGAATTAAGTGAAGAAAAACTTTCTCCACCACCATTAATGGTGAAACCACTAAACTAATACACTAGTATCAAACGAGTTAACAATGATTATGTTGTGTTCTTTAGGTTATCTATATTTAAAGCAAGGTTTATTCGGTTTTTCAATCGTTTTGTTATAAATTACTTATAATACCAAATGTAGGCCCCTTAGCTATGCCCTTATCTGACCAATGGATGCCCTCTTGTCTGAAATAATTTATCTTCTTTAAGGGGTTTAGGTGAAAGTTTGGTCAAATTTGTTTGTCTGAAGTTTGTGTAATTATTATTTAATTTTATTTATAATTTATCTATTATGATCATTATTCTTTTTTATTTATTTTCTCTTATTCACCATATTTAAGTCTTGATAGACAGTTATATACATTCATGAGTTGCATGGAGTATCTTGTTAACTCTAAGTTGCCCGGAGTATAATAAGGTATATGCTGCTGTACAAGGGTACCTAAATGAATTATGACCCAAGTTAATCCTTGTGACATTCTCTTTGTTCTGGGAGCTCTTTTGGTCAGATACATAATTCTAAATAGTTCCTTTATAATATGTGATTAACCATATCACATGTTCTTTATGTTTAGCTGTATATTGCTACTCAGAACATTTGGTTGAATGTTAACGTGCTTTCAGATGTATTTTTTGTTATTAAATGCTAGTTAGTGGGATAGAATGCTTTCGCATTTGGTGTGAATATATTTCAAACCCTTTCTGGTATTGAAGCTAGCTAGTATCCTAGACCTCATCATCTGAAACAGAGATAAGGCATCATCAATTGAGTTTAATACCCCAGGTAGGTGATTTATATGGGAGGGGTATTTTAATGCATTTCATAGTCAATGCTTGTATACAATTGACATTTTGACAAGGGGATATTCATTGTCAAATTTAAAACAACTTACAATTTTGTCATAGGTCTTGAATAATACAGATTGCTTCATCTGAGCTTATGTGTCATACTGAATGTAGATTTGGGTCTGTATCATCATTGTTGACTGACCTTTTAGATATGATGTGATGCATTAATCCGAATTGATAGGCTCATTTTTTAGAATAGCTTATAGGAGTTATATAGTGTACTGTTTTATTTATTTAATGATAATATTATTTCATTAGTTTATTATTATTTTCATTTCCTTAAATGGTGTTTGTAAATGGTCATGTCCTTCTACATGTTACTATTTATTCATTTTTGTTTTACTGTCTCTGGGTTTTGTATTGCTGAATTTGGCTTATTTATAAATTTCCAATATCAATTTTTTAAATTAAATCTATTTAAATGTTGGGGTTGTCATAATTCTTTTCTTTTCTATTAATTGTCTTTGGCAGAACTTCTGCCCCTTCCAACAAACTTCCTGAATATCTTTGGCGCAACAATTATTAAGCCTCAAAGTCTGTCATTTCCTTTTGGTTTGCCCATTGGGATATCGACATTTTGTTATGCAAGTACTCATGTGGACCTTTAAGTATTGACAATTTAATAGGACAAGCCTGAAAACTATTTCATATTGCAAATTTTACTATCATCCTTAATCACAACTCAATTAATTTAGTTTGGTAATAATAACTAGGATACTATATTACTCAGAGGTCTTAGGGGATTATTAGATTAAACTTGTTAACATTGAGATACTGTAATTGTTATATAGTGCCCAGCTCCCCAGTGAGCTAGCTTAATAGTTTTAACATAAATTGTAGTTCTATGTTATCCATGAAAAGTTTTATCTTTTAAAACAGTCACAACTTACATTAATATATTCATATTCAATAATGAAATGTCACATGCTTTATCGCAATTAGATAAATTGATGCATGAGATTAAAACACAATTAAATATTGTGCCAGTTCTGTTGACCCCAGCCAGTGCCCCCACTCATTTCTAATCTAACTTTGTTCAAAATGTGGGAGTAGAAAATATTTAAGGGTCGCCTATCAGCATAAACGGAGGAAAAATACATCAAATAGTCCAAAATTAACTTTTTATTACTTTTACAATAAGTACCTCGCTGCTTTAAGCCTCCTTCCAAGTAAAACCGAACTGTTTTAACGTTGAACGCAAGAATTTCAGACGATGCATAAAACGTGTGTGATAAACCAAGGTCAACGCCGACTGGTTTTCCTATAATTTGCCCAAAATCGTCAACTACAGTCGAGAAAACGAAACCCGTCTACTTGTTACACGCATGGTTTACGCGCATTTTTGTATGAAATACGATCGAACCTACATTAACCAAAACCCGTCTAGCCTGTTATACGTCATAAGATACATGCGTACCCAAACTTTTCGTACGTGTTATCTCGCAGCTGGTAAATTTTGTTACGTAGTAGTTGATTTGTGTAATTAACTCAATATTCTACGTGAGTGGGGAAACTGTCGGGCCTTTATATTAGCAGTGATAAGTTAACGTCTTCACCCCTACAAATGTTACGCTTCTGACCTAATTGGGCGTGAATTCCATAATCAACAAAGTACTGAACGGGTTGGAATTTAGTATCTCCCGGAAGTTATTTATATCACCGGAACTGAAGTTTTGATCATAGCGCGGTGGCTATGTCGGTACTAGGAGCTGTCATTTCACTTGAAATGCGGCTCTGTTCCTCCATATTCAATGCTGAACATCACCTTCAGTCTTGGACTGCGGATGGGCACCATCCCACTGCTTTAGAATAGCTTCAAAGCGAATAATGGGCCAATGAAAAGAACAAATCTCACCGCTATTTCCCTCAGTCGTATTGTTAACGTCTGAACATATTAGCCTTCAGCAACGTTGAGGTGCCTCCCCGCTTGTTGTGCAAGCGCTCGCTTCCAACCACGTGTCATTCTCAGTTGATTAGGTGTTTACAGTCTGACTTTCAAGTACAAAAAGACCGCATCACTCTCTGTCACGCATTATATAGCACGGACAATGGTCACTCGACTGTGACTTCCGACCGCTTTCGCCGATGAATCAAAACAAAGTTACAAAATAACTTCAATGTATTTCTGATTAAATAATTGGTATTATTATTCACTAGTAGTACTGTATAATTATGTAACCTACATACCTTTCACATGTCTTGTTTGATCCAGAATAGTGTTGTATCGGTTGAATTTTGCCACAATTTTATTGCCTTCTAAAAGTTCTACCTGCATAAAATTGTTTAAATGATCGTGGATATACAGAAGTAGACAGTTCTTCAATAAAGTACGGAAATTGAACACTATTGTAGAATCCAGGACACTGGTGATATTACTGTCCACAAAATGAAGATGGGACGACGTATGACCAAGAAATGTTACAGCATCTTCATTTATATCTGAAATATAATCATACAATCATTTATAGAACAACACCATGAAGAATGACTTGAGAAGAAAAATTTAATTTACGACAAAGTAGCTCATTTAAATGTTAAATTTATTTGTTATGAATTACGATGCAGTAGTAGCAGATGATAAAAAAGTGTTTGCACATGGTACAATTTAGACAACTAACATACAGCTAGTGCACTTTAGCATGTCAAAGATACTAAAATCAGATCATGCAGTCTAATATTGTTAACAATTTTGTTAACATTATACATCATACATAAAATTGTAATATTTAATATAGCATAAAAAGCAATTTTCTTGAGGTAATGCATGTGTAAAGTGTGTCTCGGAATGAAGTCCCTTGAGAATCAAGCTGTAGGATTAAAGATGTCTTATGAATTTTGGAATTTATTCCAGTAATAAGATTTCAGTTTGAATGCATCCACACAAAAATATTTCAACTACATTATTAAAAATTCATGGACTTAATGAATCTTGCATCATTGAATCCCAGTCTGTAGAAATATCATTTTCAACAATGATTTAACAAACAAATTAATATCTACTGGCATAAAACCAATAACCTACATCTCGACAAAGCAACACCCTTTGGAAGTATCAAAATTATGTTGTTGAGAGGGCGTTGCCCTAGAGAGATTAAATTAATAGTTCAATTGTGCAGTGGGAAAAACATGCTGATGTTGAAGGGAGGTTGTTGCTCAAGAGAGAGCCGCTCTGGAGAGTTTACACTGTATTACACATTCTGATAGAATATATCCCACTGACACATGGTCTGTTAATAATGATACTACTTACCTATTTCACAGTTATGACCAGAGTGTGCCCATGGGTTTACACATTCACAATGATAGTCGCCCCATTCCTCCACACATTCGGCACCATTCATACATGGATTAGGCCAACAACTAGCCATACATTTCCTTTCCACACCAACAGTACTATAATAGGAAAAAAAAAACAGAAATTTAATACTTTTTATCATATCTACTGATCTAAAGTCAACTTTAATTGGCTTTCATTATTTGTTTATACCTAATGCATCAATAAAATGCTCATATAATAGTTTGCTATATTACATACAGTCAAACCTGTAAACAAAGGTGGCCTTTATTCGGAGGTGCTCACTAACACAGGTTTGACTGTATTTACAAACAAAATCCTAATTCAATCTATAATACAATTAAATCATCAAGACAACGTGTTTAATAATACAAACATTCAATTAACAACCAATTAATACTATATGTACATTCATTTATTTTGAAATAAGCAAAGGACACCGTTGTAATTTGATGAATTTCACACAATTCCTGAACATAAAGCAGCGTTCAATAAACGCACATGCATAAAGTATGTGGCAGCTTGACTTAACCTTATACAGACAAGGCAATTACTACATGCCCCACTTACCATTTGATGCTAGGGGCGGGCTTAAAAAAGTTGTTTTATACTCACGCAGAATCTATGAGATCAGTCAGTGGATAGGCCTTATTGTTGTACTGTAGCCCACGCATACATCCAATAATTCCATGTATATCTTCTAATACTTTCTCTCGTGGTAGACTGTAAAATATGTCTAATATAAAACACAAAGAACATAATGTGATTTGATTTTTACAGAGGAACATGCAGGTCATTATCCATTGGAATTATTAAACTAATGTTTGGCATAATACAAATGCAAAAGAATTATAAACACAAGTTAATATTTCTCTAGACTATTTGTTTGTTAATATCGCATTTTACGTCCCTTTTCAACAGTCAGAGTCATATGAGGCAGACAGTTCACCTAATCATCTTTCCTGGGAAGAACCAGTACTAGACTTCCATCCTCCATAAACAACTGCCTACTTTCTCACATAAAGAGACATGGTTGGTAGTGGGGCTCTAACCCACGACCCTCTATCACAGAGAGGTCAGTGAAGTCAATGACCTTAACCACTTGACCATGAAGGCAGGTTTCTCTAGACTAAGTGAAATGTATAAAAAAATCATAATGGGTGTTATTACCACACTATATTAACACCATATGTTGTGTTATAATCATTCTTTACTATAACATGATAGTTGGGCCTTATTCCCCACCATATACAACCACAGCTCACCTTTCAGGTACACCACCAATGTACAGGATTCCAGAAAACAGGGTGAATCTGGGTATATCAACAGGAATAGCTAATATCGTCTCTGTCATATCTATCATACACCTAATATTATGTATATCTGTTTCTATGGAAACCTGATGCCACTGACCATTGTTCACAGGTATAGGACTTATAATATCTACATCAAGTTTCTTCAAACCCCAACGAAAGTAAAACTTTACTGTATAAACTGAAAGTAAACAAACATACAAAATGTTAAAACAATTATATTTCATGCACTTTGGTGTATGAAATAGAGAGTAACTTGAATTCAATGTGCTTGAACTGTAAACACTTTTCAGTCATATGACTACTATTGTAATAAGAATACTGCAGCCGTTTATAATCATTGTCAAAGAAAACCAAATAGTTTTTTTTCCTATAAAACTGTTTGAGATTGATACAAGATACTTGACAGAAAGGTTAAAGGTAGCTTTCCATTTTGTACAAACGTTCACAGCTAAGCAATCATAACTGCTTATTTGACGTAGCTGATTAGCAACAGTTATGCAATGAATGCTTGGTAAATCTGAATTACTTCATCAAATGAATATTTAGTCTAGTCTCATAACAAGAGCGCCGCTAGCGGTTCCAATGCTCACCTGTTCACTGCCTCAGTGAGATCTATCCACCAGTGAAAGTTCATGTTGCTACCTCTTATAGATTCTGAGTTATGAGCTACATAAAAGTTTTTGCACTGATGCAGATGTTGACTTTTTTTTCGAAAACAGCCAAGCTAATAAAGAATAACAAACCTGAAGTTACAGCCACAAAGAAGTAGTTGATATTCTCATCAGTTCCTGTCTGATACAGTATAATGGCGTTGTCATGGTGAGTACGGAAGCTGACCCGCATATC
Organism: Lutraria lutraria; assembly: GCA_964023205.1. Classification (NCBI taxonomy): domain Eukaryota; kingdom Metazoa; phylum Mollusca; class Bivalvia; order Venerida; family Mactridae; genus Lutraria; species Lutraria lutraria. Next base: position 32,326,134 of record OZ026838.1, read on the forward strand.
ATGTGACTTCCATGGTTGACTCAACAAATATCCAGATTCTTCACTGAATGTTACAGCTGTCGTAGGGATCTGATTCTCTGTGAAAAAAAAATTGAAGTAAGATGTTTTTGGTATTTTATATTCATCTACTTGAATGATGCTTTTTCTTTGGGGATAAACATTGCACCAACAGCTAGTCACATGGTAAATTTCCCAGCTTTAATGACGTTAGACTACACCATGGTAGATTCCTCATATGCTGAATTTGTCTGGTAACAGCAAAGGGCCAGTGATTACTAGTCACAGACCATAACCAACTGACCATGTAAGTCCCGTCAAATGATATAACAACAGATTCAGTCAAACAAAGCACTATAGAAATGAATCCATACATACCTAAAAACTTGCAAACAACATCAGTAAATTTGTATTGGAATAGAAGACAGTCATCAAACACAAGCAGACAACATATTTATATCCTATGTACTCAATACATTTATAGTGATCATATCTGGATATGCAGAGATAACAAGAACAACTATAACAAAACGTTATAGGTAGACGAATGTATTTCTTTTTTGTATGAAGTTGCTTTTGTCATAAAGGATATTGACTGTATATTTTATTCAATCCTCCATTAAGGAGAGTATAAAATATCTATATGATATGAGTAATACACATTATAATGACAATCATGAGTATTTGACAAATAAATACATGTATATAGTTCACAAGCATATGGTAATATCATTCCCTACATCATTTAAATAGAATCTAAATGTTAACAAATTCACCATAAATCTGAGCATTATCATACAACCACATTGAACTTCAAATAGCTACACAACAACTTATCTAAGCAATGCCTTCATGATTTACTTACCTATCAACTATTAATAGATTCAGTCATCACCATTAGCCAATCAAATGGCCAGGATTAGCCAAACTAGTAATAGACACTACACTATATATGCACAAACAGCTATAATAAACTAATACTCATAAGTATAATTCGTCTAGAAAATCAGGAAAACATTTGCTTTCACAATCAATATGGAAGGAGCTAACTCACCGGTACCCCAACATATAAGAGGTCCTAAGGTGATATTTCCAGAGCCTGGACCGAGAGGATCTTCTTGTTTGACTGTCATCTGAGTGATAGGTAACTGTCTGCTGTACCTGTTATAACCCTCATCATACTGTACCAGTATTGTATCTGTAATATACACGGTAGAACAACATATGTACATGTATAAGATAACTGTACAATATTTTAATCTCTCTTTTTGGAAAATGATGGTTCACCTCTTCATAGCTGTCACTCGCTTGGCATGCGTGAATTTTAATGCAGACCGAAGTACTACATTTTTCATCATCTGCCATGCAACTAGCTTGGCGCACATGTTTTTTGATGTGGACCAAAGCACTATGTTGTTTTTTCATCTGTCATGCAATTGTTAAACTAGTCCCCATTCCATGTTACAGTGCAAGTCTATGTAAGTTCAGTTTCCAGGAATTATTTCAGTAATTTGATTGATTGATTAGTCAGTCTATTTTGAAACAACAATATAACTTTGGTATTACATGTTCTGGTGTCTCTTTAAGACATGTAAATGAAGAAAATATCACCTAACTGCAGATATGTTGTTTTTTTCTTCAGAGACAAGCAACACTAAAATTGTCATATATGTTGGAGTTTTGAAGTTACAAATTAAGTAAGCAGAAAGGTACTTATAGAGTTTCATGAAATTAATTTCACTTGCTCTAAAAGAATCCATTGATATGATAATGCCATATATCATAAATAAAAAGTACTGTTGAGTATTAAGTGTCAAACTCTACAACAAATAAACAAACATAGAAGGACCTACCATTATCACAGTTGCACCGGTTCCCACCTATGCATTCATTGTTTTCAGAACAAGCACAATGCCCCGGGGACCAGTGACCGGCACCCAGATATTCTAACATCTCACCATTAGCTGATGTGAACCATGTCTGTATACCTAGTCTATAACATGAAACAAAATAGGGAACTAAATCGATAAGCTGCCCAGGACCAACACTAATACATGTACATTGTACATGTAATTACCATTATGATGTACAGTTAAAATGATGCTTTCGTGTTAAAAACTTAGTAACAGTGTATAAAGTGTAAAAGATTCTCAGGATTTTTTCTTCATTTATTTGAAATTCAACTCTATAATATAAATGACTTTAGTCTTCATTTTACCAGAAAGAGAATGCTGGAAATTTCAAATTCAATTCAAAGAAACACTTCATGCTTAAAAGTCATTCAATTAAAATATGAAGTTAATACAACACACTCTGACAACAGAGGCAACAAAATATGGCTTTTATGCACTGTTGGCCTTTTATCAGAAATATATTAGCTTTGGTTTATGCATACTAAACAGGGTCATTTGCACCAACAACAGACATTAACCCAGGTTTGACTATTCTAATACATATTACATCTATTGTCATGTGATCACAGATGTATATTTTCTATACCTGAGAGGTGCCTGTTGACAATCATATCTAATGTATTGTTTACACCAAGCAGATTCTTCTGATAATCTGATTAAATGTTCCCCCTGCATCTCTCTGAAACACAATATTATATCAAAAACTAATGTCACAATTTCTTGTAAGATGATACAAAAATTGAAAAATACATTTTAGTTGAATATTAGATTATTTCTGGTACAGTGCAAACTCTCAAAAGCAACACCCTTTGGAAGCTAGAAGCAAAATTATGTTCCTGCTGAGAGGTTATTGCTATAGAGAGGTTGAATAAATAGTTAAATTGTGCAGTGGGAAAAAATCACGCTGTTGATGAAGAGAGGTAGTTGCTCAAGAGAGGGCCACTCTGGAGAGGTTTTACTGTAGTTTTAACTGATTATCAGTGAAGCCATATAGACATTATTTCCTGAATATGGATTTTAATAATAATGCTAAATAAATCAATAATTAATTGATGTGTCAGTTGTAAGTGTTCACTCAAAGACAAGATACATCAAACCTGTGAACATAGGCCATCCTTGGGAAAGACATAATGTGGCCTTCAGTTGGAGGTGGCCACTAACACAGGTTCAACTGTCCATAAAATACAATTAGATACTGAATGGCTGAGTATGTGATATATCTAATCTACTGTAAACATTGCTGAACTCATTTGGAATGATCTTCCACATCATAAATCTTTATACTACATTGATAACTACATGCGTCTGATTGAAATAATTATCCTCTGATATATTACATTGTGAGTATTGTTCAGTGGACAGCTTTTTCTAATCCTTTCTCTGTAATTATATCAGTACAATCCAATATCAATAAACAGCTTTATTGTATGTATTTTGTACCATATAGTGAAGTAATCTAATGTTTGTCAGACATGATACAACCATCAACATTTCTGGGTACTATTTCCCTGTGTCAAAGCCTGCTTCAGATACAATACAGAATGGTGTTACATTAATAAAAGAATGCAAGGATGAATTTAATTTTGATATCTGATACACAACATGGATATCTGATACACAGCTAATGGAATTCTCATTAGCAATTGTTAAGTACATAACAAATATGGTCATAAAATAGCAATTACTGGCCGGGACTCACTTCAAATTACTTTCGCATCATTAGCATAACATATCAAGAAGCACAACCAACCACTAAAAATTCTTTAGAACTTAATAATTACCATATTAAACTAGAGATATATAATCTCATTGATGGTAGAAAACACAAGATAAATTGTGGGATGGAAATATCATGCTTTGGAAGTAACAACTGTTTTACTAGAAGCATAATTTGGGTACAAAAAAGAATTCACTGAAATAGTGATTTCCATCGGATAATCTTAATAAAAACTTCAGGATTTTAAGAAAAAACAAGGCAATATAAGGGTATACAGTCAAACCTGGATTAGCGGCCACCTTAAAATAAAGGCCACCTAGTGAATAAAGGCCATCCTTTACAAAACTGTCATTATTTAGAACATAATGACCCCCAAATAAAGGCCACCTGTCATTAAAGTCCACATATTGTCCTTCCTGATGGTGGCCTTTGTTCACAGGTTTGACTGTTTATCAATATGGTTATTTAGTATGTTACCTGTAAGATATATATATCTTCAAGTCTCTCATCATTTTCTGCCTCACAGTTGTATTAGGGGCCAGGTTATGATCTACTATTGTCCTGCCATAAAATTCATAACTGACCTCATGTCCCATATCACACTGTACATACACAGGGTCCATTGGTCCACTTCCATCAAGGTCGATCAACCTGACCCCTGATTCTGTGTACCCTGCTTGGTAATATTCATCACAGGTATGTTTATATTTTGCTGAAAGTAGTAAATTGTAAATATTAATAATTGTTCCATTATATTTCTGTTTTATAATGATATACACATGAACTCACTCTTAAAATGCTCATTTCATGAATGCACCTCAGTTTTTAAACAGTGTAGAAATGAAATACTACAATTCAATGAAAACTTTAAAATAAACATTGAACAATGCTTAAAAAGATCTTGGCATCCGCATCAAACCTACGTACCAAAATGACACGCCCTTCCTGTATAATAAGTTTCGGTACAATCACAGGCCACACCTCTCCACTCGGACAGACAGATACCACCATGTTTACACATCCTGTCACCTTGACAATAATCTGTTATATTACAACCATCTATTATCAACCCAGATGCTGCTCTAGTTTGTACAAGGTCAAGGGCATCTTCAACCTGACCTTGAACTTTCAAATTCCTGATACAACCAACAAAGCCTTCACTTTCTGAAAACAACAAAAGTAAATCATTTAAAGATTTTTTTTCATTTCTAGGTCTTAAATTTGATGCCATAAATTGATTGTCAGGGGGAAAAATCAGAAAAATTCCTCATTACAAATCTATCACACTAAATTCAATTAAGATGTTATCCTGTTATATAATCTAAATAAAAGCAATGGTCACAATGACATAGGTTATGTCTCAGTGATTTAAAAATTACAATAAGAAAAATGAAAACTAAACTATGATAGACAAATAGTTCCTCACCTTTGTATGTATTAAATCCATAACCAACCACAATCAGTCCTCTTATTTCTAAAGGTCTCTTGAAGTCTTTGCTAGTCACAGAGTTTCCATCAACCTTTAACTTGACGATACTGTAATTAGATTACAATTATGACAAATAGACAATGTACACATAAAATGATAAACAAACAAAGTCACTTCAACTTTAAATCTATATAACTCAAAATTGATCCCCAACGAGAAACACTGGCAAAAAAATGCACTAAGCGCAGTGGCCAAAAAGTACATAAGAAATATCATTTCATACCCTTGTTTGAAGGTCACTGACATAGAATGCCACATGTTATCATTGACAACAGTTGGTATGTTGAGATCTTGAGAACGCCCTGGATGAGTGGTTGATGCAACAAACTTCAAACTTGGTTGACCATCATGTATCCAGACCTGAAAATGTACAAAATATCAAAAAGATGTAAAAGGAATCAAAATTGTGAAATACATAAAAACCTTTCTACTGTACATTTACATACAAATTAACTTCAGTCAAATTCAAAAAGTCATTTAAGAAAATATTATGTACCGACTGGTATATGAACATGGCAGAATTTAGAGTTCATGTAATTAAGTATCATTATATAGTTCTGTGGAAGTGGTCAATAAATACCTCAATATAACCAATATTGTATTCCATTGACTGGTCAGTGTCTTCTAGACTAGCATAAAACACAACAGCTTCAGGTCTCACAGACTTAAAATCAAATTCAATTTCAAATTCTTTCTCCATAGATTGCGTAGTCTCGATTTTCAACATGGACGCCGATGTAGGAAATGATATTGGGATATTGACGACCTCTTTACAGGAATATTCAGGTCGTGACGACCCACCGCCATGATACTGGACTCGAGCGCTGTTCAGTTCTAATTCATATAACACTGATATCTCATTGATGTACACATTCTTGATACAACCAACAAAATTCTGTGTAACTTGTAAACCTGAAAGTATTAATTTTGTATTCATAAAAGTATATATTGCATGATAGAAACTATTACTTTAGAAATTAGAATAACATAACAGTGCCAAAAGCACTTTTCGGAAACATCAACTATTATTTTGCTATCTTTAATACAAAATGTTGTGTAGCAAGCAGCTACAGACTCCTTTGTAGACAAATCAATAAGATATGATTATAAAATTGCACAAATATTCAAACTAATTTTATCCTAGACAGTAAAGCGTTCAAATTACAAATTCACTTCAAGGTTATTAGATGAGCAACTTCCAACATAAATATATACATAAAATTCACAATGTACTGCAACCAAAAAAGCATGGTTCTGAACATTAACAATTTCTTTGTCCAAAGAAAACTAAACTTGCACATATTTTACCAATTTAACAAATGAACAAGAAATACAAATGAAAAGATCACAGTGATAAATTTATCAGATCTCTTTAGGGCTTGCTGTAAACATAGTAAAACAAGAGTGCCACAAGCAGTGCAAACGCTCGTCTGTTCACCGCCACAGTGACATCTATCCACTGCCACAGTGACATCTATCTACCTATGAAGTTAAATGATGCTACCTCTTATAGTTTCTGAGTTATGAGCAACATTACAGTTTTTGTACAGACCAGACAACACGGACCCCGCAGACGACACAGTGACCACAATGGCCTTCAAAAAACAGCCGAGCTAACTAGGGACTATTACAAGCATAGCAATGGAGACTGGACAGGGGAATAGAGAAGTCAAGTGATTCTTATGTTAATTCCTACCTCTTGTTACAATGAAGTCATCACCACCACCGATGAAGATTTTAGGGTCCAATCCAAGATGATATTTATCACCCAAGATATCCCTTACATGTTCCCTACCATCCAGATAGATATACACCTTTCTCATATCATGTAGAATTGTCAAATTATGCCATCTGAAATGGAAGCATTCAAATGATAAGTTTATCCTAAACCCTAAAGTAATCAAAGTACTAAAAGTACTCATGGAAACTGAACTTACATAAACTTGCACTGCAACATGAAACAGAAATTAGTTCAACAACTGCATGGCGGATGTAGATAAACGTACTAGTACTCAAAAATGTTTTTGTTATCAACATGATCAACTTTTTTCTGTCTAATTTTGTTTATTTACAGACATAGAATATGAACTAAAATAAATGATTCTGACAATGCTTCTATGATCTTTAAACAGTCTTCTTCTCATCAATAGACAAACCAGGTATCATATCATTGAATTATATGAATTGTTTCACAATGTGATACATGTACTAGAATAGAAAACTACAATGGATCAAGTTACATAATACAAATGATACGTTATTTAACTTGTTGATATTATCACCAGTAAGTTAACTGATTGATGAAATACTAATATGAAGGAATGGAACATGTACACAACAGACCCGTGGTATCAAAAACAGACAATCCTAAACATGTATTTATAAATAAAGTCATATAAAAGGTATAGTACTTATATCTTTCATTATCATTATTGCACATTTTATAAGTTTGAAAACCGCCTCCGTGGTGGAGTGGTTAAGGTCGCTGACTTCAAATCTCTGTAACCTCTCACTGATAGAAGGTCGTGGGTTCAAGCCCAGCTACCGACCATGTCTCTTTATGTGAGAAAGTAGGCAGTTGCTCACAGAGGATGGGAGTCTAGTACTGATTCTTCCCAGGAACGATGGTTAGGTGAACTGTCCACCTCATATGACTCTGACTGTTGAAAAGGGGCGTAAAACTCAAACAAACAAACATATAAGTTTGAAGTATGAAGTATGAACCATTATTTCCCTATTGTAAAATAACATGCTGTAAACATTGTGGAATGGTGTGAGATTATAGAAACTCAAACATGACATATTATTAAAACCTTAGATCATCAACCTTTTTATTATAATTAATCAGGGTATAAAACATGTTTTTATCAAGCTGTCAATTAATTAATGAAATGTTGTAGAGTGATATAACATTGAGAGAATTAATCATATTATTAAACACAAGACTTACGACACAATTAAAGGAATAGGATGAAATATATTAGTGGCTTTATGTATATTTCACAATTAGTGAAAGAGGGCGAGGCGACTGAAAGTAAATGTCAACAAAACAAAGGCATTCGTTCTATACAACCATGTGACTTTGCTCTGATATACAGAGCATTAAAATATGATATGGGACATTTAAATTGGGGTACCATTCTTAACACAATGATCAGGACAAAATGTATTGATGCAAATTCAATAAAGTGGCTTAAACTTTCCGTTCCATATAAGACACTCTGATGAGGTGTTCTAGTAATCAGTTTGGGACATTGCTTGAGATTTGGGCACTTTTAATGGGACACAAGGACACTATGACTGTCCAGGATTCTATTTATTTGACACAGTCTTACTTTGGGGCTGTTTAATTATACCTATACACTAAGGGAAAGACTCAGGACAGAGCAGTACAGACAGACAATCATGTCCTCAAAAATTTAAATATTCTATTCAGACTATTAGGCGATCAAATCCCTATAAACTACAATTAATGATGTATAAGCATATGAGAGCAAACCAAACATATGTCTAGCTCTGGTTACATTGATGATTATTTGTGTGATTGTAAGCATCACAGAGTATTCTACAAAATAAAATTAATGCAGGAATTGAAGATCATGAATGAAATTTTAACTTGACATTTCTTAAATGTCAATGAAAGTGGGAATAATGTAAAAGATCATAAATGAATGACTGGAAAAGATTTTGTGTTTAAATAATAAAAATGGTATCTTCTTAAAGTGGTGTACCAATCTCTGTTCCTATATTTAGGAATATTTACCAAGTTACATACAAAGAAGCATGAAGGTAATACTTCCTTGTAAGAGATTTAGATGTCAAGTTTGATCATATATAAGTGACACTACAGATAATGTATGAATTGGAGGTGATATGGTTGTATTAGAACAAGCCTAAATAATGGCTTTACTCACACAATCTACAATCACTCACCGTCGTACAATATAACAACTACATCTGAGAGGAAATAAAATACATACAAATTCACTAAAAGGTTTCTACAAAGTATATGTATTTACAAATATATGTTGCAATGACAAATGACTATGAAACACAAAATTCAACTAAAAATAATTTTTATAATTCCTACAAATGCAACAAAGGTTTAAAAAAGCACCGGAGTGACATATACAATTTATAACAAACCTATGAAAATGTTGTCGTTAAAATGTGATATTTGGCATATACCTAAACTGCCTACAATCCAAGACATCACATGAATAAGGAAGAAAGAAATATTCCAACATTAATTGTTTGTAAAACAACCGGGAGATGGTAATACATGTTTAGCAATAACTGAAACCAACCCAAAGGTGAAAAATGATATATTACAATAACATATATTCAAAGCATACATCTTAGGGACATAAAAACAAACAACATAAAAAGTATGTAGCATGAAGCAGCCCCTTATGATGATAGCCCCTTTATATTGATGTAGCAATCTAAAGAACGCATATTTTACCATATAAAACCAAACATTACAAGAATTAATCGAGGGCTCAGCGCAACACTGTCATAACTTGTTCTTATTTCAATATGAGTTACGACACTGTTGCGTTGAACCCTCGATTTGTTGCCTTATATTTTGGATAGTATGGATGCAAAGCATCTTAAATATTGGTGTAATTCCCATTTACATCCTTACACAGTAAACTACATACGAGTACAACATTACACCCAATGTTTTATATAACCAGTTTGCTATACATATTTAATACCAGCAATATATTTATGTTGAAACATGCTGGAATGAACTGTTAACAATGTGTAATACATAGAAACAATTAAAGAAGAATTATTCAAGTTAGTCTCATTGTACGATATAATCTGATTTCAAGCAAATGAATTCTAAAGAAGTTCCATGCAATAATTGGAATGTTTAACATTCAGGCCACTCATCACAAGGACATTATTACACCAAAATGCACAGTGAATTGACAGTATTTGTACAAACATGTCCAAGAGCAAATATCTACCTAACACCTTGAAGTATTACTAATAATTCCATTCCTAGTGTTGTTTTTAAAAAAAAAAAGCTGATATCATGTCAACCAACTGAAACACACCAAGCAGCCAAATACGAAACATTGAAATGCTAATAATCTCCAAACTATAATACACCATATGCAGGGTTTACAAAACATCATACCTAATACTTAGAGTAAATACAATACATAAATACAAGCACTTAAAAGCAAAGTGAATGAAGAAAGATTTTTTAAATTTAGTGCGTTGATGAATTTGCCATTGTTACAATTACATACGGCATTAGTCTGAAAAAGGGGAGAAAAAAAACAATAATATATATGATGACTATTCCAGTATGCAACATTTATAAAGAATACATAAATATATTGAATAATCATGTTAATGCTATATGAAATATGCAGTATCAAATATTCATAGTCATGAAAAATGGACATTGTTCATTGTGGTGGGCCTTTATTTATGGTGGAACATTATTTATGGTAGGTCTTTTCATGGTGGGACTTTATTCATAGTGGGTCTTTATTTATGGTGGAAAATTATTTACGGTGGACCTTTTTTCATGGTGGGCCTTTCACAGGTTTATTAGACCTTATATAATAATGCTCTAAGATCGGTAATTGTTCACTTGGTGACTTTTCCAAAGTTAATAGTAACTGTATTGCATTTAAGAAGTTTATTAATTATAAATTCATAATCAGATGACAGAAAGACATAGGAGGAAAATAATGTACCCGATGCAGGCTCGAACCCACAACCTACTGCTTGCAAGTCAGATGATCTACCAACTGACCTAATCGGGCTGGTAAATATCCCAGCTAATTTATCAATACATGTACAATACACAGAACAATGTGGATATCAGATAGGAGAGAGATACAGAAAGAGAGCACTTGCTTTTATTGCAAACAATTTAAACTTAAATTAAAAACCAATTTAGAATAAATGTAGACAAATACAGATATGACAGGCCAATATGCTAGTGAATAAAGCCAATATTAAATAGCACATTTTTTTATAATTCTTTAAAAAACCATCCACGCAGGAGACATTAATTAATCTTAATATATTCAATCTCATTAAAATGATATTCATTATTTACATCATAAATCTAATCTGTGGTATGGATCTCAAGGTATAACATTCGAGGTCACATCAACTTGACATTCCTTTTGTTGAAGCATATTGCCTCTAAAGAGAAACTAGAGGCCAAAGTAAGAAATGCAAGTTTTCTCTTTAATGGGTTTCAGTCAAGTCTAAGGTAAGGAGAACTTAATTACATCAGATTTCAATAAGACAGTAACATATAGTATAGACTGGTGTTTCCACACACCATTATACAGGAAAACATGGTTAGAGTGAACTCTGATATAGAGTAGAACAGGATATTGTGAAATTTACTCCCCCCCCCCCTCCCAAATCATGCCCATTAGTTCATTGTATTGATATAGCAAAATAGAAATTAATAGAAGTGATCCTCCAAATATGCCCTTCTTTATTTTGATTCTTAAGGATATAGAGAAATATGGACAGGTCCTCATGGCAGGAATTCAAAATAGCAAAATTCTATGATAGAATTAACATTAATTTAAGTGTTGTTTTGCATTTTAAAGTTGGTAATATATATAAAACATTTGAGCATCACAGATCATTAAGATGAATACAGTCATGATCTTATACAAACATGTAATGTAAATGACAGTCTTATTAGATTGTCTATAATAAATGAATAGATATCCACCACAGTATTGGTTAGATACATACGTTATATAAAAAGAGTAGAATCAAAATGAAAGAATAACTTTGATTCACATTGCATGCAAATTTTTTAATCAATCTATTACTGATGAAGCATGTTGACCAGTGAGTCCAGAATTGACCACTCTATGTGACAAATTATTGTTAAACAAATATGGACATTTGATGTAAAGATTGTGACAGTCAATCATACATTTTGGGGGTACCTGAATGTGTATATGTGTACATTTATGTATGTGTGTGCGTGTATATGTGTATAATATCATGTATGTACATGTTTAACGGTTGTTTAAAGGTCCATTCGACAGCTATGGTCATTTAAGAGCCTACCAAGGGAGAGGGGAGAGAAGAAACAGGAGAGGGCTTTTATATCCCAAATCTTAATTCATCGAACCCATGACCTTTTGATTAGTAGTCCAGCATGGTACCACTAGACCACTGATCAACCTATATGTATAGGTATTATGAATATATATACATGTATAAATCTTATGTGTGTGCATTTATATATGTATATATATGGGAAGAATGAAGTTTAGACAAAAGAGTAAGATATGTGCGCTATACAACTAACATGCCAAGAGAGACTTCACAAGATGACAAGTACTTCATTACAAGATTACACATGAAGAACATTATATACAGCATCCAACATGTAACAGTCACATAATGCAATAATCAAACTATCACTTCATAAAATAAAAGTTGAAGCCAAAAAATGGATAAAAAAATGGATAATTATGAGATACTGTAGAATCATCTAATGGCTTACCGTGTTTGACTATGTATGTTAGAAATAAATGACAGTATGTAGATAAATGTAATAAAACAATGAAATGTCAAAAACAAACGTTGTCGATGTAGATAAACAATTAGAACACATTTCTTTCTATGATATGATTTTATATAAGTATTATTCATGATAACCTATTTTCAAACAAGTATGAAAGGTTTAATAAATGAATTATGAAATTTTAATGTATTATAAAGTTGATATATATGCATTTAGGTATTGATTTTCAGTGGGTGGAAAAACTATGTATATAGGAGTAAACATACATTTATCTATTCAGAATGATTAATGAAATGTACCGCAGCATGCAGAATGATTTTAAATTTCATTGAATTTAGATGCCAACTTAGTATTCAAAAACTCTGCAACCACTAACAGTTTGTCAAGCTCAAACTTTACACAAAAAAAACGTGAAAGGCACGGTCTACCATCGAATTTCAAAATTACAAAATGGTTCCTATGCTTGCTTAGTTTCAATGAATAATTAAACATTTAAGTACAATCAATAATTATCAATATACATTCAAACCTACAAACAAAGGGCTTTCTCAAGAAGTACAAAATGTGGTCTTTATTGACAGGTAGTCTTTATTTGGAGGTCATTTTGTTCTTAATATTCAATAACGTTTTTTCAAAGAATGACCTTTACCTACAGGGTGGCCTTTGTACAGAGGAGGTCACTAACACAGGTTTGACTGTAATTCATTAATTATCATAACTTATAGTAGTTTAATCTTAAATCTAGAATTTTATCTATGAATTACCTGTAATCATCCAGTCCTATACCAGACTCAACTTGAACATCCTCATCACCAATAGCAACAGACACTTGAACTGTCCCAGCATGCACTGAAGCAGTCACATGACTATGGTAGGGGGCGCCACCAACAGCATAAAATAACACACCAGAACCTCTACTAGTCTGCAACAAAAGACATCATCATAAAATACATCATACATAGTGTCTAAATTAAACATAATACTATAATTCAATAGAATATAATTAGTCAATTCAACAATAAATATTACTGACAAGACTGAAATGCAATTGTGAGAAGAATTAAAAATTTAATTCCAAGGCAATATGATGTTAAAATATATGCCATTTGCTCAGAAAATTGAGTCAAACAGGCAGATATTCTATGTTTAAAAGAATGCAAAATACACAGTATATCAATGGTTACAAACAAAATACTATATTACTCTAACTACATTGTATATTACTTTACTGAGGTGTCATATTTTTGCACCAAACCATCCAAATTATTTATAAGCAAAGTACAATGCGCAAACTTCAATGCATCATATATGCTTTTTTTGAACATGATTCACTGAAATACCATGAGAGAAAACTGACAATCTTTTATAATAGAATTAATATATCTGGTGGAACCCAAAGAAGACATACTTTAAACTCCAGACTTAGTCTTGTCTTTTCTGTGGGTACGTTTTGGTCATTCAAGTGAAGATTATACGTCAACCATTCATAGCCTCGTAGTGTGATAGTTGACGGACCTGAAATAGGCAGAAAATATACATACCTAATACTTGTCATAACCTAAACACTGATATTCTGATATTTTAACATTTAAATCAAACCAAACAAGCACAACATCAAATGGACATGAAATTCCACAAACAATTCTGGACTAAAAAATTTACTAACAATCTCAATTAAGATTAATCTCACAATCAAACTTTCAACCACTTATATTTAAAGATGTAGAACTATTAGAAATTCTAATATGGTGATGGTAATGCTGGATGCAGTCTTTAAAAGACCTTTATTAATATTGAGAGTATTTGTGGCAGTCTGTATTAATTGGACCAGTGGTAAAAAGATTTGAAATTGATCTTGAGGTAAATTCGTAATATTCTCAAATTAATCAACTTAGCAATCATTTGATAGAAGAATTTACTTACACGTGAAGTGAACAAAATACAAAGACAGGTATACATCTGTCACTTAATTCAAGCTAGACCAGCAACATGTTTTAGAACAAGGGAGATAATCAAAACAAGACTATATAAATTCAAGGGAGGTTATTTGTTAAGTGATAATGCTACTAAATTCCTACATCATTGTTTTTATTCAATTGTACATAAAAGCAAACTTTTGTTATCTAAAAATAATAATCTAAGAATTTAAATCATGTAATTAAATTTATCCCAGGTAAACTCAAATTCATAAATCCCTCAAAAAATTAACTTAGCATCTTACTGAGATGAGGCTAAAATAATTTATTCATTCGTGCTAGAAGATAAAAGATTTATTAAGACATTCTTTTACCATTTTGAAATATTTGGTAAATGTGATTTTAAAGAGTTTCCATAATTTAATAGCAGTTAGTTTTAAGTCAACATAACTAATATAAAACTTTGGCTATTAATAATGTACACTGGATAAATATTCATTATAGCCTCAATGAAAAGTTGTTTTTTTACGTAAAGTTTACCAAAATTAAAAAAAAGTAAAATCATTAATAGGATAAGTAACATCAAAGATGTTATAGGGCAGTTTTAAATGCATTATTTGACTTATACTAAGTGCTTGGTAAAAAGTAATTAAAAAGTACTTGAAATAAAAATTGCTTTTCTTTTCCACTTTGTTTTCCTTTCATTTACTGGATCAGATTTCATATAATGCTAGGAAAATTGAATTCAACATATGCAGGAACACTTTGTTGTAAGTTATACAATTGAAGTGAATGTTTATGAAAGACAAGTTATTAACGAATTCCAATCTTGTCTGGTAGCCAGAATTTGTGATGAACAATGTGTTAAGCTGTTGAGCACACAAAGTCAAGTTTTTATCATATGAACAAAACTGATAACATTTCTAAATGGAGAGATTCAACATCGGCTAATTGGAATTCAAGTGGCTGCTTATAAATTATATTGTATCTACATGTGAAATAAAAAGTGATGGTAAATTAATCTGATACAACAGCGAGTGTACATCCTTGCTGGAATAAGGATTGAGATGACAATGCTTCAGTTACAACCTGTTCCAGGTGGATTAAAATCGTTCATTAAGTATTCATCATTTCCTTTGAAAACAAGAGCATACATTGTAATTTTAAAATGCTGAGAACTACCCTACTTTTTTGGAAAAAACAAAAAACGGTGAGGGTTGCAGAAACTAGGTTCTGGGAAATTCTATCAATAGATAATGCCAAATAAATCATGTTCTTTGGTTTCTTTGCACTAAGTATACTGTACTTCTTGTCGAAAAATGGTCATAACTTTGTCATTTTATGTCCGATTTTGAAATTCTTTTTTTAAACTAAATGTCCATTGTGAATTTCTCCATTTAGATTTGGGAAATTGAAGCCTAAATGCTATAGAGATGGGTCTGTTTACCGGACCCATCTAAAGAAGGAAAAAAATCACTGAGTTCCTACCAGTTGGTGCACCACTGAACAACAATCAAACTACATGTACAAGTAGAATTGATGTTGAATAAGTCAGACCAAGCCTTACCAAGATCGGAACAGAACTGTCCCTGATAGTCCGAACCAAAACAATCGCATGTTGCCTGACTGTAGTCATTGATACAACGTCCACCATGATGGCATGGACTATTATTACATTGATCAATACACTCATCATGGACACCTTCCATCATAGACACAGGTACGGGTAAAAACTTCTCATCTATGTCAAAGTATTTGATGTTCTTCAAACATCCCATGAAGTGTGGGTAGATTTCAGAGAACAATGTATTTGGATCTGTACCTGAAAATATATACATATAATCAAAGAACTGAGAGTTTCTTTTTCATTACAAAAGATAAGCAAACTACTGGCTGAGATAATATTCGCACCTAATCAATGCCTATTTTAGTAGTGTGGAAATTTTGTATGGCCTGGATTTTAAAACCTTTCACACTGATATCAAAGGATATATCTAAATACCGTTCAAAAACATTATAAACACATTTTGAGTACTGTAACCATAACAAATTACAAAATAGTACTTTCAGTACTTTGATTATAAAGCCATGATATTTCAATAACAAACATTTGATGGGATTGGTCAACCATCGATAAATAGTAAATAATACAACATAATTATTACCTGGTAGATTTCATCACATTGAAATACTAGCATGTAGGGTACACATATATTTGTAAACGCAAGAAAAAAGCCCAATTACTAAACAATTTACAAGTTAATGGAAAAATAATTGACAGGTAAATGTAATAAACATGTACTAAATCTGTCAATAACAAAAGTTAACTAAAATTTACTGAACATTCATTGTGTCACTCTGGTGAAGTAAATAGGAAAACAAAATGAAATCAGTTTGCTACACAAATCAAAAAGGAGAAAAACATTTTCACTTTATTGTGAATTTTTAGATTTATTCAGACATTGCATATCCTCTGAAAAACAGCATATTATGTATCAATCACATAAATGATACAAATTCGACATTTCATAAAACACAACATTAACGGTAAACCTAGTTAGATGAACCGGGAATTACATAACATGATTTTCATAAAAAGAATCAAAGATGAAATGTTTCATGTACAGACCATATAATTACAATTGACAGATATTTGATTATAAACTGTTTCCTTGGATAAACCCATCAAAACTCCCAGAGAACTAAGAACACGTACACCATGGGAAAGAATATAGATTTTACTTTAATGTCCCACTGAAACAAAATTACAAGGAAGATAGCTGAGTTTATTCAAATAAGACATAATTTTCATAATAAATGGAAAATGTTATTTTTTGTTCATACAATAAAGCAACTATAAGAATATAATCTTATGCTTCAGTTCCTAACTGTCATAAGTGAATATTATGTGTTATCAAACTATGATAATTGAATATTATGTGTTATCACACCAAATTCCATAAGGTGGTTATAGTTAATGGTCTACTGAACCCATAGTTATCTTTATAATGATATTACATTAGATTCTATGGTAATTTCTTAACTGACACAATGTAATGATGATTTGATAATCAAATCCTCTTTCAACACCTATTTTGTAAAATAATGTAAACATACTATATCTTAAACTAGTAATCACACTCAGGGCTGGGTACCACCAAGGCTTTTTTGCATTATGATGGGCATCAGGTATGTTGATACCATTATAAATTATTATATATAATTATAACTTCAATATTTTTTTTTTCATTTTAGATAAATTTCAACATT
Organism: Lutraria lutraria; assembly: GCA_964023205.1. NCBI lineage: Eukaryota > Metazoa > Mollusca > Bivalvia > Venerida > Mactridae > Lutraria > Lutraria lutraria. The sequence goes on from OZ026838.1 coordinate 32,343,976, forward strand.
CCATTTGCTAATATCATCTCCATTAAACAATTAAATTCAGTTTTCCCAAATTTGGACCATTTTTTAGTCATTGTGATTTTTTATCGAGTTCTGTACCTTTGTATAAGATGGTACCTATTGCTTAACCTGCTGTTTTATGTAAAAGCATGTGTCATATACACAATTGATTACAGTCAAGTTAAGCATTTCCAATCTGAAGTACACAAGTATCTCCCACGCTTGTGTTCTGTCAATAGTGATGATGCTTTCATCTTTCTTGTTTCAGGTAAAGAACAATGTATGATAGTTACAGTGACAGCTGATACAGAACCCAATAATACCACAAGCTTACTGTTCCTGGAACAATACCATGGCATACTGGTTTACTGCAAACTACCTAACAGAGTAATAATTTTATTAATGGGCATCGATGAGAGATGGCTATGGAAAACTGAACTATTGTTCTGTTTTCAACAAGCTAAAAATGAAAACTGGCACCTACCTAATAATGGTCTGTATGTACAGTCATTGTGTTATCATTGTTATGGTACTGTGTCTCACCTCAGATGGCTTCAAAAGTAAATATTTTGTGATAACTAAATGCCGAGGGAAAAATTTGAACAATCTGAAAATTCCATTTTTTCTTACCTCCAAAATAGATCGCTGAAGAGTGAGTGGACCAGTCTAACAAGGTAGAGAACTCCTGTCTTGTGTACTGTTTAAGGGAGACAACTCCAATTTCTTCATCAATTGCAACTTTTAATTCCCCTGTTTGAATGTCTAGGTATACCTCCATAGTATGCCATTGATCATTGTTTAATGCTGAAAGTAGAAAAATAGATTTATAACAATAGATAACAGTTAAAGTGCAGCAAATCTGGCTTATCTGTGTGTTGGGGAGGTTGATCTTCATATGTTATGATCATACATGATGTACACTGTATTCACATTAATCTGTCACAATTTGAGTTAACTGTCATACCATTGCAACAACATCATCTAGGTAAATATTGATATGCTAAGAATATAATTATTATCACATAATTATTAGGTACCAAAGATTTTAGATAAATGTTTCTTTTTAATTGACAAAATTTTAGAATATCAGTTGTAAAGTTGTATGTGATATACAAAGGTAAATCACTAAGCAATACAACCATGTGATCCTACATTATAATATTACGATCGAGCCATTAAGTTGTCTTGCTTATATTATTGTTTCAATAGCAAAATGATTAGCAGAAGCTGTACTAATATAAACACAACCAGTGTCAACAGCATTGAATATTTTCTCTCTAACCTTATCAAACTATGACATTATCAAGTGACATGTATAATTTCCTGTCTCATCCCTGTTATTTGGAAGTCAATTCTAAGCAAAATTGGCTGTTTGCTTAAGGTCAACATATACTAAATTAATACCTCCATCTGTCAAAAATCAGATCCAATTATTATTAGCCCTTATAATACATTTATAATGCTACCACACAACAGAAAATATTAGTCCATTTTCATCATCATAGCAATATATTCCATAATAAGGCTTATCAGTCATAAAGGTCACATGGTCAGCAACAGGAAATTGAAAAAGGAGCAATCAGAATACAAGAAAATTACATTTTATAATCAACTGCTTATATCTGAAGCTTGTATTATTTATTTATATCCTGAAATCATAGGTTGGCAAGGGGAATAAAGACGTATCCTATGTCAGAAAAAAAACACTGCTTTCATTTTCTATGTTATCTTACAAGGATCTATAATGCATTAAGACATTACAAGAAACACTCAGTTTGCCTATAATGGTATTATGGGATTATATATGATTGTTGATGTTCTAAAATAAAAAAGTAACATTTTCTTCTTTTTTATGTGAGTGTGTTTTGTTTGGGATCATTAGGTGACTTGTCCAGCTCTAATGGACAATGTCTCTTTACGTGAGAATGTAGGCAGCTGCTTACGGGGGACGGGAGTCAAGTACTGGCTCTTCCCAGGAACACTTGTTAGGTGAACTGTCTGTCTCATATGACTCTGACTGTTGAAAAGGGGCGTAAAACTCAAATAAACAAACAAACCAGCTTTAATGGCAGAGGAAGACCTAGGTTAAACAATATGCCTTCCATTAGCTTAAAGCTGGACAGCTCTTATAAAGGATCAGGTTGCACTAAATAGTGAATTACATCTAATCAAAACCATGGTACACATAAAATATTTTTCAAATGTTTTACACATAATGTGTTTTCAAATCTTATTAATGATGGTAATATATAGGATATACACTAGTGGTAAGCCAGTAATACTAGTATAAAATAATATACTATTTTAATGACCACAACACTAAGTGAGGCTTTGTCCCGTAACTCAAACCATACTCTCAGTCCACACTGGCAGAGAAACAGCTTTTAAAACCAAGACTTTTTTATGCCACAACTAGCTGACAAGTTGAGCCTCCAACCTCCAGGAATTGTAGGGCTGGTTGAAAATAAACACTCGTAGAGAAATGGTCTGATAAGCCATCTTGGTACAGATGAAATGTGGCTTAGAGCTATATAGAACAAAACATTGAAGAAACTAAAGTCAGAAAGCTTTATAAGTTATTTACTTATTTGTAATACATGTACCTCTGAATACATCAAGTTTATTTCCAAAGCATTTGGTACAAATGATTGTTAATGATCTTATTACATACTACAGAAAATATAGTATTGGCTATCAAAATGCTGCATCATAGCTTTAATTTTGGTAACAAATTGAACTTCTAATCAAGATTTCTTTTAAATATCACACAAAAATGAAATAATTTGATACTGAGATCAGTCTTGTATCAATTACTGAAGAAAGTTTTTATGTCAATTGAGACATCACAACATTTTCAAAAGTGTCAGATGTTTTCACCTCACACCTTGTTTACAGTATATCACTAAACAATCATACACATGGTGTGAGGTACTGAAGTAAAAAATTAATGAAGAATAATTTCATCGATGGATCAAAGCCAAGTACAGTGAACCCTAACATAACCAAATTAACCCTTGTTTCAGCATAAATAGTTAAAAACTGTGACCTCTAATAATGAAAATAAAAGTTTACTTTTTCCAGCTATATATTTTAATAATTCATGTCCCTGTGATCAAACATATGAATCATTTATCCTGATCATTAAATTCAAGTCAATAAATGTACTTTTGATATTTTCTGTGAAAAAGAATTAAACCAATTAGTTAGACTAGTAATATAATATTCAGAGACCCCTAATTTCTCCTGTGTTACTGATAATTATATAGATTACAATTTTCTATGATTTACATTTTTTTTCAACCAACTTGGAAAATTCTAAGCACAATACATTTATAGTGAACTCACTGTGTTTTACTATTATAATAATTTGTAGAATATTACAATATTACAGAACTGATGCAATTTTGACTTTCTTTGATCCTCATTATACAGCATGTAGATCAGATTAAATTATTGTTATCTACATGGTATTTTTATGTTTTAATAATTATTACCATCAAGAATATACCTAATATAACATAAGAATTATGGATTCCATTCACTATTTCAACATACTAATTTTATAAATTGTAATCATTGAAATTATTATTTTTATCATAATAATAATCAGAACTACAAATACCATTATTACAGCTTTTAAGTTCTTCTCATTATATCAGTATAATTTGTTTTCCTAATTTTGAATTTATAACAAAACATCACTAAGTATATTATCTAACAGCATTGTTGAAATAGTTTTCACTTATGTTACACAGAAAAATAAATGCAAATATGTTCGTTTATTCAACTCAATAATCCCTTGCCTATTATGTACACAATTATACAGATTTTAATGGCTATAAAAATTTGGTTATTAGTGTTTTTTTTTTAGTTGAAAAAGCAATCTAAGCAATTTTATAAATACAAGTCAAAAACAGACTTGCTTAAATGTATTTTTCCACATCACAAAAAAATAAATACACATCCTAAAATACTGATAACATAGCAACATTCTGAACAAAACATGGGAATTACAAAAAAATCAAAATGACACAACGATTAAAGGGAACATACTTCATACCCCATTAATGTGTAAAACATTTTTTTTACCTATTAAAATTCAGTTTAATTAATGTATAAAAGACATCAGTGATCAAAATACTATTCATGGAAATTAGTGAACATTAAAGAAAACTTAAATGCATAATTCATATACCATGAAAATATCATTTAAAAAAAAAAGATTTACTGTATTTGCATTTATTTTCGTGGGCTCAATTTTCGTGTTTTTTTACTAAAATGGCTATTACGTGGGGACATATATTTGTGGATTTTTATTTTTTAAAAGAAATGCCTTATCCATGCATTTAAATTTGTGGGGATTTGATTTTGTTGGATGAACCGACCCACGGAATCCACGAAATTAAATCCTAAACGAAAATTAATGATTCCACAGTATTAAAATGATGCATCAATTTCTCACAGAAGACTGCATCTTGATAAAGAATGCTTATTAAAATCTTAATCAAAACTGCTTCCACCTACTATCATCAAAACTTCATATGTTGCTTTCTGAGACATGACAACCTCTACAGGACCTGTGCATTTTCAGGTCAGTAGGTCAAACCTCACGGAGACATCTTTTTTATTTCGTAACCTAGATACGACAAATACTTATATCCTTAACCTTGTTCAGGACACCCCCTCACCCAACAAGCAAAGAAGCATATGTAATCAATTACATGTAATGGCATTTATAGAATTCTTCATAACACATCAACACCCTCATTGAAATAATATTTGTATAAAATACAATATATAAGAATATGTAAGATTAAATCCTAGTATATATTTCATTATTTTTGGATAATACATTATTTGTATAATAAACAGACATATAAATGTATGATAAATATTATAACACCTTAAATCAAAATACCTGTATTTTCCTGGCAGGCACATTCTATTATTCAAATCATGTGTGCAGAATAGTTTTGTACAATAAACATTTGAATAAGTCTGATAATGACATGAAATATTTTCATTAGGCTACAATAAAAATATCCCAGTTTTTCTATTCATAAAATATATTATGAATGATCTATAGCTTAGAGCAACCAAACTTCATCATTGCTAATTTTAACTGCAAGTCTTAAACAGTTGATACATGTATTTTTCCACATACAATTAGGAGTCTAGTCCATTTAAAACAATTTTAACAATGTTCTGGTCTTAGGGCAACAATTAACATTAACTATATAATTGTATAAATTAAAACAGAAAATATGCTACAGTAATCTAATGCTAGGCATTCAATTAATACATGAAAGTCATAAATGATTCCTACATTAATTTATTGCAGTAGTTTACAGCTCTTATTAATTAACACACAAAATGCAACATGTTCACAGGCAACATGTCAATAGATCTTGTTTTATGATACAAGCATAACAACAGTAAATAGAATTCTGTCCAAGAAATAATCATTACTGACATGGAACATAAGAAACATTTTCTGTGATAATGATTACATCAATAAATATTTCTGTCAGAATAATGACACTGACTGGACTCAAGACTTCTGCCATAAAAAAATGATCAAAGTCAACTAGAAAATAACTCTGTTCTGATGTTAGTTATAAGTTCCTCCCACAAGAAGAGTAGAATATATCTGACATTCTTTTGATGCACCTTCAAAATGAAGAGTGACCATTTGATTTTTTATGAACTACCATAATTGCAGCAGCTGCTGATTGCATATAGAACTGTAAAAGAAGTTCCTCTGGCCTTCAAGACCCCGGCTGACCTTATAGGCTTTTTGTTTGGTTGCGGTCAATTTCTTTAAAGTAAATACCTCCATTTTCATAAGAACTTATTATAGCCAAGCTACAAAGGTATATTTGAAATTCTACAGCCCAACTGACCCCATATTTAGGTGGTACACCAGTAAAGTAAAATCAAAATTTGGTCTCAAACATACTTATGGCACAATTATGAGAATATAATCCCCCTGTCAGACAGGTATTCATAATTTACAAACTATTCATGAAGTATGCATGAATAGTTCAAGAAATATTCATGATCTCATGAATTCATTTTAAAGGGATTATTGACCTCTGATTTCATCCACCTGGCTTTTGTTTTAAAACAGCATGCAATAAAATTCCACTTAGACAAATTGTGTGAAACCATGCAGTATGTGACAATTAATCAAACATCAATGCACAACTGTCACATCTCCTCATCAATCAAAGACAGACAAAGAAGGTGAAATACCCAGGTTCAAATATATTGTATAAAAGTCTCATTATTACAAGATTTATAGCAAAGTTTTCACCATAGTTTTTTAATATACATAAATAATGAAGTATTCAAACAATTTATTTAATGGTCTCATTACAATTATGTGTGTTAACTAAACTCAATAACAATCTGTCATCTATTTACAACTACATATTTCAGAATTACTAAGCATTTCTTACAATGATGATATACATATTATAAATCTTACATCATTTATAATATGAGGCATCTGATAATGGTCAATTAAAATCCAACTAGCAAGCTTACAAAAATATGATAAAATTTGTACAATGATTACAGCAGTTGCTTACGGAGGGTGGGGTCTAGAACTGGTTCTTCCCAGAAACGATGATAAGGTGAACTGTCTGCCTCATATAACTCTGATTGTTGAAAAGGAGTGAAAAACTCAAATAAACAAACAAAACAATATATTTTGTTCAGTCCAGTAAAGTTTCCAAGTTCTTTCAATGCTAATTAATACAGAACATACAGCCAATTATCAGTGTTCAGGTACCATGAGTTTTCTTACAACAAAGTGTAAACATTCTCAATCATTGATATCAATTGTTTACAACATGAGATAGAACTTTTGATAAAAGTCAAGTCTTGCCTCAAGGGAATATCCAGGAAATCAATAAATGATACAAAAACAAAGTACAAAGTACTTCAAGTGCTTTGATTTTGGAAATAAAACACTTGATGGGCTGCAGAATCCTAGAAAGTGCATGTACTAATATCATTACCACAACATTGATTGCGCAATCTTGCAGATTGTTATTACAGAAAACTACTCAAAGAAAATTGTCTGCCATCTGATGACAGGAGCTTCATCTTTCTGTCAGTAAGACCATCCTTAAAAAAATGTTTGTTAACCGTAACCCTGCTCAGAGATTTTTCAGTAGGCAGGTAGATCTATTTTAATTTCATCTTTTATATTGAAACCCCAAAAATTTATATTGATGCATATCAGAATGGTATTTCTATACCGGAAAACATATTTACTCAATAGGATAAAAGAAATTTGGGCATTGCCCATTTTTGGTGAGCTCAGGTAGTGTTAACCCAAACCCAAACATTTTTAAGGATGGCCTAACATGTACATGTATTACAACAGTGCATCATCATTCCTCTGTAACTAGGAGAGAAGCAGGAAGAATAAGCAGGAACTTAATTAATATTGAAGCTATATGCTAGTTGTAGTAATGTTGTCTGCAGGCTGATAATAATGACATAACACTCAAATTTCAATCAATCCTTTGGTCTGGTTAGGTTATCTAGTAACAGAAATTTGTAAAATGATTCTAACTAAAAGTAAACCTATACATTGATGCAAAACTATAGCAACTGTTTCCTAATTTAGTTTAGCATAAATCTTGTCAGTTGGTCATAATGTAATCAAATTTAGGTACCAAAATTATTTATCAGTTATTTAATGGCCCATTTGACAGCCATGGTAATTTTAGAACTGCCCCCAACCTATCGAGAGAGGGAAGAACCGGGCATTTATATCCCTACTCTTTTCCAGTATTTTTTTCTGGTTCTGTATCAACCCGTTGTAAAGCACTGATACATGTCTCACTCCCCCCCCCCTGTGTGATTTTCTAGACACAGTACTTGGCTCAGTATAAGTTGGTATGGGGTAGTTATCATAGTAAATTACAAATCTCAGATAGTCACATCACATATAACACAATACCAAATCTAGGAAACATAATTAGCACCAGTTTTTTTTTCAATAAAAGAAGAGAAAATTTACCTGTTCCAACAGTTATCCGGGACTCTTCAAAATCCATCAGTTTGTATTTTAACACAAATAATCCATATTGAAGTTCACCACACATTTCATAATTTAATCTTTCCAATTCTGTCACATCTAAATCCTTCAAATAATGACAAAATATTAAACCATGCGGATTTCGAGTTCTAAAACTTAATGATATTCTTTGATTCTGTGTTTTTGAATAAATTGGTGAGAATGAAATAAATGATACACCTGGAATATTGAATGTCCATGATTTATCTTCCAAACAAACTGTCACATCTATTAAATTAATTATGATCAACAATACAGCTATTTTCAAACCGTTCAAAAACTCGGAACCAGTTTTCCAAGATGATGCCATCTTGTTTTTCAGGAATGCTGTCCAATTCCTAGTTCCAAAACATCCAATACTTGTCCGAGTGTTTATAAACATCAATGTTCACATCTTTTAAGAACCATGAAATATTTCCAATACTTTTATATTACAGGATTTAAGGACTAATGTTTCACATCACAGAAACATGCACATGTATTCAATTATTCTATAACTTCACTATTCAAATGCTGTTAACAATAATTGTATAACACAACCAATTATAATGCCAATTCTTGTACAGAATATATATTCACTGCATGCAATCTAAACCACAACTTCATATGCTTTTCATCATATGACGCAACTCGCAATCCCACAAAAAGCAAATACTAAACGATACCTTAATCATCCAAATGTTGTATTAATTATTAATGCTCACTGCCAAGATTTTATTGTATTTTTTTTTACATTCTCCGAACATGTGAAATATTCCAGATTGTCAATGTCATTGTTGTTGTTTTTATGTTGTTTCGTTTAAAGACTCAACAAGAATATCAGCAACATGCAGTACAATTCTTTCCGCTTCAAGAGAATGATGGAACCAGTCTAAGGTTATAGACATTAATCAATGGGAACCAGTCTAATCTGTTGAATGTAGTTTAGAACCTGTGTCATGTCAGGAAGAATTTGTCAATGATCTTCTTGTTCTTTATATCTGTTGCCAAGTAACTGTCTGAAAATACACAAAAACATGAATTCAGTGACAGGAATGCATGATAAAATAAACAAGAATACATAAACTCATTTATCAAGGAGGTAACTAGTAATTAATGATAACAGAATCTCATTATGAACATCTTGATTCTTTGCTTGGACAAACATAGACACTCTTCAGTTTCCAATGCAATAGATACACCATAAGCAAAAATTCAATTAACTACATAGGAAGATTTTTGCCCTACAATTTATGTAAATAACTTTAATAAGTACTTAGAATTAATGGTTGTTTTTGGTCTTTACAAGTTAATTGGAGACAAATTGATCTTTTTGTCCTGTTTATGCCATCAATGGGAACAATTCCAGGAAAAACCCATTACTGGCTCTTTGTGAGATATCATTGTGACCATGACCTTAACATTTGAACCTATTAACCTCTAAATTGACCCACACCATACATAAATAGCAACTACATGAATGAGACAAGAGAAATGCTACTCAGATGCTTTTGATAATGAATCTTTGTATAAATAGGAGAATTAAGACAAAACATAGAACACCAAGCATCAATACAACAATACTGTTGTTCAGAGATCAATAAGTTAACAATTTCCTGATGAGAAGAGCATAAAACAACATAGAAATATAATCATATACAAGAATATATAATACACTGTCAATCCTGAAAACAAAGGCCAGCCTTAAGAAATACAAAGTATGGCCTTTTTTGACAGGAGGCCTTTATTCAGAGGTCATTTTGTTCTAAATAATCAATGTTAGTTTTTAATAGAATGCATGGCCTTTGTGTCACATGTTGCCTATATTTGGAGGTGGCCACTAACACAGGTTTAACTGTATACATAATAAATGTTTTTTCCACTTTTACTATTTACAATAAATTGTGTAATCACCTAGAACATTAGATTTGTAATACAATAAAATAACGCTTAAAAACTGAGTGTGGGCAGAAAATGTTTTTAGATGTGGGTTGTATACATTTATAATAATAAACATAATTAAATCACTGGGCGTGTCAATACTCCATAGCAATCTGGAGACATTATTTTCTAATGTAAACAAGAAGATACATAATACATTGCCTCAAAATTACTCAATATACCCAAGATGTTTTCTTGTTTGTTGATATTTCAGTTATATACAGTGGCTGGTTCCCCTGATCAGTTTTCCTGGATGAGTACTAACTTACTCTTCCACAGGGAGCCAACAACTACTCTAAGCAAAGAGGAAATCAACATTTTTGTCAAATTTTCACAGAAGGGTACATGTATGTATGACCTGATCCTCGACCAGTATTCCAAACCTGATCACCTGGTTACAAGTCCAGCACCCTAACCACTAGCTGGACATGATGGCCATGGCCCAAGATGTTTTCCAATGCCCAATAATATAACAATGCTTAATATCTTCTATTCATGTTATGTAAAGTAAAGTAGCCACTATGTCTAGTGACTGTACAACAAACATAGAGGTTGACAATAATGAAATTTCTACCATTATATTAAATTCACTTTAATTAAGGTAATGGAGACACAAAAGTTTTGATTATCGCACTTGATAAAATTAATGTAGCTAATATAAAATTCTGTCTATATGCGAGGCATGCTCTATGTTCACCTCATGTTTGAGACAATATCCGTGATGTATTAATATGATGCATGAGATACAAACTTCAAAGCATTAGGTCTAGAATTTAACAATAAAGTAACATGGACTGTAATTAATTAGGCAGATGAAGTTTTGGTACAATTACAGTTAAACCTGGGTTGATTAAGGCCACTTTGGAATAAGACCAAATTGGCCAAAGTACAATTTATTGATATAGCATCTATAGATCAAATAAGTCCAGTGAGCTTTCAGAAGGTCAGTGGTTCTACTCTGGTGAACACTGTGGTCTTCTTCAACTATTAAAGCTGGAAAAATCTCCAAACTACTCTGGCTGTTTGGCATGACTTTAAACCCCAGAGAAAATAATGGCCATTTTAAATCTTAAACTGTGCATTAATGACACATAACTTCACTTTTTCTGATGACTTTTAAATATAACTATCTCAGTGTAAATAATTATATTTATCAATTACCAGTAAAAAACAAATCTTCAAACAAGGCTTTGGTCATGCAATAAGCATGTATCTTATTTCTGCCAATTAATGTACAAATATAGTATTTTTTCAAACAAGGACAGAAAACATAGATTAAACAAGAGTGCCACAAGCAGTGCCAACACTCGTCTGTTCACTGCCTCAGTAAGATCTATCTGCCTATGAAGTTTCATGATGCTAGTTATGAGCTACATTAAAGTTTTTGCCAAGACACAGCTGAAGCAGCTTGACCCTTTCTTCAAAAACAAACAAGTCATGAATGGAAGATAAATCAGTTCTTCCAGACGACAGTTATTTCATTCATTGAATCCTAGTAACCTGCAGTGTTACACTTCCTCTCTGTAATACTAGTAAATTCAGATACAGATAATGTGTTTATTTAATCACCAAACATCAATAACTAGTTTGGGATGCTGGCAATGTGAGCTATTTATTCATATATTGTAATTATAAAGCCATCATTTTACAAACAAATAATTCACATTGAAAACCTGTACATCAGAAGCATTAAAATGCAATTATCAGATTGATGAATTAATAACATTGAAAATTATGTTACATACACTAAAGTCAGAGAAATAAAGAACAGTCTATTATAACATTAAAGTGATGCTTTCTGTGCAGGTACAAGATTTGAGAGGAATGCAATTCATCTACATATATATAATTACCACTGGTATATAACCTACAGCAGAACAATTAATTACATTAAAACCTCACAAAGAAGTCCACTAAAAAGACCTCAATTAAACAGAATGTGTTTACCTTACAGACAATAGGACATGTACAATGTCATAGGTAAGTAATTTGACCCATTCCCAATTCAAAATAGTGACCATTTTTCCCAATTTCAGAAAGTACTAGAAATGTATTCAGAGGGCACGAATGCCCTCACTGAGAGCTACCGGTAAGTCAAAAAGGGGCCATAACTCCTGTGAAAATGTTTGGATTTTAACAGATATCAGACTTGGCCTGTATTTTACTATTATACATCTTCAAGTAAACTATGAAACGAATCCATGAAATATTCCTTGAGTTATCGCTCGGAAACCAAAATTTGGACAGACGGAAGTGACGGACAGGACAGAGGTAATACTTTATGACCTTCTCCCATTTTGAATGGCGGGGGGCATAAAAATCCTTATCAACAAACAAAATTTTGACTGATTGTATGAATTACATCTATAACTGCACGATACTTCAAACATTTTTTAACCTGTACCTTTCTCTAATCCCTGTACAACAACCACCACTAATTTCAGGACAAGTTTTTATACATTTTATCAGTAAAATTTCAACTTATCGATGAGACCACCTCAACAGTATTATACCACAGTCAGGTAGTTATTCATACTTCACAAACTACACAGAAATGTGGCAAAGTAAGTCCTCTATTCGAATTTCTTGAACTTGAGAACATTGATTCATGAAGTATGCATGAAAAATTCCAGAAAATTCATGACCTCATGAATTCCTTTCGAGGGGCCAGACTGCTTTACCTCAATATGCACTATTGAGGTAAAGCAGTTTTAACACAAAAGTGTTACTGTAATTACTATGAGTATGTAATAATTTTATCAAAGACCAGTCTTTTTGTTCTGATAATCTGTTAAATCCAAGCTGTGAAGTATTTAACACTACAAAGCTTTCAATACAAACAATCAAAGTACTGAAAGTACTGTCGGACTTGATTTTTACCATACGAGACAAGAGAGAAATGTGTACCCACATCGTTCGAGCCCATACAAATGTTTTAACATTTAAAATTACGGACCGATTTTTCATTCTTATTGTAATGCAGGTCATATGCATATAGGTAAATGACATAAGCTAGGGCTTTACTATAGTCCCTTTGCTAAAATTTTAAAATGAAAAAAGCCTGATATTGGAAAGTTTAATGATTAGCACATTAATTGAGGACAATTTAATTGCATTAAAAACTCTTTATTGTACAAAACTAGTAAACAACACTTCAGTAACAGTAAATACAAGCATTGATTCTTCTGGTTTTAACACAACAGAACATCGTCGCATTGAACACATTCAGGGTCACTCAAATAAAAAAGGTCCTGACACAGTAGAGTAAGACCTATAAGACCTATAGTTAACCCGATGTTGCATGAAATTCAGACGTGATTATGTAATTCTAAATAATCTGGCGTAAAAGGAACTCTTAAACAGTAAATTTTAAAAGCACGTATCCAGTAATTTACGTTCGTATTTAGCGACTCGAATTATTATTCTTAAGCCGCAGTTTTAACATTTAACCTTCGATAAATGAAACTCCCCACATCGGTTACGCTTTGCTACTAGCCACTGCGGGGAGTGAGTCTATAAATAGTGATTCCGTCATCAAAATAACACTAGTTGGTGTGAATATCCCGGAATACGATTAAATGAGAATTCGCTTTGTAATATTAAGAAATGTTAGAAAGGCACAAAACACACACATCGATGGTAGATTGTTGCAAATGCATGAATACGTCCGTGGAGATTTTTTTGAAAGTTCTATCGAACGAAAACCGAAAGTAGAACTACTTTTACGGCAAGATATTTTATTGGACAGTGAATACGCGGTTTTAATTCTACGCATTTGAATATCTCATGTATCTACCGACAAGCACTTATTTAGATACATGACTCTTTCCATGTAGTTACAATAGAATGATTTGAAATATATTTAGATCTGACACACTTAATTGGGGAAACATTCCAGATACTTCTATATAAACATACCATTTAGTTGCGTACTATTTCCTTTATGTGGCATTCTTTTAACCAAGCTGTTATGGAGTCCAGCGACCAATATAAGTCTACGATTACAAAGGACTTGATTTTGATAAAAATCAAGTCCAAAAACAATAGCTGATAGGTTTCAGATAGGCCTTTTATGAAGTGTAAATAGTATTAGGTTTCAACATGCATTTCATTTGAAATTTGATAAGTTGCATTAAGCAAATATTAGTCCATCACTTGAAAATAGTTTCCAGGATGTGAATTTTGTAGCTTCACTCCAGGTATTCTTAAATAAAACAAAAATAATATCATCAAGTGTAAATACCAAGTGATTCAAGCACATTGTTTCAGTAAATTTCCGCTTTAATCTGACAAGTTTGAGTAATAAAGCATGCAGGCAATGAAAAAAAAAGTTGCTATACTGTTCAGTATGGCTTAGATTAGATTTGGTGGGGCAATCCATAAAATAATATTTGCTTGCTGTAACAACCTTACACAAAGAATTGTTAGAGGGTACAGGTAGGTAAGTAGGAAATATTTTTTTGTACAATTTAATTTTTATACTGAACCCAAAATACATGTCAGAATGCTTTTTTTATTGAAAAAAAAATATACAAAGAGGTTAAAAAAAATGTTTAGTAAGACCATGTTTTGTGGGTAGGTAGTATTACCTCAAGTGATGGCCATGTATACTGAGAAATGTATTTGTTTGAATACAATTGAAATACAAGAGTGCTGCAAGCGATGCCAACGCTCATCTGTACATCACCTAATAGTATGCAGTTTCCTGTGGCTACCTCTTCTAGTTTCTGAATTATGAGCTTAAATAAAGTTTTTGCAAAGAATCTGATGCAGATTATGCAGTGATCCAAATAGCTTGACTTTCTTCGAAAACAGCCAAGCTAAAAAAAGCCGAATTTCACACAACATGTTTTTTTCAACTTAACTTTCTAGTCGACTTGACTGAGAAATTATCATATCAAGTTAAGTCTGCATACTTCACCGACTTGTTATTTTACAGTTTCACACTCTTGTCAACAATAAAACACTGAAGTTGTAACAGATTTATGTCCGACTATATTGTTCAATAATTTCATGAGAAAATAAAATTGATTTAAATACAGTAAAATCATCACAAAATAATTCAGTCACACCTTCCTTCAAATATTCTCTGACATATTTAATATATTTCATATCATACAAAACAAGAGCTTTCATCTGACGGAAAACATTTTTTGCTAATATCGGGTATTTCCAAATTTAATTTTTTTCTTAATTTCTTTATTTTACACCTCAATAAATAAATAAAATATTCTTGAAAAAAAAAACAGCATAAAACCCACTTAAGGTATCATGAAATTTGCAGCACAGAGCTTTAATATGATCTTGGTTAAAAAAAAAAATTATTGAATATCATTCAACTTAAAATTACGTCTTAATTCTAAATCATGCAATGTAAGATTTCCTTTATTTCTCTATTGATCACTATTCATGAATGCATCCCATCTTAAAGAAAATCATAGATTCAAACATAGACATGAATGACTTAATTGAGCATTCATGCAATTCAAATTAATTTGAATCTTTTTCCATGTGTTTGATACTACATAAGATATGTTTGTTTCACCATGTAACCTTCTTGGGTATAGGCTTAAATGTTGTTTCTTTACTGACATTAATTTTGTAAGATATACTGAGTTATCTGATTTTGATGTAGTAATTTGTGAGCATTTACTATCAATATTCTGTACATAATCTAAGTTTCAGGTAACATGCTCATAAAATAGGGTAGGTATAGGACCTTTTTGCTCTTGAAAGCATCTAGAAAGGTAAAATATGAGAAAGAAGTTTGATCATTCCTTGGGCTTATAAAAAGTCTTAGGGGTCGCAGGGGAAAATTAGGGCACTGGTCGGGTAACCAGAAACAAACAATTGTTTTTACGCCTAAGGCTGTGTGTTAGAAAAATCTTGTTCATTCTTTTCTACTGAAGAGACAGATTTAATCACAGAAGCAGCTTAAATAGGATAATGTACTTGGTGAATATACAGACAGAATCAATGTCAGAAGTCAAATAGAAAACAATGAACTACTTAAAATAAATACAGCAAGACCTTTGGTATGTCTAGGAGTACAAGTACTATACAATGCCTCATTGAAGATAGCATACCACCTCCTATGTCAAAAATGCAATAAAATGCACATTAACAAGTAAAAAAACATGCTTTCTATGCTCTTAAAAACATTATACTCGTTCACCAAGTAGCGAATGGATAATATCAGTTTTCAGACTTGTCTGTCAAAACTTGAGTTTATGAGGGGAACATCCAGTACCATCTGGAACGTAGCAATAATGCATATTTTCTAATTGGAAGCAGACTTAGAGTCAATGTGAATTCCAATATTTTGACACTTTCGGTATCATTATCTGCAATAAAATAAATTCCTTACACTTTTTTGCTGAAAATTCTCAAATGTCAACAAAAATTACCTCAAAAACAAGCCAGCAGTCATTACGATGGTATTTCCTGTTGTTCAAGAATTCACCCAATCTAGATCCTCCAAATTTATAGGATGAATTAAGGCTTGAGGATACATTAAAAACACTTTTATCTGTGCTACTTAGCTTATAATAACATCTGCATGCTTTGTATACATAATACTACTCTCATACAACAGAGCACACCTATTGCGATGCATTGTAATAATTTACATGTGAAAATTCCATGGCGGTTGATTTATTCAACCCAGCATGAGGAAGTGCATCAAAATGATTAATTGCCAAGAAACATCCACCTTTACATTCCTAGTTCACTCATTGTTAAAAATGTCTTATGAGCTTCTCTTCCCAAACCATATCTTCTAACTAAGGGCTTAAAAGATATGCAACACAGATCCAATGACAAAACAAGATTCTGACCCTTGCCAAATAGTTATGCATACGTCATGAACTATTCATGAGGTATGCATGAATAATTCAAGAAAAACTCATGTTTTCATGAAATCCATTCAAAGGGGCAAACATGCACGCTCGTAACAAATAAAACACATCCAGCAGGAATTAAGTAATACAAAAGCAATTTACAAATTACTAAGTTACCACAACTCTTATCATGAAACTATAATGAGCAGACACTGCCGGATCACTGTGAACAGCTTTCGACTAGAATCTTCTATACACAATCATTAGAACATTCTGACATTCAAGCATTTACGTGAACAAATAAGAAATCAATCATCCAAGAGGTAAAGTCGTTCATAAATAACCCACAAACAATATTGTAAACAATTATTTTATTAAATAACTAATTATACACATTGCCAAGATCAACATGGTTGCATTTATCCCATGTTTCAATTCCAAGGAGGCTGTCCTACTAAATCATATTATTACACTGAATAAATACGACTTAGACAAATAATACATCACTTAATTACATCTTTGAAGGGTATAAATAAATATAATTATGTAAGAGAATTACCATTAATTTACTTGAGAATATTAAAATACAACAAGACAGAAGATATAAAGAGATGCTGGAATTAGTTTGTAAATCGAGGGTTCAACGCAACAGTGTCGTAACTCATACTGGAATTAGAACAAGTTATGACAGTGTTGTGCTGAACCCTCGAAATGTGATCAAAGATACATTGGGTATCATTATAGGAGATAATCATTAATCAATACTAGGAAATAAGATATTATCTTTGAGTCAATGCTGGCAGCAAAAGATTGATCATAACTAAACCTATTTGTAACATCAACTCATTCATTTAACATTGATTGAGGAAAAATACACAAAGTTGCTACTTATAAATGAATGACTGAGGCTTGGAGACTGCTTCCAGCATAATTAAAATATTTAATATATCTAAACCAGTCCTCAATAGTGTTTAGGGAAAATGTAGCTCCTAATTACTTTGGCAAACTAATTAATAAGATGAGTGGTGGCTAGACACTTGATATCATTCTGCACAGGGTCCTGAAAATGTCCAAGTATACGAAAGAAGTCTTCCAAACATGCAAAGTCAAAGGCATAACATACGTATTTCATCAAAGAGACTTGAATCAAATGACAACAGCACCACAATATAACACTAAACTTTATCCCTAAATGATGTGATTTTTACTTGCAAATTCTTCATTTTTACTCCCAATTTTCAACAGTGTGTTAATTAATTATAATATTCTGACAGGCTGTGAGTTAACTTTACCAGCTTTCCTGAACCCTATACCAATAACTGTCAACATCTTCACACAAACCACTTGAATCGATCTACAGGCAAGGACAAAATTGGCCCTACCTTAGACACAATGTTGTTCACTAAATCACAGACAACATGTACCATACCTAGCCCTGAGGATTCAAACTGAGCCACATTGCAAATCCAGTCTTCATGCTAATCCACTAGCCCACAGCCCGGGGCTAGTAAATTACTATTCAGGCTTGTGAACTTACTAAAAATTGTGTATTCAGGCTAGTGGTAAATTGTCTATTTTCAATAGTACACAAATAGTTTGGGCTAGTGCTTAAAAAATCTTCATAAAAAATATATCATCATAAAAAAAAAAATTATCAAAAGATTTTAGATGTATATAATATGGGATGGTACTAACAGTATAAGAGCTGAAGGTACTGTAATTCCAAAAACTCAAAAATGCAATGTCGACTATATTTTACTGTAAAATGAAAATGTTCAACAGACATGAGAAACAAACATATTATACCAGACACTTCAACTAAACTAATCTGCTGAAAAGGTTGAGTATTGACTGGTATTAAATTTTGTCACCAAAAAAACATATCGCACTTTCCTGATAAAACCGCTTTGATTTAGTAGAAGTTTGTATAAAAAACATGGTTTCAATTGCTAATACTGATAAGATTGAAGTAAATCTACAATTTAACACCATAACAAATCCCATAGTTAAACAATTGTGTAAAGATCAGTATAGCTTTTTTGTACTGCTAATCTTTGTCCAACACTTGAAAAACATATTATTTACTTAAACTTGCAATATGTTTTCTTATTAAATTGTGACAAATCCGAGCAAGATTTATAAGGCTATAGAACACTAGAAAATGTCAGGTATATTTAAACAACCATTATAGATGATGTTTGAGATGAAGAAATATTTCTGAAAATAATGAAACTGGAATTGACTGATGTTCCTATCATGCCAGGGCCGACGCTGTGATCCAGTGGTTAATGGGCTCAACTTGTAACAAGGCAATCCCAGTTGAAATACAGGTCACTCAGACTTCACGAAAGGCGCTGGACTGAAGGACTTGTCCGCTAGATTGTGTTTTAGTCTGATAAAGAATCTTATTTCATCAGTCCGAATGTCCGGCGACTTACATACCTGATGTTACGCATTTATACATATATATGTACTTGGTTACTACTTTCGGTCTGACAGATTTCCTTTTGGTCCGACAGAATTTTTAAGCTTGACTGACCGAATGTCTGGAAGATTTTTTTGCCTTTTGCAAAGTCTGATTAGCCTATTATGAAAATTTGACAATACTTTACAATTTCCTCCTTACATGGAGAAGCTGCAGGCTTCTGTGATGTGGAAGGGTAAGTTAGTACCAACAAGAATACAGTCCAGAAAACTTAAGGAAAAGTGACTTCCGTACATAACTGAAATATCATTGCGTTAAACTCGCTGAAACAAGCAAATCATATCTTGCCCAAGAATGCACAAAAATGTTGAGACAGGAAGTGAACATTTTACCATGAAGTTACAGCTTTGCTGGATGTAAAATAAACAATTGACCATCAATATTTAATGTATGACAGAGAAGGGAATATAACGCACACACCATATCAATACATTATTCAGAGAATACCAAAGCTAACACTGCATGTAACTGAAGGACACCCCTTCTCTTGTAAGCAACTAGTTTCACTACAAGACTTATAAATGAGACCGACAATGCAACCAGTTCATAAAGAAATTCTATTTCAAAATTCAAGTACTTCACAGGATTTCATGTGGGAACCCTGAGCAACATGGTGTATTGATATTTTAACCATATAGCACATGCCAATAGCATTCTTATTAAAGCTCATATTTTACAGCCAAGTTGAAATAAAAGTTAACAATTAAACCATACCAGATTTCCTGTCCATTTGGTGAACCTTTAACAGGAGTATAACATCTCATTCCAGTAAAACTTCAGGAAATATCAAAACATTATAATCATCCTGCCAGACATAGAAGTCTACAGACTAAATTATGGACTGGGTTCATGTTACAATCAAATCAAATTGTTGATTTATCAAACATCAAGGTGCTAAAGAGATTAATTAAAAAGTAAAAACTATACACCAAAGAAAAAAGTTCATGTACAATTAACAGCTTACATTAAATGCTTCATGTTAATGTTGTGTAGTCATGAGATCAGACAATTTGCAAATAGTGGTCTCAGCCTATGTTTCTACATGAATTATTGATGCTTTAATTATGATGATGAATTCCTAGTTTAATGTAGGAGGACATGATACAGAACACCAATCAAAGAAGGAAATGTTACCATCATGATGTATAATCACCCAATTACTAACAAAAACTAAAACTGTTTCCAATAAAATACCTTAAGTTGTCAATTATTGAGCAATTAAGAATAAGACAGACTTCAGAAGCATCATTAGTTGATGTTATTAGTGAAGTTTTTGATTGAAAGTAAAAAACTAACTTACATTTAAAAAATCAAATTTATCTTATTTGATGGTTAAAGAATACAAGAATCAAAGTTATCCAGTTTCAAACTAAATTCCAAATCTAAATGGTAAAAAATTATTGCAATACATATTATATATAACCAATTAAGCTTACACAATTTCATAGTCTGATGGTTGTTCCAGAAAGAATATTAGATGTTTTTCAGAAACTCAGAAACACTTACTTATACAAAGCACTAATTGTAAAATACATATTAACTAAGACATATTCTTCATGTTTGATGTATATAAAAAATTACCTTTAAGTTACCAAATTTTACTGTTAAAATAATTGAAGAAATTTATAAAGACTAGAAATGTGTCCGGATGACACAAATGCCACTGTTAAGGGGGCCATAGCTCCTGTGAAAATGTTCACGGAATTCAAACTTGACCAGTCCTGTATTTTATTAATATACACCTTCATGAAATTTTTTTAAAACAATCCCTGAAAGATTTTTTAAGTTATCGCTTAGAAACCAAAATTTGGACGGACAGACAGGGGTAAGATTTTATGCCCTTCCACCATTTTGAATGGCAGGGCATAAAAATACCAATACGGTGGATTCATGACAAAAATTCAATGTAATTATACACGGGTATTACAAGTATTGAGGACAACACTATAAGGTCAGAAATGATCAATAAAGAGGTGTGACTGTAAGAATGTATATAATCATGTACCACTTATACAGTGAACAAAATAAATTTTATAAAATGGCATTCAATAAATGATGTTGATTTTATATTGACAGTAAAATTTTTTTTAAATACAATAAAATCAAATTGCTATCAAATGATAAAATAATAGGATTACATTAATTTTATTCCCATGTATTAACTCAACACTGTACATGTATATATATATCATATATTATATTCCATTAAGACACAGAGCACTTGCATATTCCAAGTCCTGTGAATAACTTAACTGTAACACACAACATAAGGCCTCAAAAATAATAAATGTGATAAACAATCTCACAGCAGTGTGTCGCAATCTTCATTCTGGAGAACAATTTATGAAGTAATTTCCTTTTACTACCCCAATCATGACTCAAATTATCCTCCTATTGTTCATCACAGCATCTAATAAATAGCAGACAGACTAGAAACTAAATTAGCGGGTCATTTTCTCCGCTATTGACTGGTCATCTTCCACTACTGACCGCTACTGACCAGTTATAATGACCAGGATGAACATAGACTGTGACTAAATGACATAGAGAGAAAGTGGACACCATACAAATTAGTACAATCAATATATTAGTCAATACAACAGATGCTTATAACAAGCCGGCCTCCCCCCCCCCCCAACCCTGTTTATGACAGATGGTTTAATGAACAGGGAATAAATTGATCCAATTAGCACTTAAATGGCAACAGTGGTAATGTACTACTTCAGTTAATATCTTTACAAAAATTATCTTACTCAGAAGAGAACTTTAAATAAACATAGACTTGAAGTATTTAGAGATTTCGTGGGATAACTGAACTTTGTCCCAAAATGTTCGAGTTTTGCACCCTTTTTTAACAGTCAGAGTCATATGAGGCAGACAGTTCACCTAACCATCATTCCTGGGTATAACCAGTACTAGACTCCCAACCTCTGTGAGCGACTGCCTACTTTCTCACATAAAGAGACATGGTCGGTAGCTGGGCTCGAACCCACGACTTTCTATCAGTGAGAGGTTACAGAGATTTGAAGTCAGCGACCTTAACCACTCGACCACGGAGGTGGGTCTAATTAGTTTTAGTACTTTCATTATGTACAATAATAGAATCAAAGCTCAGTAGGGTTGATATTATAAGTGAATATTGTTGGCCTTTTTATGTACTTATTCAACTTCCATTAACAGCTTGATAATCATCCCCCAGTAAAATCCAGCATTTTGATGCATCTGTGTTTCAACATTTATCTGTAGGAGGACATGATACAGTTAGCTGTCTGTAAGTTATAAATCATGACAGATTTTCTGATAATGTTTTAATCTAACTAAATTACTCTAATTAAATCATTTAATTTCATTTCAAATAACAACAAAAAAGAGGAAAACATGGGAAAATTTATTTGAAAGAAATGCATCTCACAGACAAAACTAAGAACTGTTTTATTTCACAGTTTAGAATAGCAGACTGCATGCAGACAAATCACTATTATCAATTTCTAGAAAAAAAACACATTAATTTAACACAGCTGGAGACCCGAATGAAAACAATGTATCACAAAAATGCAGATTGGGGAATGTAGCATGTCATAAATTGATAAAAAAAATTCAGAAAAACGGGACGCTAAATGCAGAATTGCTGCAGATTCATTCACAGTTTGTTTGAAGAATAAACAAACTATTCACTGCAGATAAAAAGTTTCTCACATACAGCAAAGTTTCTAAACAAGTATAAGTCTATCAGAAAACATAAATTTCAAACATATTGTGGTTACTGGTAATCAAAGTGAGAGGATGAAATTCTAGTTAAATTATGAATTTGCACTCTTACACTCTGAGAGGGAATTGATCATTATTACCATCAATAAGCCAGTGGCATTCAGACTTTCCTTGTCATAATCAATCAAACAGTAATTAATGCAGTGTTTTAAAGAGAAACAAATTAACTAAATTTTGAAAATGAACACAAAACATGAACGAAATATGGTGAAGGATTATTGAGTGGAAAAGGAATAAATTATTTTATATAAGTGTAAACCACTGCATTAATCAAAGTACTGAAAGTACTCATGGAAACTGAACTTACATACCGGAGACTTGCACTGCAACATGCAACAGAACTAGTTTAACAATTGTATGGCAGATGCAGATAAACTTAGTACTTTGGTTCACATCAAAGTTTATGCATGCCGAGCGATTAACTATCGTTCACTTTCCAAAAATGAGTTTAACTATCCTTAAATAGTAAACAGATACCTATACACAGTCTAAAATACCTACACAGTCCAAAATACCAAAATAAAAATGGAAATAATACTATAAGAAAGTTATCTAAGTTCATTCTTTCATTATTGTAGAAAACAAAAACATGTAAATTATACTTACAGTTACTGATAAATTAAGCAATTTTGATATTTAAAGAAATTTAAAATCCGAGTAAATTTCACTAATAATCAATTAAGAAAACTAATATCGAAAGCTAATCTTTGAAATTCAATTAAAACACTATAATCTGAAGCAATGCTATAGAAATTTCATTTTCAGCAAGATTTGATCCCATGAAAATCAAATTGATCAAGTTTTGTTCAGCATGTTATCTCCAGACAAGCTTTATGCTCTGTATACCAGTATTGACCAGCTGTCCTCATTTATTTCCCTGCAGTAAATAGTCTATTTGTGTTTTGTATCATCTTATCAAGGACTAATGTTCATTTAAATACAATTTGATGATATTTTAAGGAAACAAGGCCCCTGAACAGGGTGTAAACAGCACATGTTTCAGATTATATACCTGTCAGGTAAATTACAGCATTTTTTACCTCGCAGTAAGTACGCAGAATAGATTTTTTTTCTAAAAATAAAAAAAATCATTAATTAACAATATGTGTTTTTGAAACACAATGCCCCCTTCAGATGACCTTGACCTTTGATCTTAACTGACCTTAAAATGCACAGGCCTGTAGAGGTTGTCATGAGGAACCAACATAATTATGATACCTATCACTGTAAGTGGAAGCGTTTTGAGTTTAAGTTTGGTACAAACAGACAGACAAACAGGCAGGCCGAAAACAATACACGCCCCATCCATCAATATGGGGGCATTAAAAAATTATGGCACACTAGCTCAGTTAGCCGATTAAATGACCAAGTAAGGTACATGGTTCGATTTTCATCACTGCATAGATGGTATTTAATCTTTAAAGAATTAACCGCGTCAGAACATGACTCAACTAAACTTTTCTTTTTAAGCTTCACGCCAATCACAGATCTATAATACATGCATATCTGATATAAGGCTTAATGCAATACAACAAACAACTTCCAACAATTTAAAATTCTTGGCAGAAATGACACCTTCATAGAACTGATCTAAGTAAATATATTCAATCCAGAGACAAATTATGCATTAGACAAGTAATAAGCGTACATCAATGAAACATCCAGGAATGCATAATATATGTGGTCTGGTAATAGTCCAATGAATTATCATAGCTTAAGAAGGCAGTGAAATGTCACCTTACATACATTATGGAAAACTAGACAGTATTATCTGTCTGGATGTTTTATGAGATTGTTAGTAAAGGAAAAAGCAAGAATTATAACATCATGAAAATGAAAACGTCTGGAATAGATGGGCCAAGCAGCATGCCATACAAAGGATTCCTAAATGTTCTCCATCTATAATGGGTACTCCATAGGCGCTCGGTTACAGAGTCTGATTGATCCGATTTGATGGTCTTTTATATAAAACACCTGAAGTTTTTGCAGTCTCAGGTTTTATAGCAACAGAAGTAAGTTGACTGGTTTACAGTTCTCATATTCATACACGACAGCGAAAAAACTTTTTGGATTTCTTTAAAACTAAACGATAGATCAGTTTTCCATAGCCGTCACTTGTTCAGTGCACATGAATTTTTTTTGCAGACCAAAGTTAATACATTTTTCTAAATCCATTATGCAATTGTTTAAACTGGTTTCCTTTCCATGTTGCAGTGCAATATCATGTAAGTTCAGTTTCCATGAGTACTTTCAGTACTTTGATTATACAGAGCATATTGAATAACCAATCAGATTAATTGGACACTGTAACCGAGCGGCCAGAAAACCAGCTGAACTTCACACCAAAACTACCAATACTACATGACTTGTGTATTTATACAAATTTGTTACATGGGGTTGTCAAATATTTCCTTTTGTTACAGTCTGTTGACTTAACACAGTATTGAACAAGAACCAGTCTAGTAAAACATTTAGTGCTACAAAGGACTACAAATTAACCCAAATATCAGCAATGATGCCTAGTAAGACAAAAATGATTCAGTGACAAGTATTTACAATCAGATTTATTTCAATCAATCAGTAGAAATGCACAATATTAAAATGAAAATTAAAATAACAACCAAGATAATATGAGTTGAAAGACGCCTGTGTGGGCTCATTGAATAAAAACGTCAATTCATTCACTGCTCGAAAAAACGCGTTTACGGAAGTTTAGTGAAAAATTATATTTCTATAAACTTCACGTTTAAAATTTACTTAGAATATAATGACACTTAAACTCCAAATTTACATTTCTTCGTTTATTTGAAATTTACTTAGCGTTTAATGAAGAATTAAATTCGTGTAAACATCACGTTTAAAATTTACTTAGAATATAATGACACTTAAACTTCAAATTTACATTTCTTCATTTATTTGAAATTTACTAGCGTTTAATGAATAATTAAATTCGTGTAAACATCATGTTTAAAATTTACTTAGAATATAATGACACTTAAACTTCAAATTTCCATTTCTTCATTTATTTGAAATTTACTTAGCGTTTAATGAAGAATTAAATTCGTGTAAACATCACGTTTAAAAATTAATCAAGAATATAATGACACTTAAACTTCAAATTTACATTTCTTCATTTATTTGAAATTTACTTAGCGTTTAATGAAGAATTAAATTCGTGTAAACATCACGTTTAAAATTTACTTAGAATATAATGACACTTAAACTTCAAATTTACATTTCTTCATTTATTTGAAATTTACTTAGCGTTTAATGAAGAATTAAATTCGTGTAAACGTCACGTTTAAAAATTACTTAAGAATATAATGACACTTAAACTTCAAATTTACATTTCTTCATTTATTTGAAATTTACTTAGCGTTTAATGAAGAATTAAATTCGTGTAAACATCACGTTTAAAAATTACTTAAGAATATAATGACACTTAAACTTCAAATTTACCTTTCTTCATTTATTTGAAATTTACTAGCGTTTAATGAATAATTAAATTCGTGTAAACATCACGTTTATAATTCACGTAAAGTTTACTTGGACGTAAAGTTTGAGTTTATAAATTTACTTAAATTTGATAATGAAGATACTTTGTTTTGACTCAGACTTTGTTGATATGTAATGTTAATTAATATTAACCCTATCATTTTTGTACCGATTTTTGAAAATTATGCAATTACAACCGAAACGAGTGCATTATTTTATTAGAAAATGAAATTGAGAGTTGAATACCTAGTGACAATCAAGAGAATGATTTTGAAGAGTATGCATTATTTTGATTTTTGAATTGAGATATTTTAATGATGTTTATATAACGAAGGTTTTACATTATTTTCTATTATTCTAGATAGTTACGTTTTTAGTTGTAGAGGGTATGAGGGCTGTGGCTAACTAGAACTACTGTTAGTCATGTTCCCCGTTTTCTGCTGTCCATTACTAGATGTATGCCATGTTGTATAAAAGGTATAAATCCACCACAAACGCTGAAAATTTTACTATCTGAGGTTAACACATGCAGTAATAATTGTTTACACAACCTGTATGCATTTGCGCACTGCATCAGTGGTCAGTTTTACAGAGTGTCTAATTTTAGAACAGATTATCAACACAGGAGAGTACACAGGAGAGTGCCAACGGATTTAGATTTAAACTTTGTCTTGGAGTGATATGTTACTTTCAATGAAGAACTGATACATTCGTTAACTTGTTGATTTGCAAAATGGATGATTATTATTCTTCTGTGTATGGAACTGATGTCTTCGGATGAAGAGTAAAATAGGTATAAATCCTGATATGTTTATGTCTCTTATGTTTAATACGTACTGGATGACGAATATACAATTAAATCAGCTTTATCATATTGAACAGCATTTTTATTACAGCACTTTTTGCATGAAACACGACATAGTCATATCATGCCTGGGCCATGGTAATACAAATGTATATAATATAGATCATACCTATAACAATGATGAGAAATGTCTATCAAGGCTTTTATATTTATATTATTTTTGTATATTTACAGCGACAGCGAGGAATGCATCATGGTATTTAAAGCTTCTCAAGGAAATGGACAAAAGGTCAAAGTCAGAAGGGATAGCGGCAGGAGCTCAAACGTATGCGATCGACATCAACGGAACCTTCTAATATAAAGATGGCGGAGGATTGCTGTCTTGTCAATAAGGACAAAATTTAATGTTATTCAGGATAAGGAGTAATGTTATTCGATGTAATATTGGTGAAAATAAAGCAATAACAAAAAATTGTTTTTTTATTTTATTGTACGATACGAAATATCGTGCATTCTGTTTACTATGTGTAATAAAGTGAGTCGTATTAAACAGGTAGGTTTAATTTACTGTACTGTGTGAAATTTACTGCAGGTTTTCGTAAAGCTAAAACACAAAGTTTAATGAAATAATGTGGAAATATAATGCATTATATGCTGCACGTTTACATAAAGCTTAAACACGAAGTTTAATGAAATAAAATGTGAATATACTGCATTATATTGCAAGTTTACATGAATCTTAAACACGAAGTTTAATGAAATATAATGGGAATATACTGCATTATATTGCAAGTTTACATAAATCTTAAACACGAAGTTTAATGAAATATAATGGGAATATACTGCATTATATTGCAAGTTTACATAAATCTTAAACACGAAGTTTAATGAAATATAATGGGAATATACTGCATTATATTGCAAGTTTACATAAAGCTTAAACACGAAGTTTAATGAAATAAAATGTGAATATACCGCTTTATAAACATCGAGTTTAACTGCATTTAATATTAGTTTACGGGCGAAGGAAATTCCATGTTTACATCAAGTTTACTCTGAACTTAAACCCCTGTAAACTCCGGAGTTTACGTCCTTGTAAACTTAAAGTAAACGCCATGTAAACTTCAAGTTTAATTACCAACTTAAATTCGAATAAACGTCATTAAACACTACATATAATGAAATTTACTTTGAGTTTAAGTTAAAATTAAACGCGTTTTTTCGAGCAGTGATTCAGATAAGATATGCAATTTATTTTTGCATTTAATCAATGACAAAAAATAGTAAAATAATGACTTAATGAATTTAATCAGAAACATCCAAGCATTTAAGAAGAGCATTTTTTACAATATAATTTGAAATTATTTGTTATGCAAAACTTTCTCAGGCATTTAAGACATATTTTTACAATTTCATTTAAATTTATTTACAATTTGATAGATGTCTCTCACAAATCCACATTAAACCAAAATGAAGCTCCAGTTTGATATCAGAAACAATTAAACTATCAAGTCTTTGGAGACATATTTAATTTGATTAAAAGAATAAAAACCAATACAAACAAAGCTTACCCTGAAACGTAACTCACACAAAAACTAATTAATCTTCTAAAATGAACACAAATCTCACATCAATGAAAACTCATGGAGCAAACAAAACTTTTTGATCACAATGTTTTATCAATATAACGTCCATACAACCATATTCATGCATCATGCACTGTGCATTGAGCTGTCGATAAAACGCAGCATTGATTGTAACTGAAAGATATAAATTAATAATACGATATTGTCGAGCTTGAGGTGTCAGTCAACATCAGCTTGAATAATACATTTTTTTGTTTTTTGAATCCCGATATTGGCATCTGGTGGCACGTATTGTATTAAGTAGTTTCAAACTGTATCAGATACTACCCAACAATAGCACATAGTTTACTACAATATAAACAAGTGTTCCAATGCACGGAACGTTATTATTCTGCTATTGTGCAAAGGAAAACAACTCTTAGCCAGTATGGTAGAGGTTTTTACGGGAATGATAGGTAAAACAAATGGTGTATTACTTATTGCCGTAATGTTATAGGTAATAAATACCGATTCTAGGTGTCAGTTGCATGTTTTTTATTACACTAAGAATATTGCTAATCCTGACGCATCGTAAATACCCTTCAAACAAAGTGATACAAAAACAGACATTTGATTGTCAGACTTAAGAATGAACTACCGGAAAACTTGTATTCAGAAACTTATCAGATCTTTAAACAATCACTCGGCATAAATCGTAACTACCTGGGTATTTAAGAGGCTCTTAAAGCATGAAATCTGTCGATGATCGAGGTATATTTACAGTATAGTTAACTTAACTGTCAATCAGTAACAAATAAACTGTACACTTTATAGAATTAATAACATCGGAACATTTCACTAGTAGACTAGTCACTAATAAGAAATTAATTTTCAATTAGTCAACTAATGACGATATTATCATTTTAAAGGACAGAATACATTTTTAGTGACATATCTTCTTCCATAATTCTATCAACATAGTATTCTTCAATACAATCAACAAGAAAGATGGTTATTATTAATATCAAAGAATTCATTAATAACAACCTTAAAATTGCCAGTGATACAAAATTTACTTACAGACATATGCAAATGGGAAATATACATACGTATGTAAGAAATATGACAATTAAGGAAATGTAAATATGGAATACATTAGGTAAATACATTTCTAAATCCATGTACAATATATACAAATTTATAGGCAGAGATTAAATGTTTGTTAATCAAATAAATCTCACCTTTGAACCTTTTTTATCCATTCAAGAATTCCTTTTCAATATTTCCTTATCATTTAGCATTTTAATATCCAACAGGTCAGAATTGTAAAAATCGAAACCAAGTACATGTACAATGATTTTCACATATTTTACATAAGTCCCTTTGCTGTTAATACTGGCTAACTTGAAAGTTAAGCACAGTATTTGTAGTAGTAACTTTACTGAAAAAAAATCGAAGCAATTATCTGCCTCCAAAAAGGCAATAATGAAACAAATAATTGCTTAATAGTTAACAATCACACTGTAACAATGATGCTAGAAAATTCACAGGATAAACCCTGGTGTAGCTGATAACAGGGTGAAACACATGAATGGAGAAATGAATGGTGAAAAATACTAGTTAAACATCCAGAAATTTATACTTCCAATAGTTCAGAGTGGTTATCTGGCTTACCACAATTGTAACTTCCAAGTGCAACCAGTCCGGTGTAATACTAGTATTTTTGTATAATTATTGCTTCATGAATGAGAGAGCAAACATCATTTTAACGAGAGTATCAGAGTATCGGTAACAGATAACAGAGAATCACTTGTAGTTGAAACAATGCAGTAGTCTTAGAGCAATAATGATTTGTATAAAACTCGATATTTCCTGGAACAAGAGAAAATAGTTACAACCATTAACACTATCCCACTAGTTCAGAGATATATTCCTATAAATTGTTTTTCCACATTTCTATCGAGATTTTATCATCGACAACTGGAAACAGTCTTTAGTACCAACAAACTGTTACTTTACTGTCAGTAACGCTGAGTGACCGATGTGTAAAACTAGAGATATATAGTGTGACAGGTTGTCAGATACAGTTGTAACAGAACTGGTTGTCAAGAATGGTTCAGGGCACAGTCCAAACTAATATATGCTAATAATGCCATATTGTGTTTTCTTATTGTGGTAATATAATTGAACCAGACATTAAAGCCTGTTTGGTGAATGCAGTAGTCACAACAAACTACTTAAAACTTTTCTGTGGCGTAATTATAAATATAAATACAGTAAAAAAAAATTAAAACAAAATTAGCATACAATCACAAAAATTATAACAGCTGAGCTATCAACTGTAAATTATTCGAAACTCAAAAGAAAATATTAAAAATGCCTAGCACAAATATTATTACTTAAATACTGATACCTACATACTCACCAACATGTCTAATTAGTAATAGAATCAATGTTACCATATTATACACTGCTCAATTTATATAATTAGTCAGCTAGATTTTTCAAAATTTTATAGATACATTGTATATATGACACCATTAAAACAGGACAATCAAAGTCCTGTACAAAACAGAATGTAAAATGTCATACTTATGTTATGTAATATTTTAGAATTCATTAAAGTGGCGCTTACGATAGAATAACTTGACATTATAATTTATTAATATTCTTCAACTGTAAAATATCAAATAAAGTAAGTGATATAGTACTGCTCACAAAATATTCAGAATAGACCATATTGACAGATCATAAAAGTTGAGCAGTCCTGAGTAACCATGACAAAACCTTAAGATCCAACATGAACACTAAGAGACAGAAGCAGACTTTTACCACTTCATAAATAATTCTTTCACTGTTAAACACAACGCAAAATTGCTTGACGATAATTTGAGCTGAAAAAGCGTGAAAACTCATCCATAGCAAAATTAAATGCCAGAACTAAATCCAATAAAGAGGTGGAACAAATCAGAAACAATCTTAGAAAAAAAGAATTTTATGTCAAGAAGAACTTGTTTATAGCATTAGTTAACAGTAACTGTTGTATCAATTAAACCACATGGCAGGCAGACAATACGGGTATTTGTTAAGGTTAAGAACTTTTTACAGAAAAAATCATTTGTCACTGAGTAATTACCAAAGGATTCCTGAAAAAAAATCCTGCCTTTCCCAAAATACCGCCTTCCTGAAAATCATTTAGTTTTATGTGGTATTTTAGCCAGCCGGAAATAATTCAATGTTTGGTTCGACTTGTCAAATTTTAATTCATCTTATAATTAAGTGCTCTTGAAAGCGGTGTCGTGAAAACATATAA
This sequence comes from Lutraria lutraria, assembly GCA_964023205.1. Lineage (NCBI taxonomy): Eukaryota > Metazoa > Mollusca > Bivalvia > Venerida > Mactridae > Lutraria > Lutraria lutraria. The sequence goes on from OZ026838.1 coordinate 32,376,258, forward strand.
TTACCAAGTCTTTTAAAATTCTGTCATCAGGTCACTGCGGTGAACTTTAAATCATAATACTTATAAAGAAATGAAACTTTGCATTTTGATGTGAACTTACAAGGTCAATGGAAACCAGACATGTGTCTGTCTTTATAGTGCACAGCATAATAAACAATCCTTAGTAACAAGGAGACTAGAAGCAAGGACAATCATAAAACATTGGTAATGTTCAGTTTCTGCATAATTTACTGTCTGTACAATGAAGTCTGAGAAGCCTCTGGGAGTGTTCATATACCATTTAACAGATCCATGTGATACCACACACTGATACATTTATCCATTTAGACACAGACAAGTTATAATACTATAAAATCGCATATATCACTCCTGCTCATAGAATCAATAAATTATTCTACTGCAACCAAAATAATGCAGAAAGCAAGCAGCAAAAATTCTGATTTCTCACTTTATTTTACTGTTATTGAAAGAATGACACTGGCAGTCTGTCACTGATGATGCAATTTTCCATCCTGGTAACAAATATTGAGCTTGTGATAACATAAGTTATTGAAAATAACAGCAGGTGCTCCACAGAAACTCTTTAAACTATTCAATCAAAATAGGACCATACTTTAAAGCAACATCTTTCACACTTTGGTTCACATAAACAACATAAAACAAAGACTAAACAATATTTGGGGAAGGGTGTCTGCTGATCCAAGAGCAATTCAAATTGTCAAGTAGATATTATAACCACATAATAATAATTCATATATTTGTCTAGGCTGGAACTCAGTCATATTATAAATTAATCCATGAAGAAAAAAATACTTGTGTTTCTAGTAACCCTACCAACCCATGTCTTGGTGCCAACCTTAACATTCTTAACAAAATCCAAAAACATTCGGAGACTGTGAAGTTGAAACTGTGCCACCAAAGTACAAAAAAATTATGTTTAAAAAAAAACCAATAAAGAAGTCTTGTCACCTATCTGCACTTTATATGGTCATGTAACCATAAGCACAATTATCATTTTGTCTGGCCTTATAACTTTATTTTCTTCATCAAAGGTTGTGATATCAACAGCTCAACATTTGAATCAATCATTTCCTCCATAAGGCATAAATACATCACAAATCACACCTGTTTGTCATATATCACCAGTTCAAACAAAGAATTTTAGCACATTCTACACATTTTAGTTTTTTGTGATAATTATTGACACAGTGCACCATGAAATTAAAGTACTTTCAACAATGGTGCCACAAGCAACAATTGATCTGTAGTAATCTGATAATGAATTTGTTTGTAGTTCTTTATTACCTTAAATGCTTTATAGAATGTTTTACCTGACATGGTTAATTAATACATTCAACAATATATAAAAAAAACTTTACCTTATTTCAGGCATTCTGTACTGGAAATTTAGAATTCATACTAAGGGAGATTTGTAATGTTTAAAATATCATTAAAACTTGATTTAAAGTGCTCTGTAAAACCAGAAGAAGATTGAACATTTAATTTACCAAACAACAATTTTGACGGATGATCCCATTTAATTTGAGTAAGCGACGTTCATCACAGAAATAACATAATAAGTACACCATTTTTCAAATATGATAAGATCTTAAAACAAAATTTGAAAAAATTAAATCCGACAAATTAATAAGAAATTTGACGAAGTTAATGTTTGGCAAAAAATCAGACGAAAAATGATAGATTTCCTTTCTATGGGCTCAAACTTAACACCTGGAGTCGGGGACTATCGGCAACTTTTCCAGCTTTATCCATGGAGAAAGACATCAGGTACACCCGAGTAGAACCACCGATATACTAATACCGCCAGCTGGACAGCTTCCGTCACACATAATAATTTCTGGCCCCTGCATGGCGGGATTCAAACTCACATCAGATAGGGGCTAAGTCAGAGACCATAATCACTTGATCACAGAAGCCTCTTAACAAAAAGGACAAAATAACTATACTGTAAGATATTCATTGAGTACCGCTGTATTTGATCTACCAGAAATATTCTAAATACCAATATTGTTTTCATGGAAAACAGTTGGTTGTACAGGCTAGCTGTTACCTCAGTTATAATTGATAGACAACACAGAATGATACAACATACATCATGAATAATGTATGCAATTATACCCTCATCAGAATCAATATTATCATAAAGACTGGCCGTTAAACCAATAATAACATATGATAGGATGATAATGCATGATTTATCACATGTTTGTAACATATATATATCTTAGATATATATATATTATATTATTATCTTCATGGTTAAAATGATTCTTAAATACCAGCATCTGTTGTTAGATTATCAATGCTTGTCTAACCAGGTTCCATGTCCTGTGGTGTAAGGTAGTTATCTGATGTTTGTGGTGTGGAAGGTGGTGTAACCAGCACTATACAGCAATGAAGCTCTCAGGGAAGTGTTGAAAACTATTTTCATAAAAAATCTGGATTCAAGAGTCATACCTTACTTTACCATTAAACACCTTTGAATAAAATTCATGAAATCATGAACTTTTCTTGAACTCTTCAAGAATAGTTCAAGAATAGTTCATGAAGACAGGAGAAGTGTTCTGAAAACAAACACTCAAAGTGCAGTAAAAGGAACTCAACCAGCAATTATTTTTTAATCAGATTCATCAAATACATTTTGTATGTTAAGATGTCCTTGAATTATTCTTCATTAAACAATTATTTTGCAGGGATTAAGGCTTGAGCAGAAAAGGGAAACCAAATAGAAGGGTCATTTATTTCACTCATAATGCTTATGTTTGTCATGTTCAATTTGTCATTTGAAAGCTTTAAATTTGTGTAGATATCATCCACAGTTTTTTCATTGATTTAAGACCTAAAACCACAGCCCTCCTACCGATTTAACAATCCCATTTTTAGATGACAAATATTTATAGAAGATAACATGTACTATAAGCCAAGAATATGGATCTTATATCAGCCAGCTCATTCACAATAATCATGGTACTGAAAGTGCTCATGGAAACTGAACTTAACACAGGCTTGCAATGCTGCATGGTGGACGTAGAAAAATGTAATACTTTGGTCTACATCAAAACTCGTGCATGCTGAGCGAGTGAATGCTATGGAAAGCTGAGTAGAGCTTTGGCACATTTAAATATGTTGCAAACTCCAACCAGTCTGGAAAATTTTATTATTTAGAAAAACTATCTGTTCTAAAACTGACCATATTAAGATAATTTGTATCATGCCACTGTAATGAACCTTCAATTAGCAAAGAGGTTATCAACAAAAACAGCCGGAAATGTTCACATACAATGTTTGTCATTTGTGTTTTCACAGGCGTCAACTATTCTGAATGAATTAGATACTGAGCCAGTTGCTAAGCATCCTGACATTTTGTCACTATATTAAACCATTTATAATCATCATGGTGATGCTTGGTGATAACAATATGACTGGAAAACAAGCATAGCAAAGTTTACCTCTCATAGAAGAACAAATATCTAATTCCCCATCACTAAGATAGCTATGAAATAAATAGTTCAATTAGTCAGATATCTCACCACAAATAAAATAACTGCAGATTAGTCTGCATTAAAAAATAAACCAGAGATAATACCAACTTGTAAAATCTCAAAGGGAAACATAATAAGTAGAAAAGATGTCATTTAGCATTCAATGCATAGATATAATGGAATTAAGAGTAGATCTTGATAAGACTGTATGAGATCTTTGGATGAAGTTAACAAGCCTTCAAGGGCTCTTGAAGCATATGTTAAAGTGTATGAAGTCTTTATATTCCAACATTTATGGCTGACCAAAATAGAAAAGCAATTCATTAGAATTTGAAGAGAGAAAATCTAACCAAATTTAAGATAATTGTAAGCTTGAAAATGTGTAACAGCCAAACAGATTAAGCAATAACTACATGCATAAAGGACAGTGACATTATAATATAACAAAGCACATGTTAGACATGAAACAAATAATTACAAAACAAAGTCCACTGCCCAAATTTAGTTTTTCTTATTTTTCCCATTAACTCAGATCACAGATGATATTACTGACAGATTTTCACCTGACAAGGTGGTTAGACTAAATATTTATAGAAAGCGTGTGAAACCATAATGACTTTAAAATGTCCACAGTACAAACACTTGACCAATGTGGTCAGTTGTGAATTTACTTATAAATCATATCTTGAATAAGACAGGTCAATATTATTAATGAACCAACAAGGCTTATGTAGGATAAACAAGAGATAGATGAAATACTTCCATCATCACTCAGGGATGAACAATAGTTTGGATTTCCATATCCGTCACTCGCTCGGTGTGCATGAATTTTTATGTGGACCTAAGACTAAGTACAATGTTTATCTACATCTGCCATGCAAATTGTTTAACTATTGCAGTGCTAGTCAATATTTAACACTCCTTACCTATAGAAGATCAAGAATTTATTCATGCCAATGTTCAAAGACCTACAGTGCTTTGATTCCACTGTATCACAATAAAGATGGTTTCTTCCTGGAAGTATAAAATAAACATGTATTACTATAAAAGGACTTACACAGAGTGTTACAAAGGCATTGAACAAACTAATTCTTTTTTCACCTATTCTGGGTATGAATGGTAGCCATCAAGTTGGCATCAACATAAGAAAAGTGGATTGACAATCATATATATCTTGAATATCATTCATAAAAATTAGCCATGTTCCCAGTTTAAATATTCTAACAACCCTACGCTTTGGTGCCGACCCAGAAGTTTTTGATAGCAAGTTACAAAAATACTTGCAGCTAAATGTACCTCCAAAGTATAACCGGTATGTTTAGGAAAGAAAATTAGATTAAGTTTTGTGACCCTACTAACTAAACCCAACTTTTTGGGGGTATATTTAACTGTAAACATTAATTTTCTAAGATAATTGACCTAAAACTTAAGGTACAATGTATGGTACTACATATATTTAATGAACACGTGGTAAATATTTATGACTGATGAAGGTTAATAAGAGGAAAAGTTCCATTAAGGAAATTCCATAAAAGGCCATAAAGTAGAATTTGTGTATAAGAACTGACAAACTTCAGAAAATTTCCCATAATTCACAATGTAACCAAAATGTTGGCAAGGAATCTTGAATATGTCAAGATGTATTAACACATTACTATATAAATATTATGAAAATATTGACTGTTTTCTGGAAACAACAGTTAGTATGAAAAATAAAGAATATATAGGCAAGGTCTGGTATATGTAGATACAACAGACAAAGTGGCGCCACTAGAGGAAACATCCATATAATGAATGGCAGTAATCAATTGTTTGGAGAGAGAGAGTAAGAGATACAAAAAGGCATTTGATGTAAATATTTACCCCAAACATAAAACATCAACCTCAGCACAATAGATTGTGCACACTGATGTAAAATGAAATTGGATGAAAATATGAATATATGCAGTACAACCTCTCCAGAGTGGCCCTCTCTTTAGCAACAACCTCCATGTAATAACAGCATGATGTTTCCCAATTTATTATTTAACTATTCATTTAACCTCTCTAGAGCAACAACCTCTCAACAACAACATCATTTTCCTACTCCCAAAGGGTGTTGCTTTGGAGAGTTGCACTGTATGTAATTATATATTTTTTCCAAACATGAAACGCTGCAATAACAAAGCTTAGACAATAAACATAACCCAATACATCATCATGAACCAACATCTTACATTTACTTGTTAGACACACACAGAGTATTGTTTTCTGCCAAAGAAATAAATGAGATAAAAACTATCTGCAATACAAACAAATTTACAAGCAAAACAATTCATATAACACAGACTAATTACTTGCAACCATTACACAATAATAAAACAGCAAAATAAAGCAGGCATGCGAGGACGCATAATCAAATAAACAGATAGCCAGAATAACATCATATCACAAAAAATACAGAATAACATCACATAGCACAAAATACAATCATTTCACAAAGAAACAACCAAACCACTTTAATCAAATGTTAAAACTGCAGAAAAAATAGTCTGTGGTCTATTCATTTAATTAATCAAGAAATTAATTTTTTACATCTAAATTTCTCCCAAGACTTTATCATGCACAACAAACAAAATCAATGAAATAACTCCTCAAACAATTTATGAGATCCATTCATAGTTTCAAGTGCTTATCAGCCCATTAGTTCAATGATATCAATAAGAATATAAACATTTGTCATCATAGTTTTCTATATGGAAATTAATTTATTAGTGAAGAAATATGAAACAAAAAGAATAATCAGAGAAAAAGTCATTAATATCAACACAAAATAATGTTGTACATAAATGGTTGTCTCACTTGGACCATGCCATCATCTTGAATTATTAACAAGTTGGCAATAAGATGGTACAAGATTGGAATGAAATGAAAACAAACATTTAATCTGAAGCCATTTGCCAAGAACATACGCTGCTTAAGTTATATGTCACTATTTGGACATAAATATCCTTATAGAAACATCAGAGTGTATTGTATGACTACTTGATATATGACTACTTGATATATGACTACTTGATATATGACTACTTGATATATGACTACTTGATATATGACTACTTGATACAACCATTGTACTTCTCACCAGACAACAGATATTGTACAAGAACAAATGTATTGTTACTTTTATATGCTTTTTGGACAACAGATATTGTACAAGAACAAATGTATTGTTACTTTTATATGCTTTTTGGACAACAGATATTGTACAAGAACAAATGTATTGTTACTTTTATATGCTTTTTGGACAACAGATATTGTACAAGAACCAATGTATTGTTACTTTTATATGCTTTTTGGACAACAGATATTGTACAAGAACAAATGTATTGTTACTTTTATATGCTTTTTGGACAACAGATATTGTACAAGAACAAATGTATTGTTACTTCATGCTTTTTGAACAACAGATATTGTACAAGAACAAATGTATTGTTACTTCATGCTTTTTGAACAACAGATATTGTACAAGAACAAATGTATTGTTACTTCATGCTTTTTGAACAACAGATATTGTACAAGAACAAATGTATTGTTACTTCATGCTTTTTGAACAACAGATATTGTACAAGAACAAATGTATTGTTACTTCATGCTTTTTGAACAACAGATATTGTACAAGAACAAATGTATTGTTACTTCATGCTTTTTGAACAACAGATATTGTACAAGAACAAATGTATTGTTACTTCATGCGTTTTGAACAACAGATATTGTACAAGAACAAATGTATTGTTACTTCATGCTTTTTGAACAACAGATATTGTACAAGAACAAATGTATTGTTACTTCATGCTTTTTGGACAACCGATATTGTACAAGAACAAATGTATTGTTACTTCATGCTTTTTGGACAACAGATATTGTACAAGAACAAATGTATTGTTACTTTATGCTTTTTGGACAACAGATATTGTACAAGAACAAATGTATTGTTACTTTATGCTTTTTGGACAACAGATATTGTACAAGAACAAATGTATTGTTACTTCATGCTTTTTGGACAACAGATATTGTTCAAGTACAAATGTATTGTTACTTCATGCTTTTTGGACAACCGATATTGTACAAGAACAAATGTATTGTTACTTCATGCTTTTTGGACAACCGATATTGTACAAGAACAAATGTATTGTTACTTCATGCTTTTTGGACAACCGATATTGTACAAGAACAAATGTATTGTTACTTCATGCTTTTTGGACAACAGATATTGTACAAGAACAAATGTATTGTTACTTTATGCTTTTTGGACAACAGATATTGTACAAGAACAAATGTATTGTTACTTTATGCTTTTTGGACAACAGATATTGTACAAGAACAAATGTATTGTTACTTTATGCTTTTTGGACAACAGATATTGTACAAGAACAAATGTATTGTTACTTTATGCTTTTTGGACAACAGATATTGTACAAGAACAAATGTATTGTTACTTCATGCTTTTTGGACAACAGATATTGTACAAGAATAAATGTATTGTTACTTCATGCTTTTTGGACAACCGATATTGTACAAGAATAAATGTATTGTTACTTCATGCTTTTTGGACAACAGATATTGTACAAGAATAAATGTATTGTTACTTCATGCTTTTTGAACAACCGATATTGTACAAGAACAAATGTATTGTTATTTCATGCTTTTTGGACAACATATATTGTAAACATATTGTTACTTCATGCCTTTTGGACAACATATATTGTGCACATATGGTTACTTCATGCTTTTTGGACAACTTATGTTGTACATATATTGTTCAAACATACAGCAATAGTATAAGCATGTACTTCTACTATTATTCTGTCTGGAAGCAAATCTTTAAAAAGACAAAAATACAAATCAATGGAGGATAATTTTGAACAAATCAAAATGCTGTAAATCACCATGAACTGTCTGTCAAATATGCATATTAAGAAACCATTCTTACAGACTGTGTTTAGATAAAAAGCTCCTAACGTCATTCAGGCTTAAACTCCTATAAAATATCAATGTTCACCAAACTCCCAGAGGAAAATATGCATGTTTTTATTGTAAGCAATATTTATTCCACAGTGAAGTTATTGACTTCAGTAAAATGATCATAACGTTAAATGAAGTACATTTCCAGACACCGAAATAGTCTCCTGTGATTGGTCTGTCTGCAATATTAAGTTCATTTTTGTATTTATTTCTCAGAGTATTGGCTAATGTCCCATTGCATTTATTGTTTATAAATGTGTATTTCACAATAAATAATTGAATAGAATATCAGAATCAGATGCCCTTATGCTTGAAAGGCTAGAATAAATATGTTAGATACTTAGAGAGCTGTGTGTTGCCAGGCCACATCCAATACAATATGTATAGCAGAACAGGACTAGCTATACGCTTTACAGTACAATGCACGCATCACACATGTTTCAATTCTTGTCCTTTCCACAAGCAAGCATGGTTTTTTTCACTTATTTTATTGTAAACAAGTTTGTTTTATTTTGTATGTAAAATAAATAATATTCATTGATATTTTTTAAAATTCAATTATTTTCATAACAAGAGCTTTGCAGCACACACTCAAGTAAAACAGACACAGAAATTAACAACAAACAAGAATAACCTGTAAACATTTTAATTTTGGAAATATTTTTTAATGTTTTGATGTTGTTGCTTTTTGCATGGAATTCATGTAAAATGGGCCTATACAACCAACACAATGCTTTAGGATACAAATTGTGTTGAATCAAAATACCAGTAGACTCATGCAACATGTAGCCCTAGTAGATTCAATATGTCGAGATCAGGTTCCTGATCATCAAATTAAGTGACTGATATTGTTGTCCAGAAATCATTATAAACTTTGTTACTGTTGTAATATATAAATTTATAACTACTGTACATGTCATTACACTGACAGCACCTGAGAGGCAATGCAGTCAAGGGATAAGCAAAATAACTTCCTGCCCTCAAATTAAATAAATCAGTTGTAAAGATCTTCCACATCTCGGCATACAATTTTCTGAATTTAACACTCAGTTCAAAGACAATTTATTAAACACTGCATGATAACAACCTAAACATTAAATAGATAATTTGATACTCAATTTTTAACTAAGCTTAACAAATATGTTTAATTTCAAACATACATGCATTTAATTGATTTCCCTGTTCTAATAACCCTTATTTCCAGTTTGATTGCTAAGCCTCAACAAGGAAAATCTAACCTCCAACATAAATATTGCCCAGTGTTTCCTGATCTTAAATTTCCATAAACAGAGAAGGTACTATCACGCCTGCCAACATAAAATCAATCCTGTGTGACCTTGTGCCCTGTCACTCTGATCCTCTGATGTATCATTCAGCTAGAATTGGTCATATTGGTCAGACTATAGTCTCTAGCACTTTAACTGACAGAAATAATTTCATTAGCTATCTATGATTGGTCTCATACAGACACTACATTGCAATGATTGGAATCAACATCAAACCTGATTGCATGGAATGACCTTCATGAATATATCCCCAAAGTCAAATAACATGCCTTGATACAGTACTGGCTCAAAACCTTACACATACTGATGTAAATGCCTTCCTAAATGCAGCTTTGATACAACACTGTTCCACTGAATTCTTAAAAGCCGCCCAGTAGGTGAATGCAGGGTTAATAAGTTCTGCTTGTGGGTCCACAGCATACAAGCATGGATGGAATGATTAGTTTGATAGCTCTAGTGATGTATAATCTATATTCATCATCTATCCAGATAATTTGACAATTACTATATGGGCTCTCTGATCAAATACCACTGGATTTGAAGATTGGCAATGGTGGAGAAAATCCTTAAAAGGGATTAAATGAAATAGATAGGCATGCAATTATTTGGACGGGTCATTGATTGATCTACAGCAAGTATGTGGGCCTGAGATAAATCATGAAAGCTATTCAAACATGCACTATTATCTTCCAAGGCAATGTTTATCACATTCATCAATAAATGATAGAACTAATTTTTTCATATTGAAGTCTATAAACAGTACAATTTAGTGAAACAGGCAATTTGTGTTTGCTCAGAGGAAACACTGACTGTTAATTAAATTGCTACTATCAGGATTATAGCAATATGTTCTCTTGCAAAGAAGTCAGCAGTGTGTGCATGCAGATGGTCAAACTTGCTTGTTCAGTTGTTATTTAGCAAACCAAAATTAAGAAATTGGACATAAATGCATGCACTGAATAGTCAGGCTTTCCATAACTAGCCAACCTACTGAACATAATTTATAATAACTAAGAAAAATAATTTGTCAATTAAATCATTCTGTTCATCACTGTGTTAAGAAACATCCTCATCATGTTGTTATCATGGAATATACCTCTTGATACATAAACCATCTGTAGTAAAATGTGACTTAAGTATCACAATATATTTAAAAGCCTTGGCTGAAGTACGGTAAGTGGCATGAGATAAGACAGTTCAATAAATGTCATAGTAAAATAAACAAAATATAATTCATGAGGTTTTGCAAAGGTCAGTCATCATAAGTCAGATACAAATGATACAGTAAATAAACAATAACATGCTGAACAAAGTAACAACAATAATTATGTTATAAATATACAACATAAACCCAATATAAAACTATAATGTACAGTATTTTTCAAAATATGGCACAATCAATAAAGCCATGTTGGACCAAAAAAGGTTAAATTTGTTCAATGCAATAAATGGACATAGTAAAGGTTTGATCATTGAAATAAAGTTTGTGCACAGTGTACGCCACATAAGATAATATCAAATGCTGTATGTATGAGGATATGGTCACAAACATAGAGGAGTATGAATCTCAATGTATTTATTCCTGTTTTAGTATTCTCTTTGATGGAAACAAATAAAACTGAACAAGGTGAGGCCATCTTTCAAAATGTGTTAGGTTGCAAATAAGGGCTGTGCATTGCCAGGCAATCTCATATAGCTGTTTAGGACTGGCTGTACGCAATACAGACTATAATCATTCGAAATATTAGAAAAGCACAGTTTAACCAATGACTTATTTACTGACCTATACACAACCAAGCATTGTTTTCTTATTTCATATTCATTGGAAAGTGAAAGCCGAAATTCGAAAAAAAAATCATAATGATAGATCTGCAGAAATTAAATAAGAATTAGTCTTAACTGTCAAAATTCTTATTTGGAAATATACTGCGCAAGTTTTGATGGTTTTTTTTGGGCATGAAATTTACCGGTATGTAAAATAAAAAGTGCCAGAACAACCATTTAACAAACCCATCGATACCATACAAATATTCATTTAACAACATACTCTGATATGTCTTACTGCAAACAAACATTTTTATTACGATGGCCTGATGGCAAGTTTTATAGAAAAAAACAAAAGAAGGCAGTAAATTTTTACATTACATCATGTAGCCCTTATATTCAGCAATCAATGAACATAATATGACTTTCCCACAATACAAGGTTGCTTCAATTGTTTGTAATATTGTATGATCTTTACTTAACTTTACGCCATTAAAAAGATCAAAGTTTACAGTTGGGTAATCAAACTTTCATAGGCATACTTCACCTAAATCTTACTAAGCCTGTTGATATCAAATTAGAAAAGAAAGGCATTCATGGATTATTTTTACGGAAGAAAGTTAATTCAATTTAAGTAAATATTTTATCAAATTATGCATAAATCGTGTTAACTCCTTGTAAAATGCTTTGTTAAAAAATCTTGATACTACCAAACACTTCTCCGGCTTATCGAAAACAGATTTTTTATCAATGAATTAAGTAAACAGTCATGCTGTGATAGAGGTTAAAGGTAAAGCACCCTTTTCATGTCAATAATAAAAGAATTAAGCCCCTCTTGAATGCAGCAGTCAACCTTCCACTCACTCACAACAGACAAGTGGAAACACAGGTATTCAAGGATGACATATCTGAACTCAACTGTTTTACAATATTGCATAGATCCATCAATCACCATTATTTACGAGAATGTTTGTAAGACTCAAATTTGTGATTTAATACACATTTTTAAATGAATTGTCTAACAAGGATAACTAATTAATGCATTATTAAGTTAACTTTCAATTAATCATTCACCTAATGCTTGTATTTAGATACTAATAATGTGGAAGTTGGTAGTGACTTGCGGGGAACCAGGTAAGTACTTGTGAAGAATGCAGTAACACTGGTTATGTTAATAGTGCACTGCTATATAACTGAATTACTGTTTAAAGCAAGCCATAACAAACCGAAAAATGTATTGATTTCATTCATTCTGACTTCATCAATGACTTGAACTCTCCCAGCAACTGAATAAGAGAAAAGGCTACAACATTTATAAGCATGGACAACACAATTTATAAACCAAGTAGCAGAAACTAATTTAGATTATTTGTAACATCATTCTATTTTGAGCATTTTTTGTTTTCATCAATGAACCATAAAAAACAATGATGAAGCAAAAACTCAGGGGTCAATCATCCTTCAAAAAGGGGTTGAACGTACAAAATAACTGTACATCAGGAGAGGACGTCATTTAATACAGCAATTTATTATATTATCTATAATTTCAGATGGAATTTGAAGAATAAAATGGTCATTAGTGTAAATTTGATATCATCTGATAACAACAATTTTGCACCAGTTAAACTCTGTGCCAATAAAAAAAATTCATGCTTGTATTCATTTAATACATTTTATTTTTCATTTAAAAGTAGACTAAAGCTTTAGTCTTTTCCGACACTGAAAATTTAATCTGTCATTCAAATACATGTAAATGTATCTACTAGGCAACCTCTACAAAACAACACACTTTGGGAGAAGCAAAATTAAATTGTTGCACTAAAGAGGTTAAATTAATAGTTTAATGGTACAGTTGGGAAAAAACATGCTGTTGTTGAAATGGAAGTTGTTGCCAAAGAGAGGGTCACATGGAAGTTGTCGCTCAAGACATGGAAGTTGTTGCTCAAGAGAGGGTCACATGGAAGTTGTCGCTCAAGACATGGAAGTTGTTGCTCAAGAGAGGGTCACATGGAAGTTGTTGCTCAAGACATGGAAGTTGTTGCTCAAGAGAGGGTCACATGGAAGTTGTTGCTCAAGACATGGAAGTTGTTGCTCAAGAGAGGGTCACATGGAAGTTGTCGCTCAAGACATGGAAGTTGTTGCTCAAGAGAGGGTCACATGGAAGTTGTTGCTCAAGACATGGAAGTTGTTGCTCAAGAGAGGGTCACATGGAAGTTGTCGCTCAAGACATGGAAGTTGTTGCTCAAGAGAGGGTCACATGGAAGTTGTCGCTCAAGACATGGAAGTTGTTGCTCAAGAGAGGGTCACATGGAAGTTGTTGCTCAAGACATGGAAGTTGTTGCTCAAGAGAGGGTCACATGGAAGTTGTCGCTCAAGACATGGAAGTTGTTGCTCAAGAGAGGGTCACATGGAAGTTGTCGCTCAAGACATGGAAGTTGTTGCTCAAGAGAGGGTCACATGGAAGTTGTTGCCCAAGAGAGGGTCACATGGAAGTTGTTGCTCAAGAGAGGGTCACATGGAAGTTGTTGCCCAAGAGAGGGTCACATGGAAGTTGTTGCTCAAGAGAGGGTCACATGGAAGTTGTTGCTCAAGAGAGGGTCACATGGAAGTTGTTGCTCAAGAGAGGGTCACATGGAAGTTGTTGCTCAAGAGAGGGTCACATGGAAGTTGTTGCTTAAGATAGGGTCACATGGAAGTTGTTGCTCAAGAGAGGGTCACATGGAAGTAGTTGCTCAAGAGAGGGTCACATGGAAGTTGTTGCTCAAGAGAGGGTCACATGGAAGTTGTTGCTCAAGAGAGGGTCACATGGAAGTTGTTGCCCAAGAGAGGGTCACATGGAAGTTGTTGCTCAAGAGAGGGTCACATGGAAGTTGTTGCTCAAGAGAGGGTCACATGGAAGTTGTTGCTCAAGAGAGGGTCACATGGAAGTTGTTGCTCAAGAGAGGGTCACATGGAAGTAGTTGCTCAAGAGAGGGTCACATGGAAGTTGTTGCTCAAAAGAGGGTCACATGGAAGTAGTTGCTCAAGAAAGGGTCACATGGAAGTTGTTGCTCAAGAGAGGGTCACATGGAAGTTGTTGTTCAAGAGAGGGTCACTCTGGAGAGGTTGCAATGTATTCTCAATGTGCAAATTTTATTCTTTCAACAAAAAAGTGGGTGTTGTAAATTGTTGCTTTAATTATTAACCTTATCTAAGGCTGCATTGACATGACTAAATTCATTATAGCTTTCATGAAAAAAAAACAGTATGAAAAACCATGGCCATATACTTACTGTATGTCCCAATAACTCACAAACTATGAGGCAAAGTTTACACTGATATGACAGCTCCATAATTTTCCTTCTATTTTCAATCTCAACATGAATGATAAGGTATAGTATTACATTCAAAAATCAGAGAATATCATAAGCTAATTAGCATAAAAACTACATTAAATATAATCACTTATGCTAGATGAAGATTGTTTATAACAATGAAGCTTGGCTATAAATTGTAGATAATAATGTTCTATATCAACATGAAATGCTTTAAAATTATAATGTTAATTTTGAAAGTCAAAGGTGTGGAAACATATGTTTTACGTTTTATATTACATCCATTAAATGATGTATATTCATATATTACAAAGATAGTTTTTGCTATAGAACAACCAGTATTACAGTCTTGCTTTCAATAAATAAAACCTATATATACCCATTTTTCATTTCATTTTTTTTTTTTGGAATAAAAAGATAGAATTACTGCTGAATATCTTCTAATTACGAAAAGACATGAACATTTTTGTACTTAATTAAAGTGCATATCCAGTGACTTCTAGTAAAACTAGCCTGAAAAATCTTATGGAGGTAATATACCGGTAATAATAATGCAGCCATACCGGTGTTAGCTGCCACCACAGAATAAAGACCATACAGTGAATTAAAAATTGGCCATTCTTTTAAAAATATGTCATGGATTATTTAGAACAAATAAAGGCCACCTGTCAATAAAGGCCAAATCATTTCTTTCCCCAGTGAGGCCTTAGTTCACAGGTTGAACAGGCCATAAATTGAATCATTAATTTAACGAGTCAAATTTCTTCATCCAGTGACCCTTCAAACAAGACAATATATGGAGCTTCATCTGTGTAATAATTTTCACTATTCAAGGTTAATGTCTGTAAAACTGATCCCAACAGGTGCTTCAGTCTTATTAAACAACAATTATAAACAGAAAAGAATGAGATATCAGTATATAAACTTTTCATTCAAATTGCCCAAATTTTTTTCAACATGTCAAGTTGTCTCAGATATCATTTGTATCATATAGGATTATCAAGTTCAACCATAAATACAGAAACTAGACGACTGGGGTAATATTTTGACTCTATAACAATAACATAATGACACCTACTTAATAATACATTGATATTAGACCATATAAAAGGAATTAGACCTGAGCCATGCCAAATAATATAAACCAGGTTTTTTTTACATAAATGGTAAATAAGTTTGTACTCTGATACGCATAAGGTCATTCCAAATTTATCAATCTCTGAATATACTGATATACTGTACAACCTCCATAGAGCAACACCCTGTGGGAGCTGCTAATATTGGCCATTGTTTAGAGGTTGTTGCTCTACAGAGGTTGAATTTACAGTAAATATCAGCTTAGGGAAATTTTGAAGGTGTTGTTATAGAGAGGTTGTTGCTCTACAGAGGGCCACTCTTGAGAGGTTATTATAACTGTACACTAAAATAAACAAGCCATAACATAAGTACTATCATTTCATTACCTCTGTATGATATAAAAACACATTTGATCTGCAAAATATGATTCTTTTGTTAATTGCCTTATTGATAAAAAGCCAGAGTTTTAAAACAAATTGCTTCTGTCAATTGTCAAGCCCATAATGACTTCTGGAATCAATTTTCACACTGATCTCAAGTTTTGTTATTTTAGCATGATAGATTTTACGCTAAATTAATTTTTGTCATTATAATTGTGTCCATAAGTGCAAATTTGCATACAAAATGAATTATCTTATAACACTAAATAACCACATGATCTCACACAAAGTGGGTAAAATTGATATAATTCCAGGGGTACTTCATCCTGGAAAAAAAACTATTTTAATACTAAACTTACTGATTGTAATGCGCACAAGGTGCAAGCATTATTCAATTATCTATACAAATAAAATAGAATCAAATTGAATTACTCCTAAAGTGAAAAAAAAATATCCCTATATTTACAAGTATGTGTTTTGAATTACTTTTTCATCCACTGCATTACATTTATATTGAACACAGCTGGCAAATATTTACTTTAAATCATTCTCTAGGCATATTATTCTAAGTCGCATTATTACAGTAAATTGAAAACATAATTTCTTACGCTTTGTTTAATTAGTTACAAATTCAATACTTACAGTTTTAAATAATTTGAATAATTCTACAAAATTGATTAATTATAGACCATTATAAGTGAGAATTCAATAAATTGTAAATCATTAGACAACCAATAACAGACCAGTATTTTCAATTAAGTTCAGTAAACATCTACTGTAAACATTAGCCATTGTGACAACAGTCGGAATGATAATGAAGAAATAAAGATAATGACAAGTGTCTTGAACTCCGTCAAATTGACGCGGAAGGAAAAAGTAGTTCTATATGTTGTTCGGTTTGGCACAAAGAGTCACCTCAATGAAAATCCAGTTGAACTGTATGGATCGAGGCTATATAAAACCTCACATATATAAAACTGTATATGAACACCAGAACCATGCCGAGGCCAAAAAAATTCAAGGCCTGACAACAAAAATCAGTCCAGGAGATACAAACAAAGTAAGTGTTTGTGAAACACGGATGTCCCCTAATGGCCAACTAGATAGTAATACCTTGACCTTTGACCTACTGACCTCAAATCAATAGTGGTCATCTACATGTGATGACCAACCTCCCAACCAAATCTGAGGACCTAAGTAGGCCAAATTGTGCTCCACAGTAATTTGTCAGACAAAGTTTTTGTGCTGAAGGTCATTGTGAGTGTGACCTTGATCACTGCAATCAGGCAATGTCAATTATAACCTGATAAATAAATTATACTGAGTGTATCATTCACTATCATCGTTTATGAGCTGGTCAGCTTCAGTTGAATGTGAATTCATGTTTAAAAAGAATCTAAATATCTCCATTTAAGGCCAATTCCTAATGAAAAATTCAACAAAATAAGAGCAGTGCTTGTTGCACATTAAACAAGGAGAACAATTGCTCCTAATAATGTAAATACGCTGCCCTGTCATTTAAGCATCTAAACACATTAAGCTGGGGGCACATGAACCTAATAATGTAAATACACAGCCCTCATTATCATCTAAACACATTAAGCTGGGGGTGTATGAACCTAACAATGTAAATACACTGCCCAGTCATTTAAGCATCTAAACACATTTAGTTAGCAGCACATGAACCTAATAATGTAAATACACTGCCCTCAAATCATCTAAACACATTTAGCTAGCAGCACATGAACCTAATAATGTAAATACACTGCCCTCAAATCATCTAAACACATTTAGCTAGCAGCACATGAACCTAATAATGTAAATACACTGCCCTCAAATCATCTAAACACATTTAGCTAGCATGCAGCACATGAACCTAATAATGTAAATACATTGCCCTCAAATCATCTAAGTAAGTCCATCAAAAATATCCAAATTGATTCATAGATAAATATATTTTTATGCAATTATTGATGCATTATCACCATTTGCAAGTGGAATAATCATTATTGATGGTGCAATTTATATCCCCAAGGTAGTCATAATAATAAATGTGATAGAAATGCATTAAACCAGACTGGATGCTGATTATATAACCACACAATACTGTATGTAGCCTTCAATATTCTTGTAGGGTATTTTTGGTGGAACAAATTTACATGTTTCCATGCAAAAATTCAATGAGACATTGGTAGAATACAGCAATACCAACAACTCTACAGTTGATGCAAGCGTTATATAAAAGAGGATAAATGTTCTCATCTAGTACAAAGTGCAATATAACATCCCTTTATTTATCAAGCCAAATTTGCATGAATTAATAGCTAAATGTCACTAAAATCTGCTGACGGACATTAATTAGACTTGCTGCATTAGAAATACATAATGACTGAACAGTAACTTTTGTGCAAGTTTGAGATACAGAATAAGTCAATCATGATTTTGTTAGTATCTGTGGATCTGAATCCAATTTGGTAGATATAAATCAATAGCAATGCTTGCAATACTATCTAGATACATTCAGAGACCAATCATAGGAATGTCAAATCTCTACATTGATTTATAATACTATACAGACAGCCTGCATTTAAAGTCAGCACATTTTGCACAAAACAACAACAAACAACACTATTTTGGCTGATTCCGAAAACAATACTGATTAATGTCTGCAGTTCCAAGGAAGGGAGGGAACATCAATCCTAATACTGTCTTCAGTCTGAGTATCTTTATCAATGTCTACAAACTGTTCAAGAGAATAAATGCACACCGAAGGAAAAATAAGAAACGTTTACTGAGATTTAGTTTTGTTCAAGTTTACAGCTAAAATACTCTTTAATATCATAGCAGACCTTGCAAACTGTAAAGGAGGATAATAAAAATTGAATTTACGATGAAAAATTCTGAACAGTTCAATAAAATATATAAAACACATTTGGTTTTATGTTTCATAGTAAAAACAAGGTTAGCCAAATATTTCACAGTATGTATTTATTTATTACAAAACATCATTGATCAAAATTCTTTCAGGATACATTTGTAAAAGATGTCAGTAAATGAACGAAAATAACTTCTCATTGGTAAAACTACTATGTAGTGGAATTGACCTTAAGTTTTATATTTGCTCACCTCACACATCGTTCCAATCTAGCATTCTTTGGGTGTACATTTTTTATTTTACATGATGTTATGAACCAGAACAAAAAAAGGTGAATCAATTTTCAATACCTCTATTATTCATTATGTATAATCCATATAAAAATTTAACATCCACATTTACGCTTGTCCAATAACACACAAATGATACAAACGCTAACTAATAAAGCAGTAAATGTTTATACAATATAGATAGATGGCTTTTAAGACTATAATTCATGTGTATAATTGATTCGTAAAATATTTAGTAAGCGTATTATTCTCATGTATAATAGAAGAATTTAAACACAATCACATTGACTCTTGAACACTGAGGTTGAATGGCTCCACTTAAATAATTAATGGACTGTAAATGAAGTATTATGTAATTTAATGATTTTTGGTTTTTCATCTGTACTGGTTTAAGGATTAATCTACATTTAATAAGATTAACTTAAAACAAGTGTTAAAGGGTAAATCCTGTCTAATTGTGTGGTAAACTTCTGCTATGCACCATTCACACTGAAGGAAATTTAACTGTAGAAACTAAACTACTATAGGGTCATAAAAAATTCATTCAAATATTTATCAAAAATTGGATACAGCCAATATGTATACAAATTGATCAACATGATTTCTTTGCAACTTCGATTGTATTTTAAGTATCTGATCAATATAAAAAATTTAAAAGTACAGTTTTCATCACAGGCATGTGAATTGGAAACATATTATTTGAAATAACTCTATTGGGAAACAGCAGTTATACAGATATTGTGCATCTTTTTTACTTGAAAATTAGTAAAATTATTTTAACACAAAAAGGTTTTCAATCTCAAACAATGATGAAATATTCATCATTTTTTAAATAAAATTTGATACCTGTTTGATTAAGCTCAATATTAATTTATTTCATTATTTTAACCTTATTGTATCACTCGGAAATCTGCTCCCTAGAAATGACAGAAGATGGTATTTGATGCTGATACAAACATAAACATGACTAACGCAGGTTCAAAGTCAATGACACCTCATCCATTACACAAGTGTACTCTTCAATATTTTCAATTATTACAATCTAAATTCTAAACCCCACCTAGACGAGACTTAAATTTCACAGATGAGGAAGCTATTCAGCTTATATCCCTGGTACACTATGTCGCATTTCCACTGCATTGGCACTGCATTTTTTCATTTTCCAGAGCACCTCGAGATTGCAAAAAAAATCTACTTCCTAACAGTGAGCAAGGCTTTGCTATGGAGTTCTCATGGTGTTCTATAGTGTTCCTACTGAGTTCTTGTTGCCAATTTCTGCACTTTCAATTGCGTGCACTGTGCTTTCATCATGGCGCTCACACAATTCTGACTGACTGTATTGAAGACATTCGTATAAGCACACAAGAGACTTCTCAGAGGACCCCATACAATCTACTTGCGAACACCATTGACGACCATAGTTTTCTCACAGTGACCTCTGTGCGCACCCATGGAGCTCCTGTGGCATTGTACGAGACCTTACAGTGCTATGGCAACCTTGCGACGGCGTTTGTTTTGTGCATTCTCAAAGTATGCGCTATTGCTCAGAGTTCTATGTGACCCTAACCGTCTACTGGCGATGCCACTGTGTTCCTGTGGCACTGCTTGCAATCGTGTTGTGCGCGCCTTGGCATTCTGCATTTTCCTTGGACACCGTGGGATCACCATGACAATGCGGCCCTAGTGTGACAGGGTTTTTTCAAGCAGGAAAGTCATGAAATCAAGCTGGGCGTTAGTATGTTAAACCCCAGTGAAATTAGGGAACTCTCACAAATTATTAATAAAACTTGGCTCTGATAATCCAAGATAATACCGTTTATACAAATTTACTACATGTACATTAACTCACAGTGACACTTTATGATTATAGATATCATCATACAGCCATATGGATGTCACTCTACATTTATATCAATTTGTTTACCAGCATTCAATTACCTTCATAAGTCAATATACACGTGATCAGAGGTATCATCAAACCTTGTACATAAATTTTAAATTTAATTTTGTATGAATTACCAGTACAAGTAAGTTGAAATTTCCCACTAGAAAAATAAAATAAAACAAACTCAGGCCTACACTTGATGTTACATTGCAATGATATTTAAAGAACCCCTATATTTTGTATCTTATATTTTTAACACATGATTTAAGACAAATACTTAAAAGTACAGTGCAACCTCTCTAAAGCAACACCCTTTGGGAGTAGCAAATTCATGTTGTTCTTGAGGGGTTGTTGCTCTACAGAGGTTAAAGTAATAGTTTAATCATGCAGTGGAAAAAGATCAGGCTGTTGTTGAAGGGATGTCGTTGCTCAAGACAGGGCTGCTCTGGAGAGGTTGTACTGTATTCTACATTTTACCCCTCGTCCAGCTAATACATTCTCTCAGTTTTCTACCTGTATATATTGATTATAATGATGTTGTTTATAAATTATGTTTCTTATACATTCAATTAATAAATAAGTCATAAAACTATTACAATCATATTTATATCATCCAAAATTCTCATAAATTCCTTATTAGTTTCTCTTTATCATTTTCTACAACAGATAAATAACAAACCACTAAAACAAACCAATTACCATGACGCAGTAAACATTTACATGCAATCAAACAAATGATAATGGTGACAAAAAATGCACATGTCAGACATCAAGTATTTATTTAAATGACGAATGCACTAAAAAATGAATTATCAACCTTTCAAATAACATTTATCAAAGCAGACTTGTTTTTCAACCTTTTGGAGTTAATAGTTGAACAAATGGGAGGTGAAATCTTCCATCACTCATTCACACTAAAATAAGGATGATGAATTAATATATTTAATTATGTCTCATTGCAAACAGTTACGCTTTTATCATCATTCAAAACAGAATGTAACAATGAGCATTTAGCATTAGTCAGGTTTATTTGACAACATCCAGCGGAGGGAGACCTCAGTTGTACACCTGGATAGAACCATCTACCTTCTACAGTATAAGCCAGCTGGACAGCTTCCAGACATGTGAAAATCTGGTCACTACCCCTTCAAATAGAGTTTATGAAAACATGAATTTTTCTTGAACTGTTCTTTCATAGTTCATGAATAGTTCACAAATAGCTCATGAATAGTTCTTGCATAGTTCATGAATAGCTCATGAATAGTTCTTGCATAGTTCATGAATAGTTCACAAATAGCTCATGAATAGTTCTTGCATAGTTCATGAATAGTTCACAAATAGCTAATGAATAGTTCTTGCATAGTTCATGAATAGCTCATGAAGTATGTATAGCTATTTGACAGGGGTAAGGTAGAATTTGAGGCACTAGTGATTTCTAGACCATAGTCACTGACCATGGAGGCCTCTGACTTTCCTGTAATAAGGCAATGGTGCTATAGTGCTCTGACATGATTATATTGACACCAGTTCTAACATGGGATCTAATGGATATACCAGTAGTAAGTTATCAACAGTTACAGTAAGTTTACAAGGTCTCAACTAGAAGAAACAACTTAGACACACAACCTCCTACAACAGCCACCAATGGGAAGGACAAAATGGCTGTTGTATGAAGGTGCCTGTTCCTCAGAGAGAGAAAAATAGAGTAAAACATCAATTTGGTTTGCTGGTATACTGTCTGTAGCAGGGATGTGGCTGTTGTTCAGAGGTGACGTTAATAACTCTTTGTGAGCAAATTGAACAATTAACGTCCAGCAGGTAACCTTGGACACAAGTGAGATTCATCGAGGTTTTCTATTCAAAATTAATCATCATCTAAAACACATTGGTAAACAAATTCTAGTACAATCTATTATATAATAGCATTGATATCATGTTTCTAATAGAATTCATCACAATCCTGATGAATAGAAATTCAATGTATTATAGTCAACATTGAAATAAACACAAATTAAAATGTGTATATTTACCTTCTATCACAAAAATCCATCCATTCAATTCAATCAAATAATAACATACATTAACAACAAAATTATTCAGTAAGTGCTATGTATACATCAATATTATCCACTTTTACAGTCAGGGAATATTTTGTTTTCATTTATTGAAAACAATTCTAGTTCTAATCCATTAGAAAAAGTGCTTAATACTTGAAGATTCTCATTAAAATAATAGTTTGTGTTCACTATTTCTACCCACTTAAATCCCAATAAATAACCACAAAATTCATGAAATCACACAAGAAAAATATCACTTTTTATGTTAACATAAAACTTGCAGTATCCAACGAAAGTCTATCCGATATAACCGTTTATTTAACAATGACATGAAATACAGTGCATTGGAGTAATCAAAGTAATGTCCCAAGCTATATCATCTTATACAATATTTACTTTAAACCAACATTTACATCGCTTTACATACATTCCACAACCCTGGGCTTCCGTGATTTGTAAGCCTAGATTCAAATAAACCAATTACTATACACTGACTATCAGGTATTTTTCACAGTGAGTAGTTTGATAAATTTTTGAATAATTTAAAATTAACTCTCTTTAAAAATCCAGAAATTGGGATGGTCACATTAGAATATTGTTACGCACAGTCTGTACACCGAAAACAAATGTTGCCTGAAATACCCGGTACTTAAAACAAAAATAAATTCTGGACCATGGCACATAAATACAGAATTGATATTTTTTACTTAACACATACCAAACAGAGTAAGCTTCTTCCATGAAGACAATATTTGGGAAGTCTTAATTATCAGTTAGTTAACATGTATATAAAGATTTAACTTTGGTTTGTTCTATGAAATAATGAATGGAATATTGAATTAGATACTGACTGAAATAATGTACGAAATTTTCACTGAAATCATTAATAAACTATTATATTAAATACTGACTAAATAAATATATAAACTATTGTATTAAATACTGACTAAAAAAATAAATTAAATATTGACAGAAATAAAGAATATACTATTGTATGAAATATTGACTGAAATAAAGAATTAATTATTTGTATGAAATATTGACAGAAATAAAGAATAAATTATTTGTATGAAGTATTGACAGAAATAAAGAATATACTATTGTATGAAATATTGACTGAAATAAAGAATAAATTATTTGTATGAAGTATTGAAAGAAATAAAGAATATACTATTGTATGAAATATTGACTGAAATAAAGAATAAATTATTTGTATGAAATATTGACAGAAATAAAGAATATACTATTGTATGAAATATTGACAGAAATAAAGAATAAATTATTTGTATGAAATATTGACAGAAATAAAGAATAAATTAGTTGTATGAAATATTGACAGAAATAAAGAATATACTATTGTATGAAATATTGACTGAAATAAAGAATAAATTATTTGTATGAAATATTGACAGAAATAAAGAATATACTATTGTATGAAATATTGACTGAAATAAAGAATAAATTAGTTGTATGAAATATTGACAGAAATAAAGAATATACTATTGTATGAAATATTGACTGAAATAAAGAATAAATTAGTTGTATGAAATATTGACAGAAATAAAGAATATACTATTGTATGAAATATTGACTGAAATAAAGAATAAATTATTTGTATGAAAAATTAACTAAAATAAATAATAGATTAATTATTTGTATGATATATTGACTGAAAAAAAATAACAAATTATTTGTATGAAATTATTTACTGAAATGATGTACAAAATAAAAATAAAATATTGTATTAAATACTGAATGAAATTATAAATGAAATATTGATATAATTATTTGTATGAAATATGGACGGAAATAAAGAATACATTATTTGTATGAAATTATTTACTGAAATGATGTACAAAATAACAATAAAATATTGTATTGAATACTGAATGAAATTATAAATGAAATATTGACAGAAATCATACAAGATGTATAAAATATCATCTGAAATAATGTATAAGAAGTAGATAAAATTGTAAAGTAATCAATTGCAATCATTCACAAAATAATGGACAAACGAACAAAAAAGAAGTTTGAAAAAAATCACCAAATTACATTAAATGTCGTGAATGAAGCTAATTAAGATAGAGCCCTACAAGTAATAACACCATACTGATACTGAACAGCTGGTTACTTACTTCTTTTCATCAGTCAAGTCAGTAAATGTAATATAGTATCATCACCTTTATGATGGCTATATTATATATATATATATTTATATGTTCTGCTTTCCACAGTGACCTTTGATTTCATGTTCTAATGAATAGATACCTGATATGGGGGTCACATTTAGTGACATTTTTTCTGATTTGAGTTAGTTTTTGAAAACAACTAAGAAATCTTAAATAATTCCTTTCACATTTTTATAACCAAAGGTGCAATTTACTCCTGCCTATGTCTGCCACTAGCATTGTGAAAATTAACATTTCTAAATAAAAATCTTGTATTATAAACACAAGATGTGTCAACAATATCAGTCTATTTCGTCTACAGTACAACCTCGCCAGAGTAGCCCTCTGTAGAGCAACAACCTCTCTATAACAGCACCTTCAAATTTCCCTAAACTGATATCTATTATAAATTTAACCTCTGTAGAGCAACAACCTCTCTATAACAACACCTTCAAATTTCCTTATGCTGATATTTACTATAAATGTAACCTTTGTAGAGCAACAACCTCTAAACAACGGCCAATATTTGCAGCTCCTACAGGGTGTTGCTCTACAGAGGTTGTTATGTTTTTGGGTTTAATGGCAATTTTTAACAATTTTTCTGTTATATACGGCGGCCGGTTCACTTAACCAGTTTTCCTGAATTATATTCTAACCAGTACTAGCTTAACCTTTCACAAGGAGCCAGCAACTTCACCACATGTGGAGGAAAATCAACATTGTTGTCAAATTTTCATAGAGGGAGAATGGCCTACCACAACTGGGAATCAAACCTGGATCACTTTGTTACAAATCTGGCGTACTAACCACTGGACCTTGGCCGCCTGTCAAGCTTTAATTTGATCTGACACATGTAAGCTGTACCGAGTAAATGTGTTATTCTAAAATCTGATCCATGGAGTAGAAATTAAGTTTGTCATATATAAAGAATTCAAGATATTATAATTCTAACAACATATTGAATCATTTACAGAATGCATACATAAATAGAAAAAGATGAGCAACAAAGGTATAAGAGATGAATTGGTTGGCTTGAGAATCTATAATTGTATTCTGTATTTGTTTGAATTAAAAAAGAATTCTGATAGAGAAACAATTCTATTATAAATTCATTAATTCAGAAAATAATGGCAAAACAAATATTAAATAAAATATATTTAACATAAATGCTGACATAAAAGCGATAGGTCATAACCTACACGATTATTTGCGCAATACTTAGTAAGCAAAAAAAAATCATTCACATATTCCTTATTTAAACAGCCCTGCATATAATTATGCAGTATGTATTTTGAATGGTAATCATAGAATAGAAGAGAAAACATTCTATAACTCAATAAGAATTCTATCTGTTCAAGCATAGATCTTATAATAAAAATGGTTATGAAAGTTAAATGGTTTAAATGTATTGACATAATTTGATTTGGTTGCAATGCATTATACACAATAACCTTATTATAACGATAGTTTAAGACGAGTCAAAATCTCAGATTGACTCTGGCATAAGATTGATCCTGAAGACGGTAAAATATGGTTGTATTTTGTTTCTTAACCAGTTTTGATATCATCTCGACAAGCATTAAATCAATTTGTATTTGTATGAGTACCTCTCTCGTAAATTCACACGATTGTTCACTTCTGTCCAGAGTACCCATAGCTGTCATCTTATATCAAACATTAAGTAGGTGTCACTTTGTTCTGATGTGTTGATGTACCTGTGACAGGTTCGTAATTTCATGATTTAATAATCTCTGATAGGTCCTCACAATTTTTTAAACCAAGTAATAATGATATAGCATAAAAAATTCAAGTAATAAAATAACACCAATAATGCAGTAACTTCAATACAATAATGTGGATTGATATAAAATATATGAACAATAAAACTAGGTTATATAAATTAATACTGGTATAAAAGACATGTGTTTCTAAACAAACATTTAAGTAGAAAAATCAACCATCCACAACTAAAGCATTGATACAGATATAATTTACAAAACATTTCCAAATAGTGCCACCAGGAACATTCAGTTTTTCACAATTTTTCTGAGAATTGTTTATGTATTTTGGACAAATTTGATATAACTTGGAGGATTATACTAGCTTTTAAAGAGAACCATGCATTCACTTTTCACAACAAGGTAGAGAAGTTAAATAAAGGCTTTTTTAAAGAAAATGTTTAGAAATATGCATTGGTCTACAAAATGACTAAAGAGTCATAAGTCCACCAGTATAAAGATTGAATCACTTAACTGTTAAAATATGCACTTAGGAACTTGGTGACAACAGTTGTATCGAAGTTTGGTCAAAATCCATTGAGAAATGAAGGAGGATTTGCTAACAGAAAAGAATTTCCCTGTATATATCACATAAGCGCAAAATAAACAAAGGGCCATAACTCTGGCCAAAAAAATCAAATTTCTAAGCCCCGACAATATGTGCTACATCACTTGATAAAATGGTACTTGGTATAAAATAAATATAGGGCCATGAATCAGCCAAGAATGAACAAATCACAAATCTGTACAATAAGATTGTGTTATTTAGTGACACTAGTTCTATCAAAATTTGGTTCAATTTCCTTGAGAAATTAAGGAAAAGAAGCACAAAGAAGGAATTCTGGACTCACGAAAACCCACCAACAAGCCAGCAATTGCTGACATTTGTCGAGCTAATAACCAGTATTTTCATACAGAAAACCTGTTTAATAAAATCTCTAGCAACAATACATTATTGAATGCTATAATTATGCTGTTGTAACCTGCACATTGTGATGGTAATTTCAAAGATTTCAATCCTTTTTACCCATCAATTAAATGACATAATATTAAGATGATATAAAGGTTTCACAGATGATAAGATAACTTACATGTCACTCTATGAATACGACCCTACAAAACCTGATTTGAATATTAATTAATATCGGGATGCTTCTTATAAGCCAAAAGTAAAATAATTAATTCTAAACTGGAACGACATATAACAGTTATGGCACATAAGTTATTCTTTTTTACTTTATTAAACTTAAGAGAACATAATTTATAAAGATCATTCTCAAAAGTACTAATTTAAGTAGAGTAATGATAATCACAGTACTGAAAGTACTCATGAATGGAAACTGAACTTACATGGACCCGCACTGCAACAACAGAATGATTTTTTTTCCCTCTGCACAATTTAACTATTCATTTAACCTCTCTAGAGCAACAACCTCTCAACAACAACATATTTTGCTACTCCCAAAGGGTGTTGCTTTGGAGAAGTTGCACTGTATATCACTTGGTAGAGGGTAATTATGTGAACAATAGACTTATGTGACAATAATTAATTGGCTCAAGATATGTATCAAGATTAAGATTTTCTATCATTCATACATCATAGTTCAAGTTATAAGCACACAGCATTATTTCACAATGATCATAGTGGACATGTGTGGATTTATGTAACATTTTCGGCCTGACTACAAAATACAAGGCTTACTTAACACTGGCATGACATTACAAACCACATAATACAGGTGTCAATTGTTTAAATAATTGATATAAAGAATTTAATCATCCAAAGAACACACAACAGTTTAGATATTTATTTACGATGTACAATGTCCGATTCAGTCCTAGGTGAAATAGTTAAGATAACACAAGAGAAATTATATCACTAACTATGACCTCACACAAACCTTAAACACCATTATTAGCATATTTAATATAACCTAAACATACTGAATAATTGGCCATAGAAAAAATAGACCCACAGAAATACTGGTACATAGTTTCTGACATCACCAAGAAAAAGAGCAAAGGGTATAATCAATTTCAATCACTTATAGCCAATTTTTAATATAAAAGTCCAAATCTAGTCAAGGTCAAATCGAGGTTGAGTGATATGTGTGGATTGAGAATAGTCCAAGGCAACAGCTGTATAAGTGTGGAAGCATTCTAGTAAGCAGTGTTGGCGCTTAATGAAATGGTCAAATCTAGTTAACCAAGAAATAGCCCTAAAAGTACATATTTGGACGAAGGTCAATGTCAAATCGAGTTGGGTAATTTGAGTGTATTGGGAATGGTCCTGGAAGGCAGCATCTGTATATGTATCAAAGTGATAGACAAAACAGTGAAGTCCACTTAATCTCATATGGACGGAAAGGCAAACCGCTGGCAAAAAAAACCAGTTTGAAAGATAATTAACAAAATCAGATAATCTTTGCAACATAAACCATTTATAAAGAATCTAAAAAATGAATCAAGAATAGTGCTGGTTGTACATCGAAGAAATCCAACTAAATTAAACAAGGAATTCATATAAAATT
Organism: Lutraria lutraria; assembly: GCA_964023205.1. Classification (NCBI taxonomy): domain Eukaryota; kingdom Metazoa; phylum Mollusca; class Bivalvia; order Venerida; family Mactridae; genus Lutraria; species Lutraria lutraria. The sequence goes on from OZ026838.1 coordinate 32,406,173, forward strand.
TTCATAGGCCAATAAACCAATATATAAGATTTCTCATTATCAAACAGCTATATAATATAAAATTGCAATGATAAGTACAATTATTTGGTATAAAATAGTGATTGCTACAAAGTTGGCATGAAAATTGCTTACAATATCACACCAGATATGAAACAAATAGATGAAATAACACTGTCATTTGATTGAACAATCATGTTAGCATTGCCAATATGGAATGTATAGCATTATAACAGTATTGTATTTAAACTTATTATTTTTAAATCACTAGCCCAAACTTTAAATGGGCTATTGAAAATAAACAATTTACCTCCAGCTCGAGTGCACATTTTTTGAGAAAGTTCACAAGCCCGAATAGAAATTTACTATCCCCGGGCTTCTGGCTAGTGGGTAGTGGGTAAGAGTATGATATATGCTCATTTTGACAGAGATACTTATGATAATTGAAGCTTTGATTATTTGTGCTCACCAATGTGTATTCTACGGTGGCATAAAGGGGGCATAAGAAATATTTTTTTTATCGCTTTTAGCTATAATGTCATCACGCGATAGCAATTACATGCACAAGCGATATATTTATTAAGTGGGAATGCGATAGCCACTACATGCCCACATACATGTAGTAACTATTGCTTGGTCACATAAGTATCATGTGGTCACATAATAGCTATCATGAGGCCACATAATAGCAAGCACACACATTAAATAAAATATTAACTGTGTCCCCTTTATGCCACCATAATATTCATCTTTTTTTAAAAATCATTACCATGAAAAAAAATCACCTGTTATATATAAATAGGCAGTGATTTTTGTAAATTAATAACCAACTCAGGTTATTTACGTCCAGAAATATTACAAATAAACTGAAATATATGATCTGATCAGCATTATATCAATTTCTTTCAATCGCACAGAGTGACACATAAAATTTTACCAGATGATTACTATTACAGCAAACAGTTCACTAAATCCAGTCCAAAAGTTTAGTGTGACAATATACTTAAAATAAAGAACAGATCAATTCTCATAAAATGTTCTCAGCTCTGTTCATTGATCACTCATCAATCCTCCGTCCCATTCACTCCCACACATAATTTCATAGTACATACATATACAACACACTAATTTCTTTCATACACTTCTAAATCATTAAGTAAAATTAATACAGATAATGACAAAAAGTGAATGAAATTAAGTTTTTTTTTCATGTAAAAAATTTTATATTGATTATAAAGGACAGTAAGAACATCTATATTTAGACCACCTTTGTGGACAAATAAATGTCTTATTTTCAGATGGTCTTATTATAAAGTTGGAGATTTCATCTTGGATTGTAATCAGATACTATGACTTATTCTGAAGTCAGGTAAAAACTATGGTCAGGAGCCATTATGAAACCAAAGAATACTGAATCAAAGTTAAGCATTTAGGCCTAGAATTAAAACAAAAAACTTACCCCTTAAATACATGTAACTGACCCAGAACCCAAGTATTTTTAAATTCAGGTCTAGAATATATTTTGCATATAAATTGATATAATATATACATTGTGTTCAATGAAAAAACTTGCATTCAAGTGCATGTTCGTTGTCTTGGTTCAAATTTAAAAAAATTTTTTTTTAAATGTTTCCCTTTCAAACTTGAGTAACCTTAGATTTAGGCCCGATCTGTTTGACCCTCAGAACCACCGAATCATGCACTTGTATCTTTTTTCTACATGTATAAAAAGTTTATTTCTAAATGTATGTTTATCTTCTTTTGATGAACTACCCACACTTTTACTGGCTGACTAAATATGAAACCAAAATAACAACATGAATCATCAAACGTTGATGGTAAACCACTATTCAATCTTTTCTTATAAAAATGATCATCGAAAAAGCATAAGCAGAAGTTCTAATGTATATTAATAAGACCAATCCTGTATTAAACTTTTCGTACATATTCTTTTCTTTTTTCACTATGTTTTCATATCACACCAAAGACTAGAGTCATATTTGACAACTTTTCCAGCTTTAATGATAGAGAAAGACCTTAGACATATACCTGGATAGAATTATCGACTTTAGGAGCTATCTCGCTGGATAGTTTCAGCACAAGTGCAATTTGGTGGTGTTTGAGATTCAAACTCACCAAGGTAAGGAAGCTAGAGTGATTGGTAATTGGAGACCACAACCACTTGGGCAGAGAGACCTCTCTTGCATTATATCTACCTCAGTTTAAAGTCCCATAATCATATAAATTAATCGGTCGTAATAGTTTCTGTTTGTTCTATAACAGAGGAATCCGGTGTGTTTTCCTCCCGTGCATACTTTATAGCAAGAAGAAATGTTTCCAAAACCACTATCGTTTTTCAATATCATTGAAAAAGTACTATTTATAGAACAGCTGTGTTTCCCCGCATTCATATTATGCACATGGTATGAAGTGACGTCACACGCTCTATATATTTCAAGTTTACAAAAGCAAAATTCACAGCGAAATGAGTGTATTTAGAAGAAGGGCTTGTTTGGTTGGTATAAATTATCTTGGGATAATGTCAGCAATTGTTTGTTTTTTGCATATATTTTTTATAGCAAAAAGCTAATGGGACTTTAACCTGAGTGTAACCAGTGCATTCACCCATACAGGAAACTATAATCTATGCACCTTATTGCTTTTTGTTTAACAATTCATTACAAATATCATGATTATTTATATTTTACTACAGCTGTAAAATTCAGCAATTTAAAACAAATTATAGTTTAATTTCATGGCAAATTGTAAACTTATAATCGGTCCATCCACATTTCCCATGATTATAATTATTATCTTGAGGCAGTGCTAAAGATGCCAATGTACAATTATTTACATATTCTTTAAGCTTTCTGGATTTTCATTTGGAACAATTATAATGAGGGTATTTTAAGTCTTTATTAAACAATTGTATTTATTTATTTTAATCATAAGCACTCAATTGCAAACAAAACAAACTGATATAAAATCCTTCACATAAGGCAAGAAAATTATTGACTTTGTGTTTATAGTTACCGGTACCCACCCAACCCTTTATTTTGGCATCAATCCTTTTTTGATACCAAACCTATATATTGGCCTTTAACCTTAAGTTTCTCACATCGAATAAAAAAATATAAACAAAATATTTGGGACGGGGTCGTATGTATACCTTTAAAGTACAAAAGGTATGTTAGAAATCAAACATTCCTTATTGTTTTGTCAAGTACAAATGTAACTCCTAATGATACTGTTGGGGTTTTCTTTCAATTTAAAGAAGAAAAAGTGGAATTAGTACATGATTGTACATGACATCATATTCTGTGAGTTACGTACCTTACCGGTACTTATAACAAGAAATAGTTCATATGACTTGTTCAAGATCAACATAATGTAACCAATGGGAGCGTTTGACCAGCAAAAAGTGTCCTCCATGGTTGAATGGTTTATGGTCTCTGACTAGTAATCACAAGCCTCTCACAATATAGTGAGCTTGAATCCCACAGCACACCAAATTCCACATGTGAGGAAGCTTGGACAGCTAGTCTAGAGTAGGTGTGGGGTTTCTATCCAGGTGTAAGCTTGGGTTTTTAAAGGTTGCCTAATGACCCTGACTCTTGATGCAATGTTAAAACCCTCCGGAAGAACTGACCAAACAAAACCAAAACCAAGACTTACTAATCATAGGCACTCGATTTCGTGATTTTTATACGTTTACAGACGTTTTTCAATTTCACAATCAAACAATGCAAACCTGTTGAAAGGAAAGTTTCATTTTTCCCTTATTGAGTGTATAAAATACTCCAAGGTAGTAAACTCGCCATCTTTTCGATTGACGGTAGTGACGAAAATAAGCGTGAGTCCCGGCTTTCCTTTTAAACTGCACATGCTTTCCGGGAACCTTGCTTTCATTGTAGTGTTCCCCAACTTTTTGACAGCTTTTACAAGGAAAGCCGGGACCCACGCTTATTTTCGTCACTACCGTCAATCGAAAAGATGGCGAGTCAATCAGGTGAGCTAAAATACACATTTTGCATGTCATACTTATATTTCATGTACATTAGATTTGGACATGAAACATATTGTTTAAATCTACAATAAATACTTAATGTTTTATAAAAAACATCAATATTACGAAAAAAAAGTATGTTTCAAGTGAGTAATTATTATATTATTTCAACCATAAAATTCCATAAAGTTAATGGCCCTTTAAATAAGGCTCAAATTAAGATGTAATTGTAATTGGACAATAAAATGTTTTAAATAAATGCTAAATACTTTGATTGGTGACTGGTACATGGTTGTATTGGTAACCTATAGCTAGATCAATCAATAAATTCCATTAATATAACACATTTAGTGTGACTATCAAATTTCTCCATCACATAAAGGTTAATACAGGTGCTAAAAAATTCTTGTTTTCTTGTGAAAGTATCAATTTTCGAAGTGTCTTACCATTCCTTTATCAATGGTCATGAATATCAATTAAAGGATTCTTAAGGCTTTGACCAAATAATTTTTTGGTGACTGAAAATTGAAAGGGTGATACAAAACCGACCCAACTCCATTTTGACAAAGAAAGAGATAAGAACCTTCGGGCACTTACCCCTTCGGAGATAAAAAAGTGTCAAATACTGTTTGAATTACAAGAGAGAGTGCTTCATTTAACCTAACAGAATTACTTAAATTAAATAGATACATTATTTTAAGGGTTATAGTTATACCTATATATAACAAAATTTATTCAGTTTAATGCAGATCACAAAAAGGCAAAGAAATCCACTTGCAATAAATCATACACCGTGATTTTTTTCGCAATATTTACTGCTGAATATGGGCAGTTTCCCCTAGTAAAATTTCCTTCATTTTTCCCTAAAATGGCCAGAACTTTCCCCTAACAAGAAGTATTTTCTACATGATCGTGTAAAAAGAAGAACATTACAACAGTTTTCTCACCATTGTATGATTGTCACCAATTACAGTGTAGTAATGTTCTAAACAACTAAATAATCACAAATTCCATAAAAAATAAATGTTAATATACCCTGGTATATTCACATTTTGATTTTTTTTTCGCTAAATTTCCCCTTTTGATGGGCATAGGTAGTGAGAAAATTTTGGGAAAAAAACACTTAATACACAATATTCATTTAAGAAAATAACAAATATTTCCTGATAAATAACCTTATCACTCCTCCCAACAAAAAAAATTTGGTTGAGTGTCATTTTTTGGGAGGGGGACATTA